>BPTQ01000005.1:196315883-196584080 GCA_019973895.1 Chrysanthemum seticuspe | reverse complement strand
CTTAAGTTTGCTCATTTTCGCCCCATACTTGAGTGGACCACACTAACTATACGATTGTTTTACTTCACGTGCTTTCACTCCGAGCCTTTGATAGGCGCTGGATTTTACTTACAATACTGAACTCAATACTATACAACAGCACTTACGTACTAAACTTTTGCATAGTGGGTTATACAATGAACTTTTGATCAATATTTTTATAACAATGAACTTACACACTGCCAAGGTACAGTTTTTATTAATGAAAACTCGATTACCACTTTTGCATCAATTTTGATGCATTGCCAAAATCATTAACTGTTTAGCCAAATGTAGCCTGAATGGCATTATATATATATCCTTTTGATTGGTGCACTTCATTTTGTTAGCATATCAATCACACCAGGTGAGTTCATACCCCGCTTTTACTCGTTTGAATTCTTATAAACTATTTGGGGCGAGATACATGCTTATTTATCAAAACATTTAAACACTTTTGCCAAGCCACATTACTTATACTTTAGACTTGGTGTGTATAGTGACTAGACTTAAACAAACATCCCAATATTTATATGTTGGAAGGCCATTAATTTGGATACAGCCCAACGTGCGTCGTTGGAGGAACATCCCAATATTTATATGTTGGAAGGCCATTAATTTGGATACAGCCCAACGTGAGTCGTTGGAGGAACATCCCAACACGAGTTGTTGGAAGACCCTTGTGGTGACATTTATACTTTTAACTACCATATTGCGCATATTCATGATTGTCATTCTATTTTAGGCAATGGGTTGTGAACACACAGGTTGCAAGTTTTGTATGGGCGGAACTTGGAACTGAGTGGATTTACAATGCCTTTGCTGTGTGAACATTAATCAAAGTATTTTCGATCATTTAACTACAAACTTATGAACTCACCAACCTTTGTGTTGACACTTTTTAGTATGTTTATCTCAGGTCTTAAGGTGATAGCATTTCATGGAGCTTTTGGGTCACATGGTATACATTGGAGTCTTGTGCTTTTAACAATTACCATTCGACATGTTTTGTAAACTCTTTATGTGTTATCAAACCTTGTGATTTCTTGTTGTGTAAACTCTAACTTATTTATCGAATGGTAAACTTTTTAAAACGTCTCATTATAGAGGTCGTTTTCTGTATCCATACTTTGTGCTATGACGTTATACCCCAATGACACTATCGTTCCGCTGCGATAATTTGAGGGTGTGACATGAAGAGAGATACTTAAAAATGCAGATTTAGGGCTGTATTTATAGGCTCCGACATGGTTACGGCGTAACCTTAAAGGCTAATTACGTCGTAACTAAAGTCGGCGCAAAGAAATCCGGATCTCAAAAAATTACGTCGTAACTAAATTATTTAGTTACGTCGTAACTAAGTTACGCCGTAACTTGAACAATCTAATTACGCCTTAAATGCCTACTTCGTACTTTTTGAGGTCATCCATTAATATTGAAACTTAAATACACCTTGTGTACGACTTTGGCCCCTGATCGTTCTTCTTTATTTATTTTTAGTCCTTGAAGTAAATATACTTCATATAAGTTGTCACCTTTATTCCCTTATCACTCTAGTCATTTTTACCTTCGTTCCTTGTGATAAATGACTTAATATGATTTCAACCGCCTTTAGTTCCTGGACTTCAAAACTTTGCGCCCAAGTAATTAATTACGGCGTAATTAAATTGCCAAATTACGCCGTAATTCTTCAACCATATATTCATATCCGCTCCGTAATTATCTCTACGGCGTAACTAATTTGCAACCTTACGCCGTAACCTTCACAAAAATAATTACGACGTAACCATAAGAATAGGTTACGTCGTATCCTTCAAAGCTTATATTTACGCCGTAACTTTATTAAGCAGTTACGGCGTAACCTTCACAATTAATTCATAGGCCCTCTTAAATTAATCTTCAGAATATATCTCTTGGCCTTTTATCCCTTTTTTTTCGCTCCAATGCCTCATTTAACCTGAAATGCAATTATGAACGAATATGAACGAATTAAGTATCATATTAATACAAATGAGGCCATAAACACGGGAATTTTATATATAAAAGATCATGCTAATTTGATGTTATCATGTACGCATTTGGTTATCCATCTCCTGCTCACGGGTAGTCAACACAAACATAGCACGTTGTTCGTATATCACAACTTGTTCCTTATAGGCATTTAGTTCAGTGGTTACAGAATCATCAGGGGCATATGCAGTGTATTCATATAATATACTTTCATTGTTCACTGCAGAAGATTCATCACTTGGTACAATAAGACTTTCATCTTGCTTCACATATTGATCATATGGGACAACATTGCTATTTCCCATATTTTCAATATCTGATTCAATGACTTCCGTAGATTGTACTTTGTGGTGAATCTTTTGCTCATCAACCACATCGTATAGTTTCAGTATCTCTGATATGATGGATTCCTTGGAGGGACCAGCTTGTTGAGGTGAAGAGATTATTGGAGAGACAACTGGAGATATGTTAGCCATAAAGATGGTCTGTTCAGTTGGTTCATCATCAACATCCGAGTCAAATGCATCACAGTCTGCAACTTGAAAGGCGTTGGATTGTTCTGAGCTACACCATGCACAGGTTGTTCGTCTACATCGGCATCATAAGTTTTGGCATTTCCCTCAGCAAGAAACAACAACTCTTCCTCGTCCAACACTGCCCCATTGTCTTGAGCTTGCACTAGTAACATCTTATCCCTGAAGTACTCAGCATTCTGTGGACGTTTTGGTTGAGTACAATTCCTGGCAATGTGTCCTTCTCCACCATAGTTGTAGCACTTAATTGGCTTCCCTTGACCTTGAGCCGCAATCCTTCCTTGATTCTGATTTCCCACATAACCTGCACCGGCTCCTGCATTCCCATAACCAGTACCAACCCCAACATTTCCTTGCTCATTGTATGGTAGATAGGCATTCTGCCTTCCTTGCACGTTTTGCACTACTGCCCTTCCATCTTTAACTGTAGCATGATTGTGTAGATTAGATGCAACTCTGAGATGATTGTTGGTGTGTGGGGTAAAGTTCAGGTTTTGCTTAACCATTAGAGCCAGTTGATTGACAAGTTGTTCCATGAATGAGTCTGAAGGCTTATAACCTGGATCCGGAATGAGTTTGTGATTACCATCCCCAGTAGGTATGACTTGTGATGCTTTGTTAGTTATTCCTACATTTTTGTAGAATTTAGTTGAATCATTTGAAGAACTTGCATCTCCAGCATTGGTTTTGAACTTTTCCATGATCATTCGTTCAAATGCCACGCTTCTCATTTTGTATCAAATAAGCATACAATTGTTCGTAATTGGTGTTTCTCAATCCTTTGTTTAGTTTGACTGCAGTAACAAATTTATGCCATTCAGGATTCATGTTGTTCACAAACTTTGAATTGAACTGGATATTTGGCATTGTCATTTTTGATATTCCTCATATCATTCACATGCTTGTGGAATCTCACATAATATTCAGTAACACTTTCTTCTGGATTCATTTTAAAGTTCTCAAAGTCATCATACAACTGAGATTCTCTATCTTCCTTGGTTAGTTCCGAACCAGAGAGAAGCATCTTGACATTATCCCAGACAGCCTTAGCTTCAGTGTTGTAATTGATTAGCTTGTAAATGTCCTTTGGTAAACCTTGAAGTATGATGTTTAAGGCTCTAATTTCAGCATCATATCTCTTCTTTTCCTTATCATCAAGCTCATCATACATTCTTGGTCTATCCAACCCTAATGTGACATTTCCATCAGTTCCAGTTTCGAGAATGTCCCTAGTTGTTCCAATTTGAAATGGTCCTTCATCAATTGACTTAAGGATGTTAACCCCATTCTCTTTTCCTAAGCAATACAGTCTGATTCTTTGAGCCCAAGAGTCATAATCGGTTCTATCAAGCATTAGAGGACGAGTGTCGGATCCTGCTGCTTGAACCTCATTAGCAATGGAAGTAGTGATTGTAGACATGACTGATAATTTCCACGGGATTTTACTACTCTTTGATTAAACCGGGAAATAGATTCTTTCACGGGATTTTACTAAAGGGTTATGGTATACAAAAGTTACTAAAGTTTACAAAAAATTTGTCCTAAGGTAATATAGTTTCATTTTGTTCATCCAGGTTATTGAACTTTGAAACTTTATTCACTCAGGTAACTGAACTTATAAAAGTGAATGTTGAGGTTCTTGAACTTTGAATTTTGTTCACTCAGGTTACTGAACTTATCAAAAAATATACATCCAAGTTACTCGGACTAACACTGAATTTTCGAAGTATATGCTTACCGAAAGTTTAGTAACCTAACTGAACAAAATGAAACTATATTACCTTAGGACAAATTTTTTGTAAACTTTAGTTACTTTTCTGTACCATAACCCTTTTACTAAACCAAGAGAAAAACCGTAAAACGTATCACGAAGAAATGACAATCTCAAAACACAAATCGCACTACTGACAAACCGCTTCTGTCAAATCGCTTAAGTGTCAAAACGCTTAAGAGTCAAACCGCTTAAAGTGACAAACCACTTGATCCACAAATCGCTTAACACACAAACCGCTTAATAGACAAACCGCTTAACAAACAAACTGCTTAACAGACAAATCGCTTAACACACAAACCGCTTAACAGACAAACCACTAAATTTGACAAACCGCTTACTACACAAACCGTAGGGGAAAACAAGTACATCCACTACTTCCACTACTTTGTCCTTTCTTGTCTCTTTGTCTCAATAGAAAAATCGCTTCTTTGACAAACCGCTTCACAAAATAGGATAACCCGCTTAAAAACTGAGACAAACCGCTTCAAAGAACTTTCACCCGAGAGACAAACCGCTTGATTTGCTAGTCAAACCGCTTCAAAGAAAACACTCCGAAGGACAAACTGCTTCGTAGCAACTTTCAAAAACTAAGCTTTTCAATCCAAAAACAGTCCAACCATGATGATTCAATCCTTCCAAACCAAAACTTAAACACTTATGATGATTCTAAACATAAAAGTACTATCAAAATTCAAACTTTAACACTAAAAATGATCTAAATGATGAAAACAAGCACCAAACTCATTCAAACCCAAAAAAACTATGAAAACCACTATATATCCAAGAACATGAAAGATTGATGATCACACCATGGCTCTTGTACCAATTATTACATATTGGTTTTCACAATCAAACAAACAAGCGCAGTAAGGGTCGAATGGTTTGTAGTTTTAGAGAGAGAAAGTGGAAGAGAGTTGGGAACTTTAGTGAGACAAAGAAAAATGAATTATAAAAGCTCCAACCCTTTGCCTTTATAGGCAAAGGGTATTTATAGGTTCATACATGACACGCCTCCTACGGGCTGTGGATCAGGCATACAGTGGGTAAAGTTCCATCCGTCCTCCACGGTGTTACTTAACAAATTACTTACTAACACTAAATGACTACGACTACGAGCTCTCTAATGAATACATATACTTGAGGTGACCGACTGTTTAACTACCGGATTTACTAAATCCTAACATAAAGGAGTAACATACCTTTTTCTATATTTTCTTGGATAGTTTCTTAAAACCGTTTTCCAGAAATAACTCATAGGCCTTTGATATACCTGTAAACTTTTTGACAAAGTATTTTGATAGATCATTATTGTGTGTCAACTTCTATCTTTCCTTTGATAGAGAATAGTTTTCTAAGTTCCATATCATGAAGATTCTTAGAGAAATAATTATTATAAGTATCTAATAATTAGTAGATATGCATATTAAAAATATTATCAATACTATCAATATCTTAATTGTAAATTTTATCACTCTTTTATAAAAATAGATTTATCATTAGTTTTTATAAAGGTTTTCCTTCTTTGTAGTTTTCAAATATTTACTGATCGTCTCAAGTCTTTAAAGTACAATATACTTTAAGAAACTTGCTCACATAGCTTTGATGCCAATTGTAGAAAACCAGAAGGGGGGATAGAATAATTTTACCAATTAAAACTACTTTTTAAAACATATAGATTGACTTATGTCAATCCATTTGATATTTGGATATTGATAGTTAGATATGAAGAAGATGTTAGAGTAAAGAAAGATAAAACTGTGACGCGCGTATTTATAGTGGTTTGCCAACAATGTCATCTTCCATGCCCTACTCCACTCCCTGAGTACCCAACTAGAGAGTTCGTAAATACCAAATCCACCAGCTCCTTATCTTGGTGGAGAATCCTTCACAACGTCGCTTACACTTTATCTGGTACAAAGCTAAATACCGAGTTCTAATTTGAGTTAGAACCAACCTAACGTCGCTTACACTTTATCCGGTACAAAGCTAAATAGGATTTCTAGTTCGAGGTAGAACTAACCTAACGTCGCTTACACTTTATCCGGTACAAAGCTAGATACCGAGTTCCTTTACAATGGAGGAAACCAAACAGAAACAATTAACACAACCCGTCTATTACATACTAAGATGAATCAACTACAAGAGTCACTTTAGTGATCTTGTGATGATGACAAATTCTATCAACTCTTCTCTTGGAGTATGAAAGTCTTCTATATGAAGTTTGTGATCTCGCCTTCTAAGAAGAACCTACAGAATCACTAAAAGAAAAAGTTGCACGGATGATCCTTGGATCTGAGGTTAGAGAGATAAGAGTATAGAGGAAATATGTATATTGAAGGGGTTAGGATAAATGAAGAAATGGCTCACTATTTATAGGCAAAACAAGTCTCTTACCCGCCGGATCCTTCCCAAAAGGGATCTGGCTAGTGTAACTTAAGGGATCCAGCATACTGGGTTAAGGATTTTAGGTTACAATTTAGGGTTATGGGTCATGGGTCATGACTAACTAACATGATGTCATGCATGATGTAATACATATTTTGGTTCATGGGTTATAGACTTTGGGTCATGGGTACCCAACATGATGTCATGCATGATGCAAAGATCATGGGCCATGGACTTTGGGTCATGGGTCATGGGTTTTTGGGTTTTGGGTTAAGAATACCCAATTCATTTACTTACATATTTATGTATCTAGTTTTAACTTATGTCTTATAAAATGTATTTAACAAAAGTTACCTGTAAGTGTTTTATAAAAATATTTTTACTTTATGTAAACTATTTTACTATATGTGTTTGATGGTTTATTTATTTAGCAAAATGAGTTAGTAAACTATTGGCTCGAAAACTCACGTATTTTATTTTTCTTGTTAAAATGATTTTACGATTGTTATCAACAAAACATAGAAAGATAGTAAAATATAAATAAATGTTTTTACGATTTATTTGTATTAACACACTAGATTCTTTAATTTCATAAGGTTTATATGCAAATGAGCGCCTAGCGTCTAACTAAAGTTAATATGTTGGAGTTGTAAGCTCGCGATCTACTATCTTTTATAGACATGAAACAATTAGCATGCTAGCAATATACAAGTAATTAACTAACATCATGGCAAGTGGGAATATTAGCAAATTGCATCAAAACAAGTTCACGTAGAAATTTTTGACAAGTAACATATAAAGCACTTAAAGGTTCATTAACATAAAAGAAAAACTTATCTTAATTTTATGGGATGATTATTGTTTTACGACCAAGAGATAAAGACCCACCATTGATGTTTTGTCTACCAATGACCTTTCCTCAAAGATTACTTATGTACACCATCATTCAACAATCTTCTAGTACAAATCATGTGCTAGAATCAACTACTTTCGACAATCTACTAGGTCAGTTCAAGCTTATACCTAACAAACATATAACTCAAAAACATTGTACCAAATGGTTGTTGGGTCCATAGGTTTTAGCATCAAACACTCCCAAGTTAAACATCCTTAGGTCTTGAAGTAATTAGCTAAGTCTCTAAAGACCAAACCTTGAAAACATTGACCAAGGGTTTGACTGACAATTATTTCCGTTTTGAAATATTGGTCCAATGTTTTTTTTAGACGGATTAACATATCATCTAAATCATGACTACTCTTTTTAAATTTCAAAAAATTCAACGATTCTTCTTGAAGTTTAGATACATTGCATTTCACAGAGTCAACCTCGTGTGTAAGTTTTTCACAACTTAAGTAAGGTTCAACCACCTCTTTGGCTTTAACAATTTTATGTACCTCAAGTTCAAGTTCATTGATTTTGTTAATGAATCTTATTCTTTCTTGTTCTAAAATAGATTTGTATTTTAATAAGGACGCATTTGTTTTATAGATTTTGAAATTGATTTTAACAATTTCATTATAGTTTTTTTGTGATTCATTAACATTATTATCAAATTAAGAAGGGTTTAGATTTACCTCTCGCGAGTTAATCGCGATTAGACATGTTGCGTCATTCTTCACTTGATCACCGTCTTCACTATCACTCCAAGCTCTACCAATTAATGCCTTTTTTCTCCCTCGACTTCGAACAGTCATCAATGATGTGGTTCTTGCTACTGCAACCATAAGAACTATGTTCTCGTCTAAAACTTCCAACACCTTTGTTCCTATCACCATGAACTCTATCAAACTTATTACCCTTCTTGAAGAACTTCCAAAGGTACTTTACCATATAGTTGAATTCTTCTTCATCTTCAACGTCTTTAATCAAATACCACTCGACAATCACTATCATCGCTAGTTTGATCCCTAGTGACCTTAACCCTGAGAGCTAACGACTTAACCTTCTCCTTTTTATCCTCATAAAGAACATTGTTATTTTCTAAGATCATTTCAGACACCTTGAGGTTACTGATTAGCTCGCCAATAGGAAGGTCCGCCAAATCTTTGGCTTCTTTAATTGTCGTCACCTTAGGCCGCCACTTCACCAGAAGAGCTCGAAGAAACTTCCTTACATGATTCTTGTTACTATAGATTTGATCTAAAGATTCAAAGCTTGTAACAATAGCATTGAACTATGACTAACCACTATAGATGATTTCTTCATCCGCGATTGTAAACTTCTCATATTGTTCAATGAGAAGATCAACTTTACAATCTTTGACTTGTGAGTTACCTTGATGAGTGATTATAAGTGTATGCCAAATCTCCTTGGCGGTTTTACACATAAAAATACGCTCATACTCATTACGCGGCAGGGCGTTGTAAAGAGTCATCTTGGCTTCTTTATTTTTGCCAAGTTTCCCTTTTTCATCATCTTTTAACTCCAAGAATGGTTTCTCAACTCCCAACTTTGTTTCCGGATCCACTATCATGAAAACAAAGTCACCATTTTTAATAAATTCCCGCAAGTCAATATCCTTAGACTTAACATAAGTCTCAAATTGGTTTTTCTAAAAACAAAAACCAATAGGTTCTAGCAAAGGTGGTCTTAGCATAGAACAATCCTCTACATAGTTCTCTTGAGCCATGGATCTATACTCAACTTTTCTGAAAATTGACATAGGATTTTAAATTTTTTGGAAAAGAAGTTTTTTTTTATTTATAATGCCTTCTCGGAAAGGTTTTAACGCTCAAAAACTTGAGTATCCTGCTCTGATATCAATTGTAGAACCGTAGGGGGTGAATACAGTCTTTTTGGCTTCTTCGAAGTTTTGAGACTTTAAGCCTCAAAGATCAACAAGTGGTTATACAACAATAATCACAACCATAAGCATAATCAAACTATATAAAGCATGTAAATAGATGCCACAATATATACTATTTCGGGATGGGGGGTTTATACCATCCGTACATCCAATTGCGAATCCATGACACGATATTATTATACTAGTATAATCCTTTCGATGGACTACAAATGCTCACAAGTTCGCTCCACTGATATGCACTAACAGCGGCGCTCATAAAAGAGAGCTAATCTCAATGGTATTCTGCCATCGAAAACCACCCAAAAGAATCTCGCGATTCAACTTACCACTAAGACCACAAAGAACTTCCTCCAAAAGTATCAAACCCCAACTAGATCCCAATGATCTAGGCTTGGACACCAAGACACAAGACATCCCTTACAAACAAACTGAATGAAGAAGTGTTATATGTTTAAATCAAGCCATAACCTAACTTAAAGACTTGATTCTAATAGAAAGGATATAGAGAAGAAGACCGTCGACACATTTCACAACAGTGGATTAGGTTCTTGTGAATCTACCCTTGTGAAGATTGTGTTCTTTTAAAGATGATAAGAGAGAAAGATTATGAACACAATGTAGACTTAGAGGATAGAGAGAAAAGAAATTAGAGAGAAAGAATGAATGGCAAGGGGTGAGGAATAAAATAGGTAAGGTGGGGTATCTTTTAGTAAAATTCCCAAACTTGTGAAAAATCATTACGAGGCTGGCGCGCTGGTTTCGTACTGGAGCGCGACCAGCGCACCACAATCCCGTAAGGATCTTTCTTGGGAGTTTGGCCTATAACTACCCGACCTTACTAAACGCCCAATTGTACTTCATATTTTGACCTTTCCATTATTCATAATCAAGGTCAATCAACTCAAATAGCCATTTGATAAAATCATTTGTGAAGTGTTTAAAAGAGTGTTTGGGGTGATTATCCAATTACCAAAGAAAGAAAGAAGGGATAATTGGATATGGTATTTTAGATCTTCCTCACATGGCATAGTGTTAGGAATTATATTTGAGTTGATTATGACAAAATATGAAAGATGAAGGAATTATGAAGACAAAGAAAGACAAGGGACTTACTTGTTAAAGAAGACTTTATTATTTAGTCCCTAGTAGTCAATTGTAACCCTAGACTATCTAGTATATAAAGAGAGGCAGGGAATTAGGTTTTTGTGTGTGTCAAGATGTGAACACCAAAGGTGTGTGTGTGTACAGGCGTTTAGGGGACGCCTAGGGTGATGGTTAGTTAGTTAGTTCCTAGGCGTATGTTCATGTAAACGCCTAGGTTAGTAGTTTAGAGATGATGACGAAGAACCTTTAATAATAACAAACGATGTTTTTCTTATTCCGCTGTGCATTATAATCATTGTTATTATTATCCCCTAGAGCTCATAAACGATCTTATCAATTGGTATCAGAGAGGGGAGCTCTTGATATAGGGATCTACAAGGTTTTTCGAAGAAAAAGGTAAAAATTCTTGTTTGGAAAAAGTTTCGTAAGGTTTCTGCAGGGCTGTTTTCAAACAGCGATAACTTTTTCGTTAACCGTTGGATCGGGACGAAATTTTTGGTGGACATTCTCTATATGACAATCTAACTTTTCACCGGAGGGATTGTCGATTCGAGCTTTTATGTCAAAGATAATTAGTGTCGAAGTTCGCTGCAGAACAGGTTATGAAAAACGAATTTTAAGGCTTTTTGTGATATCAAGCTTTCTGAATTTGGTTTTATTCGGTTTAATTCATAGTGAAAGTTGATTAATGTTATTATTAAGCTTTAAATAGAAGACACCCTAATCATGTTATCAAGGAAACACAGCAATGATTGTCTCTACCCTAACACACATCATTGTTTTTCCTCTATTCTGAAACGTGTGTACTTCAGAATACGTGATATCTTCATTAGTTTTGGTGAGCAGGTTTTTAGAACCTGTGATGAACCCTAATGATAACGCTGGAATGCTTTATGATGAACTCTAGTGATGCTGAACTTTGAAATCTACTGTAGTAGTTTATTATTAGGGTTTCGTATTATGTGTTATGGACTAATGGATTGATACTGATGTTGATATGGAAAAGATGGTGTTATTACTGGTAATTTTTGTTTGGTCTACTGGAACAACAAGTTATGTGGCTGATTCAGATTGTTAGAGGTTTACAAAACCTTAATCGATCAGGAGTAGTATGAACTACTGATTGTGAGAAGTTCAAGTTGCTGGAACTTATGCTCATGATATTGTTTGGTTTTCAATCGGGTATCATGGTTTTTGGTCGACTAAAGGTTACTGGTATTCGACTACTTGTTTAGGGTTCAAGATTTATTGAAGGTTCTTCGTGATCAAAATGGGTGAGACTTTAACATGGAAACTGTTATGATCAGTTACTGCTGCTGCGTTTGTTTGTTGTGATTTGTACTGATTAGAACTGCTCGTTACTACTGTTCTTTGAAGGTTAAAGTTTCTGTTGCTAGCATCTTATAAACTGCTGCTACGTATCGTGCCTGCTGTTAGTTAGAGACAATCTGCTGCTCGCAACTAGAAGGAGTTAGGTTATAGAGTTTTACTCTTGTTTATACTCGAAGGTACTGCTGCGTTTTTCAAAGTACTGTTCGGGGTTTGATCAAAGTACTGCTGCTACTTTTTGAAGGTACTGCTCGTTGGTTGATGAAGGTTAAATGGTGTAATGTTGGTGTGGCCTTGTAAAGGATGGATTAGTCGTATGATATTGGTTTGTGGTGGTTGGAATCAAAGTTGCTTCTACTTAGCGTCTCCTAGTGGATTATGACAAAAAAAAAGGGAAGAAGGCATTACATAGAAGATTTGCAACTTGAAGATCCTTGGTGATATTGCATGTTTAAGGGGAAGTTCTTATCTTTCATGACATCTTAACTTCAGGGGAGGTTCGTGCTTATTTGGTTTTGTCATTATCAACTAGGGGAAGATTGTTAGGAATTATATTTGAGTTGATTATGACAAAATATGAAAGATGAAGGAATTATGAAGACAAAGAAAGACAAGGGACTTACTTGTTAAAGAAGACTTTATTATTTAGTCCCTAGTAGTCAATTGTAACCCTAGACTATCTAGTATATAAAGAGAGGCAGTGAATTAGGTTTTTGTGTGTGTCAAGATGTGAACACCAAAGGTGTGTGTGTGTACAGGCGTTTAGGGGACGCATAGGGTGATGGTTAGTTAGTTAGTTCCTAGGCGTATGTTCATGTAAACGCCTAGGTTAGTAGTTTAGAGATGATGACGAAGAACCTTTAATAATAACAAACGATGTTTTTCTTATTCCGCTGTGCATTATAATCATTGTTATTATTATCCCCTAGCGCTCATAAACGATCTTATCACATAGATAGAGAGAAAGATTATGCCAAGAGAATATTCCTTTCTTGGAAAGGAAATGTGGATGTTGTGAGATAAGAGAGAGAGAGAGAGAGAGAGAGAGAGAGAGAGAGAGAGAGAGGGAATATTTGAATCAAATTCAAATTGTGGAGGCTGTTAGAATCTAACCATAGTTGGGTTAAGTGAGCTGGCATGATTAGATAAAAGGGAATATGCCAAGAATATTCTATTTCTTGATGAGGAAGGATAAGAGATGAGTTGAGATGAGTTAGCTTAATGTGATGGGGAGCCTCTGGCTTGATTTCAAATTCAAAATATCCATGTGATGAATTAGGGAGGTGAGTTTTATAAATGTGAGAGTGATGTCATGAGGAGCCTTTATCTTGAATTCAAATTTCAAATTTGAATTTTGAGAGAGAGTATGAGTTGGCAAAGTGTGTAAGGGAAGAAAGGAGGTGTGTGTGAGAGAGATTTGAATTGTATAGAGATAGTGTGTGTAAGTAAGAAGTGTATAGAGTAAGCTTTGTGAATTCAAATTCAAATTAAGTGTGTGTGTGTGTGTGTGCGCGCACGCGCGCGTGTGTGTGGTGAAATGAAGAAGAGAATGAATGTGAATATGTGGAGGAGAATGTTTTGATGTGAGAGAAGAAAGGAATATTGGAATGTTGGGAGACAAGAGGTACAATCAAGTACAATGTGTGTAAGGAAATTATAAATGAATGTTGGGGATGAGATTTAGGAGGATTTTGAAATGGTTTTAAGATTTATTGGTGAGGAGGTTAATCAAATATTGATTAAGGATTAATCATATTGTCGTAAAGAAAAAAATAATGAGACTTTAATGATTATGAAATATGTTTGGGAATAGAAATCAAAGGATAATCATAAATTCAAATAACCCAAAATCAAGTATTCACAATATCATAATTAGTTATTAACCAAGACTTTGACGTAATCAATAATCATCTTTATGCAAACAAGTTAAGTGATTTCCATCACAAGTAAAGCATATCCCATAACGGGAAAGGATGTGTTTACGCAAAAAGACCTTTGACTTTGTTTCACCAATAAGAGAGTAAACATGTTACGAGATTAGAGATTACGTACGCATGGATTATGGTCATATGAATACTTTCACTTGATGTTATGTGAAAAGTATGAGTCTCCTAGGTTTGTAAAAGCCTTGGATAGAGGCGGTTTATAAAATAGTTGAGTCGGCGTTTTGTCAAAAATGTAAGGTCGTGATTTTGAATCCCTCTAAATCCAAAACTCGTTTCGAGTGTTCTTAATAACTCTATTATCATATTCATACATGTAATGAAAGATTCACATTTTTTGGATAAGGGAGAAGCCGATTTTCAAAAATCGAGGTCCCAAACTCCGAGGCTGGCGCACTGGCCACACGCTGGAGTGCCGGTAGCGCGCCATACTCAGTTTTGGGTGGGTTTTTTTTTGGTTAACTTTTATGGTTTTATTTGTTTGCTAAGGTTTATTTGTCATCATTAAAACATAAAGGAGACCTAATCAATGTTGCACCAACACCTTATTTGAGTTTTAGTTCACTAATTTTAATCCTAACTATTTACCACTGATTTCTAGGAAAACATCTCTTTGTATAAGTTTATTTTGTAGCTTTCCTTTAGATAACATAGTTGTGTTAGCTTAAAACTTTTATACAAAACCAAAAAAAAAATTAATAATAATAAATAAAAAATAATAATTAAAAAAATAATTAAAAAAAAACATTTTGTTATAACTAAGCATTATACAAAACTTAGCCGACGTATCTCAAATTCACCACTCCTTCGAAATAGTACTCGGGAGATCAATACTTGCCAAGATACTTTAGTATTAAGGTTTGCATTTATCCTACCATTTTTATAAATAATCTTTTGATCAAAAAATGACTCTTTCAAGGAACATGCTCTTTCGACAAGGTATTACCATTATACAAAACAATTATGTGCTTTCTGAGCTTTCTTGAGATTACAAGGGTTTTCATAGCCTATAGCCATTTTTTGTGTCGTTTGGTAAAATGAATCTGGTTTATTAGTTAGCATGTGTATTGTTTGAATCGAATGCCCTGTTTTGACTTAATCATTTTCCATTTCTTTGATTTTGTTTGTTGACTCTATGTTTTCATCAAGAAGTTTATCTTCACTTGTTGCGAAGTCCTTTTTCAATTTGTCCCTTTATTTTTCAAGATCGGTACAAATCGATGTTTGTTTTGAAAGTTGACTTTTAATATCAGAAATTTATTCTTTTAAAGTTTAGGTGGTTTTGTTCGAGCTGACGTAAAGTTCGTCAAATTTATGAATCAAATTTCTTTTTTTAATAACCGAATCTCTATAACCAATTTCAAGTTATGACTCGCGTTGTTTATTTATTCGAAAATCCTTTTAATTTTCCTTGTAACTCTCAAGCTCAGCGGTTAGTTTCTCATGTGTGGTCTTTATTTCACGATTGACCGTGTTGCATTTCTCAATCTCTATACCACAATTATTAACTAATGATTCAAAGAAGGCATGCGCTTCCTCATTAGTATCAGTTTGTTGTTCCACTTCTCCTCTAGTAGGACACATTTCAGGAGCATCAGAAACGATATTTTTATGATTCTGCTCATCCACAATTGTGTCATTAGTGGATTCGGGTAGCTAAGAATGATGTTCTTCATGAGCAAACATACTTAATAAATCATTGGTATAACATGTGTTATATTTTGGTACCTTAAACGATGCAACTATGTTGTAGACTGGAGCAGCATCAGCTTCAATATCAGGACTAGTTTGCTGGAGTTTTTCCATGAAGATGCAATTTATGCTGATCTCATCTGCAGTTGTAACACCGTATCTGATTTGCATTGTTCCAATTTCCATTGTTCCCAACTACTTGTGCAACAACTATCCAAGTCGGATTCTCGATCGTCTGATTTCCAACATTCTATCCCATCTGATTTTTCCCTGCATTATGTCTCTGTTGATGCCCCATATGAAAATCTATAGCATAACCTTGCTGATTCCCAGCTCTTCCAACCATTTTTCCTCCTTGACCCATGTTTAAACCTAGCTGTGCAATCTGCTTGTTGCGAGTGTATGATGAAATCATTTGGTTGTTGTTGGTAGGTGAAGAGTAACGCATATTAAATGATTTAGTCAAGTAAGCAAAATCTTGCATTCTGGCATCATTAGCCTCTAATGATCTTTAATGTTTTTAGGTATTTGGAACTATGGGAGTTCATGTTGTTATGGGATTACTTGTTATTGTTGTTTCATGCAGTTGTGATTAGATGAAGACGGTTGTTGTGGTGTGTACACTGGAAACAGAATGGTAGCAACAAACACTAATGGATCTTGAGTCTTGGCAAGTCTTTTAGCTCTAATCTTATTTGCCTCCGCTTGGTTTTGTTTCAAAAAATCGTACACTTGATCATAGTTAACTTTGTGCAAGTTCTTTGTCAGATGAACGATGGTGACATATCTACCCCCTTTTGGTTGTAGGCTGTTCAGGAACTTGATGTTGTTAGAAATGGTATTTTGAGTCAACTTGTTTCTTGCTAAGTCACCTTAAAAAACCTGTGGTAGTATGATTCAATTGATGCTCCCGAAATAGATGTGAATTTTTCTAGCTCATTCATCAGCCTTGTCTCTAAATCTTGTTTCCTGATGTCTGTTCTATGCATCAACCATTTAAATCTTTCCAGACTGCATGAGAATTTTCACAACTACCTAAAGTTGTAAAGATCTTAGGTGGTAATCCAAGTAGAACTAAGTGCATTGCAAGATCATCAATCTCAATCTTATTCTTGTCATCTTCTGTCAATTCTTCTACTTGTTCTCTGTAGAAACGAGCTACTAGGGGTGTTGCGTTTGGATCACCAGGGTCTCTGATTTGTCATGGTTGAAATGGTCCATCCAAAATGGTTTTCAATAAAAGATTTTTGTTTGTTTTGATCTTAAGATAGCGAATCATACAACTTTACCATTGGACATATCCACCTTTGGATAACACGGGAGAATGTATTTTCAACGCTAGCTGCACAAATGTCTTATTGATTCACCATTGTTGAAATGTGAGTTTGTGATACTGGATCAATGATCTGTTGTTGGTTTGTGAAAGTTCTTGTTAAAATTTCTCGATATAAGAAGTTCTTGAAATCTTTAAATTAGTCGATATTTAAAGTTCTCGATTGTTTTAAGTTTCTAGAAAATTTTACTTTCAGGTTGGTAGGTTTCTTTTTCACAAAAGTGCAATAATTACTCAAAACTTCATAAGTGTTTGAAATGATTTAAGTTCTCGTAATTGTTAAATTTCTCGTAAGGTATGAGATTCTTGAAAATTTGAAGTTTCGCGAAAGTACAAGGTTCTCATAAATGCAAGGTTCTTGAAAGGTAGGGTTCTCGAAAATTTACGATTCTCGTAAAGGTCAAAAGTTCTCGAAAGGGGCTTTTACAAGACGATAAGTTATGTGCCTAACAAATCACAAAATTAGTCAAAAAATCCTAAAATTTCTCAAAATTTAAGTTTTTCTCAAAACCGTGTGCATAGTTAGTTGATACTCAAACACAACCAAAGTTCTTGAAATCCACACAAGATTACCCGAAAAAAATTCTTGATTTTTTTTTCCAAAATACCTAAAGTTCTCGAAATGCCATGTCACCTAGGTAGTGGAGTCTCAACAACTAGAACTGCCATGTCAGTTTCTAGAAACTTTGAAAATTTTGAAATCTTTTGAAATACAAAATTTTCAAGAAAAAAATTACCAGCTTTTCTTTCACGAAACTCTAAAAATCCTCACTTTTGTGTTTGTTTTACGGTTTTTCATAGATAGATGACTAGGTAATCAATAAAACTAACATAAAAATCAAAGCTTTATCAAATATACCCATAAAATCTACCTATGATCTTATGAAAGTTCTCGAAATACCCATATAGTACTTAATGACTAAAAAACTAACCAAAATACGAAATTAACCTGACAAACTGACCAATAACTATCATATGGCTTTGATACCAGTTATTGGTACTCAAATATAACCTAAACACACTTCAACCATGGTGAAATACTCTAGAGAGAGAGAGTAGAGAGAGAGGTGGTGACGAACGATTATGTCACACCCCGCCGAAGGCAGAAACGCGGGGTGCGACAAAATCAATATACATTGCAAAAGAGATATAGTACAATACCATAATTAAATTTAAGGAAATAGTATGACATTACAATATTGTTCTAGCCAACCTTGGTAACTAAAACATAAGGTTTGGTTTCCAAAAGATAACATTTTACTACATAACGACCAAGGATGACTCGTCATAAAATATGCTTACTGACGATCACTTGAAATGCATGAGAAAATAGGTCAAGTATGAAAATAGTTGGTGAGTACACAGGTTTTATATAGTACAAAACCCATTTTTGTGAAAATCTTTATGGCAGATGTCCTGTCAACCCATCGTATTACAAGTCCTACTCGTACAAGACTTGTAGCATACAATTTCACATACATTTCCATAATAAAAGTAGTACGCCTGGTAGTTAATACACATATGGTCATATCAGTTTATAATAATAATGCCTTGTATATAATAAAGTATGCAGAAATGCCTCAAAAATAAATAATATGCATTATGTGGGAAGGGGAACGAGAGGTTAGCCGACCTCTAATAGCGCTATCCATACTACCTACTGCTCCGCACAAGGGAGCCGTACGAACAGTACATATAAATTGGAGTGTGAATGGCAAACCAATCAGGGACCAACAATGCGAAGGTACAAACAGTACATCATAACAAGTATTATATACCATAAAACCAAGACTGCTCCGAACAGGGGAGACTTTAAATCTTAGTGCGAACGGTACATCATAAATTCAAAAAAAGTCTTAAGTTCAAAATATATATCCTAAAGTTCATAATCAAATTTAGAGAGTTCAAGTGAAAATATAAGTCGTTAATTCAAAGTGTACCAAAGATTCATAATAAGTCATAGGTTCAAACAAAATACAAGTTATAAGTTCTTGATAAAGAAAATGGTTTTGTTTAAGTATAGTTTCATGCATTTCACCGCAAATAAGTAAAGTGGTAAAAAGGGGAACTGTGAATACTCACCTCAAGTAAAGCAGTCTGAATATAGTAGAGTCAAATAGTATAAGTGCGCAGTACCGACACACGACAAAGGATGTGATGTCGATTGAAGATGAATACAAGAAAACTAAGAAACCAAATACAAATCCATCCAAATCCGAATCCAAGTGAGAACCGAGCCAAATCTTCACAACAACCCTTAGAAACTTTTCTTGGTGATAAGATTTTGGTGTGGCCTCTCGTTGTGGCTGAAATCGGTTTATATAGAGGAAGAAGAAGAAACTTTGACCTCCACTTTCTTGACTTCGATTAGGGAGAGAACCTTTCTTGGCAAACCTCACTTTCCTTCACTGTTTTCAAGTTTTTCTCGTAAGATTCCTTAGGAGGAGGGATCCGAGAATGGAAGATGAAAATGATGGTTCAAAAGTTGACTTGGAAAGCAGATGAAAAAACCTCCCAGTTTGGATATGTGTTTTGGGAGAAAACAAAAATAAAGGAAAAGATGTGGGCGGCTAGGAGTAGTTTAGGATTAGATAAGGTTTTCTTATTATTATTAATACAGTATTTAATGTACCCCGTGTTCCGTTGTGCCGCAATACAGACACAGCATTTTGTCTCGACAAAATGCTCTAAATATATTTTCGAAAATGTTTTTATAAGCGTTAAATAGAAATAAAAGTTATTAGCTCAAATTAATAATTATTTTTTTAAGTCACTATTAATGCCATGTAGGTACGCGTGCGGCCTCGTTTCTCGACATAACCTCTCATTTTTTAGTTATAATAAGTAAACGTCAGAAAATAAATAATTCGCATCTTCTAATAAAACTAAATAATAGTACTATATAATAGTGTGAAAATTATGGGTTGTTATATGTATTAAGAAAACACATAATTACACACTTTCACACAAATCATTCACACACCACACAAATTAGAGCATTTGTGTGGTATATAGTTTACATGCCCCATATTAGGCTTAGCGGGCTTAGGTTTTACTCTTGCACTTGGGCTTACACATATAAAAGGCTAGTTTGACTAACCTAATAGCATATTAGCTTATCCAAGTCCCTTAAGCCTGATACTAGACATTTTCTATCATACATAAAAGGTCTCTATTAGTAGAATGACCATCACTTTTATGATCCTGACAAGGAACAGTGTCAGTTTCAATGTCTGAGCTAGATTCCTGGAGTTTTGCCATGAAGATGTAGTTCGCATTCAGTTCCTCTTCTTCTTCATCAGTTGCTTTAGCCAGAAAATCATACTCTTCTGCATTCAAGAGTATCCCAAATTACTCTTTCTTAGCCAATAACAACTTCTGAGTCAAATAACTCGAATCCCTTTTCTTGGCTTTGCAATGTAGTTCCTTGAATAATGACCTAACTCTCTGCAGTTGTAACACCTTATCTGATTAGCTTTGTTCCCATTTCCATTATTACCAATCAATTGATCAACAACATTCCTATTCGGATTCCCAATAGTATGATTCCCAACATTCTGACCCATCTAATTCTGCCTTGTCAGATTTCCCATATTCATACGAGTAACATATCATGTTGATTCCCAATATCAACTCCAACCATTTGTCCTCCTCGACCCATACAAGTAACATATCCTTTGGTTGTTATTTGTTGGTGTTGAGAAACGCATGTTAAAAGCTTTAGTCATATAGGCAAATGCTTTGTTCATAGCATACCTAGGATTTGATTCATCGTCAGTGTTCTCGGGGATGGGTAGTTGTGGGATTGGTGGTTGTTTTGAGATTTGTTGCACATAGTTGGTATTGGATGATGATGGTTGATATGGTGTTTACTGATAATGGAGTTGGTGTGTTAGAAACAAGAGCTAAAGGATCATGTGAATTAGAAATCTTCTTTGCCCTGATCTCATTTGCTTCATTATGATTATGCTTCAAAAAGTCGTAAAGCTGATCATAGTTCACCTCATCTTCTTTGTTTGATTCACAATTGTGACATATCATGTTCATTCGGGCTAGAGATGGTTTAAGAACTTGATGTTTGGCACAATGGTCTTTGGAGTTAGTTTGTTTCTTTCCAAGTCATTCATTAACTTATTATATTTGGTAATATGACTCAATTGACTCTCGTGGGTAGATGTAAACTTATCAAACTCATATAGAAGGTTAGTTTCAATCTCCTGCTTCCCAATGTTAGTTCCTTGCATCATCCTTTTCACCCTGTTCCATATTTCATGAGCACTTTCACAGCTATCCACAGCTTCATAGATCCTGACCAGCAATCCTAACAGTAGTAGGTGAATGGCATTGTCATCTGCTTCAACGAGTTTCATTTTAGCTTCACTCAGATCATTTTCGGTCTGTAGAAAGATAAAAGACGGTAGTGGGGGTGTAAAATTTGGATCACCAGGGTCTTCGATTTCCCATAATTGATAGGGACCTTTCAAAATGGAATTAACCATGAGGGAACCTTGTGGTTAGCTCTTGAGATAATGAATCATAAGTTTTGACCACTGAATGTATCCACCCTTAGCCAACATGGGAGGACGATTTTCAAAAAAGGCAGGATAAATGTCTTGTTGAGTCGCTATTGATGATGTGTGAAGATATGATGACGGATCAATGATTTGATATGGGTTTGTAATTGATTAAGTTCAAAAAATTCTTGGTGTTGACCTTTTTACCCAAAATTTCTCGATGTTTGACCAAAAGTTTTCGGTGAATCACAAAGTACCCGATGCTAAAGTTCTCAGTGGTTTCGGTGGTTTATTTTTTAATTTTTAAAATTCTCGGTGAATTTAACTTTTCTCGGTGTGTTTAGTTCTCGATGCCTAAACTTGAAACAAGTTCTCTGTGTTTACAAGATATTTCTTGGTAAAAATTCTCGGTATTGACCTTTTCTGGGTTTTAAGATCCTTCTCTAAGAAAGTAAAAAGTTCTCGGTGAAATCCTAAAAGTTTCTTGGTGAACAAATTCTCGGTGCCATGTAAGAATATAATGGATGTTTAATACTATCGATAAAAAGTTCTCGGTTCCCCTAAAGTTCTTGGTGAAAGTTATAGATGCCACATCACGAGATAATGGAGGACCAATATTACTGACTAAAATTTCTAGGTGCCATATCACTACCGAGTAAATTTAAAGATACCCAGTAAATAAGAATATACCAAGAAAAAACAATACGGGGGTCTCTATACAAAATCACCTATACCTTCTTTTCTAGTGTTTGTTTTTCGAACCTTCTTTGATAGATCTCTATATATCACCTAAAATGACATAAAAATCATAACTTTAACAAATGTAACCGTAAAATCTAAACCGGTGATTATGAAAGTTCTCGGTGTAGTTTTTTCTTGCGTCTTTCGAATCTAAAAGTTATCCAAAAACTACATAAGCTATCAAATCAACCCTATATCATCATGTGGATATGGTACCTATTGCAGGATCTCATTTAGTATCGAATCTCACACAATATATGGCTTAAAGTCTAAAGAGAGAGAGACAGCTTAGTGAGAGAAAGAGAGAGGATAGATGTAGAGAGCAAAAACACACTACACACACTAGTATGTATGAAATGACTAATATAAATGAACTCCCACCGTCCTAACACACTCAGAGGGGGTTTATATACTTAAGGAATGGGGTTGATGGTCTTCACATTCCACCGAGAATCGGGCTAAGCCTATACGGTTCTCTGTCTGGGCTTGGTTTGGTATTATGGACTACTTTGCAACTTTATTACATGTTATAAATATTTTAAGGTTCGTATTCTATGAATGACCAACAGTTTATGCTCTAAGAGAGCGTTTAGTTTTCATTTAATGAGTGAGCACAAACATTCATTTTCTCTTAATGATGAGGTCCATAAAACTTTTTTCTCTTAATTAAAAGACTAAAATAGATATCCTTATAAATCACTTAATTTAAGAAACATGCCCCAAGAAACATTATAGTTTTTTTCTAAACTTATCGTTAAAAAAGATATTTGCCATGTTTTGTAAGATATCTAGAGATCAATTTTGGTTGACCGACGATAAAATGACAATGATTTTTTAGAATTTTTTTATCCCGCTCATGTTACATTTAAATAAGTTTGTAATTAACAACACATGTTACTTTTCATTTTTTTATTGCCAAGAGATAATATAATTTATGTGAGAGATGTTCCCAATATGGTTTATTCCATAAATATTCTAATTTTAGATCGACCTCTTAATTAATCCATGTTCCCAATTTTTAATAATAGCATATTTTTCATATAATATAGAATCACTCATTTGAGACAAAGTCAATATCATACATTTATATATAGCTCACATAAAACTAGTGGTGTGTTCCTCTAAATTACAATCCCGAACGCGAATCGCAAACGTGAATCACGATATGCTGTTTTGGTTTGTGTTGATACAAATGAAATTTACTATAAACGTAAAGACAATATAGTAAAACATTTATAAATTAAGACTCGATAAATTAATAACCTTGATAAAATAGTAAAATGATTATTTTTTTGAAACCTCAGTGTATATATGCTGGTCCCAACGAAATTATAAATTAATAATTACTAAAAAAATTTATATATGGGATAACTTGGCTATAATTTTTGTAGACAATTAGCTACAATCTCTCATATAAAATACACAACCAATGAATCAAGGTCCTACAGAAAATAATCAGGACCCACAAAAAGAATCAGAGACCCACATTTATACACATAAAATTGTAGCTAATATATTCCCTATATATATATATATATATATATATATATATATATATATATATATATATATATATATATATATATATACTAGTGTCAAAACCCGTCTGATGGACGGGTATGACTTGTGGTTTTTATTTTTAGGATTTAGTAGAATAAATATATACTAAAAAGTAATTAAAAGTTAAATTAAACAATTTACAACTATAATTGATGTTACCATAATACACATTTGATGTTACCATAATTAAACAATTCCATGTGTATTTTTGGCCGTGTAGAAATAAACTAAAGTCAACTATGAAAGGGTACCATCACCAAGAACCGCAAATCTCGAATGGTCCCAAACCTCCTCTTTGCGTTGCAAAGTCCGTCCTAATTTGCGACTTAATGATCCACATAAGCATCAGAAACTCAGTCATTAACATGTATGTGTAATTAATAGTTACTCGATTAATAATTCGAATGTAATTGTAGGATCACCTTAAACCAACATATGTGAATACTGTTGGTGTTACCATGTAGACCAGCCTTAATGCATTTAAAAAAAAGATAACCTCCGTCTTTCGTACTAATTCGTTGAAAAAAGGCCTTATCTGAGGTTATCATACACTTTATTTTATTTCATGTAATAAAATCAGAACATGTAAAAAATGATACTAATCAAAATTAGGGAATATAATTTCATAAAAAACATCAACAAATAGATGATGCAACTATTCTTTAGCTATTGTTAATGATAAGTAATTGAAACCTTACGGAAACTATCAGTAAAAACATGTGCACGTGGAACCTTTCATATGTACTATAAACCGCCAACTTTCCATCAACAAATGTTAATCCACCCTCATAACGGTAAAACATATGAGGTTCCTAGAATGGGATACTATATATGGATCAGTATATATACCGATTTAACTAAGCAACTTAAACCATAAACAAACTCAACATTCATAAAAGCCACTTTTTAATAATCACTACAAATTCACTAATATTCGAGACTCCTTCCAGTTTACACTTTACATCAACAGCCCCTAGCCATTTTTAAAAAAACCCTCACATGGATTAATAAACAATAAAATCAAGATGTCACACGTACCTTTGGATAGCTTTGAATAGATCAGTGTCGTCCTGAAAGAATTGAAAAAACACTAAAAAGAACTAACGCTTGATCTTTTTGGCTGTGTTATGTCTGCGTCGGCATAAAAGAAAGGAAAAAAAATAGACCGTGGAGAAAATGGTTTAAGTTTCAATTAAGCATACCTTTACTTCAAAAATCTATGCCTCTACTTCCATGGCTCGGAGATGCTGGAAAAGATACTATTAGGGTTTTGATAAAAGTATATTATGAATAAACTTGTTTTTTAAGTGTGTTTATATGTTTGAGTAGGGTTTAAATTTCTTAGATTATTACCTACGTTGTAGGGATTCTGATTGATAGTTTTCTCATTGGTTGCATAAGTTTATAGTTTTGGACTTGTAATATATAATTCAAAAAATGAGTTGGTCTACTGGTTATCATGTTTGTTTGTGGACTAACAGACCCAGGTTCGAAACATGCATGTATCATTTTTTAACATTTATTCCGAAATTTTGAAAAAAATTTGAAAATTTCATGACGTCATACGCACTAAAGCACACATTTGAGCTCATTCCCATTGAAATGACTGGACCATCTATTGTCCACCATGCTATCTCATTCAAAAATGGATGTTGTTATGAACGGGTTCATAACTGTAATTGGTTATTATTAAAATAATTTGTAACAATTAAGAGCTTTTCGAATCATTTACCATTACATTTAGGGATGAAAGATGCAAATTATTGTAAAACACGATGGTAAGATTTATACTTAACTCTTTAAACTACGACGTCTATCACTACCACTATCACGAATTAATACGTAAACATTTACATACTTAGATGGCTTATTTGAAGTACACATAACTTATCACAATCTAAACATGTAAAATTGTAGGAATAAAACAACTTAGGAATTTTGCCTTTATAGCAAATTGTGCAATCTATCATATATAGACACACCAAATCTAATCATATGGACAATGAAATGAAAGCTTGATACCCAGAATTCACCAAGATCAAACTCTTGTTGGTGATGGTCTCCATAATATTAGCGGTCTCCGCAACCAATGCATATGACCTTCTTCTTCTAAAAAAATATAAATATGTTTGCTTTTACAACAAAATAATTATAGTTACCATGTAGATACAATTGAAGCCTTCATAATCATGATCCAAAAACTTAAACATTATATCTTTTATATTCTTGGACCTCATAAATAGGTACAATAATATAATGTCTTGTCAATCATCCAATAACTTCTTTAATTTGTATTTTTCATAAGGTATGTTGATGGCACATTTTTCATACTCTCTCATACTATGTCATACATGATTAAACTTTCATTAACTATTAAAAGGGGCTTTTCGGATGTTTATGCGTCACTGGTGTATCTTTTCAAGCAACAATGATGCAACATGTTCTATACGGAATGCTACACATAAACTATAGCAAAATATCCGGTTAATAAAAGACGTATAGATAGACAAAAGTTTATGTTAAGTACCTCTTTCGTCTACCTCAAGTCAGCTTTCCTAGCTTTTAGCTCTTTATTGTTCTTTGCATATAAAAGAATATGTATAAAGCAACTTCTTTGAAAAGAGTTGGTCATAGAAACTGCATAAGAATTAATAAGACTTGTTTTGTTATGCTACCAATAAAACATGATTTGTACAACAAACGGAAATATGCAACTGACCTGCAGAGTGGAATGTTCAACACTTGCGGCACAAACCCATTTTTGAGAGGTAGACTTGTACTATAAATAAATTAAAGAAACATGTTGGTCTTAAGGTTGTACATAAATAAATTAACTTTTTATTTATTTATGAGATCTTGTTTACCTCAAAATCACAATAATTCTTAGTATTTCTAAATATTGTAGCAGCGGAACTTACCCGCAATCCAATTGAAGTTGCACCTGGAAGTTGCACCTGAAAGGCATTTCTTTTGCCTTCTTATCATCGAGGCCTAGAATGGTAGTATTAACCTAACATGAATAGGCCTAGAATGATAGTATTAACCTAATATGAATATAATAACTCATAAACATTACATATGGTCTATGTGACATTTTGGCTTCTCTGAAAATCCAATTATCCATCCTTATCATCTATCTTCATTAAACCAAATGCAGTGGCAAGTTTTTCTTCCATAGGCAGAGCAACCACTGTTATATCAGCATCATTTTCCCTATGTGCTTGGGTAAATTTTTTATAGTCCATCCGATACAAATGATCACCAGCACGAACCAAAAATTCCAATACATTTTGTTCTTCAAGCAACCATAGAGAATGCCTTACAGCAACCGCCGTACCCTACTCATTTAACACAAATCATTTTATTTTTAATAATTAGTATATTATCACAATGACATAGATTTTAGTCATATCCAAGACATCAACTATCTATATATAAATGGACAAAAAATGATAATGGTTCAACCCTTCTAACTTAGCTCGTTTCAGTCCAAACACGTTTTAACCCATTATAAAAACCCACCCATTTTGGCATAGAATCTTCAGTACATCAGTTTGAATGAGGGAGAGATTAGAATAAAAATAGTACTAATCAAGAGTAGTACCTGATGTTTTGAGGAATTTGATCCCTGAGTTCTTTTTATCGGGTCAAAGCTGCTCTTTTCTGGTGGTGTTTCAGGACTAACTTCCACCCATGCTTCAATATAGTTGGTTTGGGCATTTTACTATCAAATTTCATATGTTGGGACCAACGCCGCCCCAAGTCTTAAGACGCCAGACTCTCATTGGTGAACTGTATTCCCTACTTTTTTCCTTCTTTTTGACCCATCTTGTCTTGTTTGACTGCTTTGACTTGCTTACCTTCAGTATTGAATTTTTTTTCAATATCAGTTAAAAAATGGATCAATGCAATTCTCATTATCTAATAAGCCACATGCTAGTAAGCTAATAATCCACAAGCCCACAAGCTTTTAAAAATTTACTTAATCTCTTAAGCCATGTGTATAAGCTCACATACACACACCCTTAGTTATCACAACTAACCATTTTCTAATAACATACTTATCGATCAACAATCACAAGCCTATATATAAAGTTCAAATATCAGTAATAAGGTTAAATGGGTGTACCATAGAAATGCTCATTTGCAGATGTTCCCAAGTAGACTGATTATCTTCTGTCCATGTGGCAGCATACCTATGACTACCTACAAACCCAACTCGAGATCTGAGAATGTTGAAGCCATATTCTGTGAGTGGGTTGTTCACAGAATAACATATCTATTGGATTTTACTATTACAAAACAAACAAAAAGATCTAAGATTAATCAAGGAAAAGAAAAATAGTAATAATAATTATACATTTGGAGCATCTTTACATGAAAGAAAGTGTAGAGAATGGAAATTAATACCTCAACCTCAATATCAGTAAATATCAACTACTGAATTAGCCTTCTCTTTGTCTCCTTTTTGAAATGTGGAACTTGGAAAGTATACAACATAGGTTATGAAATGATCTTTATCAACAAAAGGGAAAGCAACGCGGAATTAGATGACCAAAAATTTTATGTTACCATCTTAGAAAGCACATTGTATGAAACGGTCTGAGAACTTGCGCAGCAGATTGAGGAAGAGACGGTTAAGTTGGCGCATTATTTAGGGATTAAGGTTGTTTCGATTGTGGGTGGGCAGTCTATTGAGGAACAAGGGTTTAAGATTAGGCAAGGGTGTGAGGTTGTTATTGCGACGCCAGGGCGTCTTATTGATTGTTTAGAGAGGCGTTATGCTGTTTTTAATCAGTGTAACTATGTTGTTCTTGATAAGGCTGATCGTATGATTGATATGGGGTTTGAACCGCAAGTTGTGGGTGTTCTTGAAGCAATGCCATCAAGTAACTTTAAACCCGAGAATGAAGATGAGGAGCTTGATGAGAAGAGAATATATAAGACTACTTATATGTTTAGTGCAACTATGCCTACTGCTGTTGAGAGGCTAGCTAGGAAGTACTTGAGGAACCCTGTTGTCGTGACTATTGGAACCGCAGGAAAACCAACTGATCTTATTACTCAGCATGTTATTATGGTGAAAGAATCTGAGTAGATGCCTAGGTTGCAGAAGTTGCTTGATGATCTTGGGGATAAGACGGCCATTGTGTTTATTAACACTAAAAAGACTACTGATTTTGTATCTAAACCATTGGAAAAATCAGGTTATCGTGTGACAACTTTGCATGATGGCAAGTCACAAGAGCAAAGAAAGGTTAGTCTTGACGGTTTCAGGACTAAAAGATTCAATGTGTTACTTGCTACTGATGTTGCAGGGCGTGGTATTGATATTCATGATGTGGCTCATGTTATAAACTATGACATGCCTGGGAACATTGAACAGTATACTCATTGTATAGGATGTACCGGGCGTGCAGGGAAGACTGGAACTGCAACTACTTTCTTAAATCTTCAGGATTCTGATGTGTTTTATGATCTTAAGCAGATGCTAACACAGAACCAATGTTCAGTGCCTCCTGAACTTGCTAGACATGAGGCTTCCAAGTTTAAGCCCGGATCAATTCCTGATATACCACCAAGACGTAACGACATAGTTTTTGCTCATTGAGGCAATTATGTGTACTTATGCTGCATATACACTTGATATTGAAGATGTTATTGCAGGAGCCGCGGATCTCACAAGCTTGACCAAGTCTAGGTTGGTATCTGCTTATCATTGTTTCGTATTTGATATATTGATGTCTTTTGGGATTACAAATTATGTTGGGCAAAGGTTCACCTTCGCCTTTTTCATTGGTACTGTTACTTTCTAGATACTTTTAACTCTGAATCTTGAATATGTGTTTGTTCGGTTGTTTTAATAATCCTTAAAGTTTACTTGTTTGTGTCATGTTTTAACATTAATATGAATGCGCAGAGGACTTGTAACCCTATTTCCAATCAAACTTGAACTCCATTAAAAACCTGTCAAGTGGCTTCTAAATGCTAAAGATTTGGCGATGCTATGGGTCAGTGTCCGGTTTTACCAAAGATTAAATTTTGATTTGTATGTTTATAATAATAATAAGTGTTTTGTTTATTTTTCTTTCTTAAATAGTTTCATCCATGCCTACGCTGCATTCTCTCCACACTGCACAATCGGCCGGATCGGTGTTTATCTTTAAGGTTAAATATCTATTTTGTTTATTATATTCTCTGTATGAAATGTATGCCACCTTGATCGTCTTCTGTCTTCTGATTGAAAACCCTCGGATGCATGTGTTAGTTACATTAATGTTGCCGTAAACTCTCTGTGGTGTATCATTTATCTAAGTTCATTCTACGTGAAATGCACTTGCCAAATGCCAAATGCCAAAAATCTTGTTGTCCCAAATCTTTATCGTTTAATACTGATAGACAAGTGTTGGCCACATGTTTGTTATACTGCATCATTGGGTTTAGTTCCTGTTATATTGGTTCGCGATTTCGAATTGCGTGTGGGTAGTATGTATCCGTTAATATTTGTTCACGGCTATGATAGTGTACCTTTCCACTGATATCTGGAATAGATAATGTGCCAGTAAGTTTTTAATTTTCAAAATAAAGTGACAATATAAGATGCAAATGAATCATTTTCAGAGTTACATAATGCAATATAGAACAACATGTGATGAAGACTCTAAATACCATTATGGTTCCATATGCTTATATTAACGAATTGCTAATTACATCATATAAATTTCACATGGTCATAACTTTTCCTATTGGCCTGATAAACACGAGGCTCAATTCATCCTATGATAAAAGGCATGTACATACCATTTACGAAGTATTGATGACTTATGACACTAAGTTGATCTTATTGCCTGATTTCATAAGAATCACTCATCATAAAAATATTATGCTCCTTTAGATAGCCAACATGGTATTCTTTCTCGCACTGGAAATTGAAAACCGAACAAAGGTTATTATCCATAGGCATTCAACAGCAGCATAACAGTTACACTTTCACATATGAACATTATTACATAATGGAAAAGCACCTGATCGCATATGATGACAGTTCTTGGTCCGAATCCAGTCTTTCTAAAGTCAAATGCCCTGCACAAGTCAAGAAGATAAGAATACATAAAAGGTTAAAAATTGAACACGATCGTGTTGATATACTCTAAGAAGTGTGTCCGATGCAGTAACCCTTCTGAATAACACAAGCTCAATTAACCGGATCGGAAGCATCCTACCATAGAAACTTAATGAAAAACAAATAATAATAAACATCACAGAGAAACCATGTAGCATATTCAATTATTCATCCAACTAAAGCATGTAGAACTTTTCTAAGAAGGGGAACACCAAATTAATCAAAGGAGATTAAAAACAGTGCTTGATTACAATAAGTCATACCGACCAATAACATGACATGTCGTCTAATTACATATGAACTAAGGTTCCAATATATAATTTTTTACACCGTAAAATATCAAAATAGCATTAACGACTTTACACAAAAAAAATATATCATGGACGTACAGAATGGTAGCTACTTATACACCATCAAAATTTCCTTATGGCTTGTGACATTATCTTGTTAGTACACTCCCCAATAGAAAATACATTAATAGAGTTTTGTGTTCCAACTACCTACTGTAAACCTCATACACATCATAACATTAATCAATTACGCCAAAGTTAAGCAACACTAAACTAAAAGGCTTTCCCATGTCTAACATAATATTGTAAATGATAATCAAGACGTCAAACCCACAATAATGGCCTATGATAAGTAGTTAGCCAAGACAATTTCACTTTTTTCCCCAACGGATGATGATTCAGATATGTTAATTTGCTAAGGAAAAAAACATATACATACTTGCATAAAACACATTCTGGGACTCCTTTTTTAGAGGTAACTCCAGGCTCTCTAACCTCTGGGTTCGAAACAACACGGATGGACATTTTAGTTATTACTTCAAGTGGATCAATACCTGCAACCCTTCCAGCAACACGTGTATTTCATTTCTTCCCACAAATTTCTCCCTCTGGAACATGTTTTGGCATTACTTGCGATAAAGAAAACTGACGTTTTTGGCACATTCTGTATACTGTAAGAATATTTTTAAACTTGAGAGGAATTCTGAGCTACCTAATGTTCCTACTTACATTTGTTTTGCATATTGATACTTGTACGATTGTTCCTACTGATGCTTATGCCTATTGATCTTTTATTTAGTTTCTAAACACATATAGGTGAACACATTACAAGATTAACTTTGTTGGATACATGCTTGTTTTTTGTTTATTTTCGCATTGTTAGCCTGACCAACTTTCATAATAGATCCCTTCACCACCTATAAAGAGACGATATGAGTACTATTTGACCCATTATAAGGGCTATTATGAATTGAAAATTCCATGTTAAAGAGTCGGTCACCCCAATAATGGTCTAGCATATGTTAGCTCGTAGATTTGTCGTTGTTTATGTTATTTAGTAGTTTATTAGTTAGTTTGTAGCGTAGTTTAGTTTAGAGCAACACCGTGGAGGAAGGACGGGTCTTTACCCACTGTATACCTGATCCACAGGCCGATAGGAGGTCGTGTAATTTGTAAGTATAAATACCCCTTCCATCCATGGAAGGGGTGTGGCTTCTTTGAATCTAACATTTCACTTGTTAAGCAACTCTCTTCAAGGAACCTCCTCTCAACTCTTTTCATCTATCTAAAATGGCTTTCTTGTTTAATCATTGTCCTAGACCACCCGAATCATCAAACAACATAATATTTAAGATCCAACAATTGGCATCAGAGCCCAGGTTGTGTTGTTTTGTTGATTCGAATGGTTTTGTGTATACGGTTTGTTCATGATTGATTCAGTTTGGTGATGTTTTGATGTGTATTTGATGATGGGTGATGTTCCTATTAAATCTGTTGTTAAAAAGATGCTTCATTCTCTTGCTGGTTTTATTATATGGTCAAAACAGTTTTTCTACAACTTATAAGTTATGCTTGTGCTTATGGTGTTAAAAGCTGTTTTTAAGTGGTTCCTACATGGTTTGATGTCTTTTTGAAAACTGGTTTTATGTTGGTTCTATCTGATAACAGTTGGATGATGTTGGGGTTTATGAGCTTTTTATTAAGTCTGGTTTGCTGCTACTTTGTTCTTAAATGCGAGTTGCCTTATTCTTACATGCGAGTTGGTCAGGTTATGTTGACTTGCTATTGAGCGAGTTGCACTCTGCTATTGAGCGAGTTGCTATTGATTTAATGTCAAAAGCGAGTTGTCATGCTGTCCAGCTACAATGAACATTAAGCGAGTTGACTCAGAATACCAGATGCGAGTTGAGTACTAATGTTTATAAAGCGAGTTAGGTCACAAGATTAGGGTCAAATGCGAGTTGGTGATGGATTATGCGGGTTGACATATGCGAGTTTGGCTGATGCGAGTTGGTTTAGGATGCGAGTTGCATATTTATGCAATGAAGCGAGTTGTCATATTGATGATTAACAAGCGAGCTGTATACTGGCATAAATCGACTTGCAAAATAAAGGAAGAAGAAGAGTGACTGAACCAGGACAACAACAAAAAGACTTAAACCATATATCAAATGACTCAACACAAATACCATCATCAAAACCATAAGACTCGTGACCTCAGTTTACCATCATCAGTCCATCAAATGTTAACTTAAATCAAATCCCTATCATAACCTATCCTAGACCTATCCTCCATCAACTATTTCATTCAATCAAGACTAGAAGGAAAAACAACAAATGATCTCAGTTCATACTTTATTAATTACTCTAAGATACATCAAGTTACTTAAAGGTATCTTAAAACAAAAGTATCATCATCATCAATCAAGACTCTGACTATAAGTAACATGAACAAAAGGATTTCATCTTTCATTATTCGTGGCACACAACTGTTCTATCAAGACCAAAGGTCATGAGATTCAAATTATTTAACATCACTGATCCAGAAAACAAATGAAAACTGAAATAAATATTCCCCAACAATCTCAGATATCTATTTTCGTGGTACTCATAAAGTACATCAAGACCATTGGTCTAAATCACGAAATAGAGTTCATCACTGATCCTTTGAAGGCTTTCTTCATTTTGTTATTCGAACCTACCAAGAAAAGAAACAACAACAATATTGTTGTCATATCTCTTCTAAGTTCGTGTAATAAAAAGTAATTAATACATCTTATAAACCAGTCTTATTCGATCATCAAAATGGTGAATAACAACATTGTTACCCCCACATATCTTAGGTGTTCGATGAAACAACATCACAATGAACCTACCTTGTTATGACTCTGAAACTTGGTCCTTAGCCCTCAACGCCATCCCTGTGGCTGTGTAATGAAGGATTCATAGCCATCCCTGTGGCGAGTTAACTGTTGTCATGAATATGATTCGTGGCAGATACTTGTGATGATTGGATAAAGGGCTTTGGTAGGATTGTTGATGTAATTTGTGCCTGAGGATGTTAATTGTGATTTGATTAAGTGTGTATCTTGGAGGAGAGAGGCGAAGAATTTGTGGGGGCGGATATATGTTTATGAATTAGGGTTCGGTATAAGAGAGCATTTTTAGGGCATGAATATGTGTTATGTGGGTTTTATATCCGTGCAATTAGGGTAGTTTATGGTCTTGGATCAGTTATCTCACGGTCATGGGCCTCACCGGATGAAGTTTGGATGGGCCTCGTGTGTTTATGGGCTGAAATGTTTGATGGGTTTGTAATCACTTTGGTACATATTCACATGAGTGATGTGATACATCAATGGGCCTCGTGTTTTTATTCTAAATCACACCGTAACTGGCCTTATTATCATGCGTGATATGGGACTAAACGGATTGTATTGGATCGGGTTGTGATATGTATCGAGGGGTAAAACTTTTGATATACTAGTTTGATACTACTTGGTTCACTAGTGATAATTTTTCAAGGATATTGATAACGCTACACGCGTCGTTCGGGGTCAAGGAAACTTCCTTTTCTTCGAGCAAGTTTTATAACACCCTAGGCAGTGAACCTAATCGTTGTAGTGTAGTAATTAGGGTAAGCCACGGGTATTGATATCGTTCTCTAGGGGAATAGGAATGCTAGTAAGAAGTTACTACGCTAAGGTTAAGGTTGAGGAAGATTATTTTTTGTATTTTTATATTTTATGAAATGGAAAGGTACGAATCTCGGGTATTGGATTTGGGGGGTTGGTATTTCTACCGATTACTCTACTATTATCTAATTATCTAAACTAAGGTTGTGGGAGTCTATGTCTAATTAATGTGTGCTCGTATGATAGTTTAAAGATGTGTTTACTTAGGTTGTACTACTCCTTAATTATCTCCTATTGATGGTTGAGTTGTCACGTCCTTATTCTTAGTTGCGTTGTGTGTCTAAAGTTGTAGGGTATGCGTTTCTCCCTAACTCTTTGAACTTACCAAATGGTCTTGTCTACAAAACCCACTAGGGATGATAAATTCTTACTTTAAGGCACTCTTTGGATAATTTAGCCTACAACTACTCAGGTAATCATATTCTAAGGTTCACAAAGATGAATCAAGCATTAAGTACACAACGAATGACCTATCGCATTACTAGATCATTGATCAACTAAGATAAGAAACAACCAATCAATATTCAATAATTAAGTTTCATACTTCCTAAGCAAACACACAAATAAATTAGCCGGACATGGAGAACATGCAAGCATACACACAAATAATAAAAGACATAATTGAATTAATGAAGTAAATACTTATCTTGATGTAAGATAGGGTTTAAAACCCTAAAATACTGTACAAGACACCTTAGGTTCGGTTTTAGGTTTTTACTCCAAAAGACTCTCTCTAAAACTGAAAAATTCGGATTCTATATATAAGATTACATATGCGACGGCGTCACCTTATGTTTCGTGACGCCGTCGTGTCGCCGTCATTAGGGTTTCGTCTTGGCCACGTTAACCTTGCGACGACGTCACCTTATGTCTGTGACGCCGTCCTCTTCAGCTTCTGACGTCGTCTGGGTTGCATCTAGGCCGTCTGAGTAGCAACGGCCTACTCTTTTAAAGCCCGACGTCGTCACTTGAAAATAGGGTTTTTGGCTACTGTATCGTCACAAAAAATCCTCTGACGGCGTCGCAATTAACACCTGACGCCGTCGCCTTCTGTTTTCAGCAGCTTTGAGTGTCTCGATTCTGACTTTGGCCATTTTCTTCATATACTCGCGCCTTTTCGTCCAAATAAGTGCCATTCCAGAATTTTGCCTTGAAGAGACCTAAAAAGTGAAAAGGAACGATATTAAGCAATAACGGATACAAAAGTGATCAAATAAGGACTTAAATGACCCCTCAAAATGGTACCTTTTAAAACCTTATCAAATATCCCTACACTTGTTATTTGCTTGTCCTCAAGCAAATGTGCTTTTAGCCAATTAATTTATAAGTTAGGGGTCATGAAGCATTAATTCAAAACGGTCCACAACACATATAAGCCCCGCAAAAGTCATAACAAGCACGGAAATTACATACTAGCACCTCACATGGGGTGTTTGGGTACTCACATCTCTCTCGGGTGTATATACGAAATATAACAAATAGGAAATGGAAGATAAACACTCATTAACCGGTCCTAGTACATAGATTACCATAGGCTTGAGAATAGATCAAACCTCCATCGCTTTGGCGTAAGAACCTAGGAAAGACTATCAAAGAGGTCTTTTAAAGGGTTGTAATGTTAGGCTTACGGTAGGGAAACAAGGGTTTGGTGGGATAGGCTATTTAGTGGTGGCAAGTCAAAACTCTCTATGTTAAATGCATACGAAGAATGGCGTTGCTAAGCCAAGACTCGACACTCTAAAACTCTAGGTAACGGAAATAAACAAACATAAATTTAAAGGATAGATGTAGGATGGTAGCCCGTATGTTTTTTTTTTTTTTTTTTTTTTTTTTTTAACACTCTATATATATATATATATATATATATATATATATATATATATATATATATATATATATATATATATATATATATATATATATATATATATATATATATATATATATATATATATATATATATATATATTTTTTTTTTTTTCTTTTTCTATTTTTTTCGATTTTTTTTTTTTTTTTTCATACACTTTTACTCTACCATCCTCTACGGTAACATCAAAATGATAGGGATTTATAGGCACATCCCTACACTTGAGTTTTTATTACTCTAACACTAATTTGACCCGAATTGAAAAGATCAAAAGACTTGGGGTACATTATTACGCAAACAAAAGGAATTTGAATTTTAACGTTCCCTTCCCGTCATTTCATAAACTTTAACTTTTCTCATGAATCCCAATCATCCCAAAACTGTATACAAAGGATATGACTCGACTTAGCAACTTATGCAAGCAACTAGATAATTGAACTAAGGGTTTAGGGTGATAACAAACATTTGCACTAAAAGTGAGTGCATAAGGGGTAGGCTAAGGCGATTTGGGTGTATATTTGGGGGTGGGGTGTAAACAATGCTCTTCATTAATATTCCGGAAAAACCGAAACATCACGAGAACCGCGAAAAGGATAGGCTCTGAGGGGTTAACTAGGGGTATCGTGTACTAAAGATGAGTACAACGCAAAGGTTTGGGGGAATTACTCAACCGATGTGGAAGAAGTAATTATATTACGGGTATCAAACAAGGGTTATCCTAATGCCTCTTATCATTTCGTTATTCCTAACTACACAAGTGTAGTCTTACTAGCGATCTCGGAATGCATCACAAAACAAGTTCTAGAATCTAATATACTACCGGTTCACACTCTAAGCATTGAAGATGAATGCTTTAATTCCTACTAATCTAAGGGCGATCCTCACATTTTGGGTGGAATTTGGGTGGTAAAGGGTTTTTGTGCTAGTCATATAACTTCCTATCCATGAGACGCTTTTGTTAAGACTAATGGCCCACTCCTATATGTCATGAAAAATTTTAAATTTGGTGCCAAAATTACCCTAACCGACATTTTCTCATGGTTTATTACGCAAATGCAATTGGACAAAGCAAATAATCAAGGATAAGCATAGTTTCAAAGTTCCCGTTTTATTTTCCCTCCCTACACTTAAACTGAACATTGTCCCCAATGTTCCCCGAAAGTATCAAAGTTATGATAATGGAAGGTAATTAAAAACGAAAGAAACTAATACTCCCCTGATTAGCTCGGTAGGATCCGTGTAAAGTGGTGGTTAAATCCTTTTCAAGAAGAATTATTGCGTGAAAAGCTCCTTCCAATCTTATGTAACTTCTTCTTGACAAACTAAACCTGCACACTTGAAGAAAACAAACGAAACCTTCGCGTAAAATCGGCGGTAATAATATATATAAGACTCGATTTAAACTAGGATATAATGCTTGTGGAATGGATGTTTACAGAATTTCTAAGAAAATTAAGACCTGGAAAATTCCAAAAATTTATAAGTAGCTCAGAAAACGAGAAAAAAGTAATCTGATGTTTTTACTCCTTCCTGACGCCGTCAGGTTGCAATCCTGACGCCGTCAGGTTATCCTGACAAAAACTGGTCTGCGATTTTCTGGAAAAAATTCTGGAAAATTTACATCTTTAGAATCTGGAAAAAATTTCTGCAAAAACATCCATTATGACTCGATACAAGCATTTGACTCGAACAAACAAACATAAATATCTTTTAGTTAATTGTTAGTCTCATGTTTACGTTTCTTTTGAAAACGTGTGTAATCCTCCCTACACTTATCCCTTATGTAAAATACCTTTATATGCAATTAAGACGAGGTTAAAAACAAAATAAAGCATTTCTACAAATTTAAACATGAGGATAAACAATTAATAAAAGATATATGACACTAATAAGCAAACAATTAAGCATGGGTTGCCTCCCACGAAGCGCTTTACTTTATTTAAGAGTCTTGTAGCTAGACTCGTAGTCGTGCTCCTACGTTGCTTCACTACCGCCCTCTTTACCCTTTGTTTTCCCGTCATCGTAAGGGTGTAGGCACTGTATGCTTACCGTGGATTCCTTGCCAACGCTGTCAATTATGGTGACGGTTTTATCATTTAAATTGGTCTCCTTAACTGTGAAAGGCCCAAACCATCTTGGTTTGTTTCTTCCTCGTAATGCCCTTATCCGAGACCTATACAATAGCACTTTTTCTCCCTTTAGAAATTCCTTAGGGTCCTTTTTTGCCTTAGGTATCGAGGTGGGATTGCTGCCTAACTTTTTATCGGGTTTCCACAACGTCGCATACAATCCTTGAACCATAAAGTCTCTAAGCCCTTTTTCCCAGTCATTCATCTTCTTCTTAACATTGTTGCCCGGGGCTTTTCGATTTCCACCCGTAATCATTTCCATGATCTTAAGAGGATATCTTGGGATGATGGGTATCCTAGCGTACCCCTTCCCGCTTTTGAGTATCATGATGCCTTCTCCGCATTTGATGGTTGCCTTGGCGGTGGCCAGGAACGGCGTCCCAAGAATGAGGGGTACGTTTTTATCTTCCTCAACATCAATGATCACGAAATCCACCGGATAAACGATGTTGGCTACCTCAATTAGAACATCAACAGCGATTCCTACGGGGTGGACATAAGTATGATTAGTTAAGGAAATTCTAAGGTCGCTCTTGGCTGATTTCTCCTTAGTTAACTTATTATAGATTGACAATGGCATTATGTTCACATCGGTCCCTTGATCGGCCAAGGCATTTATATTATCCATGTCACCGATGCTAACTGGTATCACGAAATTCCCTGTGGTGTCTCGTTTTCTTGTTAACGGTTTTTTTATAACCAACTCATACAGAGGTTCCATAGGTAAGGCGTCGTATTCTTCTTCCGTCATTTTCCCTTCAAGAGCTTCCCTAAGAACTTCATTGTACCTAAAGTTGTTTACTTGGTTTGCAATGGTTTTCTTGTTAATTTCGTGCTTAAGGTAGTACTCAATGGTCTCAGGTTCATCATTAGGCACAGACTCCTCCTTCGTGCTTTCCTCAGTTTTCCACATCTCAGCCCTTGCATTCTCAGGCATAATGGAAACGGCGTTTACAAATGAAGTGGGAGGGCAATCGTTGCTTCTTACGAGCACTTTTTCGGGAACCTTTGTTTTGGTAAATTCAATTACCAAATTCATCATTTCTTTCATTTTTGCTTGCATTTCCTCTCTCTGCCTATAAACCTCCTCTTCAAATCTGGCTAATCTCTCTGTATGAGCTGCCATGTACTCCCTCATTTGATCCTTGAAGCTTGGTGAAAGTGGTATTGGGGAAGTAGAACGGAAGCGCCTTTCGGAACTTGGGTTTTGCTCGCGACTTGGGGACTCCGAAAAAGGTGTGGAGCGGTTGGTGGAGTTGGCGGATTTGACGACCTCTCGAGGAATTTGTACGGGGGCTCTTTTCTGCCTTTCCATAAGATAATCAATTCCTCTCTCGATGGCACTCAATTGCTCCTCGAGTGTATCGGAGGATTCAGAAGGAGTGGATATGGCATTAACCACGTTAATCGGAGTTTCGGGAGATTCACTCCAATCTTCGTAGCTTTGATCGGCAAGCTCCTCTATAATATCCCATGATTTCTCTGCGTTAAAGTCGCTGAGCCTTCCACCGGCGGCTCGATCAATGGATCGTCGAGTAATGAAATCGGTATGATCATAGAAGATTTGGATTTGAAGCCAAAGATCAATGCCATGGTGTGGAAGTCCACGGAGTAGTTCCTTAAATCGAGTACATGCTTTGTAAAGAGACTCACCTTGGAGCTGCTGGAACGTCAAGATGTCTCGCCTAAGTTTAGTGGTTCTCCCCGGTGGGAAAAATTGAGCAAGGAAGCGAGAGGTAAGATCATCCCAACTTGAGATGGAGCCGGCGGGAAGTCGCTCAAGCCAATTACTAGCTTGGTCCCGTAGAGAGAATTGGAAGAGACGCAGGCGCATGGTCTCCCGAGTAGTAGCATCAAGGTCGATGGAATCGACAATTTTGAGGAAATCCCTCAGATGCTGATTTGGATCTTCGGAACGAAGTCCATTAAATGCACATCCGTTTTGCACCAACCGGATGGTGTCGGATCGCAGGGCCATAGTTTGGGCTTGGTCGGGAAGCTCAATGGTGTTCCTATAGCCTAGGTGGCTTGGTCTTGAGTATTCACCAAGAGTACGGGCTCTTGGCGGGTCATTTGGTGGTGGGTTAATGAGTGGTGGTTGGTTATCATCCTCCATGATGAAAAGTGATGGGTGTTACGAACAAAGGTCACGAAGAAGGGGGATAGACTAAGAGAAAGCTAAAAATGAGAAAAATTTACTTGATAGGAATCAAGCAAAGAACCTAAACGAGGTGGACTACTAACTAGCTATTCTATTCCCCGGCAGCGGCGCCAAAAACTTGATAACGCTACACGCGTCGTTCGGGGTCAAGGAAACTTCCTTTTCTTCGAGCAAGTTTTATAACACCCTAGGCAGTGAACCTAATCGTTGTAGTGTAGTAATTAGGGTAAGCCACGGGTATTGATATCATTCTCTAGGGGAATAGGAATGCTAGTAAGAAGTTACTACGCTAAGGTTAAGGTTGAGGAAGATTATTTTTTGTATTTTTATATTTTATGAAATGGAAAGGTATGAATCTCGGGTATTGGATTTGGGGGGTTGGTATTTCTACCGATTACTCTACTATTATCTAATTATCTAAACTAAGGTTGTGGGAGTCTATGTCTAATTAATGTGTGCTCGTATGATAGTTTAAAGATGTGTTTACTTAGGTTGTACTACTCCTTAATTATCTCCTATTGATGGTTGAGTTGTCACGTCCTTGTTCTTAGTTGCGTTGTGTGTCTAAAGTTGTAGGGTATGCGTTTCTCCCTAACTCTTTGAACTTACCAAAGGGTCTCGTCTACAAAACCCACTAGGGATGATAAACTCTTACTCTAAGGCACTCTTTGGATAATTTAGCCTACAACTACTCAGGTAATCATATTCTAAGGTTCAAAAAGATGATTCAAGCATTAAGTACACAACGAATGACCTATCGCATTACTAGATCATTGATCAACTAAGATAAGAAACAACCAATCAATATTCAATAATTAAGTTTCATACTTCCTAAGCAAACACACAAATAAATTAGCCGGACATGGAGAACATGCAAGCGTACACACAAATAATCAAAGACATAATTGAATTAATAAAGTAAATACTTATCTTGATGTAAGATAGGGTTTAAAACCCTAAAATACTGTACAAGACACCTTAGGTTCGGTTTTAGGTTTTTACTCTAAAAGACTCTCTCTAAAACTGAAAAATTCGGATTCTATATATAAGATTACATATGCGACGGCGTCACCTTATGTTTCGTGACGCCGTCGTGTCGCCGTCATTAGGGTTTCGTCTTGGACACGTTAACCTTGCGACGGCGTCACCTTATGTCTGTGACGCCGTCCTCTTTAGCTTCTGACGTCGTCTAGGTTGCATCTAGGCCGTCTGAGTAGCAACGGCCTACTCTTTTAAAGCCCGACGTCGTCACTTGAAAATAGGGTTTTTGGCTACTGTATCGTCACAAAAAATCCTCTGACGGCGTCGCAATTAACACCTAACGCCGTCGCCTTCTGTTTTCAGCAGCTTTGAGTGTCTCGATTTTGACTTTGGCCATTTTCTTCATATACTCGCGCCTTTTCGTCCAAATAAGTGCCATTCCAGCATTTTACCTTCAAGAGACCTAAAAAGTGAAAAGGAACGATATTAAGCAATAACGGATACAAAAGTGATCAAATAAGGACTTAAACGACCCCTCAAAATGGTACCTTTTAAAACCTTATCAGATATCTCGTGATTATGATTTGGATCTATTATTTCTTCATAAGATGTACTTGGATTAATTTTGGAATTTCCTTTGGATCGTGTTTGTACTGCCAATATGGAATTGAGCCTAAACTCTTCTAAACAAACCGGACATTGTGAATTGGTCCAAAAGATTACTAGTGGGCCTGATTTGGATACAATTTGGATTGGACTTGGCTTATTAAATTTTGGTTAGAATGATTATTTTTGACTATGAGGTTTGAGATTTAATGTGATTTATGAGATATGAATTATATGAGATTTGGTGTGTTATGAGGGTTGTTACTTTAGTATATATATCTTCACGGAGAATATTTTCGTCACGGATTTAATTGGTTATTGAACAAAGTTGACTACGGGGTTGTTTGAACGGTATTTCTCATTTGAATTTGAAGTGACGTTTTCCGGGCGCTTTTACTTATTTTCGTCTTCTTTCTTTCTACCCTTCCGCGAAGATGACTTGTTTGGGCGTTTATTGAGTGTGATAAAGACTTGGCTATTCAGTTACGGTTGTGATTCTCTCTCGCTTAACCCACAACGTAGCTGTCACTTTGGTGTCTCACGCAGTTGAGGATATGTCAAGAGGTTTTGTACATTGGGTACACCGTTTCTTTTTCACGAGGATTAGTACAAGCTTAAGCAACAAATCTGGGGAATTTCACGTCATGTTCAAGTCTGATATATCGGGGTTACTTCTCCATGTGGTCACTACAATAGCCGACAGATTGCGTGATTGATGTGTTTACCAAAGTGTTGATTGGATGGTTGATGATGTTGGATAATGAACCACTGATGAACCGCTGCATGTTCCCCTAAAACAGATATTCACCGAAACCAAGGTTGTCATAACTCATTCAAGCTGACATTGTTTACGGTTTTGTCTTGATTTTGTAAAATCCCGCGAAAGAACCTATTTCTCGGTTTAAATCATAGACTTGTAAAATCCCGTGACAATGAAAACATCCTGGTTAAAGTAATGAGCATTTCCGGATCTATCTTACGGTTTGTTCTTGGTTTTGTAAAATCCCGCGAAAGAAACTATTTCTCGATTTAAACTATAGAATTGTAAAATCCCGTGATGATGGAACCATCCTGGAGAAAGGAAAGTGTAGGTCGGGATCCTTTCTGATGCTAGTGCTACGGTTTCTACTTCGAAGAAGGGATAAAAGGGTGTACTTCATGAATTGGATGTGTGTTTGGATATTCGTCATGGCAGTTTGGTTATTACATGGTTTTACGGGGTTACGTGCTTTTAACCATGGTCGGGATAAAACCATTATCAAAGTTCATTCAAATGTCAAAGAAGGCTAGATTTGAGCAATTAGCCAGAAGATGTGACAACGGAGTTAATTCAGTATTATTTATTTGAGGTTGAAGTGAATTATCACGGGCGAGTGTACTTAGTATCTGAAGATATCAGGGGATGGTTGGATGAAGATTCTTCATGATCCTTGTTCGAGCTTATTATTAAAAACGAAGATTTGGAAATCTAGTTATTGTTGGGTGTCTTTTACCTTTTCTTTTACCACTTGGGGGAATTGGGCTCATACCACCACAAAATAACTATCACTTTAAGGAGTTACGTTGTAGTGCTCAGTGTCACATTCAATTATGGATTTTCAAGAGGTAATGTACGTCTTATACTTGATGGTTGGTTGGTTGAAGAGTATAGAGTACATAGAGAGTACTTAGAGATTCTAATGGAAATCGGCACCGCTCTTTGTAACATATGTGCAAGTATAAGTCACGAGTTCGGGTTAGTTTACTTAAGGGTCAAATTCATCATATTGGGTTTTCTCCATCAGCTGTCACGACAAATAGCCTACTGAATGATAATGGGGTTGATTACAAGTTTGCCAAGAGTAGATGAAAAGAGAGAGATTTATGAAGTATGAACACTACAGTTCATGCCTCGTTCTCTAAAGAAAAGAAAAGTGTACGTCTCAGTGTGCTTTATCTTCAAAAGAAGAGAAATCTTCTTATGACGTATGAACACAGCAGTTCATGCCTCGTACTCTAAAGAAAAGAAAAGTGTACGTCTCAGTGCGCTTTATCTTTGAAAGAAGAGAAATCTTCTTATGACGTCTGTTCACATCAGTTCAGGCCTCGTACTTCAACATTATGATGTATGAACACAACAGTTCATGCCTCGTACTCTAAAGAAAAGAAATGTGTACGCTTCAGTGCGCATTATCTTCGGAAGAAGAGAAATCTTCTCATTATGACCATTCTCATCAACATGCTTCATACTTTTTCCATGCGCTCCAGTCATCAAGTGAACCGGGCTACCACTGATTGTTTTCTCATTCCACTTGATCGATTATAATGAAGATGGCGACATCATGTGCTGATTTTGCGGGAGAGAAGTGTGAATAGAACATTTGGATGATTTCACTTATTTAGTCAAGAATGGCATCTCCGTATGCAATTCTTGAGGGGGAGAAGAAGTGTGAATTTTTTGCATTGTTGATTGATATTTGAGAATATAAATGGTCATACGGCTCTAAACTCATGTAAGAACCGAGCTTCTTCTTATCGGGTCATCTTCACATGGAGTTTTTTCTCTTCAAAGAGCCGTTAGTTGACATCTTCACTCAGATTGATGAGTTTATCGACAAAGTGCTTCCGGTTAATGCTTCACGTATACATCAACATGATGATTCCGAACAATCTATCTGTTCTTGTTTGATGTGATTGGTAGTTTGGTGTTACCATCTTGTGTGTTCGTTGTGGCCTGATTGCTGATTTCCTTGATGAACATCTTTCTGTTCTTGTTTGATTGGGAGGGATTTTAGTTAAGGGGATTTGCAAGATGTAAGTTAATTGGGATGCTTTTTGGTGTGAGTTGAAGATGTTAACTATCTATTCCCCAACTGGACAATCTTGAAGAAGGTCGAGTCTACAGTCTGTTCTACATTTTCTGCTGCATGTTAGAAGACTAAAGACGAGTTGCATTTGATAATCCAAAGACTTCTTCTTAATTCAAGCATTCATCATAAAGATTGTCGGTTTAGGGGAGAGCACTAATTGGGGGAGAGAGATATGTCGAATTTAATCCCCAATATGACTTGCTCACATTATTCAGCATGTTGATTCTCACAAAGACTTCAAGCGATCTTCTCAACAGATTTCAAGTATTTGGGCTATAATGTTTTGCTGATTCTGAAGTGTCAAAACCAGCAAGGGGGAAGGAGACAAGCACCTAAATGCGAGTAAACTAGATAAGCTTAATACTTCTAAGTAATTGAATATATCCCGGGAAGACAAATGTTATGACCGCAGAGAAACTCAAGGTTTGACTCATGGCGAGTAAACTTGATGAACTTAACTCTTCTAAGTGATTGAAGATATCCCGGGAAAACAAATGTCATGACCGCAGAGAAACTCAAGGTTTTACTCATCAAAGCGTTTAGTGTTCTTATTCCAACGTCGTGGGGGAAGTGATGTAAATGAAAGTTTCTAAAGATAAAATAGGTACACTGGTGTGTGATGATCTCGATGTTATCGCAATCATCAGGGGAGAGAGAATTGTGTACATTTGGGGCGCTCAGCTGTCTCATTTGAGGGCTTAATCAGTGATTCAGAGATATAATCACTTATTTCGGAGTTGACATCCGCAGAGATTGTCATCCGCAGAGATAATTAGTGATTCGGCATGCTTCTTCAATGTTATCGATTGTTCTCTCTTTGGGGAATGTGTGTACTTCGGGTCCTTGAGCTTCATACACGATCATCAGGGAAGAAAGCCATTGTTTACCACAAACATTGGGGAGGTGTTTTCTCTCCGGGCATGATGTGTATTTGGGAGAGTTCTTGGATATTGGTGTACTTCAGGTTCTTGAGCTTCATACACGTTCATCAGGGAAGAAAAATGTGAACATGGGAAGGTGTTCTTCATTCCCCTCATGAAGTGTATTCGGGAGAGTTCTTGAGCATTATACTAAGAGACGGACTGCATCATTTCAACTACACGGGGGAAGTGTTCTCTTGACACCTGTTGGAATGGATTGCGTCAGACTTCAGTGGTAATGAAATTTGAGAAGAGTTATTTATGTGTGGGATGATACGTTGTTGTTCTTGTTGATGATATAACCTCGAACGAAGAATCACGGTGATTATTCTTGAAAGGAGCAGAGCGATTTATGATAATGGTGTGCTTCTCTGTGCACCTGGCTAAGGAAAGCTTGAAATAGAGCTTCGAATTTGCTCAGCTAAAGGATTTTCGATTTGGGGGGAAGCTACCAAAGTCTCACTTTCAAGTGGCTCAATTTCTCTCTTCGATTCAAGAGTCTTGGAAGCTTTGGTGGTGAATGTTTAAGAGATGATGACTTCTTTCTCCTACGCGGTGCTGCTTGATATCCTTATCTCGGTACTCGTATCATCATCTTCTTTAACTATATCATCTAATCTATCTTTGTATTTATTTTTCAGAAAACCAAATACAAAATTATAAAACCAACACAAAGAAAATAGAAAAATATAAAACCTTCAAAAACCCATAAAAATCAGAAAATTTGAAAAATACCAAAAATATTGTTTTCTCATGACATGTCTTCTGGTATCGATAACATCTACGGTCTTAGAAATGTCATTCAATAATGGCACGGGACTTTAGATGAAGTTCGAGCAGGAGGTGTAAATATTTCTTTCTAAACATGTCTAAAAAAAATGGCTTACAGTTATTTCAGACTGTAACCCGTGCTTAAACTATGGCTTGCAGTTACTTCAGACTGTGACCCGTGCTTAAACTATGGCTTGCTATTATTTCAGATAGCAACCCGTTTTTTTAAAGAAGGAAAGTGCTACGCTTAAACTATTTTCAAAATATTTCGTGCACTTATCCTAAAAACAAAACAAGGAAAGTATGTCGAAGGACTGCTGTTCCTACACAAATGTTTTTCCGTCTAAAATTATTCAGAAAAATATTTGGTGTTTTAACAAAATGGTGGTTAATGAGTTACAAATCCAATCAGTTTCAGAGTTTTTCGTAAAAAATTGAAAGCTCAATCAATGACTTATGCGCTCTTAATCTTTTCAGAAAATAAATCATTGATTGAGGGGGAGAATGTTTTCAAATCTATATCATCTAACGAGCTTTCTTAATTATCCTATGTGCTTAATTAAAAATGATATTTGCCTGTGTCGAAGGACTAGGAATTTAGGATATGATTGTTAGGTTTAGATGATTAGAGTTTGATTAACACATAAACCCCATGCCTTATATGATCTGATTGTTATGTTGAATTGACTTTAATTAGTCGATTGTTGTTTGGGTGATGTCGACCACCATATATTTGTATGTGTGTTCACTAACGTATGCAGGTATATTGGTATAAAAGAATGTTCCCGATCCGGATCCCACAATTGAAGATGATTGGATGCCGAAAGGAAAGGGTAACTATATCTTGGGTTGACAAATGAAGAAACGGAGCTTAATTTGACTTCAATGGAAAGTTGGCATAAACGGAGCTTAATTATATCTTGGGTTCTCACTGCATCTGCAGATGGTTTTCTTCTAAGTGATTGAAGAAACGGAGCTTAATTTGACCTCAGTTGGCATTCAAAATGCAACGTAAGAAGAAGTCTCACTGCATCTGCAGACGGTTTTCTTCCAAGCCCTACAGCAACAACGGAAGCTTCTCAACCACCTAACGTATCTTTGTGCAGGATACCATTTTTAAACAATTTTGAATAATTTGATTAAATTGTTTTGAAAATGGAAAACATTGTTTTGAAAATTAATTGGACTTAATTTTGAAAATCACCGGACTTCATTTTATCAAAACCTATGTCACTCAATTATCGACTTCGGTCATCGATTGAGGGGGAGAGTGATTTAAAATATAATATTTTCAAACAATATTTCTTCATAAAAGTTCTGGTTTGTACGTTAAAATGTGGTGATCTAAAGATTTAATGTTATGTTATGGTATGTTCTTTCTGTTCTTGTTTGATTGTGAAATTGTTTTGTTTTACTTAAAAGATCTCTTAAAAACTATCATACCTGACGCTAACAATCTTTAATGTCTTAAAATGGTCCTTATCTGTCATCTTTCAAAATTGAATCTTGCCACGTCTTTCCCCAAAATTTTCTAAATTATTTAAATCAGTTGGGATCACAAATCTCAAATGGTTTGAAATTTCTGATCGGGGTAGAGATCGTGATTTAAATCTCAAATCTGTTTTAATGTAATTGGTTTTAGTCCTTCAAAGGCACTCCTGCCTCCATGTGCCAAACGATTTCAAATACACAATGCACATGTTGAGGAGGAGGATTTATCCAAAAACCAGATGAGTATTTAAACAAGGCCACATTTTGTCCCATGTTTTCTAAACCTAATTAAATCACTTGGGATCCAAAATCTCAAAGGGTTTGATATTTTTGATCGGGGGAGAATTTGTGATTTAATAATGAAATTTGATAAAAGGTGATCGTTTTGATTTAATTGTGCACGCTGCTCGCTCATATGTGCTAAACGCTTTCGAATCTTGAAGCACATATTGAGGGGGAGCAAATAAACTATCGAGGTACGAAAGCTTTTTAAAGTGATTTATAAAGTACCTTGATTGAGTTTTCAAATGGTTTCTTAATGGCTCTTGTGATTGTGGATGTGCTTCAAATGAACTCTTGCCTCTATGTGATAAAATTATTTCAAATATCCTATGCACATATTGAGGGGGAGAATTTACCAAGAAAATCAAATGGCTTTTTCTATGAAAATAGTGATCAAAGAAAATATTTCAAAGTCCTCTTGCCTCCATGTGCTAAACGATTTCTAATATATAATGCACATGTTGAGGGGGAGGTTTTCTAAATGATCAAAACTATTAAGGTACAAAATGTTTTGATCTCGTATCACAAGTACCTTGATTGTTTTTCCAAATGATTTTTCAATTGGTTTCGAGAAGGAATGAACTGTACCAAAAGACCGACCATTTTACTTTATGCATGGAGTTATAAGGATGGTTAGGTTAGGTATTTGTTCCCACGATCCAGCCAGAGCCGGAGGGATCTACCCAGGGACAATCCACTAGATAGTGTAGAGTCCTTAGGTATATTGAAAAAAGGAGAAAAGTGAGATACGGGAAGAGTGCGGACTGAGACAGAGCTAGTACTGGAATAAACCCAACAAGGTTCTAGTTATGAAGTCTCGGTAAGCACTGAAGGGGTTGAAGAATGAAAAAGAACTGAATGTGAAAAAGGGTGAAAAGAAATAGCCCTCCATCAATTCAACCTTAGGGCAGATACCGGGTTCAATTCATATGCTACTGGTGGTTACCAAGGTAACATCGGTATTGAAGACAAGACGTCATGGACCCAGTGACGCACTGCACTTCAACTTCCCAAACTACTCAAGTTCCTCTTAAAAGGGCTTGTTTCATTCTCACGGGGAACCGACATAATCTATCGACTTTCTCTTAGAGATTGTTGATATTGAAGAAGGAGACCCTCTCCCTAGTCTCCGGCACAGGAACCAAATATGCACAATTGAGTCTAGAGCCAAGAGATCATCCACAATATCTCGTTAGGACACTAAATTCTTGAAGACTTGCTTTTTCACACAATGTGGAAAGTAAGTATATATTAAGAGTCCTACGCATTATCCTTGTGGTATTGCTAGAACATCCGAGTGATATGTAAAAATATTCACAATGAAGATGGAAATCCTTCTAGAGCCAACATCAAACAAGCTCTTGGTGGGTAACATGTGAAATCTTGCAAAATATCAAGCTTGTGACAACTGGATAGAAACGATGGGGAGATTCATTCTTGAATCAACCTTGGTCCAGGAATGGAATTGACGAATACTTTTGGAAAAACCGTTCGATGTGCAAACCTTCTTTTCTCTAGCACGTCGAATGTGTATTCATTTCAAATTCAAAAAGTATCTCTGATTGAAAAATACTTTTAGGAAAACCGTTCGATGTGCGAATCTCTTCTTTTCGCTAGCACGTCGAATGTGTACTCATTCTCTAATACAAAAAGTATTTTGATTGAAAATTGATCTTTCTCATAAAACCTTCGTCGTATTGCAAAACTCTTTCTTCAAGCAATACGCGATTGTCTTTCAAATCATTTTTCATCAATCAGTGAATCTCAATTTGCTGGTTCACTCACTCCGTGTTGTCTTCTTTGAGACGTTTCGGTTTGAGAACGGCTAGAACAGCTGCGAAACCCTGTCAAGGAGATTTTTAGGAATCCTACCTGATCACAGGCAGTACTTGTACTGATCAACAGGGAACCGTGGGCCGTGTACCTCAATTCAGCGAAAGTGATCAAAGACACTTTCGTGTGTTTTATTGCTAACTGTTGTTTGCAGGTACATTTGGACGGTTGCAGCTGATCAGAATTGAGCGGTCAATCCAAAGCCGCATGCTCACAGCATCCACACTTAATTGAAGAAATCATGACTGGTGCATATCTACATAACCTGGCTCTGATATTTCATACTATGCTTCTACTTCGCTGCTGCAAATATCATGAACCAGTAAGGCTTCCGCTACTCTGATGGAAAGATGTCATGATCCTGAAAGTGTGAGCATGTCGGTCCAAAAGTCACAACATCACATGAAGGCAACACTACAAAGGTGATCCAGAGATTTACTGTGGCTGATGATCTCAATGAAAGCTCGAAGATCATCAAAGATGTGGATCAGTTAAAGGCCTCCACTTAAAAGTACAAATCAGTGCGGACTTTGAACAATCGCTATAAAAGCACAAAGATTGCAGAAATTAAAGAATTCAAGTCTACGAGCTCCAGAACGAAGTCAAAGATAGAATGCTAGGAAGCAAAAATGTATTTCATGGGGTGACCTCCTTTAGGGGGAGATTGTTAGGAATTGAAAATTCCATGTTAAAGAGTCGGTCACCCCAATAATGGTCTAGCATATGTTAGCTCGTAGATTTGTCGTTGTTTACGTTATTTAGTAGTTTATTAGTTAGTTTGTAGCGTAGTTTAGTTTAGAGCAACACCGTGGAGGAAGGACGGGTCTTTACCCACTGTATACCTGATCCACAGGCCGATAGGAGGTCGTGTAATTTGTAAGTATAAATACCCCTTCCATCCATGGAAGGGGTGTGGCTTCTTTGAATCTAACATTTCACTTGTTAAGCAACTCTCTTCAAGGAACCTCCTCTCAACTCTCTTCATCTATCTAAAATGGCTTTCTTGTTTAATCATTGTCCTAGACCACCCGAATCATCAAACAACATAATATTTAAGATCCAACAAGGGCCCGTCTAACAAAAGACTGAAATGCAACATATGTAGTTAAGATAATTATAAGCGCAAAAGCCTTCCTGATAAAACTTATATTTAAATTTGCTTGAGATTTTGTAATCCAATATGAGATATGTCGCGGCCTTTAGATATCCATCTTTCATACAATCATGTGTATATGTAGCATTTGATTGACTAACAATTAATCCAAATGCTATGACTAAGCTCTATACCATTTTGAAGTTCAATTGACCCTAAAATGTGGTTGTATTGTTACCTTTGCTACGACTATAAGTATAGCACATGCAAGAGTCTTTATCGCCGGCTCGTAGATCAGCTTCCAGAATTCTACCAACCTTTCCTGTTAATATAACTTTTAAATCACAATTAATGCATGAGTCATTATAAGATTATAGAACACTAAACAAAATAAGTTGGTATGTTGAGCCCATTAAGTTGGTATGGTGACTCCTCACCCGACGGCTGCAAGTTTGAGACCCCTCCCTTATTAGTTTGCGAATCCTGTTTTCGCACCTCTTCGGATACCATAACCTCGTTGACTAAAAAAGAAGTTTCCGCGGATACTGTGCTTTCTACAAGCACATCCCTATCTTCATTATTCAAATTCTCTATCCCATTATTATCTTTCTCTAGGCTCTGGTTTGTATCAAGCTTCGTTGTTATGTTATTATCTTCCCCTAAGATCTGCCTTTCAGAATTGTTGCCATCCTCAATGTTGGTTGTTTGCTCTGCAACAGCTGGCTTTACTATTGCGTCATTAGATGGAACCTTAGGATGGTTAATGTCATGGACTCCATTGTCATGAGTTTGGTTTTCCGCACGAACATCCTCATCCAACCTCTTAACCAGATCATCTTTCAATCCTTTGGTCATTACATTCTGTCTCTTACAAATTTGGCAAATTATTGGGGAAAGCCAAATGGTAGTTTCACCAATAGCGCAAAATGTAAAATTTACAATTTCATCTAACAAAAAGAATTGCGCTCTTAATACTTTTCAAACAAAATATTAACTGGAAAAAACTAAACTGCAATATACCTTGCAATTTGGCTAATGTGGCGGAGAATTCTAAATATGAGTGTTCGTCTGTATAAGCACAAAAAAAATGTAATTGCTCCTATCATAGAGAAGTAATGTGCATTTAAGATAGCGTATAATTCTTTATATTTGAGGAGGAAGTAAAGAGTAAACTAAATTTTCTAACCTGGAAACTGCTTTTCCATTTGCTTTATTCGAGAGGTCGTCAAATTGCAAGGAACCTTGTGTTTATCGTTCCACAACAACTTCAACAAAGAGTACGCCAGAAGTAAAACACCTAATCAAGAAGCCAAAAGAGGTCATTTCACCCAAAAAAATAAACACCTTTCGAATATTTTGAAACCCTCAAACTTCAATAAACTTATGATTTAAGGCTTATCCATATAGTATCGAGTCAAACTATAACGTGTCAGTACATTGACCACATAAATTATTATTTTTTCTTTACATATGTTGAAATTCTGTTTCAGGTATTTGTTTGCATGATTGCATCCATAAAAAGGCAGGCATTTTTCAGAATTTGATAAAATACCACAAACTTTCAAAAAAATCGATTTAGAGTAACCCATACAGGTTATCATGTCAAAAGACGCGTTGGTAAGTTTAACCAAGTTGGCTTAATCAAAAGTGGCATCCAGAAAACAAAAAGCTTGCTTATTCACAAACATAGAAAGTTATCGAGCATTTTTAATGACAAAAACCAAAATGGTAACAAAAACAGAGTTCAGACACAAGTTATGTGTCTTGTTACCTCATTATGCAATAAACCCTTAAAACACAGCTAAAAAATAGGATCCATAAATGACTCAAGCTGCTTGTGAGCTACTCAAGCTCGGCTCATTAAAAGCATTCAGCTCGAGCTTAATATGCAGCTCATCTGATAAAGGAGCTCAATCCTGAGCTTTAGACAGTGAGCTCGATTAGGTTTGTGAGCCTAGACGAGCTATCACATATAGTACTTGACCTTTAATACAATTTTCGCAAAAGGAATTGTTGGATTTGATTTGCAAATTCCAAAAAGACGTTGCTGCATTTATTTTGGGATGAGGGCAATGCTAGAGAAATAAGACGCAATGAAAAGAAAGTAGGCAGTGTTAAATAAAATAAGATCATACCATCAGCAAGTTTGTTTAATGTGGAACAACATTGTTTTGAAGACTTCCTATATGCTGCAAGTACCTTCTCCATCTGTTTGAGAATATTAAAGCATAAATGTGTCAATTTAAGCCAATTTAAGAATACCACAAAATTCAAGTGAATGTTTTATAGTTTTTGGTAGTGACATAAGGGATGCTCGGATGTGCATTTTGAGAATAGCTGTTACAACTTCAAAAAGTCAGAATCAGATACTAACTAACTAAAGCCAGGGATAGGTAGATAATTCCACATTAATCTCAGTAGTTAGTTTATTACAAATTTTCCAATAGGCTTACCAAATTTCCCAATGAAGAATGCATCGACAGCAAGGCTCATTCCAGCACATACAAATCAACAGCTTTGTCTTCTGGAAGCGTTGATATGAAGCTCAAACCAAAATCAATTAAAACCTGAAAAAGGTAAAGCAAAACTTACCTGTTTATAGCCTTGAACAACAAATCCAGTGAGGAAGGTGGGAATAGTTGATGTTATATTGTTGTATCATTTCCAGTGGCCACATCGGAAGCAGACTGCTCAATGACAACTGGAATGCTTGTAGTAGGGCCTCAGTTACCTAAGAAACGACTGGCCTGAAAGTACCTGGAATGATCCGAAACTCAGTCAAGTACAATGTGAAATCAAAATATCAATCTTTCTCAATTTCGATCTTTCAGAATTACCTACCTTCAATACATATGTATCTTAATTCTCGATTGTAAACAGATTCATTGCAGTTTTCCTCCACATAAGCCAAAAGACCCCCTGTTTGATCTACAAAGGCAGACAAACCTTCTGGCGGTGGCCTAAAAATGACATAAACAAAGAAAATAAGGTTTAAACCATTTCTATTTCCGTATTTAAGCATGTTTTATATATGAATGCCATATTGAATAGGAGACCTAAAAGGGATCAGGAAGAAAATATTCGTCTGTGTGAGCTCTTCCACATAAAGCCGTGCAAGCTTAAAGTGCTTATTTTCTATAAAATAAGCAAATAAGAAGGTGCAATCGAAACACACAATCCAATTTCCTTATAAAAAGTAGTAAGCAAATAAGCACTTATTTTAAAATGAGTAGCTGTAAAAATCAACGATGTACCAATCTGCTTATCTTAAGTGCTTATTTTTAAACTAATTAGCTGACAACATACCTTTAGTTTATTTGAGCTGTTGCAGATACCAGTTTCATGTATAGCACTCCGGTTATCAAAGCATTTGTTAAGAGTGTATGTGATCAGTGTGGTCAGTCGGTTTTCTTTTGGCTTTTGCGCTCGCTATTTGGCGGTGAGAGCTTGGTATACCAGAAGCGGCTTCTGCATTAAGCGCTGAGTCAGAAGAAGTAAAAACACCTTCGCACACGCTAGTAGCTGCACGACATCCATCATCCTGAACCCGTACCATATCATGCTCAATCCAGAACCTTTGTGCCGCCTGATGACGCTGGTACACAGAAAAAAAAGGCCATCAGTAGATGACACACCAATGAATAGACATAGGACGAATATTAAAAGATACTCCACAATAACATTAAAACATAACCGTGATCAAATATCTACACAAGTACTTTCTTATATGTTAACCTTTATGTTTAATGACTAATCTTAAAGAAGTTGGTTACGACACATAATAAGTGGTGACAGTTCGATATTTTCTTCACTAATATGATCCGTTGATTCTGAAAGGTCGTCAACTGAGAATGGTATGTTGCAAGTTGCCTCAAAACATATCCTTTTAGATACACTCTACATACAGGAAATCGACGCCCAACAACTTCACATTTATGAAATTGCTTACTGATCTACAATAATTGCATATACACTTAGAAAGCCACATCCATCTAATTGAGGTTCGTGATCATATTATGATTAGAAGTTGTTAGATGAGCATTAGTAGTGAACCATTTAAAAACCGCATCAAGAGTCTAAATTAATCATAAAATAAATAATAATTAATTAAATACCCAATCAAACAATCAATAAATTTATTTTTACAAAATAAAAACTTCACAAACCTGGTTAATCGAAAGTGATGATGAAATTCGTTTGGTGCATCATATGTGGTATTGATTAATCTGTCAAAAACACACAAAACATAAAAAGAGATTAAAAAAAATTATACGTACAAAACATAAAAAGAGATTAAAAAAAAATAATTATACGTGTGATGAAGATGTAGATTTGATGATAAACATGGTACATATTGAGAAGATAAACATGGTATGGATTTTGTGAATATGTGAATATGCGAATCAGTTAATGAAGTGATTAGTCGGATTTGTGTTACTCTATATCAATTTGGGAATGCAATGGTATGTCACAAAAACTGGCATGCTCCACTGGTTGCAGCGGTTGTTAGTTGATGCCAAGACCCGGGTTCAAATCTTTCTATGCACAAAATTTTTGAACAATTTTATTATACCGAATTTAAGTGCCATAAAAGCTTGCTTTGGTGGCTTAATTGTGATGACATGGAAATATGACATGGCATTATAACGTGGCATGCCTCCTCTTATATATAATGTATATATATATATATATATATATATATATATATATATATATATATATATATATATATATATATATATATATATATATATATATATATATAGTGAAACTTTATTTTCAGAACATACTTTAAATGCGAGAACTGCGAGAACCATCTTTAAGCCATTGGATTTTTTGATCAATGGATGAGATGATATGTGTCATTTTTGTCATTAGACAAAAGATTTGGAAAACTTTGTAAATAAGTGAAACCATGAACAATTTAATAAGGGGCATTAATGGAATAACACATGATTAATATTAAAATCATCCCAGAGATTTACAAACATGATAATTAGGTTAAAAGTTAACCACTTTCTCTCGGTCAAAGAAACCACAGCCACCATCTCTCTCACACAAACCCTAACCGCCCATAGTCCACAATGATTTTGTTTCTATCGAAAATTAGATAAATTCATATACAACTTTCGTTCATTATGGATCTGTTTCTAGTTTATTCGTGCATATCATGAGTAAATTCTAAGGGATCCATTATCGAATCTACAAAAGTTCATGTCGACTAAGTTTCAAGATGCCAAATGCGAAGAATATTTTATGATGGTACAGGTTTATAGTTATCATGATTTCAATCAATATAAATTATTAGTTTTATAACAATATTTGAATTTAAGTGTGTTAAACCATTGTCAAAGATATACGTTCGTGGGGGAATTTTATTTTTGTTAAACAAAACCATGGCATCAATTATCATCAGGTTGTTGTTTTATTATAATGGTTAATTGGTTTTTAATTGAGTTATATTTAAGTGGTGGCACAACGAATGGATTTTAATTGGTTTTTAATTGATCGAGTTATATTTAAGTGATCGGTTTATAGTTTTTGTTTTTCTTGGTTTTTAATCATACATCTTTGTTTATCAGAACGGATGGTCGTGGTATCGAATCTCGATGTTTTCATTTATAGAGTTTTGTTTCCATTATAAAACAAAGTACTCGATTATGTTATGAATTATGAGGCTTGTTTTTTAAATTGATACTCAAATCGATTGTTTTCATTAATTTGGTATACATGAATGTGTTTGACCTTAATTACATGAATGTTTTTGAGGTTCGTTTGCACTGTTGGTGACTATCAGTGAAATCAATGATAGGTCTTTTATTGTTTTCATTAATTTGGTAAATGAATGTTTTTTTATGCACTTATGGTAATTAAGGAACTGATTTGAAGGAAAACCAAAAACCATGTGTGTAAACATTAATGAATGTTTTTGTTAAGGTTCGTGTACACTGTTGATTTCATTGATGCATAAATGTTTTTTTTTTTTCATTGATGCATCTTTCATTATTCTCATTGATTTGGAATACTTGAATGTTTTTTTACCTTAGTTACATGAATGTTTTATTTTATTGTAATACTATGAAGGATCCCACGTGACATTTTATTTTATTGTAAACATATATGCAATTTTTCCTACTATAAAATCAATTAAATCAATCAAAGACCCAATCGATGAAAGAGTTATGTATATATGTTTTAGATTGTGCATGTGTGTTTTAGATTATGCGTACATGTTATGCTAATTATTATGATTAAATATTTTTTGTGGTCTAATTGTTTTTGTATATGTTTGTTTCAGGTTGATGAAGATGATATCATCGAAGACCTACAAGTGGATGAACACATATATACATGAAGATAATTTGCGATTATTGAAGAGATATGATTATTGCATGCATAGTGCACATATGTTCTTGAAAACGTACACACATGTTCGAATAAATTCGATGAGAAACTTCAAATACACACGTTTTTAGCGACGTACACATGTATATTAAACATGATACATTTGTATTTAAATTGTATTTCACTTTATATCAAATTTTTTCTATAACACATGTTCTTGGTTTGCATAAATCTATCGAGGTCACATGTATACCTTTTATGTTATTGGTTTTAGTTTTTAGATGTTTATGTTATTGGTTTTAGGTTTAGATGTACACTATAAACATATATGCAACTACTTTTTTAAACAAAATACATTTGAAGTTTTAATAATTATACACTAGAAACGCATTTAAATTTATATTTACATTATTTAAAAGTAAAAACATACATGCACATGCTTACTATTTGAAAATTATTCATGAAAACATATATGCACTAAATCGTCTTAAAAAAAGCATGCTGAAAAAAAAAAAAAAAAAAAAAAAAAAAAAAAAAAACTGAAAATTAGGTGTTTTTAAAAACGGAATTTTATTTAAAAAAATTAAAATAAAATAAAAGAAGTGTCATTTACTATAATGCCCTTATGAATTAATTTAAATATTTAATATTTTGAAGAATCTCATTGGTCTAGAAGAGTTCTCGTAGTTCTCGCATTTAATCAAGGTTCTGAAAATAAAGTGACTCTATATATATATATATATATATATATATATATATATATATATATATATATATATATATATATATATATTAATTTGCCTCCTTACGAAGCAATTTATAGTGTAGTTTTAAAAAAAATTTAAAATATGCTTCATCAAGTAAAACTTTCTGACTTAGCCCCAATATTGCAATCTTCTGTTAACTAGAAATAGTAAGTTATATGAATGCCTTAAAACAAAATGTAGATTGTTAACGCATTTTATGGTAATGCTTCAGTTTTGGGGTTTTCAAAGAAAGTAAAACGAAATGATCGGTTGGAAGAGGATACCTTGTGGGTTAATGTTTATTTTTTTTAGTTTACTGTACACATAAATAAGAGTAATACAAAGAGTTAAAAACTTAAATAACCAACGTATTTTATAAAATCTCTAAATATGTGTAATATAATTTATTATATTACATTATCATCATCCAAACTTTTTTATACCGGAAAATATTACCAATATGTGAAATTTTTGAACAGTATATTATCCATATGAGTGAACGAGATAAAAATATATTACTCATATGAGTGACCGAGATAAAACTATATTACCCATATGTGGAAATTTGTGGAAATTTTAGATAGTGATAATGGGTTTTTTTAAAGTAAATTACTCATATGTGAAAAGTTTGTAAAGTACGATGGTAATTTATGTCTTTAACCCTAACTTTTACAACAATTATTTATGCGTCACCGAATCATATCTTTGCTTATATAACTGAACACCATATGAAATTCTAGCAGGAATTAGATTTGACTATTATAAACATAAAACTCATGTTTAAAACAGATCACAGATAGTCGTAAATGTGTATTAGTGGCTCAGATACTAACTATAGGGATAAATTTTAAAAATATTTTTTAACGAACATGCATTGGTAGATAAAAACTTACAAACCTTTTCTTGATCTAACGATTCATACACAGTTTAATGACTAATCACAATAAATACAACACCACTTGCGTACCTTGTCTAGAGTGGTATATCAACGTGGACTTAAAGATCTAAGAATAAGACAAACAAGAAGTCACAAACAATCTAAATTGTATAAAACAAAACGTAAAAATGTGTTTTGGTATTTCGGTAGCCTCGGCTGAATTGAACACCGAAGGAGGGCGATTCAGGTGTTGTGAATTGTAAGTTTCTTATGAAACCCTAATTATACTCTTATATTTATAGGCCTATTAAAGGATAATTATCAAGTTTAAAAACAATATAACTATTTTAAATAAAAGGATAATCAACTTATTTACAAAGATACTTATCTTGTTAAATAAGATAATGAATAGCCCGACACCATCATAGGGTGGTCGGCCAAACTCTAGTCCCAAAACGGGGACGTCTTTTTTGACTTTGTTACAAGCCTATTCCTTCCTAATTAGTCTAACAAATTAAGTCCAATGTATTTTCATTTAATAGATCATTTATATATTTACAATAATATATAAAGCTCTAATATCGAGCTATTATGTGTGACCCCGTGACATCATATATTAATAGCAGTATTTAATTTCGTTATATCATGCACATAATCATACACCCGTACTTTGAAAAGCCAAAAATGTCACACTTATTTTTACACAAACTAAAATAATGTGTTGGACACCATTTTAAGAAATAACAAAAATATATACACAAGCCTCTCTAGAGAAATTATTACGGAATTTTAGTGAAAATTATAAATTAAAAAATGGCGAAAGAAGTTGGGTGTTCCCGCGTGATGGAATTCAAAATATGTTGGCAACGTAAAATTTGAGGTTTTTGTGTCTATGTAAGCACAACCCATCTTGCTTACGTGGACAAGCCACCCCACCTGCGAAGTTGTGATTATTAAGGGGGAGGGAGTGGAAGTTTCTTACCCTAATACCCTGAGGGTGTCACGTCACCTCTATCCAATAAAAACCTTCTAACTCAAAACTACCCCAATACTACCCTAACACTACCCTAAGTGGACGGAGTGGTACCTTAGTACCCGAATTCATTTTTTTTTTTTTTTTTTTTTTTTTTTTTTTTTTTTTTTTTTTTACCTGCACAGGGAGTGGTACCCTTCTTCTTCCTTGGACCCTTCTTCTTCCTTTAGCTTTGCTCCTGTACCTGCAAAAAAAAAAAAAAAAAAAAAAAAAAAGAGACAAAAATACAAACACAACCCAACCAAACGCTCCCAACGTATTAATTTTGCAATGGTCCACTTCGGTTTCCCAGCTCGAATTTGGAACTCGCTCCGCCTACCCGAGCTCGGCGGAATGGTGTAGCCGCTCGGTTTCGTGTACCCGCCCCCCCCCCCCCCAACCCGACTCCACTCCGTCCTACCTAATAGCTTATCTCAAACATGTTCATCCAATATTCTATTTTTGTTTTCCTTGAATACTTTATGACACTATTATATTTTGCATAAGGTTTTGTTCATTTTGTAATCTCCTTCTTTCCACCTGAAAATTAGCATATTCTTCACATTAAATATCATTATTAATTTTAAGAAAAATGATACGAATGCCTCAGTTGCTCTTAGGCTATTTATTTTCCAGACTATTTTTTTGAGCATGTTTATTTTAGACCGGTTGCCCAACGACTTTTTTGGACTCAATCAGTGGCTGCCACGTGTCCGACAACCTATGACAAAAGTACATATGTTGAAAGTATATGTCATGTATTGTAAGGTATTATTTTTTTGACAACTTTATATGTTTTGAACAACTTGTATTTATACACGAGGATATTTTGGTCATGTTACATTGTTGTAACTCATGCCCTCAGTATCTCAAATCATCTATTCAAACACAGAACACACACAACACAAACACATCTTCTTCTTCCCCAACACCATGAACAAACACAAGTATTGTCTTTTTTCATCCCCATTGGTTCAAATCACATCAAATTCTCAAAATTATCAAATTTGACTTTTTCACATTTTTTTCCCATTTTGCCAAAACAAAACATACAAATTAACAAAGTTGCGATTCTTTCTTTTGTAAACAACAAAACTAACATCAAATTTAACCTTAAGAGTTAATTACATAATTGGTCCTTGTGGTTTGTCGGATCTTGCAGAAAATGTCCCTGAACTTTTTTTTTGACGGGTCATGTCCTCGTGGTATGCAAAAGTTACGGGTTTGGTCCTTTGACGGGTCATGCTGTTAGTTGACCGTTAACTTGGCAAACCACATGGACGATTTATGTAACTGACAAAAAAAAAAAAAAAAAAAAAAAAAAAAAAAAAAAAAAAAACTGTTTAAAAAAAAGAAAAATTGTTTAAAAAAACTGATTTAAAAAAAAAACTTAAAAAAAAAAACGAAAAATTGTTTAAAAAAAAACGTTTACAAAAAATATTTATTACACTTAAATTGATGCTTATGTATAATGTGAGGGCCTAAGAGAAGTTTTTTTTTATTTATTTTTTTTTTTACTTAAATTTTTGGCTTATGTACAACATGAGGGCCTAAATTTTTTTTATTAAACTCTAAAAAATGAAAAATAAAAAAATTAGGCCCTCACAACGTGAGGGCTTAAATTTTTAATGCGTATTTTGTACGTTTTTGTACAAAATACGCATTAAAAATTTAAGCCCTCACGTTATAAGTTCTTATACGTTTTTGTACAAAATACGCACTAAAAATTTAAGCCCTCACGTTGTGTTGGCCTAATTTTTTTATTTTTTATTTTTTAGAGTTTAATAAAAAAAAAATTTAGGCCCTCATGTTGTACATAAGCCCAAAATTTAAGTATAATAATTTTTTTTGAACAGCGGAATTTTATTAAAGCTAGCAAGACGCTAGAAAAATTACAAGGAATAAACCACTATCGGGTTTTGAATCCAATTGTTCCAAGAGATAGAGTGCGATTTACATCTAGAAGAATACCATCTAAAAGAGAAATCAACAATCTTGTCGAATAATAAGCTGCGCTTCGGAGTTTCTTTACTAAAAATCGTCTCATTACGAAAGCCCCACAAAGACCAAAGAACAACACCACTGATGACGTCAATGATGGTTCTCTTATTAGTCGACATGCGAATACCATCAATCCAAGAGTAAAGATCATTAAGTCTCGAAATATAGGGGGGCTGAAGATCCAACCAATTGAAGACACAAGCCCATACATAAGCGGCTAAAGAGCATACCCAAAACGTATGATATAAAGTGTCAATCCCTTTATCGCAAATAGGGCAATTCAGGGAGCTCATCTCCAGACCTTTTCGGCTCAGGTTCCATCTTGAAGGAAGGCGATCACGAAGAGTCCTCCATATGAAGATATTAATCTTTTTTGGAAGGAGCTTGTTCCATCTCGTTTTAGGACCAGCATGAGTATGAAGACCAATATCGATGTGGCATCCTCGGAATCCTTAAGAGTGAAAGCAGAAAGATAATTTTGTAGGATATCAAGTTGAAAAGCATTGGAACCATTAGAAACATTGCGAACCCATTCCAAATGCCAACCATTATTCCAACAATCCCGAATCAAGCAGTCCTTGTTCAAAGCTAAACGATATAAACGAGGGAATTGGAGCTTGAGAGGAGAATTACCATTCCAAGAGTCATGCCAGAATTTCGTGGAGGCCCCATTATTAACAATCCGCTGCATGGATGAATAGGGAATAATATTTTTCTCATGCATGCAATTAATAGAACCCACAATTCGATTCCAAACACCTTTGTTTTTTATGTGGCTGAAGAAAGTAGAGGGGTCGTTGATCTTGCCATGAATATACATAAGCACCAATTTAAGTATAACAATTAAAAAAAAAAAATTCTCTTAGGCCCTCACATTATACATAAGCACCAATTTAAGTGTAATAAATATTTTTTGTAAACGTTTTTTTTTTAAACAATTTTTCGTTTTTTTATAAAGTCTTTTTTTTTTTTTTTTTTTTTTTTTTTTTAAATCAGTTTTTTTTTAAACAATTTTTCTTTTTTATTAATAATTTTTTTTTTAAGGTTTTTTTTTTTTTTTTTTTTTTTTTTTTTTTTTTTGTCAGTTACATAAATCGTCTCTGTGGTTTGCCAAGTTAACGGTCAACTAACAGCATGACCCGTCAAATGACCAAACCCGTAACTTTTGCATAAACCGAGGACATGACCCGTCAAAAAAAAAGTTCAAGGACATTTTCTGCAAGATCCGACAAACTACAAGGACCAATTATGTAATTAACTCTAACCTTAATTCAGGTCCAATTTCCAACAAGTTCATTTAATTTCATCCTAAAAACACCGGTAAGTTTTTCCCTAATTTATCCAATCATCATAATTTGGTAATTATTATTATTGTTTTTTTTAAAATTATATTGTTATATTGTGTTATTTTTATTGATTTGCTAGTAGTTACATAATTCCATAATGGGTATATGAAATAATTGTTGGATTGTGATTCTTTAATATGATTTAGATGAGAAGCCGCTTTGGGGTTCTAACACGAAACAACAACAAGCTAGATGCAAAGCAGGGTCAACGAAAAGATGTCTTTCCAGAGATGGTCTCGACGAATAGATTGAAGAAACCATCAGGGTCAACAAATCATAAAAAAAAAATTAGTCGGCAATGGGTAAGCAAGTGCTATCTTGTGCAATAATCTTTCCCAACACTGATAATACTACAAAGCTTTTTTATTTAAAGTTTACTTGTGAATCTGATATCAATAAATTTCATATTTGTTTTGATTTTGCAATGTTATTTGATGTGCAGCTAAGGTGTTGGATAAAATGCCGGAATGAAATTCATGAGTTTACCTAGTTGTAACTCACAATTATTTGGCAAACTATTAACATTTTGCTACTAAACACAGCAATTGTATGATTTTCTAGTTCTGTACAATATCATGATAATAGGATTTTGTTTCGTCGATGAATTACGTCACGAAAATTTATAAGTAGACTTAGTTTATCTAGCTAACTAACAAGATAAAAACGAGACTGGTGTTATCGTGTTCCACACCAGAACTTTGATGAAGTTCTTATCAAGGGTGACAAATTGGACGTCTTGGGTTGTCTGGTGGGAGAAGGCTTTTATAGTCTTACATTAATTTTCAATGCTGAAGGTGTTGAAGATCCACTAATTCCACCAGTGGTATTCGATAAGGTTTTAAAATGTACCTTTTTGAGGGGTCGTTTAAGCCCTTATTTGATCACTTTTGTATCCGTTATTACTTAATATCGTTCCTTTTAACTTTTTAGGTCTCTTGAAGGCAAATTGCTGGAATGGCACTTATTTGGACGAAAAGGCGCGGACATTGATAACGCTACACGCGTCGTTCGGGGTCAAGGAAACTTCCTTTTCTTCGAGCAAGTTTTATAACACCCTAGGCAGTGAACCTAATCGTTGTAGTGTAGTAATTAGGGTAAGCCACGGGTATTGATATCGTTCTCTAGGGGAATAGGAATGCTAGTAAGAAGTTACTACGCTAAGGTTAAGGTTGAGGAAGATTATTTTTTGTATTTTTATATTTTATGAAATGGAAAGGTACGAATCTCGGGTATTGGATTTGGGGGGGGGGGTGGTATTTCTACCGATTACTCTACTATTATCTAATTATCTAAACTAAGGTTGTGGGAGTCTATGTCTAATTAATGTTTGCTCGTATGATAGTTTAAAGATGTGTTTACTTAGATTGTACTACTCCTTAATTATCTCCTATTGATGGTTGAGTTGTCACGTCTTATTCTTAGTTGCGTTGTGTGTCTAAAGTTGTAGGGTATGCGTTTCTCCCTAACTCTTTGAACTTACCAAAGGGTCTCGTCTACAAACCCACTAGGGATGATAAACTCTTACTCTAAGGCACTCTTTGGATGGTTTAGCCTACAACTACTCAGGTAATTATATTCTAAGGTTCACAAAGATGAATCAAGCATTAAGTACACAACGAATGACCTATCGCATTACTAGATCATTAATCAACTAAGATAAGAAACAACCAATCAATATTCAATAATTAAGTTTCATACTTCCTAAGCAAACACACAAATAAATTAGCCGGACATGGAGAACATGCAAGCATACACACAAATAATCAAAGACATAATTGAATTAATGAAGTAAAGACTTATCTTGATGTAAGATAGGGTTTTAAACCCTAAAATACTGTACAAGACACCTTAGGTTCGGTTTTAGGTTTTCACTCCAAAAGACTCTCCTAAAACTGAAAAATTCGGATTCTATATATAAGATTACATATGCGACGGCGTCACCTTATGTTTCGTGACGCTGTCATGTCGCTGTCATTAGGGTTTCGTCTTGGCCACGTTAACCTTGCGACGGCGTCACCTTATGTCCGTGACGCCGTCCTCTTCAGCTTCTGACGTCGTCTGGATTGCATCTAGGCCGTCTGAGTAGCGACGGCCTACTCTTTCACAACTAGACGTCGTCTCTTGAAAATACGAGTTTTGAGTTCTGAACCGTCACAAAAATCTTGGGACGGCGTCACAATTAGCACCTGACGCCGTCGCCTTCTAATTTCAGCGACTGTGAGTGTCTCGATTTTTGACTTTGGCCATTTTCTTCATATATTCGCGCCTTTTCGTCCAAATAAGTGCCATTCCAGCATTTTTCCTTCAAGATACCTAAAAAGTGAAAAGGAACGATATTAAGCAATAACGGATAAAAAAGTGATCAAATAAGGACTTAAACGACCCCTCAAAATGGTACCTTTTAAAACCTTATCAAGTATCCCTACACTTGTTACTTGCTTGTCCTCAAGCAAATGTGCTTTTAACCAATTAATTTATAAGTTAGGGGTCATGAAGCATTAATTCTAAACGGTCCACAACACATATAAGCCCCGCAAAAGTCATAACAAGCACGGAAATTACATACTAGCACCTCACATGGGGTGTTTGGATACTCACATCTCTCTCGGGTGTATATATGAAATATAACAAATAGGAAATGGAAGATAAACACTCATTAACCGGTCCTAGTACATAGATTACCATAGGCTTGAGAATAGATCAAACCTCCATCGATTTGGCGTAAGCACCTAGGAAAGACTATCAAAGAGGTTTTTTAAAGGGTTGTAATGTTAGGCTTACAGTAGGGAAATAAGGGTTTGGTGGGATAGGCTATTTAGTGGTGGTAAGTCAAAAATCTCTATGTTAAATGCATATGAAGAATGGCGTTGCTAAGCCAAGACTCGACACTCTAAAACTCTAGGTAACTGAAATAAACAAACATAAATTTAAAGGATAGATGTAGGATGGTAGCCCGTATGTTTTTTTTTTTTTTTTTTTCATACACTTTTACTCTACCATCCTCTAAGATAACATCAAAATACTAGGGATTTATAGGCATATCCCTACACTTGAGTTTTTATTACTCTAACACTAATTTGACCCGTATTGAAAAGATCAAAACACTTGGGGTACATTATTATGCAAACAAAGGGAATTTGAATTTAACGTTCCCTTCCCGTCATTTCATAAACTTTAACTTTTCCCATGAATCCCAATCGTCCCAAAATTGTATACAAAGGATATGACTCGACTTAGCAACTTATGCAAGCAACTAGATAATTGAACTAAGGGTTTAGGGTGATAACAAACATTTGCACTAAAGGTGAGTGCATAAGGGGTAGGCTAAGGCGATTTGGGTGTATATTTGGGGGTGGGGTGTAAACAATGCTCTTCATTGATATTCCGGAAAAACCGAAACATCACGAGAACCGCGAAAAGGATAGGCTCTGAGGGGTTAACTAGGGGTATCGTGTACTAAAGATGAGTACAACGCAAAGGGTGTGGGGGAATTACTCAACCGATGTGGAAGAAGTAATTATATTACGGGTATCAAACAAGGGTTATCCTAATGCCTCTTATCATTTAGTTATTCCTAACTACACAAGTGTAGCCTCACTTGCGATCTCGGAATGCATCACAAAACAAGTTCTAGAATCTAATATACTACCGGTTCACACTCTAAGCATTGAAGATGAATGCTTTAATTCCTACTAATCTAAGGGTGATCCTCACATTTTGGTGGAATTTGGGTGGTAAAGGGTTTTTGTGCTAGTCATGCAACTTCCTATCCATGAGACGCTTTTGTTAAGACTAATGGCCCACTCCTATATGTCATAAAAAAATTTAAATTTGGTGCCAAAATTACCCTAACCGACATTTTCTCATGGTTTATTACACAATCACAATTGGACAAAGCAAATAGTCAAGGATAAGCATAGTTTCAAAGTTCCCGTTTTATTTTCCCTCCCTACACTTAAACTGAACATTGTCCCCAATGTTCCCCGAAAGTATCAAAGTTATGATAAAAGAAGGTAATTAAAAACGAAAGAAACTAGTACTCCCCTGATTAGCTCGGTAGGATCCGTGTAAAGTGGTGGTTAAATCCTTTTCAAGAAGAATTATTGCGTGAAAAGCTCCTTCCAATCTTATGTAACTTCTTCTTGACAAACTAAACCTGCACACTTGAAGAAAACAAACGAAACCTTCGCGTAAAATCGGCGGTAATAATATATATAAGACTCGATTTAAACTAGGATATAATGCTTGTGGAATGGATGTTTACATAATTTCTAAGAAAATTAAGACCTGGAAAATTCCAAAAATTTATAAGTAGCTCAGAAAACGAGAAAAAAGTAATCTGATGTTTTTACTCCTTCCTGACGCCGTCAGGTTGCAATCCTGACGCCGTCAGGTTATCCTGACAAAAACTGGTCTGCGATTTTCTGAAAAAAATTCTGGAAAATTTACATCTTTAGAATCTGGAAAAATTTCTGCAAAACATCCATTATGACTCGATACAAGCATTTGACTCGAACAAACAAACATAAATATCTTTTAGTTAATTGTTATTCTCATGTTTACGTTTCTTGAAAACGTGTGTAAAACACTTAATAAGACGAGGTTAAAAACAAAATAAACAATTAAGACGAGGTTAAAAACAAAATAAAGCATTTTTACAAATTTAAACATGAGGATAAACAATTAATAAAAGATATATGACACTAACAAGCAAAAAATTAAGCATGGGTTGCCTCCCACGAAGCGCTTTTCTTTATTTATGAGTCTTGTAGCTAGACTCGTAGTCGTGCTCCTACGTTTTCTCATTACCGCCCTCTTGACGGTTTCTAATGGGGGATTCCATGTTGTAGAAGTGCCCTAAAATGCGCTTCTCTAAGAGTTCATCCTCTCCCCAATCGGTCCTATATTCCGGTCCTAGGCTCAAGCAATCCTTATAGAATCCGAAAATCTTAGCCATAACATAATCAACACCTTTTTCCCTATCCTCATCATTCCTATAATAGACCGACAGTTTAAGTTCCTTTTCATCATTAGAGAGTGATGAAAACTTCTCAATCTTAAACGACATTTGGTAAGCTATGTCATCGGTCTCATTCTTGAATCGCACTACTCCTAACGAGGGGTCATAGGTCATCGCGGTGCTTTCTATGAAAGGTTTTCCTAGAATAACATGGGATAAGCTAGGGTCTATGGCCGTGCTAATATCATCCACAATTATGAAGTCCGTAGGAAACGTGAAACTACCTACATAAACGGGCAATCCCTTAATTCTTCCGAGAAAATTGCAACTAACATTAGGATCATTGGGGTCTTGCCTAGTTGGAATAGGCTTCTTCAATATCCAATTGTAGTAGGTGCTAGTCATTATGTTGATTGGGGACTTGCGATCAATGTAGGCTTTTGCCACAAAAAGGTGTCCTATGACACATGGTATGTTAAGATTCCAAAGGTTCCCAAACTTGATTCGAGGACTTTTCCTAACATACATGTGACGGAGGTCACGCACTAAGTGAGGGTGGCGAGATAGTTCTTCTTTCGTAGGAAATTTGTTCAAATAGTCAATGTCTACTTCATCTACTTCCTCGGGTATTTCATCATCCACAAGTGTATAGTCCTCTTCGTCATTTGTTTCATTAGGTTCAACTAAGGCAATGGTATTGACGAATTGGACATGCTTAGTTAGCTTGCTTGGATCCTTAAACTCTATACCTGAAGGCTCGGGAGTTGAGATAGCACTAACCTTCTTATCACTATTAGTTATAGCTTTCAAAAGGTTGTCAATTTTTCTATCCATCTCGGCTTGTTGATGGTTAAAGCGGTCCGAGAGCTTAGCCATTTGGGTTTCTTGGGATGCAACTAGGTTTTGCAACATCCCTTCAACGTTTTGTTGGTTAGGACCGTTAGGTGGGGGCCATGAGAAATCATTGGAGGTGAATTCTTTTGTTTGTCCCCAGTAGAAGTCGGGCTTGCCTTTCCATGCCTCTCGGGTTTCATTGAAATTCCTAGGTCCGGGTATTGTAGGGAATCTTCCTCCCGTTCCATTAATACGTGAGGATGCGTAGTCAACAGAAGCGTGTTCGGGGGATCGGGTGCTAGTGCGCGTGTTATGAGGATCACAAAACGGCTCGCACGAGGAAGAAACTTTGTTCACATGGTGTGAAGACTTAGGATTTTCGTAGGAACTCATGAGGAATTTAACTTGACCTTCAAGGTCGGAAGGTTGTGAGTTGATGGAAGGCAAGGAGATTGCCTTGACGGTTTTGGGCAGCTCACGGGAGTCATCCCAACTTTCGTTGTCATAGAGGGCGAGGTCCTCTATTATTTCCCATGATTCTTCTGCGGTGAGATCACTAAGTTTTCCACCGGCCGCTTGGTCAATGGATCGCTTAGTGGGGAAGTTGACATGATCATAAAAGATTTGGACTTGAAGCCAAAGATCAATGCCGTGATGAGGGACTTTATGAAGTAAGTCCTTGAATCGGGTCCATGCTTCGTAGAGAGATTCACCTTGACGTAGTTGGAACATCAAGATGTCATTCCTAAGCTTAGTGGTTCTCCCCGGTGGGAAAAATTGAGCAAGGAAGCGAGAGGTAAGATCATCCCAACTTGAGATGGAGCCGGCGGGAAGTCGCTCAAGCCAATTACTAGCTTGGTCCCGTAGAGAGAATTGGAAGAGACGCAGGCGCGTGGTCTCCCGAGTAGTAGCATCAAGGTCGATGGAATCGACAATTTTGAGGAAATCCCTCAGATGCTGATTTGGATCTTCGGAACGAAGTCCATGGAATGCACATCCGTTTTGCACCAACCGGATGGTGTCGGATCGCAGGGCCGTAGTTTGGGCTTGGTCGGGAAGCTCAATGGTGTTCCTATAGCCTAGGTGGCTTGGTCTCGAGTATTCACCAAGAGTACGGGCTCTTGGCGGGTCATTTGGTGGTAGGTTGATGAATGGTAGTGGGTTATCACCTTCCATGATGAAAAGTAATGGGGTTACGAACAAAGGTCACGAAGAAGGGGGATAGACTAAGAGAAAGCTAAAAATGAGAAAAAAAGTTTACTTGATAGGAATCAAGCAAAGAAACCTAAACGAGGTGGACTACTAACTAGCTATTCTATTCCCCGGCAGCGGCGCCAAAAACTTGATAACGCTACACGCGTCGTTCGGGGTCAAGGAAACTTCCTTTTCTTCGAGCAAGTTTTATAACACCCTAGGCAGTGAACCTAATCATTGTAGTGTAGTAATTAGGGTAAGCCACGGGTATTGATATCGTTCTCTAGGGGAATAGGAATGCTAGTAAGAAGTTACTACGCTAAGGTTAAGGTTGAGGAAGATTATTTTTTTGTATTTTTATATTTTATGAAATGGAAAGGTACGAATCTCGGGTATTGGATTTGGGGGGCGGGGGGTGGTATTTCTACCGATTACTCTACTATTATCTAATTATCTAAACTAAGGTTGTGGGAGTCTATGTCTAATTAATGTGTGCTCGTATGATAGTTTAAAGATGTGTTTACTTAGATTGTACTACTCCTTAATTATCTCCTATTGATGGTTGAGTTGTCACGCCTTATTCTTAGTTGCGTTGTGTGTCTAAAGTTGTAGGGTATGCGTTTCTCCCTAACTCTTTGAACTTACCATAGGGTCTCGTCTACAAACCCACTAGGGATGATAAACTCTTACTCTAAGGCACTCTTTGGATGGTTTAGCCTACAACTACTCAGGTAATTATATTCTAAGGTTCACAAAGATGAATCAAGCATTAAGTACACAACGAATGACCTATCGCATTACTAGATCATTAATCAACTAAGATAAGAAACAACCAATCAATATTCAATAATTAAGTTTCATACTTCCTAAGCAAACACACAAATAAATTAGCCGGACATGGAGAACATGCAAGCATACACACAAATAATCAAAGACATAATTGAATTAATGAAGTAAAGACTTATCTTGATGTAAGATAGGGTTTAAAACCCTAAAATACTGTACAAGACACCTTAGGTTCGGTTTTAGGTTTTCACTCCAAAAGACTCTCCTAAAACTGAAAAATTCGGATTCTATATATAAGATTACATATGCGACGGCGTCACCTTATGTTTCGTGACGCCGTCATGTCGCCGTCATTAGGGTTTCGTCTTGGTTACGTTAACCTTGCGACGGCGTCACCTTATGTCCGTGACGCCGTCCTCTTCAGCTTCTGACGTCGTCTGGATTGCATCTAGGTCGTCTGAGTAGCGACGGCCTACTCTTTCACAACTAGACGTCGTCTCTTGAAAATACGAGTTTTGAGTTCTGAACCGTCACAAAAATCTTGGGACGGCGTCGCAATTAGCACCTGACGCCGTCGCCTTCTAATTTCAGCGACTGTGAGTGTCTCGATTTTTGACTTTGGCCATTTTCTTCATATATTCGCGCCTTTTCATCCAAATAAGTGCCATTCCAGCATTTTGCCTTCAAGAGACCTAAAAAGTGAAAAGGAACGATATTAAGCAATAACGGATACAAAAGTGATCAAATAAGGACTTAAACGACCCCTCAAAATGGTACCTTTTAAAACCTTATCAGATATACGAAGAAAATGGCCAAAGTCAAGAATCGAGACACTCAAGCTGCTGAAACACAAGGGGACGACGTCAGGTGTTATCTGTGATGCCGTCGCATCACTTTTGTGACGGCTCAGTAGCCAAATTGCTTATTTACAAGTGACGGTGTCAGGCTTTAAAAGAGTAGGTCGTCGCAACTCAGACGGCCTAGATTTGATCCAGACGGCGTCAGAGACTGAAGGGGACGGCGTCACAAGCATAAGGTGACGCCGTCGCAAGACTAACGTGGCCAAGACAAAACCCTAATGACGGCGACCCGACGACGTCACAATTCATAAAGTGACGCCGTCGCGATTGTAATCTTATATATAGAATCCGAATTTTTTAGTTTTCAGTGTGTAGTCTTTTGGAGTAAAAACCTAAACCGAACCAAGGCTGTCTTGTACAGTATTTTAGGGTTCCAAACCCTATATTACATCAAGATAAGTGTTTTACTTCATTAATTCAATTATGTCTTCAATTACTTGTGTGCATGCTTGCGTGTTCTCCATGTCCAGCTAATTTACTTGTGTGTTTGCTTAGGGAATATGAAACTTAACTATTGAATATTGATTGGTTGTCTCTTATCTTAATTGTTAATGATCTAGTAATGCGATAGGTCATTCGTTGTGTAGTTAATGCTTGATTAATCTTTGTGAACCTTAGACTATAACACCTAGAGTAGTTGTAGGCTAAACCATCCAAAGAGTACCTTAGAGTTAGAGTTTATAAATCCTAGAGATTTTGTAGACGAGACCCTTTGGTAGTTTCAAAGAGTTAGGGATAAACGCATACCCTGCGAACTTAGACACACAACGCGATTAAGAATAAAGACGTGACAATTCAACCATCAATAGGAGATAATTAAGGAGTAATAAAACCTAAGTAAACACATCTTTAAACCATCATACGAGCACACAATAATTAGACATAGACTACATACACCTTAGATTAGATAATTAGACAAGTAGAGTAATCGGTAGAAATACCAACCCCCAAATCCAAACCCCGAGATTCGTACCTTTCCTTTTCTTAAAAATATAAAAAGATAAAAAATAATCTTCCTCAACCTCAACCTTAGCGTAGTAACTTCTCACTAGCATTCCTATTCCCCTAGAGAACGATATCAATACCCGTGGCTTACCCTAATACTACACTACAACGATTAGGTTCACTGCCTAGGGTGTTATAAAACTTGCTCGAAGAAAAGGAAGTTCCTTTGACCCCGAACGACGCGTGTAGCGTTATCAAGTTTTTGCGCCGCTGCCGGGGAATAGAATAGCTAGTTAGTAGTCCACCTCGTTTAGGTTTCTTTGCTTGATTCCTATCAAGTAAATTTTTTTCTCAATTTTTAGCTTCCTCGTAGTCTATCCCCCTTCTTCGTGACCTTTGTTCGTAACCCTATCACTTTTCATCATGGAAGGTGATAATCCGCCAAACAACACTTTACCACCAAACAAGTACCCACCGCTTGATCCATCCTTTGCCAACCAACTTCGAGCTCGTATTGTTAGTGAAATTGGAGAGCTTAGGAAACTAAATAGGATAATTGAAAATACGCTTGAGGAAGCCCTTAAGGAATCTACTAACCCTTTAGATAGTGATTCGACCTCAAGTGATTCGGATGATGATCTAGAAGATGGAGATTATAAGGTGTTAGAAATTATGGAGGATAGTAAGGAGGAGGAAGAACTTAGGGAGTATTTCGATTCATACCCTAAAGGGAAGGAAACCGCCTATCACTATAACGTGGTTAACTTCCCGAGACCACCTTTCGAGCCTCGCATAAGAAGGGGTAACTCTAAAAACATCAAGATACCGTGTATGATTGGATACTTATATAGGGATCACACCTACATTGACTATAAGGCACCCATGAATATAATGTCTAGGCTCTATTACAATTGGATCATGAGCAAAAAGCTAGAACCTATGAGGGACCCCTTTCGCCCTAGGAAAGCAAGTAACTATGTGGGGATGGCTAAAGGATTGCATGTCTTCGTAGGTAATTTCACATATAGGTGTGATTTCATGATCTTAGAAAATGTTAAGGGCATCATTGATGGGTTTTTAGGGGATGTAATACTTGGGAGACCATTTATAGAGGAGTCTAAGATGGTTTATGATCGAGAGGAAGGAATAGTCGAGTTCTCAAATGGAGCCGAGAGTGTTAAATATATAATGCCCCACAAAAATGAGAAGTTTGAGGGTATTGATAATTTAGATGTGGACAACATTCCGGCATTTGAAGTAGACTGGAAGAACAAGGTTTACTACACTGCTTGTCTTGAATTAGGGCCTGAATATATTCGTGATGAGAGAAAGGTTAAGGAGATCGAATGGGCCTCTAAGATTAGGACAACGTAAGGGCACGACTACGAGTCTAGCTACAAGACTCATAAATAAAGAAAAGCGCTTCGTGGGAGGCAACCCATGCTTAATTGTTTGCTTGTTTGTGTCATATATCTTTTATTGATTGTCTATTCTCATGTTTAAATTTGTAAAAATGCTTTATTTTGTTTTTAACCTCGTCTTAATTGCATATAAAGGTATTTTACATAAAGGATAAGTGTAGGGAGGATTACACACGTTTTCAAAAGAAACGTAAACATGAGAATTTCAATTAATTAAAAGATATATATGTGTGTTTGTTCGAGTCAAATGCTTGTATCGAGTCATAATGGATGTTTTGCAGAAATTTTTCCAGATTCTAAAGATGTAAATTTTCCAGAATTTTTTCCAGAAAATCGCAGACCAGTTTTTGTCAGGATAACCTGACGGCGTTAGGATCGCAACCTGACGGCGTCAGGAAGGAGTAAAAACAACAGATTACTTTTTTCTTATTTTCTGAGCTACTTATAAAATTTTGGAATTTTCCAGGTCTTAATTTTCCAGAAATTCTGTAAACATCCATTCCACAAACATTATATCCTAGTTTAATAGAGTCTTATATATATTATTACCGCCGATTTTACGCGAAGGTTTCGTTTGTTTTCTTCTAGTGTGCAGGTTTAATTTACTAAGAAGAAGATACATAAGATTGGAAGGAGCTTTTCACGCATACATTCTTCTTGGAAAGGATTTAACCACCACTTTACACGGATCCTACCGAGCTAATCAGGGGAGTATTAGTTTCTTTCGTTTTTAATTACCTTCTATTATCATAACTTTGATACTTTCGGGGAATATTGGGGACAATGTTCAGTTTAAGTGTAGGGAGGGAAAATAAAACGGGAACTTTGAAACTATGCTTATCCTTGATTATTTGCTTTGTCCAATTCTATTTGTGTAATAAACCATGAGAAAATGTCGGTTAGGGTAATTTTGGCACCAAATTTAAAATTTTTCATGACATATAGGAGTGGGCCATTAGTCTTAACAAAAGCGTCTCACGGATAGGAAGTTATATTACTAGCACAAAAACCCTTTACTACTTAAATTCCACCAAAAATGTGAGGATCGCCCTTAGATTAGTAGGAATTAAAGCATTCATCTTTAATGCTTAGAGTGTGAACCGGTAGTATAATAGATTCTAGAACTTGTTTTGTGATGCATCCCGAGATCGTTAGTAAGATTACACTTGTGTAGTTAGGAATAACTAAATGATAAGAGGCATTAGGATAACCCTTGTTTGATACCCGTAATATAATTACTTCTTCCATTTCGGTTCAGTAATTCCCCCACACCTTTGCGTTGTACTCATCTTTAGTACACGATACCCCTAGTTAACCCCTTAGAGCCTATCCTTTTCGCGGTTCTCGTGATGTTTCGATTTTCCGGAATATCAATGAAGAGCATTGTTTACACCCCACCCCCAAATGTACACCCAAATCGCCTTAGCCTACCTTGTATGCACTCACTTTTAGTGCATTATTGTTATCACACTAAACTCTTAGTTCAATTATCTAGTTGCTTGTATAAGTTGCTAAGTCGAGTCATATCCTTTGTACACAGTTTTGGGACGATTGGGACTCATGGGAAAAGTTAAAGTTTATGAAATGACGGGAAGGGAACGTTAAATTCAAATTCCCTTTATTTGCGTAATAATGTACTCCAAGTGTTTTGATCTTTTCAATTCAGGTCAATTTAGTGTTAGAGTAATAAAAACTCAAGTGTAGAGATGTGCCTATAAATCCCTATCATTTTGATGTTACCGTAGAGGATGGTAGAGTAAAAGTGTATAAGAAAAAATCGAAAAAAATAGAAAAAGAGAAAAGAAAAAAATAGAGTGTTCAAAAAAAAAAAAACATACGGGCTACCATCCTACATCTATCTTTAAATTTATGTTTGTTTGTTTCAGTTATCTAGAGTTTAGAGTGTCGAGTCTTGGCTTAGCAACGCCATTCTTCGTATGCTTGTAACATAAAGATTTTTGACTTGCCACCACTAAATAGCCTATCCCACCAAACCCTTTGTTTCCCTACCGTAAGCCTAACATTACAACCCTTTAAAAGACCTCTTTGATAGTCTTTCCTAGGTGCTTAGGCCAAAGCGATGGAGGTTTGATCTATTCTCAAGCCTATGGTAATCTATGTACTAGGACCGGTTAATGAGTGTTTATCTTCCATTTCCAACTTGTTATATTTCATATACACCCGAGAGATGTGAATATCCAAACACCCCATGTGAGGTGCTAGTATGTAATTTCTGTGCTTGTTATGACTTTTGCGAGGCTTATATGTGTTGTGGATTGTTTTAAACCAATGCTTCATGACCCCTAACTTATAAATTAATTGGCTAAAAGCACATTTGCTTGAGGACAAGCAAATACCAAGTGTAGGGATATTTGATAAGGTTTTAAAATGTACATTTTAGAGAGGTCGTTTAAGCCCTTATTTGATCACTTTTGTATCCGTTATTACTTAATATCGTTCCTTTTCACTTTTTAGGTCTCTTGAAGGCAAATTGCTGGAATGGCACTTATTTGGACGAAAAGGCGCGGATAAACGAAGAAAATGGACAAAGTCAAGAATCGAGACACTCAAGCTGCTGAAACACAAGGGGACGGCGTCAGGTGTTATCTGTGACGCCATCGCATCACTTTTGTGACGGCTGAGTAGCCAAATTACATATTTACAAGTGACTGTGTCAAGCTTTAAAAGAGTAGGTCATCGCAACTCAGACGGCCTAGATTTGATCAAGACGGCGTCAAAGACTGAAGGGGACGGCGTCACAAGCATAAGGTGACGCCGTCGCAAGACTAACGTGGCCAAGACGAAACCCTAATGACGGCGACCCGACGGCGTCACAATTCATAAAGTGACGCCGTCGCGATTGTAATCTTATATATAGAATCCGAATTTTTTAGTTTTCAGTGTGTAGTCTTTTGGAGTAAAAACCTAAACCGAACCAAGGTTGTCTTGTACAATATTTTAGGGTTCCAAACCCTATCTTACATCAAGATAAGTGTTTTACTACATTAATTCAATTATGTCTTCAATTACTTGTGTGTATGCTTGCATGTTCTCCATGTCCGACTAATTTACTTGTGTGTTTGCTTAGGGAATATGAAACTTAACTATTGAATATTGATTGGTTGTCTCTTATCTTAATTGTTAATGATCTAGTAATGCGATAGGTCATTCGTTTTGTAGTTAATGCTTGATTAATCTTTGTGAACCTTAGACTATAACACCTAGAGTAGTTGTAGGCTAAACCATCCAAAGAGTACCTTAGAGTTAGAGTTTATAAATCCTAGAGATTTTGTAGACGAGACCCTTTGGTAGTTTCAAAGAGTTAGGGATAAACGCATACCCTACGACCTTAGACACACAACGCGATTAAGAATAAGGACGTGACAATTCAACCATCAATAGAAGATAATTAAGGAGTAATAAAACCTAAGTAAACACATCTTTAAACCACCATACGAGCACACAATAATTAGACATAGAATACATACACCTTAAATTAGATAATTAGATAAGTAGAGTAATCGGTAGAAATACCAACCCCCAAATCCAAACCCCGAGATTCGTACCTTTCCTTTTCTTAAAAATATAAAAAGATAAAAAATAATCTTCCTCAACCTCAACCTTAGCGTAGTAACTTCTCACTAGCATTCCTATTCCCCTAGAGAACGATATCAATATCCGTGGCTTACCCTAATGCTACACTACAACGATTAGGTTCACTGCCTAGGGTGTTATAAAACTTGCTCGAAGAAAAGGAAGTTCCTTTGACCCCGAACGACGCGTGTAGCGTTATCAGTATTCACTGTAGTTATTTCTTTGTTTGTTATGACTAGAGTCCTTGTCTCTTGGATCAAGCTCAAAACATCTATCAGATCGTGAATGATATACTATCTGTATCTCAGAGCAGTAATCGTGTTAGGTAAGTCACGATTCGGTAATCTGTTTAACAAGTATTTGTGTTTCTGTCTCTATCCATCTGATTTCAAATATGCAAAACAATTTCTGATAATATGCATGTTATAAGTTTTATCATTAGCAACTTTATAACATATTCATCGCACTTTCGATAACCTTCTCATGGATCTTGTACAGTTGTCACTGTGAGTTATATGCTTATCCGGCTTATCTAGCTTATCATCTGGATGTTCCCTATGATGAATCAGTACTTAACATCTTTTTGGAAAACTAGAAGGGGGGTTGAATAGTTTACCGTTTAAAATCTTTGTTTTGAAACTTAATGTAAGATCAATTGATATTGATCAAAGATATGTTAGTGAAGAATAAACAATATGCAAGCAATATATAATGAGTAAATAAGGAAAGAAACAATCAAACCACGACAAGTTGTTTATAGTGCTTCGGTCTACAAGGACTCTTTTTCCTTGCCCTACTCCACTCCCCGAGTCTCCAACTCGAGAGTTACCTTCACTAATCAACAAGCTCCTTTAACCGGCGGAGAAAACCTTTACACTTCGCTTACACAATATTTCCGACACAAAGCTAGATATCGAGTTCTTTTACAAGGGTATAACCACTCTCACACACTATGTATTTTGAGGACTAAAATACTAACTACTCACACTCAGAGGTTTAAGATGGTTTGGTACAACAATGATGTATGAACAAGACTAGATCATACAACAACAAAACAAACAAGCCTTCCAACTATTTATTGAAGCTTGATTATTCCTTGATCTTCTTTGCTACAAAAGAGGATCACTAGAATGAAATGAAACTGAGTTAGAAGTAATAGAGATAGAATGTATGTGCTTATGCTAGAAAGGGATGAGAAAAAAACTTGGGTTGGCTTGCTATTTATAGGCCAAAGTGATCTGCAGTGACCACGGACCACGAAACCAAAAAAGGGTTCCGCCCTTGTATTTTTTGGTTCCACCGGTTTGACAACAAGATTACAAAGATCTTTCTAAAGTCAACCAAATCTAACCAAGATCATGTAAGATATGTAGAATCCAAATCTAAACAAAATATTCTTTGAGATCTTCTAGAGATTTCAATGTGATGCAAGCCATGATGTCATCTGTTGTTTTCTCACTAGTACAAAAACGGGATTTGGTCACACATGGGCGAAATGGAATGGCCACACATTCGCATATTTGTGTGGCTGAAGGTACGAAAATTGACAACATTTACTAATTAGTCACACATGAAAATTTTGATTGTGTGACCATTAGAACTGTATTGCCACACAATCGAACATTATGTGGCTAAAGATAACTAGTAATTTTGTTTATGATCATTTAGCCACATATGAATTTGGAACACGTGACAAATACAAGTAACCTTGATGCATTATTCACATGAAGTAATTTTGTGTGTGTCCAAATCATAGAGTCAAGTTTTGCCACACATTATTTAAGGGTAACTGATATGTTTTGCTAATTATTTAGCCACATCTGAAATTGGAACGCGTGACAAATGAAAAGTAAGGTTGAAGCATTAGTCACGATATACATATAAACATTGAGAAATATATGTCACACACTTGAACACTGTGACCAAATGCCATATATGGTCACACTAAACGTTCTGTCACACATTCGTTAAGTGTAGTCAAAATCTAGTACATATGGTCACATAAGTTAATATGTGTGTTTAAAGTTTAGTTTGTGTTAGCTTGCCAAAAGCTAACGTATATAGTCACATTTACTACTAACACTGTGACCAAATGCCATATATGGTCACACTAAACGTTTTGTCACACAATATTTAAGTGTAGCCAAAATCCAGTATATATGGTCACGTAACTTAATATGTGTTTTTAGAGTTTATTTTCTCTTAGCTTGGCAAAAGACAATTTATATAGTCACATTTACTACTAGCACGATCATATGACTATATGCCTTTACAATAGCAACAACATATCACAAATGTGTGACTAAATTATATTCATGTGGCCATTGGATGATCAATAGTCACACAAAATACATATTTCTTCACTTTAAACACCATATGGTCACACTTATTAACACTTTTAGCCACTTTATTATTAATTGTATGTGACTAAATACCCAAAACAAACACGCTTTGTGTGACTAAATGTTAGAAAAGGCCACACAAACATAAAGTTCATGTGGCCATTGGATGAACAATATTCACACAAGATACACATTTCTTCACTTTAAACACTATATAGTCACACTTATTAATACTTTTAGCCACTATATGATTAATTTTATGTGACTAAATACCCAAAACGAACATGTTTGTGTGACTAAATGTTAGAAAAGGCCACACAAACATTAAATTCATGTGGACATTGGATGATCAATAGTCACACAAAATACACATTTCTTCACTTTAAACACCATATGGTCACACTTATTAACACTTTTAGCCACTTTATGATTAATTGTATGTGACTGGATACCCAAAATAAACATGCTTTGTGTGACTAAATGTTAGAAAAGGCTACACAAACATAAAATTCATGTGGCCATTGGATGATCAATAGTCACACAAAATACACCATATGTTTATTAACACTTTTGGTCACACTTATTAACACTTTTGGCCACTTTATGCTTAATTGTATGTGACTAAGTACCCAAAAGAAACATGCTTTGTGTGACTAAATGTTAGAAAAGGCCACACAAACATAAAATTCATGTGGCCATTGGATGATCAATAGTCACACAAAATACACATTTCTTCACTTTAAACACCATATGGTCACACTTATTAACACTTTTAGCCACTTTATGATTTATTTTATGTGACTAAATACCCAAAACAAACATTCTTTGTGTGATTAAATATTAGAAAAGGCCACACAAACATAAAATTCATGTGGCCATTAGATGATCAATAGTCACATAAAATACACATTTCTTCACTTTAAACACCATATGATCACACTTATTAACACTTTTAGCCACTTTATGATTAATTGGATGTGACTAAATACTCAAAACAAACATTCTTTGTGTGACTAAATGTTAGAAAAGGCCACACAAACATAAAATTCATGTGGCCATTGGATGATCAATAGTCACACAAAATACACATTTATTCACTTTAAAAACCATATGGTCACACTTATTAACACTTTGAGTCACTTTATGATTAATTGTATGTGGTTAAATACCCAAAACAAACATGCTTTGTGTGACTAAATGTTAGAAAAGGCCACAAAAACATAAAATTCATGTGGCCATTAGATGATCAATAATCCTTCCTAAGATATCTCTACGCGCATATATCATTTCCTAATATAACTCTAACAAACTATTCTGTTTTTCTTAAACAGAACTAACTACGAATACTAAACAGACTTAACTTAGGTCTGCCAAACTTAACTTTGTACTGGCAACCTTAACCACTAAACGTTTCTGCTTATAAGCAGACCATAACACAAAATATTATTTTTTTGGTGCAAAGATGAACTTTTATTAATTAAAGAAACTTTGTATAATGAAATAAGCAACACACACTGATATAGACAAGTCCCATATCAAGTTGCATACAAGCCAACTCTATCCAATATCTGATATAACTGTTCTTATAAGTCTGATAACAAAAACAAACTTCCCATATCATACAACCATGGACAGATGACAACCAACACAAAACCATCACAAAGAACACCTTTTAATGCACCAATATACCATCTAGCTACATTTCCATGATACCCTTCCACCAAGACCATTCCTCCAGCTCCCACAATGATCAAGGAAGAAGAGTACATTGCATCACTAGGAACCTTACACTTCCAGATAGGGCTATACTAAGTAGTTTATATTTCCATCTCATGAATGGATTCAACTACTTGGGAACACACACCCTAAATGAAGCCAACCAAATCATACACATTCCAAAAACCAGTTTATAAACATGTCTACCAATAACAACTAATAACGACTGGAAGTATGTTTTAACACATGCTAAATACTGAAATTAGAACTGAGGTACGGGAAGACACCGAAGCTTGGTCGTCGCTGACAAAGTCAACAAGATTGAATCTGACCATTTTGTTTGGTTCCCACTGACACTCCTGAACAAGGTCTTTCCATCTAGCATTTATGGTAACGTGGTTCTTGCTTCTAGGCCTATCGCTGTGGTGTTCCAGATTCACGTTCACATAAAACTCCATGTCTTCCCGGTATTTCAGCACTGCGTTATGGTACTTCCACATGTTATGTCCCTTCGTAAACAAATGTGGTATGTTCTGCCTTAAAAAAAACAATGTTGTATGCTTAACAAAAGTATGCCCATGTGTTGAAGTATATATATTAGTTTTTGCAAAAGCAGATAATGACCGAAATGGTCCGATTAGTATCATTACTTGCCAAACGACTCTTGTCCGTGACATATGCCAGGATGGGCGCGTAAAAACAATCCCTTTCACTTTCATGCTCTGTACATTTGTGCCATGCACATATGTGTTTCATTCGTTCATCTGTAATTGGAATTTAATAAAAATGGTAAATAATTTAAAAGCTATTATATGGAAAGGTTTGTTTTTAAAATAAAATCATAGATTATGTCTACACTTTGATTAACATACCTTCATCTATGGGGTTTCTCATGAACGGTCTTGTATGATTAAGCTCCATACGTTGTACATGTTCAGAATGCATCATCAATCCATTTTCAGCAAATGGCATCAGGGAAAGGGTATTGTTTAGTAGATTTGTGAAAACAACTCTTGTGCCAGCAAACAGGTTTTCATCGTGAACCAATACATTCCATCCGTGTCCACCAAACTCATGAACGTGTCTGTCTTCATCCAGTATATCAATTTGACGGTGATTGATAGCTGCTAAGGGCACGCCAGCAACAATAACGTCAATTTGGTTATTGTCAGTAGCGTCCTGGAAATTGCAAAGAATGACCTACATAACAGTTTAGTTTAAAGAAAACATTAGCAGGTCAAAAAATGAAATTAATCCCTATTTTCAACAAACTTATACAATGTATTGATTAACATTTTTTTTCTTACCGGAGGTTGTGCATGATGTTCATCCAATGTAACCAGGCATCTATGTTGTCTGTAACCTACAAGAACCAAATCGTATCCATTGCATTCGTGCGCGGCATCGTTGTACCCTGTTACATAATAACAGTCTTCTTCATGACAAATTAAATGGAATGTGGCCACATTGATGTATTTGTTGTCATCTATAAAAGCTCGCCACTCAGACCCATACAAAGTAATGCGACCACCAATTGATGTGTCTCGCGACTACTAGTTTTAAATTTATAACAAGAATTACCGAATTAAGCTAAGAACACATGGGCAAGTATGACCCTTTCGTATGTAGTTAGTTTTGGTTGGTAAGCCAAGGTCGTTCACTAGGATTTGGGTGTTTTCAATTGTGAAGAATCTATGTAATAGCAAGTAACATGAAAGTGGTAAATGGTTGTCACGTCTCAAAATACCATATAAGCAACAAGGAACACAAAAAATGATTAAGGGAAATTCAATATGATTAAAACTACACTTGCTTAAACTAGTTTCTTATCCCTGATTAGTATGATTGTGTTAAACTCTTCTTAACATGTTGGTTATGATAATTAGTTGGTGTACTAATCTATTGTTCTTACAAGTTAAACCTTCGCCAAGATTTTAGTTTATAAAACAAGCATTAAGTTTAACCAATCAATTCAAGTTTCATAAGTTTATTTTCATAAACTTAAACACAAAAACATCCGTTTGTCTTATCAAATTTGCTTAAGAAATGGTCAATACAAAAGGTAACCGATTATAGACAAAAGGTTACAACTGATTGTAAACAATTAATCTTACGACCTTTTAGATGTTTCCAATCAATCCAACTTGATAATCAAAAAGCGTTCTTATTACAACCACACTTTATTTTCTTTGATTAACCAAGAATAATGGGTAAAAACAATCATCCATAGACAAAATGATTATAACTAGTTGAATAACAATAAGTTCTTTCGACCTCTACGATTACTATCAACTAGTCAAACTTGATTAACAAATGCCACTATGAAACTTAAGCACAATTGGATCATAGAATCAACTTGAAATTGAATTAAAACATGTTAACACAATCATAAACTAATCATACGATAATCAACATCATTTAAGCAAGTGCATAAAGAAACTAGCCACTCATAGCAAACATAAACATAAACTCAAAACTTTGAACATTAGAAAACATGATTAAGAGTCTTACAATGATTGAAATGAGATTACAAATGATGAAGTAATGATGCCTCAAGTATTGGTAATGACTTCTTGATATTTTGACCTCCAAATGATGACTTCTTGGACCTCCAAAGTTTCCTGGAACTTTATGGATGAATTTTAGGCTTTGAGAGAGAGTAGTGGTGGTAGGAGAGGTGTGAGAGGAGTTCTCTCAAGTTGGGATTTAGTTGGATGATGAAAACATACACAAATGAGTCCTATTTATACTACTCTCAAGCCCTAGGGAGTTTAATGCTCAACTTGGCCTCCAAGGAGTTAGGAAGGGACTAGAATACACCAAGGGAAGGACCTAGTTCGTTTGGATGCAATGGGGAATCTTAGTGATGAAGAAATAGAAGAAACAGGTCCTTCAGCCGGATCGGTTTGGGCTCTAGCCATTTCGGTTGGTCTCACGACTAACCTCTAGCCGTTTCGGTTGCGAGGCACGACTGAATCGGTTGGAGCCTTTTGATAGAAAATGACAAGCACTAAAGTTGTAGATCTTTCTCTTAGCTTTTTGTGGCCGCAAACGGGGGGGGGGGGGGGGGGGTTAAACAGACTCCGTATGCAAAAGTTATGGCCAAAATGGTGAAGGTGTGTCGGGAACAACGAGGCTTCCAATATTTCTTCGTTTGAGCTTCTTTTCTTTGTTTCTTTCCAGTTTCCCTTCTTGAACTTTATTCTTGAGTCTTTGGACCACTATCTTGATGACTTTAACTTCTCGAATATACTCAACAAGTCTTGCTTTTGACGGGAATTCTTTGTATCTTCATGTATCTTCACTGTATTTGCTACTTTGTTCACTTTTTCTTCCTTTTCCCTGTACTTGGCTACAAATAGACTTGCACACAACTTTTATACAATTAAGCATAAAAAACATATGATTATAACCAAATAACATACATAAAAGCACGGATAACGCTAATAAAAACATGTACAATTTGAGCGTTATCACCAATCAATTTCCAGTAAACCTTATTTTTGGTTCCCCCATTGTGGATTACGTATATCCAGCGCTTCTTGGGGTACAGTGTTTCAGTAAAAAAAGTAGGAAGCCTCTTAAATTTAAAAAGTAAGCACGTATATCAATTTGATGGTTACATTGATGAATTTATAACCTTAAGAAAGTATTTCAAGTACAACTTTCCTGTAATGTCCTAATGTTTCTGCGGTTTGCCTCCACCCAAAATTGGATGCTCGTTCTATTTTAAAACCACAATCTTCTGAATGGTCAATAAGGTTTTCACATATACATAACATTTCCACCAACTAATACAAGTCTTAGATGATCAATACACCTTTATCATTAAGGTGTCAAACAAAAAATGATTGAAGATGTATTACTACATATTTAACTATGTTTCAAAAATCAATAATCATATAGTCTTTTTAGAGTAACAATTTGTATTTTTTTACGATTAATCATCTTACCCCATACGTTTGTTAAGATCTATTAACAAATCTATAATCTACCCAACGTACCATACGCCATTGCTTCATCCAATGTTTAAACCTAAGCTTAGAAAATTACATAAGGTGTAGTGCTTAACCAAATCATATAAAAGCTATACTAACCTAATGATTAAACATATGTTTACAAGTTGTCTAATTATTTTAGGACCACCTATTTAACAAATAGCTGATACGTATTCCACAATCTACGTATTCTACAATCCACATATATCCATTATTCTTTTTATTCAAATCATCCTATATTTACATGTCACACAATATTTTAAATAATCAAATCGCATATATTTATAATAAAACGGCTGTTACACTATGATCAAAGGATACCATATTCTTTAGGATATGTTAAACATTGCCAAAAAAATACCAAACATGCATTTGTAACCATCAACATATCAGTAAAATGCCGATCAATCACTTTACATTTGCAGTGGATGGTTAAAAAAAACGAATGTGTAACATTACCTGATGATGGGGTTGTTGTGTTGAAGAAGATAGAGTAGATTTTTTGCGTAGACTATTTGTATGTGTGATTGTAGCCGTAATATATCACGGTCCTCAAAACCTTGCAATGATGACTAGTAAGAGAAGGATATTTGTTTTATTTTTTTAGTTTGTATAAAGGGAGAATTGCATATATACCCACTAAAACTCAAAAATTTGCATATTTTCCCATAATACAAGTTTTTAATGCATGATGTACAATGCAACTTAAGCATGTTTTGGGTATATATGAAAATCTGTAAGGTTTAGTGGAACAATAAATAGTATACGTACCAAAACGGTACATTTGAAAAAGTACGCAGCTATTTTATGACCTAAACCCTTGATTATATACATACACAATATTTGGTAGAATCACCTTAAAAATTAAGTACCCTAACATACAAATAAAAAATCTTTCATTACCATACGCGATGTCGTAATTTGTATCAATGTGTAACCTAAATCACAACCATACGCGATGTCGTAACTGGTAATTTGAATAACAACGTAATATTGACATAACAATGTATCTCCATTTAACAATCCCGTACATAAATATAAATTTTAAGACACGTGCAAATATACAAGTTACCCATTTAATAAATCAAAGCATAATAAACACTTTAAAGACAAATACCTAATATATTATTGTGTAAACCGTAACTATTATTCTCGAAAAAAAAACTTGCCAACATTTACTATTCAAAGTTCGATGGTTATTTAAACAAACATGAAACAAAGGGAATGGTCCCGTATCTACATTGGTGTGGTCATAGAATTCAAAAAATCAAATAACTTCTTTAGTTTAAATTAAAAATATCTACAAATGATATAAACAATATATCGAAACTAGCCAGCCCATCGGGCGGGTCGAGAATCTAGTGATATATATATATAATAGTTTAAATGAGCATGGTAGCCCGCGCGTTGCTGCGGGAGTGTTTTGGCTGGAGATAACTTGTAAATGCTTTTTGTATAGGTTTGTTGTTTTATGTTCGTTTATGTAAAAATATTTAAAACATTTTTTTTTGGGTTGCATAATCTATTTTTGTTATGTAATGCAATGTTTTGCGGGGTCGTTTTTATAGAAGTGTGTTAGCATGCGGAATTTATTTGCTACTAAATGAAAGAAAGAGCATGTAAATACATAGGTCGAATAAAATATTGGTTAATCGAATATACAATGTAGCTATTGAATTACTGCCAGTGCATCAACGTTTGCAATGTTTTTATACGATGTTTCTCGTCTTTGAATGTCACGTTCACTGTGATGATAAAAAACCTGTGGAATCCAAGTAAAAAAAAAAGTTAAACGTTGCAACAAAGTATAAAATTATAGGTACTTTTTAAATAAGAAACATATTTTTTGTGGTTAGATATTTTCTTGGTCAAACTGGTGATGTTCATAAAATTTTTATATCACATTTTTTCTTTTTTCCCTTTTTTTTTTGTTTTTTTTAATATATATACATATATTTTTTTTTACTTGTTTTCCTATACATTTTTTTAATAACATCAGATGGTTTTTTTGGGGAGTACTTTAAAAAAAGGCCAAGTATGTGAGGTTGGATAACTAATGCTTGTTCATAGGGAAGCCAAATCCATCATTAGTTACTATTGCATTTGGTAGCTCTAGGGTTGCAATCAAATCAAATGGCTTATAAGTCATCTACAATTAGAGTTTATCAATCCTAACTAACAAATATTTTTCACTTTAAACACATACATAGCAGAATTTAGGTGTTTTAAAAACCAAACACAAAAAAAAGATGACTACACCAATGCCTTTTTGTGATGAGTTAGCCGCTGCTGGTTGATGGTTGTCCGATTTCAGAGGGAGCTTACTGTCACCATGTTGGATGAAGCATTATTAAGGAAAAAAGCCCAAGATATAAGGGCTCGTGTTTCTAAGAGGGATTGTGTGATTGGAGAGTTGGAGCATTTGTTTCCTTTTGATTCTTGTGTGCAAATGATTTCACAGTTGAATAATTTGCAAAACGAAGATTTGACAGAAGCTACAACGATTTTGGTGAATGTCATGAAGAAGCAGAAGCGACCAGGGGAGCTTCTGTCATTCATTGATAACTTGAAGTCTATGGTGTACTAATCTGGTTTATTTTGGTGTTTTTGAAATATTTTTTGGGTTTAAGGTATGGTGTAAATGGGTGGGGTTGTGGGGATATGTTGGCTAAGACTTAGTAATGGTTATGTGTATGGATCTTTTAATATATGCTCTTTTCTATTTATGTTTTAGCAGTAAATGAATTTTAGATTTATGATGTCTAATTATCTTGTTGGAACATACCTGTGTTTTCATATATGTTGTAGTATGCCGAGTTGGTATGATGGTGTTGTTGTTCCATAAGTGGTTGACTTTAGTGCTAGGTTAATGCGATACCTGTTACAATAAGGCAACTGTTAGTGTATAAGAACAAAAAAAAAAAAAAAAAAAAAAAAAAAAAAAAAAAAAAAAAAAAAAACTGTTAAAGGTTTTTATCGGTATGATCATTGAAATTTTAGTTTAAATGTAAAGGGTCATTCAAATGGAAACTTCGAACTTGAATGTGACAACAAAGAATGGGACAATCAGTTTTAGAGAGTCAGTTGGTTAAATATAGTAAATGTAAGTGTTTATCCAACAAAGTAGAAAAATCCCATAACGTAAAGGGTCATTCAACTTAGCACTACCAGTAGAAAATTGCCTACCAGTACTAACTTAGCACTACCAGTAGAAACATGCCTACCAGTACTAACTTAGCACTACCAGTACTAACTTCACACTACCAGTACTAACTTATGAATTTCTCCACTATAGAGTCAGGATGTTCAGGGACATTATGGGTGTACACTCCGTACCTCCTGACCCATTACCAGGTGTGAACTAATCCTACAAGTGCACTAAATTTTCCAACAATCCTCCCCAAATTTAGTTCACTTCCTTTGCATGAAAATCAAACATCAAACAAAACATGTGCATAAACGAAAATATCCTGAGGATTGAATTTCCATCTTAGTACATTACACGTTCAACCAAAAAGTAGAAAAAGCCCATAACGACACATGTATGACTGTTTTAGTTACTGCAACAGTAGGAAGAAACAAAAAATGAATATATGTAATAATACATGGAAACAGAGTGCAGTGTTTGGAGTGAACTAAAAGGACGTATGCAAATAGTAATAAATTTGGCTTTTACCTTTGCATGATAAGGTCAGATATTGTATAAGTGAAATACATAGAATGACATCACATGCGAGCAAATTGTTTTCATCTGTGGAGGAAGTGCATGTAAAAAAAAATAGTATTTGGTTTATTATGTGTCTTCAAAATAGTTTACTTACATGCTATTTGTGTTAGATACCTTCCAAGCAAATCAATATGAAATCTGCAAAAACATTAGTGATTCTGTGCATTTTGTTTTCATGCAAATGGTATTCAATGTGTAATTATTTGTTATACATGTGCCTATTGTGTTTTTCACTATGCAAAATATATAGTCTTACTTTTCCTATTTAAGAGAGTCTAAGTGGCCATTTTTTTGTAACTGATGTCATAACTTGTAATAAAGAAGGAAGAAAACACAATGTCTAGACGCCCTAAGTGTGATCAGCTTAGAGAAACAGACAATTCAAATAACTGGTCTGAGATGCTAGTGTTATACAGTCACCAAGCTGCAGGTCAGGATATTCAAATGTCACAACAAATGAATGTCCTATGCGCTAGCTTGGTGAGTGTTACTCGTGAGAGGGTTACTTTTATTCAAGAGTTAGAGAGAGTTGGGAACATTTATGCCAAAAAAACTGCAGAATATCTAAGAGAAGTTCAGGCAAGAGTCCAAAGTCGTTAAATTATTGAGAATTTTATTATATACGACATTACAATTTTATATTGTTAGCCTTGATTATTTTTATTAGAAGTGATGGTCATTCACGATTAGGAACTTTGTAATGTGTGTTAGATATCGTGATAGAATAGTCAACGGGCTCGTGGATTGGGCTAAGCTAATTGGGCATTAGTTAAGATAAGCTAGCCTTGTCTAGTTCGTGTAACCCAAGCTGTCACACCCCCAAATTACCTGTTTTGCAGCGGAATGGAATTCCTGGGGATTGACTGTCATAGCATCACAATCACAGTTATATTGAACGACCTAAAGTGTCGTTTGGAAAATACATCGCTTGAATTAATAAAAACATTCAGAGTTACAAAGATAGGTCCCAAATGAAAGTTACTATGTGCGTAAAATAAGTTTGTTATAAGTCAAATGATGTTTTCTAAAATTCATAAAACCCAAGTGAGACGCGTCGTCACCGCGACTCTATGATATGTCCACATGCATGCCATGAAGTGAATGCCTTAGATACCTGAGATAAAACATGCTAAAAAGTGTCAACACAAAGGTTGAGTGAGTTCATAGAGTTTGCGTTGAAATGTAAAGCCTTTCAAAATCGTTTATGCAGCAAAGGCATTGCAAATCCACTCAGTTCCAAGTTCCGCCCATACAAAACTTGCAACCTGTGTGTTCACAACCCACTGCCAAAATATGTATAATTTATGTTCAAACACATGATGTCAAATGAATTCACATATAGTGCGTGACTTTATGTATCAATAGTTATTTGACATAACACATATGAGTGTTGTTTCAAATAATACCAAGACATTTAGTTCAATGATAATCCCAAGACATTTAGCTCAATGATAATCCCAAGACATTTAGTTCAATGATAATCCCAAGACATTTAGCTCAATGATAATCCCAAGACATTTAGTTCCATAATTTTTTGATATAGAATATGACTAAACATTCAGTTCAGATAAACATATAGTTTGCAAATAATCATGATTGTCATAAAAATAGTTGAGCATGTATCTCCCCCAAAAGTAATTCAAAATAGTTAAAAGAGTAGGGGCTATGACTCACCTGGTGCAATGTTTATGATAAAATGGCAAAAGTGGATACACTGAAATGTAGCGTGAATCTCGAAAATGACCTATTATGAATGATATGATATGTAATAAGTCATGATGTAATGTTATGCATGCAATTCGGATGATATTTATACCACTTATGAATTTTTGAAAACAATACTTCTCGTCGAAAATATAATCTTTTAACGTCTTGACCATTTTTTAATTACTTCACATGTATTTACGTTGAAATGATATCCGACGATAATCATTTGGTGATTTATTGTGAAATTATAACTTTTCGTCATAAAATAATGTTATTGAAATTTCCATGAAAGTGACAAAAACGACTTCTAAAAGCTAGTCGTAAAATGGTGCACGTCGAGCGTTAGGAATCAAACTCAACGGTTTTGGGAAGCTTGTATAATTATCTCAAAGTTTTAGTACATGACTTTCCATCCTAGAGGTCTCGAACATAAAGAAAATAGAGGTTAAGTATGGTACTTTTATCCCAAAATATAATGTAAGGGTGGTTTTTGGGCAAAGTTTAAGTGACCGTATAATATTCGTTACAACTTCGCTAGACAAACGGTCGGACATTTTGGAAAGTATACTTGGCGATTTCACTTTTACTAGAAGACTTTACTTCATAAAAAGTTCTAATTCAATGTTAAAAACAACCTTTAACTTGGTACTAGTTTTTGCCGCAAAACTTGTCTATTAGAAATCAAGTTAGTTTTTCTTATATAATAAAAGTTACGGCAACTTTTGTAAAAGTGTATAATTTAGTCGTTACAAATCCGTTTTCTACGTTTTAAAGATCCTTAACTTCGTATCAAAGTATACTAATATATTTTTAACAAGTCGACATAATTTACAACGTCCAAGCTTCATTTTTGACTCGTACAAAACAAATATTGTTTGCTGAAATTTCCAGAATTTATATTTTTCGTCGCCAAATTGAAAAATTCATAATTTCTTCGTTATAACTCCATTTTAATCCGTTCAAGCGGCCACGGTTTCGTTTTAAAGTATATTTTCTAAATATCTAGGCCATATATTTTTACCTACTGTCGGATTTTCCAGAATTTCAAAATAAGGACAGACCCTTTATTAAACTTGTCGAAATGAGTTTTTCTCGCGCCAAACCTATTCTAACCCATTCAAAACAACTCCGAAGCTATTCTAATCCTACCATACACCTTCTTAGGGTGTCATGGGTTCCTAGACATCACCAAAACTATAATATAACAAGGAGTAATTATAGGATGGATTATTTATATTTAACACATAAAAACCTTAAAAACCTTAAAAATGGTATAAACATCATGAGACTTGCATGTTTCTCAAATGAAATGATATGACCATAAAAATGAATATGAAATATTATGATGATAATGAATGCTTACTAGTGATATGATGAGGTTTAAGGACAAAAGGTTTTTCCTAATCACTTGAGGTTTGTATTACAAAACCTTTGCAACAAATGATACTAGTGTGTAATTAAACTTGACTTGAAATCTTGGAATGATTCTTTCTTTTGGTCCCTTGGCTGCCGAATATGTAGAGAGAAAGAGATGAAATTTTGGTCTTTGGTTTGCAAAGTGAAAAGTATTGTATAATACATGTCTAATACATTAACTTGTGATATTTTGCAAATATCTCTTTGATGATTCACCCCTTGTGTCGACAAGGGGTGCAAGTCATCATTTTTTTTTTTTTTTTTTTTTTTTTTTTTTTTTTTTTTTAACTTGCATAAGTGTAAGAATTGTAAGAGATTTGATGTTAAATGGTAACTTGTAGTCATTTGTATGTATTTAGGGTAGCGTTGAATAAAATAAATTTTCACGGGCCAAGATAAAATATATTTAGGTCATAAAAATTATAAAAATACATTCCTTGCAAAATTTGAGTGAGATAATAATAATCGTGTCGAATTTAAGAAAACGTCGTAATTATATAAATATAACAATTTATATACAAAATAAATTTAAAACACTGGGTAAACTCATAATATTATTTTTATAACTTAATATGAGTATAAAAATATATCGGGATAATTTTTGGAAGTAATGGATCAATTATTCAAAATAAATGTTTACGCGATAACGTTTATTTAATATGAAAATTATACGTTTAATGTAAAATGCAAAACTATGCATGGACTAATATGATGACAATGATGTTAATGAAATGTAGACTAAACTTAGTCTATATGAAATGACCTCGATGATATGATCATGAATTCACAGCTAAACCATTACGGTTACGTGAATTTGATACTCGTAAACCTAGTTTACGATAAACGATAAATGATGAAGCATGAATAATGTTTTGAGAATGACCTGAAAATACGAATTGTCACATTCGCCCAACCAAAAAGGAATTCAGTCCCTGAATTCAGTCCTTGTTGGGTCCTACGGTGTTGTCGTGAAAAGATGAAGGTATTTGAGTCGCATTGGGTCGTCCAATGTTTTTCTAAATCGTACTACGCCATTCCAAGACGGGACTTTGAATATAAATTTGTTGCCAATTTGAAATTCTAATAGTTTGCGACTCATGGAACATACTTCCAATATTTTGCGTCGTACATCGACGTAGCTTATCTAGCTATATGTTGTTATTTGTAACTGATTTTTGATTTGTACGATTACTTTGTTGTTTCATGAATGAGTCATTGACTAGTGAGTTGGACTTCCTGATTTTGACCAGTGAATGAGTGATTGACACCTCAACCTTAGAGTGTCTCAATTGGTGTAGTCAATATGTTCATGTGTTGACTATTGTTGTAAAGCAAATTGGTTCGATGAAGAATGATTTACCTAATCATTTCTAGAATATCACACATGCCTGAGCATATCTTCTAATCTTAGAATTGTTCTCTCGCTCTAACCATTGAGCTAAGGATAATAGGTGGTGCTCATGTCCTAATAGAGTTTCATGGAAAGATTGATCTGATTGTTAGAAGTCCAAGGAGAATCGGCTATCTTATATTAGGTTCAACTAAAATTGATACCACGTGTCTCGTGCCAAATTTCAAAATGTTAAGTCTGTTGAAAATGACCTTATTGAAAAGAATAGACTATGGGTAACAATTGTGATTTCTCACGTTTCTCGTTCTAGCGAATGTCTTGACTTGAATCTTACTTGCCTAAGGTGTTTAGTCTCCATGACTAAAATGTTTATGGTTTGATTATTGAAATGTTTCCATGCTATATGTTATCAAGTCACAAAACCTTAAATGTGTTAGTGATGTGGTGTGGTGATTGATTTTCAAATCTGTCCCGATATTGAGTGCTTCTAAAATTATTTCATCACTTAGATTGTTAGCATGCTAGCAAGAAAATAGATAACATCTCATACTATGTCGAAGAATGTTTGTTCTAATTTCACTTGTAGATGGATAGTCCTTGATTGTTCAATATGTTCAAACCTGTTACATCTCTTGATATGGAGGTGAGGTTATCTGTAATTTCTAGAAAACACAAGGCCTTAGGGGAAGTTTATATTGATAACCTTAATCTAACCAAATTTTCCTTTAAGGGAAACTCATTGTAGGGAAGTTCACATATTGTTGAAGCCATGTTTATTGGAATATTCTGCAGTCTCAGTTAGAAGACTTGGTTTATCCCTATAGTGTTGCTTAGTGTGTATTCGCTTCGTTCTAAACCTTGTAACTCGATTTAGCTAGTACTTTTGAAATGAAATAATTTGGCTTCTAGTCCAAAAATAGTGGTTCGGAATGTCTCGTGAGGTCTTAAGATTTATGTTGAGTTTTAAGACATCTTACTACATACTTCTAGTCCTTGTTAGTATTTCTGAAATCCTTATATTGTTTTCTCGTATCTAGGAATCCTCCTCGTAGATAGTATAGAAAGTCTTTCCTAAAAAGGTCACTGGTAAAGTTTCAACTTATCGGTTGAGTGAGTGATAAGTGGCATAGGTTTCTGTAGAATGTTAACAAAAAGGAATGTTTATGCACAATTTATTTGCTTACAAAGCTTTGCTTTTTAATGAAGATTGTTTTAAGAGATTTGAAATGATGCTTGTTACTTTCATGACATAATTCTTCCTAAATTATACATAGGTGATCAGGCCATGTATAATTGAGGACAAATGATGTGATGCTTGGTTTTGTTGAAATGGTATTATGTTTCTCCGAAGTTTTAGATGATATTCAACGTTTTGTTTTGTAAGATAATGGCTCAATAATTTTTCAGAGTAACATGAAAATTGTTTCGCATGATGGTATTAAATAATTGATAAAATGACCGAAAGCCAATTGATAGGGTGGTAACGAAACGACTTTGTTTTAAAACTTTATGAAACAATGTTTCTAAGATGGTGTAGAATGGTTTGCAATATACTTAAGTGAAATAATGTTATGAAGTAGTAGCAAAGTAACTTGAAATAAAATTTGTTAAATGGTTTGTAGGATGCGCGGGGAAACCTCCTAGAATGGTAATAGTTTCCTAATTAGTCAAGAATAAAGTTGGCCTAACCCCTAGTAAGATAGTGAGGTGTTGTCGCGAAATGATTGAAAATTGGGCAATTGGAATAAGGAATGAAATAAACAAAGGTTGTGATTATCGTGGAGATAATAAATGATAAAGATTACATTAGCTAGAAAGGTACTTATTATCGGTTCCTGTCGGTGATCTAATCATGCCTCAAGTGTAGAAGTAGTAGGCTGTCTAGCAACAACAACTTTGAAACTCTAACAGTCCTCAAATCTATAAGATAGTGTAGTTTCCGTAGTCTTAGTGGTAGATGGTAGTGGTGTGTCAAATTATGCACGCTTCCCAAGCGGCAAATCAAATGTATGACTAATAGGTCCACTAGGACTAAGCTTGTAAGTCCTACTAAATGGTATGATCTGTCTCAACAGAATGATAAAAATTTTCCTGATCCTACAGTGAATCAATAGTGATCGTGATGGTGTAGGTTCAACTTCGTCCTCCTAAAAGGGTTCAGTCTCATCATCTGATGTTATCGGTGTTGAGTCAACTAATGTTAAAATTGTGATAGAGAATGACAGGGCATTCTCCATGTCAAAGTGATGTGAGTATAATGGGATGGGTATTTGAAGGCATTTATGTGACAATCGCTTTTGAAATGAAAGTAACTAACTCGTAAAATGTGCGTATAAAATCGCATGTAAAGTGACAATGCACTTATGATGAAATGATGAGATGCTATGATGATGTAGTTATAGTCTAGGGTCAATGATGCAACCTAGTTCTCTATAACCGAAGCTCTGATGCCAATCTGTCACACCCCCAAATTACCTGTTTTGCAGCGGAATGGAATTCCTGGGGAGTGACTGTCATAGCATCACAATCACAGTTATATTGAACGACCTAATGTGTCGTTTGGAAAATACATCGCTTGAATTAATAAAAACATTCATAGTTACAAAGATAGGTCCCAAATGAAAGTTACTATGTGCGTAAAATAAGTTTGTTATAAGTCAAACGATGTTTTTTAAAATTCATAAAACCCAAGTGAGACGCGTCGTCACCGCGACTCTATGATATGTCCACATGCATGCCATGAAGTGAATGCCTTAGATACCTGAGATAAAACATGCTAAAAAGGGCCAACACAAAGGTTGAGTGAGTTCATAGAGTTTGCGTTGAAATGTAAAGCCTTTCAAAATCGTTTATGCAGCAAAGGCATTGCAAATCCACTCAGTTCCAAGTTCCGCCCATACAAAACTTGCAACCTGTGTGTTCACAACCCACTGCCAAAATATGTATAATTTATGTTCAAACACATGATGTCAAATGAATTCACATAATAGTGCGTGACTTTATGTATCAATAGTTATTTGACATAACACATATGAGTGTTGTTTCAAATAATACCAAAACATTTAGTTCAATGATAATCCCAAGACATTTAGATCAATGATAATCCCAAGACATTTAGTTCAATGATAATCCCAAGACATTTAGTTCAATGATAATCCCAAGACATTTAGCTCAATGATAATCCCAAGACATTTAGTTCCATAATTTTTTGATATAGAATATGACTAAACATTCAGTTCAGATAAACATATAGTTTGCAAATAATCATGATTGTCATAAAAATAGTTGAGCATGTATCTCCCCCAAAAGTAATTCAAAATAGTTAAAAGAGTAGGGGCTATGACTCACCTGGTGCAATGTTTATGATAAAATGGCAAAAGTGGATACACTGAAATGTAGCGTGAATCTCGAAAATGACCTATTATGAATGATATGATATGTAATAAGTCATGATGTAATGTTATGCATGCAATTCGGATGATATTTATACCACTTATGAATTTTTGAAAACAATACTTCTCGTCGAAAATATAATCTTTTAACGTCTTGACCATTTTTAAATTACTTCACATGTATTTACGTTGAAATGATATCCGACGATAATCATTTGGTGATTTATTGTGAAATTATAACTTTTCGTCATAAAATAATGTTATTGAAATTTCCATGAAAGTGACAAAAACGACTTCTAAAAGCTAGTCGTAAAATGGTGCACGTCGAGCGTTAGGAATCAAACTCAACGGTTTTGGGAAGCTTGTATAATTATCTCAAAGTTTTAGTACATGACTTTCCATCCTAGAGGTCTCGAACATAAAGAAAATAGAGGTTAAGTATGGTACTTTTATCCCAAAATATAATGTAAGGGTGGTTTTTGGGCAATGTTTAAGTGACCGTATAATATTCGTTACAACTTCGCTAGACAAACGGTCGGACATTTTGGAAAGTATACTTGGCGATTTCACTTTTACTAGAAGACTTTACTTCATAAAAAGTTCTAATTCAATGTTAAAAACAACCTTTAACTTGGTACTAGTTTTTGCCGCAAAACTTGTCTATTAGAAATCAAGTTAGTTTTTCTTATATAATAAAAGTTACGGCAACTTTTGTAAAAGTGTATAATTTAGTCGTTACAAATCCGTTTTCTACGTTTTAAAGATCCTTAACTTCGTATCAAAGTATACTAACATATTTTTAACAAGTCGACATAATTTACAACGTCCAAGCTTCATTTTTGACTCGTACAAAACAAATATTGTTTGCTGAAATTTCCATAATTTATATTTTTCGTCGCCAAATTGAAAAATTCATAATTTCTTCGTTATAACTCCGTTTTAATCCGTTCAAGCGGCCACGGTTTCGTTTTAAAGTATATTTTCTAAATATCTAGGCCATATATTTTTACCTACTGTCGGATTTTCCAGAATTTCAAAATAAGGACAGACCCTTTATTAAACTTGTCGAAATGAGTTTTTCTCGCGCCAAACCTATTCTAACCCATTCAAAACAACTCCGAAGCTATTCTAATCCTACCATACACCTTCTTAGGGTGTCATGGGTTCCTAGACATCACCAAAACTAAAATATAACAAGGAGTAATTATAGGATGGATTATTTATATTTAACACATAAAAACCTTAAAAACCTTAAAAATGGTATAAACATCATGAGACTTGCATGTTTCTCAAATGAAATGATATGACCATAAAAATGAATATGAAATATTATGATGATAATGAATGCTTACTAGTGATATGATGAGGTTTAAGGACAAAAGGTTTTTCCTAATCACTTGAGGTTTGTATTACAAAACCTTTGCAACAAATGATACTAGTGTGTAATTAAACTTGACTTGAAATCTTGGAATGATCCTTTCTTTTGGTCCCTTGGCTGCCGAATATGTAGAGAGAAAGAGATGAAATTTTGGGCTTTGGTTTGCAAAGTGAAGAAATGAAGTGAAAAGTATTGTATAATACATGTCTAATACATTAACTTATGATATTTTGCAAATATCTCTTTGATGATTCACCCTTGTGTCGACAAGGGGTGCAAGTCATCATTTATTTGTGTTTTTTTTTTTTTTTTTTTTAACTTGCATAAGTGTATGAGTTGTAAGAGATTTGATGTTAAATGGTAACTTGTAGTCATTTGTATGTATTTAGGGTAGCGTTGAATAAAATAAATTTTCACGGGCCAAGATAAAATATATTTAGGTCATAAAAATTATAAAAATACATTCCTTGCAAAATTTGAGTGAGATAATAATAATCGTGTCGAATTTAAGAAAACGTCGTAATTATATAAATATAACAATTTATATACAAAATAAATTTAAAACACTGGGTAAACTCATAATATTATTTTTATAACTTAATATGAGTATAAAAATATATCGGGATAATTTTTGGAAGTAATGGATCAATTATTCAAAATAAATGTTTACGCGATAACGTTTATTTAATATGAAAATTATACGTTTAATGTAAAATGCAAAACTATGCATGAACTAATATGATGACAATGATGTTAATGAAATGTAGACTAAACTTAGTCTATATGAAATGACCTCGATGATATGATCATGAATTCACAGCTAAACCATTACGGTTACGTGAATTTGATACTCGTAAACCTAGTTTACGATAAACGATAAATGATGAAGCATGAATAATGTTTTGAGAATGACCTGAAAATACGAATTGTCACACAAGCCCAATCCAAGTCCATCTCAAGGCCCATGGCCAAGCCTTAGGGCATCATCCTCTCTTACTATAAATACCCCTCAAGTATGTCATTTGAGGGGTGTGCTTGAAAGTGTGTGTGTGTGTGTGTGTTTTCCTTTGAAGCAATATAACATCTTATTGTTTTCATCTTTCTTCTCTCTACCTCTCTAAATACACATACGATTTATACATATCTTCAAGTCACCAAGTTCTATCTTTTCTTCTTCTATTCTTCACATACTGTTTGTGTTAACGTGGGTATACACGTTTGGTTTGATAAGGTATATGTGATAAAAGGGGCTTTACAATTGGTATCAATCGCCTAACAATGGTTTAGGAGTGTTTGTGTCTGTTTTGAGGTTTTGGTAAGATACGAGTTAAGCTCACGTTTTACATCTTTGATACGCATAAAGCTTTAATTTTTGCACTAAAAAATTCAAGATTCTTGTGGTTTAAGGTTTATTTGGTGCTAAAGTTTCAGTTTTTTGCAAAAAGTTCGAAGCTTTACGTGTTTTTCTTCATTTTTAAGCTCGTTTTTGGTTCATTGGTCATTTCTACTCGTAACTTTTCTAAGCACTTTGGGTGAAAAAGGTCAACATTTTTGGGTTATTCGAGTGTTTTTAAGGATATCTGTGCAAGAGAAATCGGTTGAATCATTGAAATTTTTTTACGAGTAGGTCAAAACCCTAATTCTACTCGTAAGAAAGTCAACTACTCATAAGGTTCTACTCGTAACTTTTTGGTGAAAAATCTTCAAGCTATACCGGTTACTCAGTGCTTCCCTCACTTGGATAAGTGTGTGGAACACTTCGACTTGTGGATATCCGTTACGCTGTGACAGTGTAAAGGATTTTTGGTTTTTAACCTAAGTTTACGCATAAGCATAAACTCTTACGAGTAGAACTCTACGCATAAGATCACACTTACGCGTAAGGTTTTACGACTAAGTTTTTTTGTCTACGCATAAGATCCTACGCATAAGATCCTACGCCTAAGCCTCGTCTACTCATAACCATTTCCTACTCGTAACTTCGTGTTTCTACGCCTAAGCTCTTTCTACGCATAAAGGTTTAAAAAAAAAAAAAAAAAAAAAAAAAAAATTTAGGGGAGATTAAACGTTCAATTTTATTAGGGGATTTTTTTGGCGGGAAAATTTGAGTAAAATTTATTTTTTAGGGGAGATTAAACGTTCAATTTTTACGCGAGATTCAAATTTTGGTATAACTTGAAAAATTTTGGTCAAAAATTCAAATTTTTGGGCCTAAATTCAAATTTTTTCGGTAAAATTTGGCGTCAAATTTGTCAAAACTCAAATTTTTCATACAACCTTAGAATTGATTTTTATAGTGAATTTCAAATTTTGGGAGAGAAAAATTTTACGTCTTTAATCAAGCTTACGAGTAGGATTCACCGAAAAACATCAAACGACCATAAACACAACTCCTTTATCGTTGAATCGATCCTACATCAACTTTATCATCACATACCTTCATCAATGGCAACTGACAAAGATCGTCTCAAAACTGCTTTCACTAATGTTATTGCTGGATTCGCCAATACATGGTTTTCAGAGTTTAATACGCAGTTTGCTCAACCATCTATGCATATGAGTCAAGAAGGACACATGGTTGATGTTATTGGGAATCAGAATGGATTTACTACAGGCATACAAATGGGGAATCAGATGCAATATGCAGGGCAGTATGTTGGACATCAAGGGGGTCAGATTGTGAATCAGAATATGGGATATATAAAATTGGAATAACTGTTTTATGACTTCGGTTCAGAATGCTACCTCCGAACCTCAAAGCCAAGATTCAGGGTATCGTCAGTTCAGTATGCTACCTCCGAACCTCAAGTACAGGGTGCTGTTAGCAAAGAAAGAAAAATTGGGAATATAGTTGACTGCTGAGGAATACGAATTTCTGTATCCAGGACGGGCAGAGAAAGCAAATGACAATGCAAGCTACTGTCTTACAATCAATCATCAGGACTCAACATCAAGCGGTACTTTTGATACACCTCCCGTCTATGATACAAATTCACTCAATGAGGTACCAAATTATAGTAATGTTGCTAATCAGTTTACTCATAATGAACAGCATTCTGTGACATCAGCACCTACTTATGATACATACCTGGACAATCCGAGTTGTAGCAATACGAACTCTGAAACTCCAGATGTGAATCCTAATGGAGGCTGTGTGGCACAAAATACTGCGACTGATGAGGAAACCCGTGCTTATTTTGAATCATTACTTAATACTTGTGGTATTGAAATTGAGAAAGTCAGTAAGGTCAATCGCAAAGTTAAGGCCGCGAATGTGAAATTGACCGCTGAGCTTGAGAGTTACAAAGAGCACGCCAAAGCCTTTGAATTTCATACAAACAAAATGTCCGAATTAGAAATTGGTTATCGAGATTCTGTTTTAAGAGAAAAACAATTGCAACTCAAGTATGACACACTTGATGTGAATTTGAACTTGAAAATAAAATCTTTAAACAAGGAAATTTCTGATCTAAATGACCAACTTTCTAAACAAAAAGCACTGTTTTCTGATCTTGAAAAAGAGAAGAAACAGTTGATTGCTGATTTTTCAAAACGAGAAGATTCTCTTCTTGATGAAATTCTTGATAAAACGGAAAAAATTAAAACATTGGACAATTTGCTTCTTACAACGGGTCATTCAGCTAAATCAAACAAGATGCTTTCTAACCAAGTAAATCCACGTTTTCATACTTCACATAAGATGGCACTTGGTAATGACCCTTCTTCGTTCCTCAAGAAAGCTCAGAAATCTCAGAATGTGTTGAACAATGGAAAACCTTTGCATGAACCCATAATTGTTCGTGATTCTCTTGAAACGTTGGAACTATCTGAGGAGAGTAGATCAAAAATGAAACAAAAGAATCCAGATCTTAAACCAATTGATTATAACAAATGGAACAAAATTAATGGAATTACTTTTGTTAATCAAAAAGAAAAGTCAAAGTTTTCCATCACACCATGTGTTTCAAACAAAGTGTCAACACCAGTTTCAAAACCAGTTGTAGTTTCCAAATCTCTTTCGAAAATCGAACAAATGTCTTCAAACAATCCTTTTAACACAAGTGAGACTAGAAGCATTTTAGATGACGTTAAAACTAGAATTGGGTATCTTCAAGAGACTGTTAAAACTAAAACCAATATTACAACAAACATCTGGTTTAATAGTTTTGATAATGAACAGAAAAAGTTTTTTGAAACTCTAATTGCCCCTCAGCTGAATGCCATCAGTGCAAGGGTAATTCATGTTGAACAAGCACTTTTGAAAGAAACATCTGACTTTGTCAAGGACCATAAATCCTTGGTAAAGCAAGCTAATGAAAGTTTTGAACACATCAAAGTTTTGGAAAATCTAAATGATTCTCTCTTCGAAGATGTTATGACTACCGATATCATGTCCATTATTCTCCAAACATATTCTGTTGAAGATCATGAAAGACTCCAGTCTGAGACCTCCGCAATTGTTTCAAAATATGAAAAAGCTCTTGAAAAAGAAAACGTGTCCTATTTTAAACAGCTTGATCGAAAAACCGAGGAATGCAAGTATGACAAACTGTCGTATGAGCGTGCCTACAAGGACATGCAAGAGCAAAATGATCTTTTGAGAGTTCAGCTGGAAAGTCTAAAAGGAAAGGCTGTGGATACTAAGTTTGCAAAACCATTGACTGAGGAGAAAACAAATGTTCCCAAACCGGTTGTCAAACCAAAAATGTCTATTTCTCAGTTTCCTCCAAAAGTCAATGAGAAAAATGATTTGTCAGAAACAGTCACTCCACAGACTTTGCCTATCAAAAAACGAATTATCAAAGGTTTTGAAAACCCTGTTTTTGATAAAGATAAAGTGATTACACCTGGCATCTCTAGGACTAGTACAAGGAATGTGACCAAAAATCCAGTTAAAGAATCTGTTGGTTCTAACAAAATGGTCAACAATCACTATCTAGAAGAAGCTAGGAAAAAGGCACAGACTCGAAAAGATGGAATTCTAGGTGAAACATCTAGGGTGATGAATTCTACAAGATTTCAAGGCACTGCTAGTAGTTGTAAACCATTACCTAGGAACACTCTACAAAAGACTAGGGATTGGCTTCCATCTAAGAGTGGTTGCGCAAAAGAAAATGCTATGCCCTTAGAAAACAACACTATGAATTCTAAGTCTTTTTCGAACAAGAATCAATTTCCAAAAGACTGTAGTGACAAGGTTAAAGCTGCTGTTTTAAACAAGAATATTGAATTTGTCTGTACTACATGTAAAAAATGTGTCTTTTCAGCTAATCATTATGCATGTGCCTCACAATTTCTCAAGGAAGATAATTCTCGTGCCAAGGCACAATCCACTAAGACACCAAATAGAAACAAGCCCGTTGATAAAAAGACAAACAAACAGACACCTAATAGGACGATCTCTTCGGGACGTAGTTTTTCTAAAAATGAATCTTCCGCTGCATCTGATAAGAAAACAACTCCTAGATCTTACCTTAGGTGGATACCCACGGGAAAAGTTTTCAACCAAATAGGTCTTAGATGGATTCCCACAGGAAAGATTTTTGATACTTGCTCCAACACAGATAATAGTGAAACTCATCAAGATAAGGAAGTAAAAACCACTACAACCGTTGATAGTGATCACCCTTGATTGGTTCCAAACCGTCAAGTTTTATCACACAAGCTAACCACTTGTGAATGGTCAACCGTGATAAACTTCAAACAGTCTGAAACAAATGCAATTAAGATCTGGAGAGTATAATGTTACCTCAGGTCGTTAAGTCCCAACGAGGTGTGAACACTGTAATAGAACGAATTCGTGATCGGGTGAATATTGAATAGGAAAAGGGGTTTTTGAATGATTTATTCTAAGGAATAAAAGAAAATAGCTTAAACAAGCTATAAGAACAAGTACGTGAAATCAAAATACTTAGAAACGTTTAAAACCTAAAAACGCGTACGTTTACTGAATTTTACGTAGACGTACAAAATAAAACGTGAAATTAAATAAATAAAACACTTACGGGTATGAAAATAATGTTTTTACAATCCTAATTATACTAGAAAATTATTGGAAAAATAAAATTATTTTTAAAACTATTTATCTAATTATTATTGATTAAAAACTATTTTTAACTATTTAATAATACCCTAAAATATAAGAAAATATGAAATAAAGCTATAAAAGTGAAATTATGACTTAGAAAAATCTAAAATATTATAAAACTTATTTTAAAACTGAAAATATATTTATTACACTTTTTATCTATTTATTATGAATTTAATACTATTTAAAACTAATTAAAATGCTAGAAAATACTATTTAAACTAAGAAAATTATGGAAAAATATTTTTTTGGCTTTTTATGTTTATCTTAATCTAGGAAAATTGAAAACATATTTTTTTAAACTTTTTCTGATTTATTTGGATTAAATGCTAATTAAAAATGCTAGAAAATGACATAAAATGCAGAAAAATAGCAAATGAACAGTGAAAAATATGAAAACTTCCAGATAAGTCTAAAATAATACTGAAAATCAAGGAAAAATGACAGAAACTACTTTGAAGATCAGGAACTATGATTTGGGCACACAACTAATATGAATAAGCACTTGAAATTAAGCTAAAAGCCTCAATAAGTTACCACTACTGAACCAAAGGTTGAATAAGCTATAAACAAGTTATGGGAACTTAGAATAAGCAACAACAACAAGAAAAACACACTGAATAAGCAGAAATAAAGAATAAGCAAAACGGGAGTTTTGTGAAAAAGGGCTTAAAAGAAGCTAATGAATAAACAGTGAATAAACTAAGTAGAGATAAACTAATATTTTTCTAATTAAGATGAGCAGCTAAACTTTAATATCCCAAAAGCTTATATCCTAAATCCTAATGGTAAGATCACAATAAAATTACAAAGTTTATTCAAAAACGGGTTTCTATGAAATTTTGACTTTTTGAAGTTTTTGAAAATTTGACTTTATTGAACTTGTGAGCTTATGAAATGGAATGTGAATTATGTTTTAAGACAAAATAAGACTGAAATAAGCTAGATTAACTAATTCTAAACCTATATGCAAGATTCAAATCACTGATTCAAACAGGAATGGAAGTTAGATCAGATATATAGTGATTTTAACTTAGGTTGTTCTAAGATGCAGGTTATTGAGCTAAAAATACTGGATAAGCCTATATTATCATGATGCAATAGTAAATCAGGTCCTAAGTAGCTTCTAACCTAGATTTATAAGATAATCCAAACACCCCTTAAATAACTAACTGTTATGGTTTTATGTTGTTTTAAAATGATTTGAGCTAAACTATTTATGCAGGCTTATTAACTAATCTAAATGAGAAATAAATAAGCTAAAATTGTGCATAGATAAGTACTATAACAAGCTATATGATATTATGCTAAAGTGACTAAGAAAATGCACAAACTAGTAAAGTAGTAAACTAGTGATTGAGAATAAACAAATAAGCAACAAGTAAACTCAATTATACTAAAAAAAACAGAAATAAAACATAAAAGCGTAGGATAAAGCAGTGAATAAGCTAAAGCAAATAAGATAAAATTTAAACTAGGAACTTACAAAAGGTCCACATCTTATTTTGCAGCTTATCTCAGAACCAAATACCACTATTCTAAACCAAATCTAACCCAAATCCAGCTCTGAATCAACCAGTTTCCATAACCAAATCCATATGAAGCACTTCAGTTGACTTTTGTTGACTTTTGTGAATTCTTTGCATAAAGGACATAAAATCATCTAATACACTTGCAATAGCTTTAATGAGTAAAAAGGAGCTTATTAGAACGATTAAAATAGCTTATAACATGAAAAAGTATCAAGAACAGTTTTGGCGGGAAAGTAAATGGAAGCTGTAAACATGGAATTGATTAATGAAAACACTTCAATTATAACTAAATTCACTTGTACAATACAGAAATTACAAAACCCAGCAAACTTTTACATGAAACTTGAAAAACGATTTTGAAATTACTCTAAGAAAATGGTCTAAAACTGGGACAGCTTGTTCTTTGTGTCTTCTTTCTTCTTTATAGCTATCACTAGTTGCTCTTAATCCTTTTCTGGCCATTGGATGGGTCAAAGTTGATCTCAGCAGTTGATTATACTTTTTGGTGCCAAAAATATCTCATGCCAGGTGTAGGTTGAGTGTTGAGGACAAGAAGCAATAAATGCTTCTTGGTTTGTTGTGTTAGTGGAGGGGATGAGCTGGTGAGACCAGGTGGAAGGGGAGAGGTGGAATACCAGGGAGGTGGAGGATGGTATGGTTTTGGCAGTGGTAGTGGTATAGAAGAAAGGAGATGGGTTTGACTGGGGGATATGACCCTGGTTTTATTATTAAGGGAGTGGGCTGGTTTATTTGTTGGGCTGGATATTGTTGGGCTGGATATTAATACAAAAAGGGTCCGGTTTGGTTTTTAGTGTATAGAAGCCCAAGGACTAAGTTTGTATTCTCTGAATTCTTGAAGGACCGAACCTGCAATTTTCTCAAAGTTAACACAAGGACCTATTATGCCATTTATGAATAGTACAAGGGTTATATTTATTAATTTTCCATTTTAAATAACCCACGGACCATTTTTGACATTTTTCAAAGTTGAGGGACTAAAGTTGTAAATATGCAATTTTAACTTCAAAGGACTATTTCTTACAACTTGTGAATCCCCAAGGACCTTTAATGATATTTTACAAGTTTTGAATTACCAAGGACTAGTTTTGCCAATTTATGAAAGTTTAGGGACTGAAACTGTAAATTATGTAAACTTTGTTGTTTTTCATCAGTTTTCAATCCTTTTGCATTTGTAACACATAAAAACACATTTTCATGATATTTGTAACATTTATATAGTCATTTGTGTGTTTTTGGCTGATTATGTGGGTTTAAACAAGGTAAAATATATGTGTTTTTAGACACATATCACCTCACCGTGAGGAATCTTGTACTTCTAACACTGTTATTTGTGAAAACTCTTCTTCTTTGGTTGCAGGTGAATCAAATATCTCAGAACCCAGCTCATCAGAGGGTTCCAATTCTATAAACTCTTCTTCATCATTCTCTTTATCTTCTATCTTTGATTTTCCATTTCTTTTATAAAACCAACAAAAGCAAAATACAAAAATAGAAAATATTCAAAAAAAATACAAAAACAATATAAAATCAAAAATCCAAAAATATTCTTCTCACGACATGTCTCTCGTATAATCGATATTCTGTACGTTTCTAGAAATGTCATTCAACAATGATACGGGCATGTACAGATGCTTGAGCGAGAGTTCTTTAATGTTTTCCAAAACATGTCGTTTCTCAAAAATTTCATCAAATAATGGCTTTCGTATACTTCAGTACGAAACCCGGACTTCAAATTAATGGCTTCTGGACACATCAGTTCAGGACCCGCGCTTCAAAGAAAGGAAAGTGCTAAACCAAACAAAGGTCTTAAATATTTTTCAAAGCACTTTTCCTAAAATCATAATGGCTTGTAAGTATTTCAGCTTGCAACCCGATCTTTAAAGAAAGGAAAGTGCTATGCAAAATCGATTTTCATAAATATCGAGCACTTATCCTAAAACAAATGAAGATACTTCTTCACTATCTTCAAAAGATTTTTTAAAATCTTCATCTTGCGTACCATTGATTCAAAATTTTTCAAAAAGATTTTTCAAAATCTCTCACATTTGGTACCAAGATAACTCCCTCTAAACCCTTAATTGATTCTAAATTTTCTGTATGAAAAATATGCTTTCTTTAAGGGGGAGTATAAAACCAAAATTGTTCCAAAATTCATGCTAAATCAGTTTCTCTCCAAATGCTTTCCGAAAAACATATCTTTTAATCATTTTGTTTCAAAAACCTCATGGATATGCTATTTTTGAGGGGGAGAAACGTGAATAAAATGTGATAAAAAGGTTTAATGATCGTTGTTTGAATCTCAAAAGAGCTCGACTCAGTCGTAACCAGTGAATTGACGAGGAATCTAAGTCAGGAAATGTACCATCTCGAGAAACTTTCTATGGATTTGACCAGGACGGGTAATAATTTCAAGCTAGTTCTCTAGTGATGTAAACGTGTCTCGAATCGGTCTTGTTCATTTAAAGTCGATCAATTCAAAAGTGCGAACTCTACCCTCTATGTGCAGATTTCTGTCAAAACATATAAGCACATGTGAAGGGGGAGTGTTTCTGAAAATATAAAACACTTGGAGTGTTCCAAACATGTTTTCTATCATAAACATTCTGAGAGATTTTCAAGAAAAATGGTTTTATGGCAACAATAGGACAGTCATGGAGTTATAAGGTGACTAAGGATAGGAAATTCGTCCTAAGATCCGCCAGAACCGGAGGGATCTACCCAAGGACATCACCAATAGTTTAGATCTAGAAGTCCTTAGGTATGATTGAAAAAAAGGAGTAATGTGAGAAAGGAGAAAGAAGGGGTTGAAGAATTAAAAAGAAATGTAATGAGAAAGGGTGAAAAGAAATAGCCCTCCATATTCAACCTTAGGGCAGAAACCGGGTTCAATTCATCTGCTACTGGTTATCACTAGATGACACTGGTATTGAAGACCAAGACGTCATGGACCCAGTGACGCACTGCACTAAACCTTCTAGCCAATCAATTCCTCTCAAAAGGGATTTGTTTCATTCTCACTGGGAACCCTACATAATCTATCGACTTTCTCTTAGAGATTGTTGATATTGAAGAAGGAGACCCTCTCCCTAGTCTCCGCTCAGGAAAACCAAAAGGCACATATTGAGTCTAGAGCCACGAGATTCATCAAAAGATCTCATAGGAACACTTGACATGACATCGCTTATTGTTCATTGATATGTGCCGTTTTACACATATCTTTTATATAATTTAAACCCACAAAACGACCAAAAACACACAAATAACTCACAAAATGTTATAAATATCAATGAAATGTGTTTTTATGTGATTTAGGTACAAAAGATTGAAAAACAAGTGAAAAATGCGCAAAGTTCACACAAATGTCATTTTCAGTCCCTAGAGTTTCACAAAATGTCAAAACTAGTCCCTAAATGTTTTAAATGATAGAAAAGTCAACTTAAGTCCTTGGGAAATCAAAAATATTCACAAAATATCCCTGGATGTAAGTTTACACAAAATGGCAATTTTTACCCCTCAAGTTACAAAATTGGCAAAAATGGTCCCTGGGTATTCAAAACTTGGAATTTTACAAAAAACACCCTTGTACTATTCATGAATATACAAAATGGAACAATTTTGAATAACTTTTGGGAATGTATACTTTAGTCCCCCAAGAATCCAAAATTTACACAAATGGTCATTTTAAGCTTTAAAATGTTTTAATTAACAATATTGGTCCTTGTGTTTATATAAATGGCAGGTTTGGTCCTTCAAAGGAAGTTTGGAAAGTTCACATGATTAGCCCCTCAACTTTCATCAAATGGCAGAAATAGTCCTTGGGCTTTACAAGCTTAAAATACCAAACGGACCTCTTTATTATTAACAAACCAAGCCCCAGCCCAATATATATAACCCGGCCCAAAAATTTAAAACAGAGAAGCGCGTCTACTGTTCACCATCTTCAACCCCAACACCTGTGTCCACTCAATCCCCTCCATCTGCCCTCACCACCTCATCTCAACCTTTCCAGCTCATATCTACCTCTCACTATCACCCCCCTCCACCTTGCAAACCAGCCCACACTGCATTAATTGCAGAAACCCACCCAAAGACTTTTGGCGCCAAAAGTCCATTCAAAGGCTAAGATCAATTCTGCACTACCAAGGGCTCAGATGAGAAGTGGAACTTATGAGTGGGCAACAAGGACTACTGAGACTATAAAAGAGAGGAGAAAGACAGAAGAATAACTACCTTGGCTTTAAGCCAATGTCACCTTAGACTAGTGTAATTTTTAATGCTTTCATTTAAATTAAATGTCATTTACAGCTTTAATTAGTGTAATGGAACTCATATTAGTGTAATGTAATTCTAATCTCAGTTTAATTATAAGTCTCTTTTACATTTCAAGTTCTTCAAAATTTTCCTTTATTTCAAGTTATTTACATTTCTGTTGGATTATTGTTGTTTGATGGACTCATATAGGTTACTTAAGCTCCTGACAAAGCTTAATTAGCTTTTAGAAACCTTAAATCAGCTTAGTCTTTATAAAATCAAAAATCACTAAAAATAGAGAAAATGCAATGGAAAATCAAAAATATGTGTTCTTGGGTGATACAGCTTGGAGCATGGTTCATAATGGATTGCCATGGTATTAGTGCCTCAGGGGAGGCTATAGGTTATGGTTTGGTTCATTGGTATCCTTGTTCTCAGTTTCTCTCAATTGTAAGCTTTATTTTCCAATTTTGCAATTTACTAATGTTGTTGTTGTTTTGCTTTGATTTCTTGTTTCTGAGTTTGTTTTATGTTTCTTAGTCATTATTTAATGTAATCTTTGGTACTTATGTTTTGAATTTGAAATTTACTTTGAAAACCAAATTGACTGTCAATATGTCCATTTTTGATAATCATAGGTATAGACTTTTGTGACTATTTGTTTATGCTAAAAAAGATCCATTTTGACACTTTGGATTCTCTGGATTGTAGAGATTGGGTTTACACAGTGATTTGCCTTGAAAAGTTCAATTTATGTTCATTTAAGGGTTGTTTGGTTTAGATGATTGATCTGTGTTATAGGCCATGTATGGTGTTTTTCTTGTTTGATTATGTCCAATATAGCTCAGTGATGGTTTCAACTAAGTGGTATAGCATGTGGAAAGTCAAATTGACACTTGATCCTCTCTACATGAGTACTATGAGGTTGTCTTGACCCACAAACCTACTTATCTGTTTAAATATTGTGTATCTTGTTGAATTTCATGTTTTTGTTGCTTTATATAACATAATAAATCCATAGATTAGATTCTAAATTCAGATTAGTCAACATATAAGTTTTAGTTATAAAGTCAAAATTATTTCTGACTGATTTTACCCTGCACCATGGTTTTGCTGTCAAAACCATGAGCTTGCATAAGCTCATGGATTTGACCCTAGCCAGTGTATTTGGTTTTTAAGTGTTGCCCTGGTGGCTATTTGGTTATGTGTATGCTTGTTTTTCTTTTATTAGCTTAATCAGGTAGCTTTTTACACCCCAACCTTTTTGTCACAATCAACTCATTTCACTGAAGCAAACAGTGAAGTGAGCTGATTATTTTAAGCTCTTAATAAGCTCCTTACTGAGCTTGAGTTTGTGACACTTGGCTTTTCACAAGGCCAAGCTACCCATCTCAATGTCTGAGTATGAGTTGAGCTTATTAAAGCTTACAGATAAGTTTTGAGAGCTTGTGTTTGCTCATTCACAACAATGGACTGCTTATGCAGTCCATTTGCACCATTTCCTTCAAGCTCTTACAAGCTCATTAAAGATCCATGGGTTGAGTGGTTTAGCTTTTTAAGAAGCCAAGCTACCCAGCTTCATGATCCTACTCTTTAATTTCATGTTGCAGCTTATTAACCAGGGCTGCAATGAGCTTTTTGTTTGTCCCATTTTTCTAAGTGTCCTGGATAGCCATCTTACTCAGTCAAATGGGAGACTTTTCATAAGCTCCCTACAAGCTCACTAGTGGACCCCACTAGGTGAGTTTAGGCTTTTTGAAAAACCAACCAGCATAACTTGCAACTCCAATTCACAACTTGGGTTTTTAAGCTCATTCACTGAGCTTAATTGTGCCAACTAAAAGGTTGCAGGGGGTGTTTGGGACTGCTGTTTATCTAAGTACAGCTTATTTGCTTATTCTGAGCTTATAAGTTATTCTCAGTGCATAAGCTTGTTCATATATTGTTTATACTTGTACACATATATTTTTCCCTTTTATTTCCTGTGTGGAGCTTGTTACAGGTTCTTTGAAGCCTCCATTCCATCCAAGTCAAGCCTTTGGCTTGACTGTCTAAACCACAAGTTCACACTTTGCTCATTTGAGCTATTCCAGTGCACACACATGTTTATAATTGGCCATTTGGCTTGTGTGCATGTTCCTGGTCCTTTGTTTTTCCTTTGTACAGCTTTTATAAGCTTGTTTCAAGCTTGTAGTCAAACAGTTAGCTCAAAAGCTCACTGAATAAGCTTCCAGCCTTGAAACTGCTTATGCCTTGGTATGTATAGTCCAATATTCTTAATATTTGTTTAATATTAGTATGTAGTTAATTCAGAAAACAGAAAAACCAAAAAGAACCACTATAAGCTCAAGTGATAGCTTCTATTTAAGAAGCTTATTGCCCATCAGCTTATTTCTGTACATAAGCTATCATTTTTATATTTTTCCTAGCTTCTTTTATTTATTGTAGAATTTTGTAAAAAGTTTTAGAATTTTCTCTGTTTGTTTAATATTTATTAAAATTTTAAATAGTTAAAAATAGTAATTAATTAGTAATAAATAATTAAAAAGCATAAAAAATATCTTTTCAGTTTTAAAATTAGTTTTATCATATTTTAGATTTTTCCAAGTTAAAATTTTATTTTTCCAGTTTTATTTTATATTTTCTTGTATTTAAGGGTATTTTAAATAGTAAATAATTAATAATAAATAGAATAATTATGTATAAAATACATTTTCAGTTTCATAATTCATTTTATTATATTTTAGATTTTTCAGATTCTTTATTTTATTTATTTAAGTTAATTTTAGATTTTCTTATTATTTAATTCATTATTAAATACATTTAATTCATTTTTAATTTATATTAATTAATTTAATAGTGTAAAAATTTATTTTAATTTTCTAATAATTTTCTTATCTTTTTAGAATTCTAAAAATATAATTTTCACATTTGTGGGAGTTGTATTGGACTGAATTCACGTTTTTATTTTGTACGTTTACATAAAATTCAGTAAACGTAAGTTTTTAGATTTTAATCGTTAAACAATTGTAAATATAGAATTAAAATGACTTCAAATTTTTATAAGTTTTAATTTCTCAGTATAATTAATTATTTTCCCTTTCCTGTTTTATTTTGTTTCATTTATGTAATTATTACATACATGTATTTCATTTCAGATTTTTAGTTTTCTTAACTTTTATATAATTTGTAAACTATAGTTAAATATTTTAATTTTATTTAATTTGCATTTAAGTCGCTAAGACATGCAAATCCCTACTATAGTTATAATCGTTTTGTTTTTATACGTTTACGTTTAATTTATGTTAAACGTACGTTTGTATATCTTTTACGTTTTTAGGTTTCTGATTGCACGTTTTTAACTATATAGCTGTGACAGAGCTATTACTATTCACATTCAGTGTTAGTCAATCAGATTCCTGTTTTTTGTATATTCTATATCATTTTAGCAAATCACAAGTCATTGTATTCAGGATATCACGCCTCACCAGGACATAAACGATCCAAGGATATTCAAACTTGGTAAACTTGCATTCTCTCCCGGGCTGTCGCCCTTTTATCATCTGTTACGGTTGACCATTCACAAGCGGTTGATAAGTGTGACGGAGAAATAAAAGAAGGTAGTTCGGGAGGAATCAAATTTTGGCGCCGCTGCCGGGGAGGCTGTGCTACGTATTATGACTATATTGGACATGATTGTATGCTTACATGTCCAATATAGCTCAGTGATGGTTTCAACTAAGTGGTATAGCATGTGGAAAGTCAAATTGACACTTGATCCTCTCTACATGAGTACTATGAGGTTGTCTTGACCCACAAACCTACTTATCTGTTTAAATATTGTGTATCTTGTTGAATTTCATGTTTTTGTTGCTTTATATAACATAATAAATCCATAGATTAGATTCTAAATTCAGATTAGTCAACATATAAGTTTTAGTTATAAAGTCAAAATTATTTCTGACTGATTTTACCCTGCACCATGGTTTTGCTGTCAAAACCATGAGCTTGCATAAGCTCATGGATTTGACCCTAGCCAGTGTATTTGGTTTTTAAGTGTTGCCCTGGTGGCTATTTGGTTATGTGTATGCTTGTTTTTCTTTTATTAGCTTAATCAGGTAGCTTTTTACACCCCAACCTTTTTGTCACAATCAACTCATTTCACTGAAGCAAACAGTGAAGTGAGCTGATTATTTTAAGCTCTTAATAAGCTCCTTACTGAGCTTGAGTTTGTGACACTTGGCTTTTCACAAGGCCAAGCTACCCATCTCAATGTCTGAGTATGAGTTGAGCTTATTAAAGCTTACATATAAGTTTTGAGAGCTTGTGTTTGCTCATTCACAACAATGGACTGCTTATGCAGTCCATTTGCACCATTTCCTTCAAGCTCTTACAAGCTCATTAAAGATCCATGGGTTGAGTGGTTTAGCTTTTTAAGAAGCCAAGGTACCCAGCTTCATGATCCTACTCTTTAATTTCATGTTGCAGCTTATTAACCAGGGCTGCAATGAGCTTTTTGTTTGTCCCATTTTTCTAAGTGTCCTGGATAGCCATCTTACTCAGTCAAATGGGAGACTTTTCATAAGCTCCCTACAAGCTCACTAGTGGACCCCACTAGGTGAGTTTGGGCTTTTTGGAAAGCCAACCAGCATAACTTGCAACTCCAATTCACAACTTGGGTTTTTAAGCTCATTCACTGAGCTTAATTGTGCCAACTAAAAGGTTGCAGGGGGTGTTTGGGACTGCTGTTTATCTAAGTACAGCTTATTTGCTTATTCTGAGCTTATAAGTTATTCTCAGTGCATAAGCTTGTTCATATATTGTTTATACTTGTACAAATATATTTTTTCCTTTTATTTCCTGTGTGGAGCTTGTTACAGGTTCTTTGAAGCCTCCATTCCATCCAAGTCAAGCCTTTGGCTTGACTGTCTAAACCACAAGTTCACACTTTGCTCATTTGAGCTATTCCAGTGCACACACATGTTTATACTTGGCCATTTGGCTTGTGTGCATGTTCCTGGTCCTTTGTTTTTCCTTTGTACAGCTTTTATAAGCTTGTTTCAAGCTTGTAGTCAAACAGTTAGCTCAAAAGCTCACTGAATAAGCTTCCAGCCTTGAAACTGCTTATGCCTTGGTATGTATAGTCCAATATTCATTTGATTCCACCCTAAGTACTCCACTGTTGATTCCAAATTCATACTATAGTCAAAATTCATTTGATTCCACCCTAAGTACTCCACTGTTGATTCCACTTAAGTACAAGAATCAAACAACTGCTTCTTGTGTCTAAACAGGCTCAAAGTCAAAATTCATTTGATTCCACCCTAAGTACTCCACTGTTGAGATTTTCACAAATCAAAAGTTAGTTTTGTGTTTAGAATTCATAAACTAAGTTTGCAATAGCTTCATTTAACCTTATAACATCATTTTCAGTTGGGAAATCTGGATCAAATTTCATTTAAGTCAACTTTTCAGTTTTGTTAAAAAAGTCAAAATGTGTAAAAGGTCAGTTTAAGCTCAACTAGGGTGATTTTTATTGTACTCATTTCTTGGTCAAATCAAGTGAATCTTGTGGCTTTTAAAACCTCTCTTGGTCTAGTTTATGGTTGTGATTTTTTCATATTTTTGCAAATTTTCTTTAAGCTCTCAACTAGCTTGTCAAAATGGGGTCAAATCAATATTTACACTATTAAATTAATTAATATAAATTAAAAATGAATTAAATGTATTTTGATCTGTGTTGAACTACAGTCAAGCTACCTCACACAAGCCAGCCACTTGTGAATGACTGACCGTAAGAAGCTTAAAACTGCTCAGACACAAATACAATGAAGTCCTGGAGAATAGAATGAATTCCCGGGTCGTTTTGTTGTTTTATATTTTTTTGGTGTTTTAACACTTTAGGAAAAGTGCTAATGAACTTTTTTGATTTTCTTATAACTTTACAAAAACTTTTTACAAATGGTGGGTATGTGCAACAATGGATCTGAAAATGGCTAAACACACGCTAAAGCCTCCCCGGCAGCGGCGCCAAAATTTGATCTGTGCTGAACTACAGTCAAGTAGTGATCACTAAGGATAGTGATCTGTAAAGGTTATGATTAGAAATATTACACTACTGATTGATTGGAATGGAATGTAATATAGATTGGAAAGCACAACAATCAGATGAAAGAAACGTAAACGTAAGTTTTAAAAACTACGTATACGTACAAAATAAAAAGTGAAAACTAAGAAATAAAAGGCCTAAAAATATAAAAATGACATTTTTGGAATCCTAAAGATAAAAGAAAATTATTAGAAAAAGAAAATTATTTTTAACACTATTTAATTAATTATTATTAATTAAAAACTGTTTTAACTATTTAATTAATACTCTAAAATAGAAGAAAATACAAAATAAAGCTAGAAAAATAAACTTATGATTCAGAAAAATCTAAAATACTATAAAATTAATTTTAAAACTAAAAATATATTTTTCACACTTTTTATTTAATTATTACTAATTAATAACTATTTAAAATACACTTAATTACTAGAAAATATAAAATAAACTTGGAAAAATAAAATTTTAACTTTAAAAAATCTAAAATATGATAAAACTAATTTTAAAACAGAAAATATATTTTTTAGGCTTTTTAATTATTTATTACTAATTAATTACTATTTTTAACTATTTATAATTATAATAAATACTAAACAGAAAAGGAAAAATATGAAACTTTTTCTAAAAATACTATATGATAACAGAAACCTAAGAAAAATAGAAAAACAAGATTTGCTTATTAAAAAGTTGAAAAGAAAAATCAAAAAGCTAGAAAATCTTAAATAAACACTATCACTGATTTTTAATTGGACTTTTTCTGGATTTTCTTTTTGAAAACTACTTTACTACTGATTATAAGAAACTTTAACAAAGACAAAAATTTTATAAGCCACAAATAAGCTGTTTTGATGGCTTATGAATCCAACAGTGGTGCTTTTGAGCTTATTTGGTGAAATAAGCTCAAACAAGGTTCAGAATTAAAACCAAAGATGAGATAAGCTGTAAACAAGCTAATGATACTCAAGTGAAGCTAATAAGAACAAATAAGCACACTGTAAAGCTGAAACAAGCAAATAAGTACTTATGATGAAGACAGAAATGGGACAAACTAGAGGCTTGTTGCAGCCCTAGTAAACAAGCTCAAAAGTGAAATCTTAAGCTTGACAATCCAAGAGGACCAGGTTGGCTTTCCAAAGAACCAGAGAACACAAGATTTGAGCAATTAATAAGCTCTATGTGAGCTTATCAAATTGGTCCTATCAACTGTGCACAGGGCACTTATCTCAGACAGGTACTCTCAAAAAGTTAAGAAATAAGCACTTAAAAAACTGAGAAACCAAGAACTAGCATTTTTGTATTTTTCTTTAGCAACTAGACTTTAAAAATCCAAAAGATTATAAGCTGGATCCTATTAATAAACCCACAGTGAAAATATCTTTTTTATTCAAAAACGACCCAAATGACAATTTGACTTTTTGACAAAAACCAAAATGTTGACTAAGATGGATTTTGATCTGATTCTAAGTACTGAATATGATGTTATAAAGTATGTTAAGACTGAATTGAGCAAGATCAACAACTTTTAAACACAAAACAATGATCATGGATCATGAAATCCACACAGTGGACACATAAGGCACAAGCAAATGAGATTTTGACTTTTGATGAACTAGGACTTGTTTTTATGACTTGTATGAGTTATTAGGCACTAAAGTGACATAGAACAAAGACTGTTACTGTCTTAAACTCTCTTGATCACAATCAAACAGGCTAAAACAAACACCCCTTATTTGACTGTCTTAGAACCTTTTTCAAAACAACTCACAAATATAAACCATGAACTTGATTTCAGACATCATATAATCATTAAATAAGATCAAATAAGCTTGAACCAACAGTAATAGTAACTTAAAACTAAGAAATGAGACTTAAGCTATTTTGACTGCCCAAATGAGATTTTCTCAAAACACAAATTTAAATGAACACCCTACTGATTTTAATGATCAAAAACACTAAATTATAACTATTAAACAAATAGAAACAGGAATCAGAGCTAATGAACAAGTTAAACAGTGAAATGCCAAAATGGTTAAAAATGCTTACAAAAGCTTCCAAGCTTAAAACTGAGAACCAAGACCAATGAACACCCCTAAAAGCTTACCAATAAGCTACTAACCCAAGGCCATCCATGATTTACCTTGCTCCAGCTGTGAACACCTTCTCCAAGTGATTTTTTATTTTTCACCTATTTAATTGGTATTTTTGGTGATTTTTGATTTTTGATGCTAAACTGAATTTTAGGATATCTAAAAGCTTGATTAAGCTTTCTGGGAGCTTAAGTGATCTATTCTAGTCCATTCAAACAACTGAAAACAACATTTGATCCAACATGAGATTTTGCTTAAACATGAAATTTTGCATAAACTAGAGAAATGGTTAAGACTTGAAATTACTAATTGAAAAGGCTTTACAATACACTAGAATACTTAAAACAGAATGCTTGAAGGATTTAAATTACACTTTAACTTGAAAAACACTTAAACGACATTAAGAAATTAAAAATACACTACACACTTTGATACATTGCATTCTATCTCTCCTTTATAGACTTTTCAGCATCCTTGATGTCCTCTGAATGTTTCCCACCACATCTGAGCCCTTGGATCACTCAAAATAATCAGAACCGTCCACATGTGATTTTTGGCGCCAAATATTCTTCAAAGCAGGTTTTTGCTTTAATGAGGGTTTGGTTTGAGTCAATTAAGGGATTTGTTGTTTAGAGGATGTGGAGGGAACATAGCATGGAGGGGGAGTTGAAAAAGGTGGAAAACCAGGACTGGTTTTGGTGTTTCAGGATTGGGAGAGGCGATGCTACAGTAACAGCTGTTTTGGGCGGCTTTTTTCTTCGTTTGACCTGCGTTGACCGAAGCTTTAATAACAAAGGGGGGGTCACAATTGGATTGGCTGGGGTTCACAATGTAATATGACCTGGCTCAAGGTTCATGGCTCAAGGGTCAACTGGATTGGGCCAAAGGATGGGTTGGATTTGGATTTGGGCTTTGTGATATTAAAGGATCCGTTTGGTTAAGTGGTAACAACAAGGACCAAATTTGTAATTTATCCAAACCTCAAGGACTGATCTTGCAACTTTTCCAAACTTCTCACAAAGACCAATGATGACAAACATTGATAGAACAAGGATCCTTTTTGCATAAATTTCATTTTAAAAGGTCCAAGGACTAATTTTGCAAATTTTCCAAAGTTTGAGGACCTTTCTTGCCAATTGACCAAAAGTTCATTCAAGGATCATTTTAAACAACTTAGAATACTTCAGGGACCTTGAATGATAGATTTCCACATTTTTGAATTCCAGGGACTAGATTTGACAACTTTTAAAACTTGGGGGACTAAAACTGCCAATTTTGCAAACTTTATACATTTTTCATCTGATTTTGATATTTTTGCATTTAAAACACATAAAACACTAATTTGTGATATTTGGATCATTTTGATGTGTTTCTGAGTGTTTTCAGATGATTTTGCAGTTTATATTACACAAAAATGATGAGTATTTAGACACTCATCAATCCCCCACACTGAGATATTGCTAGTCCCTAGCAATAATTTGAGAAAACCTTGATGGATTTGAAAAACTCTTTACCAAAAGCCATCACTTCTGGAGTAGCCAATTGTTTTGATTCAAGTAAGAATCTTGGTACAACGATAACCAAATGATTTATTGGCAAATCATAAACCATATAACGGATTTGATGTGTCTTTACCAGAAGCCGTACCCTTCTGGACTAGCCAACTCTTAGATAAATTATCAGAATTATCTTTGGTGAGCTGAATACCAATTATGGATTTTCCACTGCCTTTACCACAAGCCATAACCTTGCGGGCTAGCCAACTCTTCACTTTTTAGGATATGGTGAGTTGAGAACCAAACAATTTTGGGAAAATTGCAAGCCATATAAACGGATTTGAGAAATCTTTACCAAGAGCCGTTTGCTCCTGGATTAGCCAATCCTTTAGTCTTACAGACATGGCGGACTGATAACCAAATGAGAAAGTGTAAAACACTTACTCCAAAAAAAAAAAAAAAATTTTGGCCAAAAACGGGGGAATTGGTATAATTAAATGATAAAATTCGTGAGAATTCCCCCCCACACTTAGAAATGAATATTGCCCTCAATATTCAAAGTACCGGCGGTTATGCCGAAACTGAGAACGTAAAAGGGAAATATTACGGCCATTTATTTAGAAGAGATTTTTTTTTTTTTTTTTGAAAGAATGAGAATATACAACAGTGTGGGAAGACTCCCCCACACTAGGGTGGTAGAAAGGGGGTAAGAAGACAGAATTTATGGGTGAAAACCCACATGGTGCATGCTAATGTTTTTGATTACCGAGTCACTAGCTTGACTCGATCCCCGCATTCATTGGTTCATGGGGAATGTTTGTAGATCCGGGACAACCACAGGGGGAATGTCCTCTCCAAAGTAATGCTTAACTCGATGACCATTCACTTTAAAATTAGGACCATCGGGTTGAGATAACTCAACGGTACCATAAGGATAAACCTTAGCGATAGTGAATGGACCAGACCAACGGGACTTGAGCTTTCCCGAGAAGATCTTCAATCTGGAATTGAAAAGAAGGACTCGATCACCAACGTTAAAAACGCGGTTCTTGATCTTGGAGTCATGAATCTTCTTTGTCTTTTGCCTGTAGATCAAAGAGTTCTCATAAGCTTGATCACGAAGTTCATTTAGTTCATTCATTTGAACTTTTCTATGATCACCAGCTGTCTGTATATCGAAGTTTGCATGCTTTAAGGCCCAGTAAGCCTTGTGCTCTAACTCAATCGGAAGATGACATGCCTTTCTGTACACTAGCTTGTATGGAGTACACCCGATGGGTGTTTTGTAAGCTGTACGAAAGGCCCAGAGTGCGTCATCAAGTTTATCCGACCAGGATGCACGATTTTCGCCTACTGTCCTTTCAAGAATCCTTTTAATACCACGGTTTGAAACTTCCACCTGCCCACTTGTTTGGGGGTGGTATGCAGTAGAGAGACGATGGGTAACACCATACTTTTGCATGACTCTTTCAAATTGGTCATTACAAAAATGTGTACCACGATCACTGATTATCGCTCTCGGAGTTCCAAACCTGGCAAACAGAGATTTCAAAAACTTCACAACAACTCGGGCATCATTGGTGGGTAAAGCTTTTGCTTCAACCCATTTTGACAAATAGTCAACAGCCACGAGTATGTACTTGTTTCCACGAGACGAAGGAAATGGCCCCATAAAGTCAATACCCCATATGTCAAATATCTCACAAACTTGAATGGCATTTTGTGGCATTTCATTCCTTTGAGAGATATTACCATGACGTTGGCAAGCGTCACAGGCTTTGACAAATTCGTGGGCATCTTTATAGATTGTGGGCCAATAGAACCCGGAATCAAACACCTTTTTGGCGGTGTAGTTTGGACTACGATGGCCCCCGGTGGGTCCAGCATGGCAAGCTGTGAGAATATCAATAGCTTCCTGTCCATAAACACACCGTCGGATGACTTGATCCGCACATATTTTGAACAAGAAAGGGTCGTCCCAGAAATAATGTTTAACATCCTTGAAGAATTTGTTCTTCTGCTGGGTCGACATCCCTTTCACAATGAAGTTACCCGCATGGTATTTTGCGAAGTCAGCAAACCATGGGGTGGTAGAATTTCCACGAAAAGAAACTGCATTGAGTGTCTCGAGAGGAAATGTTTCATTTATTTCCTTTTTCTCGAGAACATCTTGGTGAGGGTTTTCTAATCTGGACAGATGATCAGCAGCTAGATTCTCAGCTCCTTTTTTATCACGTATAATGATATCAAATTCTTGGAGGAGGAGAATCCAACGAAGCAATCTCGGCTTTGCATCTTGTTTTGCAAAGAGATATTTAAGATCCGAGTGATCCGTATACACCACGCATTTGGTCAAGATTAAGTACGGCCGAAACTTTTCAAAAGCATACACCACGGCTAATAGCTCTTTTTCTGTGGTGGTGTAATGAGTTTGAGCCTCAGTCATAGTTTTGCTTGCGTAGTGAATAGGCTGAAAATGCTTATTTCTTCGTTGCCCTAGGACTGCACCGATAGCAAAATCACTTGCATCGCACATGAGTTCAAAAGGCAAGTCCCAGTCGGGAGCAACGAGAATGGGTGCTTCAGTAAGCTTTTTCTTCAATGTTTCAAAAGCTATGATGCACTCGGGTGAGAAGATAAAAGGAGCATCCTTTTCAAGAAGATGGGTCATAGGCCGGGCGATTTTAGAAAAATCTTGAATGAATCTACGATAGAAACCGGCATGACCTAAAAAACTCCTAATACCTTTGACGGTAATAGGATGAGGTAGCTTAGCAATAACATCAACTTTTGCTCTATCTACCTCAATCCCGTTCTTGGAAATCTTATGGCCAAGGACAATGCCTTCTCTGACCATAAAGTGGCTTTTCTCCCAATTTAGACAAAGATTGGTGTCTTCACACCTTTGAAGCATTTTATCTAAATGGGAGAGACATGATTGAAAAGAATCCCCAATGACCGAGAAGTCATCCATAAACACCTCCATCGTTTCCCCGATCATGTCGTGGAAAATGGCCATCATACATCGTTGGAACGTGCCAGGAGCATTACATAAGCCAAAAGGCATACGTTTGTAGGCAAAAGTTCCGTATGGGCAGGTGAATGTGGTTTTCTCTTGATCAGTTGGATCAATGGGGATCTGAAAGTAACCCGAGAAACCATCAAGGAAACAATAGTACTCATTCCCTGCTAATCTCTCAAGCATCTGATCCATGAAGGGTAGAGGAAAATGGTCTTTACGGGTGGCGTCATTCAACTTACGATAGTCGATGCAAACACGCCATCCCGTAACCAATCGAGTTGGGATTAACTCGTTATCTTCATTTGTGATAACAGTAATGCCACCCTTTTTCGGGACACAATGAATTGGGCTGACCCAAGGACTGTCTGAGATCGGGTAAATCAATCCGGCATCAAGAAGTTTGATAACCTCTTGTTTGATAACATCATGGATTTTTGGATTCACTCGTCTCTGATGTTGAACTGCGGGTTTAAAGTCATCCTCCATCAAGATTTTATGAGTTCAGAACTCAGGGTTTATACCCTTAATGTCGGAGAGTTTCCAAGCAATTGCTTGCTTGTGTGACTTCAAGATTTTAATGAGAGCAGCTTTTTCATCTTTACTCAAATCTCGAGCAATAATGACGGGCAATTTATCATCACCTTCTAGAAATGCATACTCAAGATGAGGAGGTAAGTCCTTAAGCTAAACCTCAGGAAATTCTTCAGTTTTCTCAACTGACTTGACTTCCTTGTTATGAAGTTTGATGGGAGGTAGAGGAAGAGAAGTGTCCAGATTTGACAATTTCTCAAGAAGAATATCTCCCTCCAGATTAATCTCATTTTGATTAATCTCAACTGGGATTGAATCACTAGGGTGAGGGGTTGATGATGGATCATCATTGAGCAACTTCTCAATAAGAAGTATATCCCCCTCAATATCAATTGGAGCGTGATCAATTTCCCAAGGAACAGAATCACTAGCCAAGTATGCTTCAATCTCATCTAAGATGAATTCGCTTCCCTCAAACGGAGTGAGAGAAGGAGTAGAATTGGCTATGATAGGATGGGAAGATGTGGTGGTATCCCCACTCACAGAATTATGAGAAAAACCAAGAACTTCTTGAGAGTACTCGTCAGTAGCAACATCAATGATATCTATTCGGTTAACCGATTCAGAATCATAGTTTGCAGAGTACCTCGAAGTTTGGTCAAGGTTGAAGGTGACAGCTTCATTACCAACACGCAATGTGATTTCCTGCTCAAATACATCAATGAGAGCACGGCCCGTTCTCAGGAATCCTCGACCAACAATGAGAGGAACCCGATGATCGGCATCAAAATCAACAACCACGAAGTCAGCTGGAAAATGGAACTTTCCTACTTTCACAAATACGTCCTCGGCAATGCCAAGAGGACGGGATATGGAACGATCTGCAAGCTCGAGAGTCATGCATGTAGGAGTGAGTTCCGGAAGAGAAAGTTTCTTCCACACTGAATATGGCATAAGATTAATGCTTGCACCAAGATCTGCTAGGGCAAAGCATTCAACCATCCCTGGGAATACACAAGGTAAGAGAAATTTCCCAGGATCTCCAAGCTTTTCAGGAAGCTTCTTCAGAATAACTGCTGAGCAGTTCTCGTTAAGAGGAGTCTTTGCCATTTCAAACAGCTTTTCCTTATTGCTTAACATGTGCTTGAGAGTCGATGCAAACTTGGGCATCAGCATGATGGCATCCGCAAAGCTTATGTCGAAGTGTAACTCTTGGAAAATTTGGAAAAATTTATCCATTTGATGACTAGCTTTCTCGCGGAGCTTTTGCTCATTCAAACGTGATGGGTAAGGAATAGAAGATTTGGATTTCTGATTCTCAACAGGAGCTACAGGAGGTTCAAAAACAACTCCTTGATTTGACTTGGGTTTCTGGACAACTTGAGGTTGGACTACCGAAGGTTGGACGTGTGCGGTACTTCGTGGGCTAGAATAATGCACTTTGTCCGTTGTTTCCTTGGTAACTTGACTCATTGGAACAGGAGGAGGAGGCATTGGAGTCGTAGGTCCATTGTGTGTCCTCGGTTCACTTTCAACTACCTTAGGGAGAGAAGAAGAAGAAGAGGTAGTAGGAACAGCAGGTCCAGTGTATGAAACACCACTTCGGGTTGTGATCGCCTTGGCATCGCCCCTCGGGTTAGCGATCGTGTTGCTCGGTAAAGTACCTGAGCCCGAGGGTCGATCATTTAAAGACTTCTTCAGATCAGCAATCTGACTGACCAACAACCTGTTCATTTCATCTTGGGATTTCATGAATTGCTTCAGTAACTCATCAGATGATGGTACTGGAGGAGTAATGACGGGAGGAGCTGGAGGGATGATTTGAGGTCGTATGTTTTGATTATGACCAAAATTCCCTTGATTAGGATTCATATTCCCATGAAATTGATTCCCTCGATTGAAATTGTTTTGATGAAGGTTCCCCTGATGTTGGAAACCTTGATTGGGTCCAGGATAGAAATTACCTTGGTTCATTCTAGGTTGGTTTTGATTCCGGTTGTGCATGTTATGATTTGGATTAAAACCGGGTGGTGCCTGATTAGTGTTAGCACGGTAGTGTGGTTCATTTTGAGGACGGTATTGAGTACCTCCTTGATGTGAACTACCGGCTAGAGCATTGGCCTCAAAAGGACTACCATCGGTGGCAGTACAATTGTAGTAAGCATGAGGACCACCACAAGTAACACAACTCTCGACTTTCTTCACTTCAGCATGTGTTGGTGTCTGAGTGAAGGAGACTTTCTTCTAGTTAGCTAGAACCAAAGCCTGAACAATGTCTGTGAGTTTATCAATCTTAGCATCGGTGCTAGATGTACTCACGGGGGATGAAGAAGAAGAAGGTCCAGCATGAGACTGATATGTCTTTGCTCTGAAAGGACGGACCTGAGATTTGTTCTCAATGATCTGCAAGGCCTCTTTGGTGGTCTTGCTCAAGAAATTACCTCCCGCGGAGGCATTCAAAGAGTCTTGATTGGTCTGATTGAGACCATTGTAGAAAGTATCCATTTGCATTAAGTCGGTAAAACCGTGATGCGGACACTTGCGAAGCAACTCTTTGTAACGATCCCATGCCTCCCCGAATGATTCATCAAATCTCTGAGAAAATTTCATTATCTCATTCTTAAGACTTGTGGTTCGGGATGGAGGATAGAACTCGTTAACGAACTTGGTGACAAGATCTTCCCATGTCTCAATAGAACGAGGGGGTTGTTTCTCAAGCCAATTCCGGGCTTGTCCCTCTAGAGAAAATGGGAAAAGAAGAAGCTTGATAGCTTCGTGTGGAACATTCTTGTACTTGATGGTAGATGAAATTTTGTTAAACCATCGAATGTGTGCATGAGGATCATCCCGCTCAAAACCATAGAATTGGCTTTGGGTTACTAGATTGAGCAACCCGGTTTTGAGCTCAAAAGTGTCAGCCACGATGGCTGGAACAACAATGGCATCTCCGTAACCCTCGATGGGTGCCTGGAGAAGCTCATTCATGGGTTTGTCTTCTGCCATTTCGACAGGAGGTGGTGGCGGTAGACGTTCCTCAGTCACGGCTGAAGGAGCTGAACGTCCTCTACGTCTACGAGGAATGTTTCCAAGTTCAGAAAGTGGACTTGTAGAACTGGAAGAACGAGTGCGCATGCACTATGTATAAAAATCAATTTTCAAAACAAATGAGGCAAAACACAAGTGAACTTAACCAATAATCACAAATGAAATGGCTTCTTTGAAAAAGGTACACCAAATCACAAGTGACACAAAGGCAAGTTTTAAATCTGATGTTCGGGAACTTATTAATGGTCGCACCCCCAGTTAGGTAGTGCACTGCCTTGATTTGCGGTGGTTGATTTTTATGTATATTAAGTACCACTGAAAAGACGTAGGTAAGATTTGTGCTGATGGGTTTAAAAACTTTTGGACAATATTTTTTTTATCGTTCCGTTTAACCAAATCGTATCTCTTCAAGAATCACCTTAAAAGAGAATACAAAATAGAAAACGTTCCGATTGTTTTGTTGTTTTATATTTTTTTGGTGTTTTAACACTTTAGGAAAAGTGCTAATGAACTTTTTTGATTTTCTTATAACTTTACAAAAACTTTTTACAAATGGTGGGTATGTGCAACAATGGATCTGAAAATGGCTAAACACACGCTAAAGCCTCCCCGGCAGCGGCGCCAAAATTTGATCTGTGCTGAACTACAGTCAAGTAGTGATCACTAAGGATAGTGATCTGTAAAGGTTATGATTAGAAATATTACACTACTGATTGATTGGAATGGAATGGAATATAGATTGGAAAGCACAACAATCAGATGAAAGAAACGTAAACGTAAGTTTTAAAAACTACGTATACGTACAAAATAAAAAGTGAAAACTAAGAAATAAAAGGCCTAAAAATATAAAAATGACATTTTTGGAATCCTAAAGATAAAAGAAAATTATTAGAAAAAGAAAATTATTTTTAACACTATTTAATTAATTATTATTAATTAAAAACTGTTTTAACTATTTAATTAATACTCTAAAATAGAAGAAAATACAAAATAAAGCTAGAAAAATAAACTTATGATTCAGAAAAATCTAAAATACTATAAAATTAATTTTAAAACTAAAAATATATTTTTCACACTTTTTATTTAATTATTACTAATTAATAACTATTTAAAATACACTTAATTACTAAAAAATATAAAATAAACTTGGAAAAATAAAATTTTAACTTTGAAAAATCTAAAATATGATAAAACTAATTTTAAAACAGAAAATATATTTTTTAGGCTTTTTAATTATTTATTACTAATTAATTACTATTTTTAACTATTTATAATTATAATAAATACAAAACAGAAAAGGAAAAATATGAAACTTTTTCTAAAAATACTATATGATAACAGAAACCTAAGAAAAATAGAAAAACAAGATTTGCTTATTAAAAAGTTGAAAAGAAAAATCAAAAAGCTAGAAAATCTTAAATAAACACTATCACTGATTTTTAATTGGACTTTTTCTGGATTTTCTTTTTGAAAACTACTTTACTACTGATTATAAGAAACTTTAACAAAGACAAAAATTTTATAAGCCACAAATAAGCTGTTTTGATGGCTTATGAATCCAACAGTGGTGCTTTTGAGCTTATTTGGTGAAATAAGCTCAAACAAGGTTCAGAATTAAAACCAAAGATGAGATAAGCTGTAAACAAGCTAATGATACTCAAGTGAAGCTAATAAGAACAAATAAGCACACTGTAAAGCTGAAACAAGCAAATAAGTACTTATGATGAAGACAGAAATGGGACAAACTAGAGGCTTGTTGCAGCCCTAGTAAACAAGCTCAAAAGTGAAATCTTAAGCTTGACAATCCAAGAGGACCAGGTTGGATTTCCAAAGAACCAGAGAACACAAGATTTGAGCAATTAATAAGCTCTATGTGAGCTTATCAAATTGGTCCTATCAACTGTGCACAGGGCACTTATCTCAGACAGGTACTCTCAAAAAGTTAAGAAATAAGCACTTAAAAAACTGAGAAACCAAGAACTAGCATTTTTGTATTTTTCTTTAGCAACTAGACTTTAAAAATCCAAAATATTATAAGCTGGATCCTATTAATAAACCCACAGTGAAAATATCTTTTTTATTCAAAAACGACCCAAATGACAATTTGACTTTTTGACAAAAACCAAAATGTTGACTAAGATGGATTTTGATCTGATTCTAAGTACTGAATATGATGTTATAAAGTATGTTAAGACTGAATTGAGCAAGATCAACAACTTTTAAACACAAAACAATGATCATGGATCATGAAATCCACACAGTGGACACATAAGGCACAAGCAAATGAGATTTTGACTTTTGATGAACTAGGACTTGTTTTTATGACTTGTATGAGTTATTAGGCACTAAAGTGACATAGAACAAAGACTGTTACTGTCTTAAACTCTCTTGATCACAATCAAACAGGCTAAAACAAACACCCCTTATTTGACTGTCTTAGAACCTTTTTCAAAACAACTCACAAATATAAACCATGAACTTGATTTCAGACATCATATAATCATTAAATAAGATCAAATAAGCTTGAACCAACAGTAATAGTAACTTAAAACTAAGAAATGAGACTTAAGCTATTTTGACTGCCCAAATGAGATTTTCTCAAAACACAAATTTAAATGAACACCCTACTGATTTTAATGATCAAAAACACTAAATTATAACTATTAAACAAATAGAAACAGGAATCAGAGCTAATGAACAAGTTAAACAGTGAAATGCCAAAATGGTTAAAAATGCTTACAAAAGCTTCCAAGCTTAAAACTGAGAACCAAGACCAATGAACACCCCTAAAAGCTTACCAATAAGCTACTAACCCAAGGCCATCCATGATTTACCTTGCTCCAGCTGTGAACACCTTCTCCAAGTGATTTTTTATTTTTCACCTATTTAATTGGTATTTTTGGTGATTTTTGATTTTTGATGCTAAACTGAATTTTAGGATATCTAAAAGCTTGATTAAGCTTTCTGGAAGCTTAAGTGATCTATTCTAGTCCATTCAAACAACTGAAAACAACATTTGATCCAACATGAGATTTTGCTTAAACATGAAATTTTGCATAAACTAGAGAAATGGTTAAGACTTGAAATTACTAATTGAAAAGGCTTTACAATACACTAGAATACTTAAAACAGAATGCCTGAAGGATTTAAATTACACTTTAACTTGAAAAACACTTAAACGACATTAAGAAATTAAAAATACACTACACACTTTGATACATTGCATTCTATCTCTCCTTTATAGACTTTTCAGCATCCTTGATGTCCTCTGAATGTTTCCCACCACATCTGAGCCCTTGGATCACTCAAAATAATCAGAACCGTCCACATGTGATTTTTGGCGCCAAATATTCTTCAAAGCAGGTTTTTGCTTTAATGAGGGTTTGGTTTGAGTCAATTAAGGGATTTGTTGTTTAGAGGATGTGGAGGGAACATAGCATGGAGGGGGAGTTGAAAAAGGTGGAAAACCAGGACTGGTTTTGGTGTTTCAGGATTGGGAGAGGCGATGCTACAGTAACAGCTGTTTTGGGCGGCTTTTTTCTTCGTTTGACCTGCGTTGACCGAAGCTTTAATAACAAAGGGGGGGTCACAATTGGATTGGCTGGGGTTCACAATGTAATATGACCTGGATCAAGGTTCATGGCTCAAGGGTCAACTGGATTGGGCCAAAGGATGGGTTGGATTTGGATTTGGGCTTTGTGATATTAAAGGATCCGTTTGGTTAAGTGGTAACAACAAGGACCAAATTTGTAATTTATCCAAACCTCAAGGACTGATCTTGCAACTTTTCCAAACTTCTCACAAAGACCAATCATGACAAACATTGATAGAACAAGGATCCTTTTTGCATAAATTTCATTTTAAAAGGTCCAAGGACTAATTTTGCAAATTTTCCAAAGTTTGAGGACCTTTCTTGCCAATTGACCAAAAGTTCATTCAAGGATCATTTTAAACAACTTAGAATACTTCAGGGACCTTGAATGATAGATTTCCACATTTTTGAATTCCAGGGACTAGATTTGACAACTTTTAAAACTTGGGGGACTAAAACTGCCAATTTTGCAAACTTTATACATTTTTCATCTGATTTTGATATTTTTGCATTTAAAACACATAAAACACTAATTTGTGATATTTTGATCATTTTGATGTGTTTCTGAGTGTTTTCAGATGATTTTGCAGTTTAGATTACACAAAAATGATGAGTATTTAGACACTCATCATATTTAATAATGAATTAAATAATAAGAAAATCTAAAATTAACTTAAATAAATAAAATAAAGAATCTGAAAAATCTAAAATATAATAAAATGAATTATGAAACTGAAAATGTATTTTATACATAATTATTCTATTTATTATTAATTATTTACTATTTAAAATACCCTTAAATACAAGAAAATATAAAATAAAACTGGAAAAATAAAATTTTAACTTGGAAAAATCTAAAATATGATAAAACTAATTTTAAAACTGAAAAGATATTTTTTATGCTTTTTAATTATTTATTACTAATTAATTACTATTTTTAACTATTTAAAATTTTAATAAGTATTAAACAAACAGAGAAAATTCTAAAACTTTTTACAAAATTCTACAATAAATAAAAGAAGCTAGGAAAAATATAAAAATGATAGCTTATGTACAGAAAAATATAAAAATGATAGCTTATGTACAGAAATAAAAGAAGCTAGGAAAAAAAGTATAAGGACACAAGTGATATATTATAGAGTCCTACGCAGATCTTAGCAATCTGCCAGAACATTTATGAGGGGAGTTACAACTGTAATCCTCAGTGATTGAATGGAAATTCCTGCCAGGGTCAACATCAAACAGCCCTGACAGCAGGTCACTTCGGTAATTCTCCGTGGATTATGCTTAGTGTGTCTCAAACGGTCTACAGTCGTGGGGTGATGCTTCGGTGTACCTCAGCGACTCATCTGAACTGTAGATGTACTTCGGTATATCGTGTTATCTCACTTGTGGGACTCCAGTTCAGGAACGGCCCTTGTGAGAACTAGAGACGTGTTTTCACACTATGCTGTTAACACCCTCGAAATTCAAACTTGTAAGTGCCGGAATCCGCTTATTACTAACCTGTTTTTATGTTTTCTTCTTATGGAAGCTCCGGAGCGGATGGATCGTGCAGACTCGCCACATGCTCATACCAACAACACATGAAAAGTTCTCATCAAAATCAAAGGCAACAAAGTTAAAGATGATTCTTCGTCAATGTCAAAGAATCCGCAAAGTGAAAAGACTAGAGAACTACGTCATAGGTAAATCAAAGTCAAATAGAAGTGTGAGCATGGTGGAGAAAGGCGTGGAGACACCTAACCAACGAAGTTGACAACGGCAGACAACCACATTAACTGATCACAAAGCATGAAGGAACAAAGAATTAAGACTATTCTATATCTACTCACAAAGTTCAAGCTCAAAAAGATTAAAGACCTATTCAAGTGGAGCATCTTTTGAATGACCACCCATTAGGGGGAGATTGTTAGCCTTGATTATTTTTATTAGAAGTGATGGTCATTCACGATTAGGAACTTTGTAATGTGTGTTAGATATCGTGATTGAATAGTCAACGGGCTCATGGATTGGGCTAAGCTAATTGGGCATTAGTTAAGATAAGCTAGCCTTGTCTAGTTCGTGTAACCCAAGCCCAATCCAAGTCCATCTCAAGGCCCATGGCCAAGCCTTAGGGCATCATCCACTCTTACTATAAATACCCCTCAAGTATGTCATTTGAGGGGTGTGCTTGAAAGTGTGTGTGTGTGTGTGTTTTCCTTTAAAGCAATATAACATCTTATTGTTTTCATCTTTCTTCTCTCTACCTCTCTAAATACACATACGATTTATACATATCTTCAAGTCACCAGGTTCTATCTTTTCTTCTTCTATTCTTCACATACTGTTTGTGTTAACGTGGGTATACACGTTTGGTTTGATAAGGTATATGTGATAAAAGGGGCTTTACATATATAGATTCCAGTTTTATTGTATTTGAATATGTTTTGATATATATACACATTTGAATTTGTTTTGGTATATATTGATTTCTTATATGTGACTAAAAAATGCATATAGTCACAATTATTAACACTTTTGGTAACTGTTTGCTTAATTCGTTGCGTAACTAAATATTACAAAAGGCCACACAAATAAAAAAATTCATATGGCCATTGGATGAACAATAGTCACAAAAAACATACATTTCTTCACTTTAAGCAGCATATGGTCACACTTATTAACACTTTTAGCCACTTTATGCTTAATTGTATGTGACTAAATACCCAAAAGAAACATGCTTTGTGTGACTAAATGTTACAAAAAGCCACACAAACATAAAATTGATTTGGCCATTGGATGATAAATAGTCACACAAAACACACATTTCTTCACTTTAAACGGCATATGGTCACACTTATTAACACTTTTGGCCACTATATGCTTAATTGTATGTGACTAAATACCCAAAAGAAACATGCTTTGTGTGACTAAATGTTAGAAAAGGCCACACAAACATAAAATTCATGCGGCCATTGGATGATCAATAGTCACAAAAAATACATATTTCTTCACTTTAAACACCATATGGTCACACTTATTAACACTTTTAGCCACTTTATGATTAATTGTATGTGACTAAATACCCAAAACAAACACGCTTTGTGTGACTAAATGTTAGAAAAGGCCATACAAACATAAAATTCATGTGGCCATTGGATGATCAATAGTCACTCAAAATACACATTTTTTCACTTTAAACACCATATGGTCACACTTATTAACACTTTTATCCGCTTTATGATTAATTTTATGTGACTAAATACCCAAAAGAAACATGCTTTGTGTGACTAAATGTTAGAAAAGGCCACACAAACATAAAATTCATTGACTTTCTCCCAAAGATTGGCTTGAGATGTTTCTAGTACAGTCATTCTAGGCCCGAGATTCCTGGCCATAGAATAGGACGACTTAGCCAAACCAACAACATGTTTATCCAAAGCACACAGAGAGGATTGAATCATCTCCACTGATGAGTTGAGAGCCTAAACATTAGAGTTGTTGAGCATTGTGATCAGTTCAGTCAGGCTTGAAGAATTATTCACATAAGTCTCCGTAGCCTCAAGCACCTTGTTGTTCAGTCCAGGGTATTCCTTAACCGCTTCTTTAATCTGGTCGAGCTTAGTGTGAGCATCCTGAAAAGCCTTGTGGAACTTCTTCTGATGCTCATCCGCGGTGTGGAGAGAATGGTACATATGTTCCCTGTTCTCACCATTATCTTCAAAGTTCTCAACCACAGCAGCCTTGAGATCAACATAACTTGCAGCAGCCTCTACATGCTGATCCTATAACTCATCAGTGACACCAGCATACAACTTCTGAGTAGGTTTTTTTAGAAACTTCACCAATTGTCTTTCAGTGAGGGGATGAATGTTATCATACTTCTTTAGGTCTTCAAGGCATGAAGATGTTGCAAAGTCTAAAGAGGCAGAAGAGTAATCGATAGGTTAAAAGGGTGACTCTTCAGTCTCTTTTGGATTAGGCTAATGTTCTTGTTCAGTGGGTTGAACATCAATTTCCACTTCATCACCATCAACAAATTGTTCCTCCTCACTGTCAATATCAAGCTCTTCATCAGACGATAAGAGTTCCTGAACATCTGCAACACTTAGAAAGCCAAATGGGGTGTTGGGTTCCATATCAGTGGGTGGATTTTGTCCCCTGAGTCTTTGTCCCCTGAGGACCCTTCAGACTCTAGTGGGTGTTTCCCAGTATCTTCTCTAGGGTCAGGATTGGTGATGAGTTTTGTATCAACTAGGGTTTTGGATCCCTCTGATTCCTTGTCCTTCATCGCCCCTTCAAGCACTGGTGGGAGATTCCCAGTACTATCCTTAGGGACAGTGACAATTAGATCCCTATCATTGGGTTATTTGTCTCCCCCTGATTCTTTGGGATCAGTAGTTGTGACCTCATACAAAAGCGATGTGTAGAAAACTAGAAGGGGGGTTGAATAGTTTTACTGATTAAAACTTCGTTTAAAACTTTTTAGATCGACTTATGTCAATCTATTTGATGTGTATGTTGGATGTTGATAGATAAGTATGTAAATAAGTAATGCAAAGGTAAGGAGTAAGAAACACAAAATCACAACACGATTTTTTATAGTGGTTCCGCTACAAGGACACCTTCCTTGCCCTACTCCACTCCCCGAGTCACCTACTCGAGCATTCGTAATCACTACACAACACAAACTCCTTGTGGTGGAGAAGCCTTCACAACGTCGCCTACTCTTTATCCAGTACAAGGCTAGACACCGGGTTCTTCCACGAGGTAGAACCAAACCTATCCCAACGTCGCCTACACTTTATTCGTTACAAGGCTAGATACCGAGTTCCATTACAAAGGAGGAACTACTACCCAACACTACACAACACCTAAAGGAGAGCCACTCCTTATAATAACATCAATAAGGATATCAATATCCTTTGACCCAAACTAGTCTATCTTGTACATCGAAACACCATATCGAATGTACACCCTAGGCACCTTTCACTAATGCCTTTGACACGACTTCAAGGCACCCTTGACTAATGCCTTCAACACGGACTTTCGACACCCTTCACTAATGCCTTTGACATGGATCTTCGGCACCTTTCACTAATGCCTTCGACTTGACCCTTTTGACATCTTTCATCTATGTCTTCAACACAACACTTCTAGTGAGAGAAGAAAGAACTATAAAAAAGATAACATTAGTAGTCTTGATGATGATGAAGCTTGGCAATCCATGGACTTGAGCTTGCTCGACTTCAAGAGGTGGTGATATCACCTTTAAGAGGAACCTAGAGAATCACACAAACACAAAACTTGAAACATATTGGATTTCACAAACACACTAAACCATAATCACAAGTAGGCATATAAGATGTTTTAGAGAGAGAAAGTGGGATATTCTAGAAAGAGAAACTTGTGGAATGTTAGATTCCAAATGAACATCCAACCCTCTCCCTTGAGGGGAGAGGGCTATTTATAAAAAGTATTACGCCCTCCTACGGGCTGTGGATCAGGTATACAATGGGTAAAGACCCGTCCTTCCTCCACGGTGTTGCACTAGACTAAAACTAAGCTAATAACTGACTAACCGCTAACATAATAAATGATATGTCTACGAGCTAACTTAAGCTAGATTATACTTGGGGTGACCGATGCTTCACAATAGAATATTCAATTCCTAACAATCTCCCCCTAAGGGAGGTCACCCCAAGAATTACACAGTGGGGTCTTCATCATTGTTCAACTATAATGTATATTTCGTGGAGGTAGTAGAGCTGATCCACTTTGATGACATTTGAGCATTAGTAGAGATCATCAGCCACTGTTAATCTCAGTATTACCCACTGTAGTGTTGCCAGCATATGAAGTTGTGACAAATGGACCGACATGATCACATTCTGGATCATGATTTCTTCTTATTAGAGTAGTGGAAGCTTTACTGGTTCATGATATTGGCAGCAGCGTAGCCGAAGCATGGAGTGAAAATATCAGAGTCATTGATGCACTAATCATGATTTCTTTCGAGATGAATGTGTTGAGTGAGCATGCGGCTATGGATTGACCGCTTCATTCTGATCAGCTGCAAACGTCGGGCGTACCTGCATACAATAGTTAGCAATAAAGCGCATGAAAGTGTCTTTGATCACTTTCGTTGAATTGAGGTACACGGCCCACGGTTCCCCGTTGATCAGTACAAGTACTGCCTGTGATCAGGTATAATTCCAAAGAATCTCCTTGACAGGGTTTCGCAGCTGCTCTAGCTGTTCTCAAACCGGAACGTCTCAAAGAAGACAACACAGAGTGAGGGAACCAGCGAATTGAAATTCACTGATTGATAAAAGAAGATTTGAAAAACAATCGTGTATCGCTCAATAGAAATTGTTTTTGCAATACAACGAAGGTTTTAATGAAAATCAATTATCAATCATAAACACCTTTTGATTTGAAATATAAGTACACAGTCGATGTGCTAGAGAAAAGAGTTTTTAAGCACAACGACCGGTTTTTCAAAGGTATCCGTCAATCCATATCCTGAACCAGGATTGATTCAAAGGATTGAATCGCCCCATTGTTTCTGTTCAGTTGTCACATGGTTGATCTATTGAATAGATCTCACATGCCACCTACCAGGAGCTTGTTTGATGTTGGCTCCATAAGGTTTTCCATCTTCATTGTGAATATGTTTACATATCACTCGGATGTTCTGGCAATACCATAAGGATAATGCGTAGGACTCAAGATATAATCTCTCTTTCCACATTGTGTGAAACAGAGAGTCTTCATTGAAAGTGTCCTAATGAGATTTATAGATGATCTCGTGGCTCTAGACTCAATTGTGCATATTTGGATCCTATATCGGAGACTAGGGAGAGGGTCTCCTTCTTCAATATCAACAATCTCTAAGAGAAAGTCGATAGATAATGTCGGTTCCCTGTGAGAATGAAACAAGTCCTTTTAAGAGGAACTTGAGTGGTTTGGGAAGTTGAAGTGCAGCGCGTCACTGGGTCCATGACGTCTTGTCTTCAATACCGATGTTACCTTGGTAACCACCAGTAGCATATGAATTGAACCCGGTATCTGCCCGAAGGTTGAATAATTGGAGGGCTATTTATTTTCACCCTTTTCTCATTCAATTCTTTTTCATTCTTCAACCCCTTCAGTGCTTACCGAGACTTCATAGCTAGAACCTTGTTGGGTTTATTCCAGTACTAGCTCAATCTCAGTCCGCACTCTTCCCATATCTCACTTTTCTCCTTTTTTCAATATACCTAAGGACGTCTACACTATCTAGTGGATTGTCCCTGGGTAGATCCCTCCGGTTCTGGCGGATCATGGGAACAAATACCTAACCTTATCGTCCTTATATCACCATACATAAAGTAAAGTTGGTCGGTCTATTTGGTATTGTTCATCTGCCATTGGAACCAATTGAAAACCATTTGAAACTTAATCCAGATACTTGTGATATATTATCAAAGCATTTTGTACCTGAATTGTTTTTGATATTTTTAGAACAAGAGCTCCCCCTCAACATGTGCTTCATGTATTTGAAGTTGTTTTGCACACGGAGGCAAGAGGAAGGATTAACTTCTTTGATTTCCATTTTCTAAAAGATATCAACACCACTTCCCTAATCAAATCAAGTAGATTAAGCATTTTGGGGAAGGACGAGGTTTTCAAAAGCTTGCTCCCCCTCAATATGTGCCTTGAGGTTTGAAAGAGTTTTGCACATACAAGAGGGAAACTGCACTCAGAGACAAGTCACTCACGCTTCAATTCTTTGAGATTTTAAAAAAATGCTCCCCCTCAACATGTGCATGGATAATTAGAAATCGTTTGGTACATGTGGGGAGGAATGCTTGAAAAGCACATATGAAACCATTTAACACATAATCAAAGTACCTTAAGAAAGAACATGAAAAAACTTTGTACCTTGAAGGTATGTATTTGTTTTGAAATGCTCCCCCTTTATATATGCTTCGAGATTCGAAAATTGAGTTTAGCACATATTAGAGAGCAGTATGCACATTTGGACAAACATGGTCATTTTTTTTAATCATCTTTCATATTTTTATCACATTTTCTCCCCCGATCAAAAATTTCAAATCCTTTGAGATTTTGGATCTCAAGTGATTTAAATATGAGTGTAACAAAACATTTGTTGGAGAAAAATGTGTCCGGTTTTATATGAATTGAAGTGAACAACATTGAGGTTCCCTTTTTAAGACAGAAGGGAAGCCACACTACATAACCTAGCACTATTACATACATTATAGTTGTTTATAGTAATTACACCACTTTTTACACATCAAAACATAAACTACTTTCGGAAGATATCTTCATTCAGTTCTTTCAAGCAGTTTGTAATGACCATCACGAAGTCTGCCACCAACAAAACTTTCAAGGCTGTGGAAGATCCTTCGAGTCTTAAGTCTTTTCCTGATCGCATCAATGAAATCTTCACACCTTTTCAAGTCATCATCAATCCAAAATTTTGTTTTGTCCCACGGCTTCAGATCAATTTTAATTTCATTCACTCTAGAGTTTAATTCTTCTTCGACCATTTTGAGAGTACCATCACTGAATTTGTAGATCACGCACAATCTCATAAGCATGCGAGTCCCGTATCTGTCGGTGAAGATGACGGCTCTAGGGGTTTCAAGAACTCTATATTCGTGACGAAATTCAAGACCTGATACATTCCATTGCGGACTTGTAAGGTTGACCCGAGTCTGGTAGCTTTCCATCCCAAGCTGAAAGTCCTCAACCATTTTTCGAATGACTAAGCCCCTGATCCAAAGGTTGACAGCAGCATAAAGAGCCTTTTTCTCACAGATAGGCAAATGTTCAAGGTTTCCTTGGAGATTCAAGAGATAGAGATCTTCGAAGTCATTTGGCAGCAGATGTTTGAAGTCGTTTTCTTCAATAACATACTCTTTCAAGTCTGCTCTTCTAAGAACGATCTTCTTCAAATACTCATAGCCATAGATTGGGAAGACCCCTACTCGTACAACACTTAAGATTCGCAACTTAGATCGAACATATTTGCGTCTTTTGTCAGCACCATGTCTCTCGATGTAGAAATTCTTCTTTTTGTACCACCAGTGAGAAATACCATATGAAGCGGCAATGTCATACTTTTGTTCTTTGTCAGCCCAAAATTGATCAGGAACCATCTGTTCAAGTCCCTGATCAGAGTAGGTTGCAACTTTCATCTTTGAGATCGATAGAGCTGGTCTTCTTTCCGTAGAACGAGCACACGGATAATCCAAGTCATGATTGAAGAAGAATTCAGCCTGAATAGTCATCTGTCCCGGTTCACCACCTAGAGGAAGAGGCTTGTTTACATTGAAATGACTAATCTGCTCACTGACTTGATCATTCAACATCTTATGGCATTCTTCCATCTGGTATTGGAGCTGGTTAGCATCTGAGTGAAAAACCTTGACAATTTCAAAGGCTTGTCCTTCAAGATCCTTGGGAGTGATGGATGAGATACTCTTCTTTTCACAAAACCACCTAATGAAGCTTCCCATATCACCAGTGAAGTACAGAAGAGAGTCTTCAGCTGGAACTTCATAATTATTGGTGATAGTTGATGCCCAATTGTTGTCAGGAATCATTGTGTCTGTCTCTAGGATGGACCATGAAGGTTCTGGAGTATGTGGTCTCTCTTTGGTGAGCCAACTTCGGATGGTGTCTTTTGAAGGTGCAACTCTAGATGGGTTAGAGTGTTCTCCTGCCATGTATGTATCAAACCAATCATCTTCAGACGGCTTGGGGATAAACTTGGTGGAAGCATCATCATCTTCATCAGATTCTGATTCTGTCAAAACATGCGACACTTCATGAACCACATGATCTTCAGGGATAGGGGGGATTATAGAAGTGAACCTTGAATCAACCGTGGTCCAAGTTGCAGATTTCTTCTGTGTTCCTTGATTACCGGATGAACTGGGTTGATTAGGAGGTTTTGGTGGTGATGATGGTGGTTGTGGTGGGGGTGTAGAGGTTGTCTTGGAAGATCCACCGGCTCCAGAAGTTCCAGCACCCCCAGTTAGTGGCGGAGGAGGATCTTTAGGACCTTTACGCAATGTCTCCAACACCATGGTCCTCTTTTTCTTCTTAGCTTCTATTTCTCCAATGTCCTTCAAATACTGTACATGTTTGTCGTACTTAATTGATTCATCGAGAGCCTCATATAGCTTATTATGTACCTTATGCTTATGCTCGTTGGCTTCATACATCTTATCAAAAAGCACAGCTCTCATATCTGTAATGGGTAGGTCTTTGAACCGTCTCAGCAGAGGAGCTTCCATTGCCCATTCTACAGCATCCCTAACTTCGCCTTCAATGGCGTTAGCAACCCCTTCATCAAAGTTAAGGTGCTCCAATCTATAGACATGATCCTCAAGGGCATCAAAAGATCTTGGAAGTTGTCTTTAAAGAGTTTCAATTCATTTCACTGCTTTGTCTAGCAATTGATCTGATGTAAGTATTTGAGGTGGTGAAGCTGGTGGAGTTTCCGTGTCAGCAACTGTAACCACTGGTTCAAGGGATAGATTCTTTGCAGATACAGGTGGTGGAAGTGCGGTTGATTGAGCAAGTTTGGGAGGTGGAAGTGCTGTTGCAAGTGAAGATGCTGACATAGGTGGAATAGTTGATGTGTCTTGCAGAATATTGACAGTAAACATGGATTGTGCATCCTCTTTATCATTATCTTGCTTAGAACGCTCAGTATCTATGGGTTGGTCATTTAAGAATTGATCACCGAAAGTGAAGTCTGTATCTAGGTTCTTCAATGAAGATAGAGAACCGGTAGACAGATTTGTTTCTTCCAAGTGCATGGTCTCACCAGATCTTGACTCAGGATTCTCCTGTGAGTCTTTATGCAACATGTCATCAACATTTTGAGCAGACTGGGTATCACTTGATGCAGGAGTTTCCTTTTGTGTTACAGGCACTTTATCTAACCCAGATTGTTCTTGACCTAAAGAGGATTCACTTCTTTTCTTCAGCTCATATTGATTGGTAGTTCTTGATGGAGAAGAGGAGAATGTTAGAAGCATGTGTGCAACTTGTTCGGTATCAGCACTAACAATCCCTTTTCCTTTGTCTTGAGTGATTGGAGTTGAATGGCTCGGCACTAGTTCAGGATCTCTGAACACAATACCTCCAACTGGTGCACTCACGTTCTGACTATCTATGCTTTGCTTGATTCCAAGTTGCAGAGCAACATCATCTTCATCAATCAACCTCATATTACCTCTTGAAACCTCAGTTTCCACAACATTTTCTTTTTCCACTTCCTTCTTCTTTCTTTTCTGCTTCTGGGTGGTACTGTCAGAGGTTTGCGACTTTTCACGTCTCCTTTTTGGAAGATCAGCATATGAAGTCTTTGAAGTCTTTGAGCCAGAAACTGACTTAGCAGCTTTGGGTTGTGGTGGAGTGGGAGAGGGAGAGACATCATCATTATCACTGGATCTGGAGGCCCTTTTCATGAACAGTTTGAAATGATCCGTCTTCTTAATATCTTCAGTGAGAAGAGACTCTGGAATTGGCAGTCCAAAGATCTCTTTATTGACTCCACTAGAAATATATTTGAGATTGCCCAGAACAAATTCATCCTCAGCATTATGTAGGGCTGATTCACTCCTAGGGTTGAAGTTGTGAGTCTGTTGCAAGTACTGGATAACAAGCTTCGAAAATCTGATGCTAGGAATCACAAGTTTGTTCAGTTTCTTTCGTCCCTGAGCTTTATTCTGAAAGTTTGTTCTATCAGATATAAATGTGTTCATTGACAACGAAAATTCTTCCCAGATATGTTCTGAGACGTTCATATTCACCCCATTGACGATACCCCATAGGATTTGCACGATGGGAATTCTCACTTTATCGAACCCTGATGTTTTTCCAGATAAGCACAGGTTGAGAACTGTTGTCATTGCTCTCCAGGGTTGATACATGTGTCCGGTGATGATGTCAGAAGCCCTTGATATGCTAATCTGATAACCCAACCCAATTAGAAAGACTATTAGGTCTTCAGCACTAGGTGGAGGTTCAGATCGTATGTTGGGGTTACAAGGAGTGATTCCTAGGGCCTTGCTAAGAATGTCAGAATCTATCACAAAATCCCTATCATCCAGTTTGCAGGAATATTTAGCTGTGATTTTGTTCCATTCAATGGTATTCCAGAATTGTTGTATGTAAATGGTGGGAATTGTGCATTGCTTGGTTAGTGCACTGAAGAAGTTTGTGTTTTTGAGGATATCAATAGACACTTTGAGAATAGGATTTTGTTGCAACTTTTGTAAGTCCACATAACAGTTACTTTTTCCAATCTCTGCCCATTGATTTTTAGGAAGGATTTCGTCGTCTGATAGGACATTGGGTGAAGCAGAAGATGCAATGTTCTCAGCTGAGGTTGTGTTTGCCATTGAAGATCTAAAGATACACAGAAGCAACAACAATGATTGAGAGCATGTTAGATTATACATGGTTAGTTAAGCAACATTCAATACACCCTTATGTCATAAACACAATAACTTAGTAGCCCAGACAGAGTTCCCATAAGCATATTGAAATAGATTGAGTGGCATTAGAGAGTTTTTCAAGTTAAAGTCTCCATTTGACACAGTTTTCAAGAGACAAGTTGTTTATGAATCAAATTATTAAAAAAACCACATTTACTAAGGAATAATGTCATGAGACAAGATACAAATGTGGAAATGATATAGCAGTTTGTATGAAACAAGTTGTGATACTAAGTTGCTACAAGAGAATCCAAGTACAAATTGCTCAAACAAAAAAGGTTATAGCAAGTCACAAGGAGTATGTTGACAATACAAGTTGCTACAGGAAATCCTGAATCAAGTTGCAATCATGAGATTATCCTAGCAAGTTGCCTTAAAATATTTTAATAACCCAAGTCGCTGCTTGAAAAATGAACCAAGTCGCTAACTTGTAAAGACAAGTCGCCATCAACAGTAACACTGCTAAGTCGCTACACATCAGTTCACTAAGTCGCTAAAATTACTAAGTCGCTAACTTGTAAAGACAAGTCGCCATCAACAGTAATACTGCTAAGTCGCTACAAATCAGTTCACTAAGTCGCTAAAATTACTAAGTCGCTAACTTGTAAAGACAAGTCGCCATCAACAGTAATACTGCTAAGTCGCTACAGATCAGTTCACTAAGTCGCTAACTTGAATGTGTACAGGAGTAGCAAATCGCCACGATGAATTTATACACTAACTCGCTACCAAGAACATTATAGCAGATAATTCGCTATCAAGAACACAAGCATATAATCCATTCAACACAATCAAACCATTATTAGGAACATGTTCAGTTAATCCATACACAAAAACGTATTCAGAAACACACCCCAACTCGAATCACATAGAAGACGCTCACAAATTCATTAATACATATAATCATGAGAATTACAACCACCCTAGTGCATCCAAACAACCCTTAATCCATTAACCCATATATCTCAAATGTTCCATTCAACAAATCCAACAACAAACCTATAGGAGGGAAGCAAAAGAAGAGGATCAAGATCCGTGGAATCTGTTAAGGAAAAAGAGTTAGGAAATGCATATAATCTTCATATTCAGAGACAAGAAACAGGTCAAGATGGCCTTACCACACGCAAGTCGCTACGAAGATTTGAATACTCGAGAGAGAAAGAAAGAGAGAAGAAAATAATTGTTATTAAGTTTTTGAAAACAAAACGGCAAGTCGCTAGGGTATAGAGAAGGGTTTAAGCAAGATTACCAAGTTGTCACATTTAGTCCCTGTAGTTTTGTGAGTGGTTAGCAACTCGCTATCCTAGAATCTTAATAAGTCGCTAAGACTTGACAAAGCAAGTCTCTAACCTTGAATTTACCAAACTAAGTTGCTAAGAATTTACAAAGCAAGATGCTATCTTATCATATTATGTATTACAGACTCATTAGTTTCATGAACTTATCAGATTGCAAGCTAACACAAATAGCATAAAGAGATAGCATAGTAAGATAAGCAAACTAACACAATGAACACCATGAAACAAATAAGCAGTCAATACATGGGTACACATAGATCATCATAAAGGCAAGACAAGACAACAACCTGCATCCGAGCATAAAACATAACCAACACTGGCGCAGATATAAACAAGATAACTTGAAAAATTCCCCCCCCTCAATCAATGTTACTAAAGAACATTGATTGAATTCAACCCACCCGTTATAAAATAAGAATATATCAGTTGTTCGAACTTCATCTATGATCCCGTATCATTATTGAATGACATTTCTAGGACCGTAGATGTTATCGATAACAAATAATATATCCTTTATTAGTTTGAGGTAAATGACTAAAATTATGAATTTAAAAGAATGAAATATTAAAAAAATATAAAAAATATAAAAAAAAAATTTAATTTTTTTTAAACTTGATTTGTACACAGATTTATAAGAGCGAGTCACGATTCAAGTCGAATAGGAGTCAAAGTACGAGGTACATCAATTCTGGCATGCTATAGCTCCTGAGTGAGCAATATTCATTTCTGATGGAAACCAAGTCATGAAGTTCCTGATTGAATTGTGCATTGTACCTGAAAAGGACTGAGAGCACATTGTACTAGAAGCACATGTAGAATTGCAAATGGATGGGTTAGTGACATGAGTAATCTCACTATTGGATGTATCACAGTTTAATATAGACGTATCATTATTAGAGATCCCTTTAAGCTCAATATACTTGAAGAGTTTTCCTGTGGGCATCCACTTAAGGCAATATTTAGGTATGTAAGTCCATTTGGATTCTATAAACTTAAATAATCTGCCAGTGGGAATCCATTTGAAGCAGCTGCTAGTAGATTTGTATGTGTGCACTTCCCTGTTTTGACTATTGGTCCTTTTGTGATTAGTTTGTTTCTTAGGGGATTGATCAGCTAATTGATGCTTCTTATGAGAACTAGTCAGACTCCTAGTATTTCTGATCTTTGAACATTGAACATTAACCTGGGGTTTGAGATTCATCATATCGGAACGAGGTAGTGAAGTGACTGGTTTTGTCAAAACATCATTCTCATCAACTTGGGAGGCAAGCCTAGATTTCGATGGTTTAAATCTTTCAGTTCTAAATGCATTGGGCTGCTTAACTACTGTATGTTTAGAGTGGTTCTGAACCATTGACTTTCCCAAAGTTGATGGTTTTGCAAACTTAGTGTTCACCCTATTTCCAATAGATTTCCTAAGCTCATTTTTTAAGGCAACAATATTGAAGCTCTTATCCTGAATTTGGGCTTTGAGGGCATCAATGTCTTTCAACAAGATGTTAGTTTGATTGATAAACTTGGAATTGGTCTTCTCTAAGTTCTTTCTTAATGACTTATTTTCTCTTAATAGGTTGGACACACATAGAGCTAGTTCAACATTTCTAGATTCAAGTGTATCACTCATCTCATGACAATCATACTTCTGCACATCTGAGAATAGTAATTTCAGATTGCATATGGTTGAGTCTTTCTCCTGAATCTGGGTTTTTAAGTGATTAATTTCAAAAAATTCTCGAAATTCTGGAAGTTCCTGATTAATGCAAGATTTTTTAGCATAAAAGCTTTCTTCCTTTTGTTGTATAGCAATTTCCAATGAAATACAATGTTTTTCAAGAATTGAGTATTTGTTTGAAAGTTCATCATATACCCTTTTTTCAATCATGTCATTAGCTTTAGTAGTTTTAGATTCAGGCTCAACCAAGATCGATTTCACACTATTATGTTCAGAGTTAGAATCATGTAGATCAGGTACATTAACACCTGAATTACTTTGATCAGTTAAGGGTACCTCATCGCATGAAACCTTTTCTGACTCTGAGTCTTTGAGATCAGTACAGTTGTCTTCATCCTCCTTTATTGCAACTGACCTTCTGCATTCGGCATCATTCATTGGTTCAACTGATCCATTGTTTGACCCATCACAATCTTTCCATAACATCACATGACACCCATTCAATTCATTCAGCTTGTCATTCTCTTGAGCAGCTTCCTTAATGTATATCTCCACATTACCCATAAGTTTAATAAAGGTGTTTCTGAACTCATGAATTTCCATTCCAGTGTGTTTCTTGAATGAAATTCCAGTCATGTCATCATCAAAATCTGGGGAATATTCCCCCCGGATAAGTGGCTGAAATTGATTGAAGATTACTTGAAAAGCTGCATTAGATTTATCAGTTGAGAACTTCTCTTTGGTAATTTGAAACCTCAGTTGTTCTAAGTTAAGTAACACAGTTGTTGTCAAGGTGGGAAAGTCCTGACGAAGGAGAGCACTGCTTGTTCGACCCATAGTTGTAGATAAAAGTAGTTTCAGATGCTGATGAAATAGTTGAAAGGGCTCAATGTTGCATTCCATTTGCCTTGCATCATTTGTCAATATTAAGAGTGACTCATTAGAATTGTTTTGATTATAAGTTGCTGAATCATTCATTGTAGAGTATTTTGGGAAGCAGCTTGTTTCATTATTCTGTGAGGTATCATATAGTGCAAGTACTTTGGTGATTAAAGGATCAGTGATGTAAGGCATGGTGTTGATGAATGTGTTTATGGATATTAGATATAAGTAACTTGCTTCACTTCACCAAGGTATTCAAAGACCAAGTCCCTAAGCACCAAGTCGCTACGAATTTTGACAGCAAGTCGCTACGCACCAAGTCGCTAAGTTGTCAAGTCGCTAAAGAGCAACTCGCTAAGCACCAAGTCGCTAAGTTGTAAAGTCGCTAAATAGCAACTCGCTAGGCATCAAATAGCTAACACCAAGTCGCTAACAAACTTAAGTACAAGTCGCTAACTTTTACCAAGTCGCTACCCGTAGTGGAGAATCCACTAAGTGTACTGTTTGTCGGCTTGTCTCAATAGACAAGTCGCTAAGCCTAAATCACTAACAACTTCAACTATAACTCGCTACCAAATTACAAAGCAAGTCGCTAACAAGAATAACACTCCATGGGTCAAGTCGTTAGCTAGAAAATCTTACAAACACCACTTTTCAATCCAAAAACAACCCAACTACGATGATTCTAGCTTACCAAATCAAAACCCACGCACATACAATGATTCTAAACACAAAACTACATCCAAGATTCAAACTTTAACACTAGAAATGATCCAAATGATGCAAAAACCACTAAACTTTTTCAAACTCTAAAACCATCTACAAATCACTAGAAATCCAAGGATATGTAAGAGATGATCAAACCATGGCACTTGATACCATTTGAAACATATTGGATTTCACAAACACACTAAACCATAATCACAAGTAGGCGTATAAGATGTTTTAGAGAGAGAAAGTGGGATATTCTAGAAAGAGAAACTTGTGGAATGTTAGATTCCAAATGAACATCCAACCATCTCCCTTGAGGGGAGAGGGCTATTTATACAAAGTATTACGCCCTCCTACGGGTTGTGGATCAGGCATACAATGGGTAAAGACCCGTCCTTCTTCCACGGTGTTGCACTAGACTAAAACTAAGCTAATAACTAACTAACCGCTAACATAATAAACGATATGTCTACGAGCTAACTTAAGCTAGATTATACTTGGGGTGACCGACGCTTCACAATAGAATATTCAATTCCTAACAAAACTATATAGAAAGATCCTTTGGATCTGAGGTTAGAGAGTTTACAACATTATTAGAGATGTGTGTTAAAGGGGTGAGTCACAATGAAGAAATGACTCTCTATTTATAGGAAAAAACTTGCTACTGTCCCACGGATCCCACGGATCCCTTGCTTGAGGGATCCGTCTAGTGTATTCCTAGGGATCCGTAGGACGCTCCCCCTAAATGGGTTCTGGTTCATGGATCATGGATCATGGGTTATAGAATTTGAACCACGGGTATCCAAATAGATATAATGTATCTAGAAGATGCAATGCATCTAGTCAATGGGTCATGGGTTAGCTCCATGGGTCAAGGATAATACCCATTATGATTTATGCATGATGTCATTCAATAGGTCATGGATCATGCTTCATGGGTATGGGTCATGGACTTTGGGTTTTACCCAACTACATTCAATGTATCTAGTTAATGGGTCAAGTATTTAGATTCTTACCTATTACATTACCAATTACAATACATAATTAGTATGTATATATATATATATATATATATATATATATATATATATATATATATATATATATATATATATATATCTATACCGATTATGTAAACACTAGTTGTTATACATATGCATTACTATAACATGAAAACACTATTACTTGTTTAGTGTTTTACATGAAAACGTAAGTGTGTTAGTAAACTATTGGCTCAAACTATTTACGTATTTTATTTGTTTCGTTAAAATGATTTTACGTTTGTTATCGACAAAACAATAGAGGATCGTAAAATATAAATAAACGTTTTTATGGCTTATTTTGTATTAATAATCTCCCCTTTTTGTTGATGACAAAACATAAGATTATTTTAAGGAAAAAACTAAAATTCGTAAAAGTTTGAATTGGAGTCTTTTACTCTCTTCTCCCCCCTTTTTGTCGAAACTAAAAGAGCGTCGAAAAGCACATATTGTTTTAAAAAAACATGTGAAAAGAGAAAAGTATGAAAAATAAAGAGTAAGGGAAGAGAAGTATTCTCGTCTTAGCTCCCCCTTGACGAGTCCATCCCTTTGTGAGGGCATCAAGTAAGTAGGAATACTAAGCGAGTGCGTTGCAATTATGTTTACAAATGGTTTCGTCCTTTTTGACGAACATGCTCCCCCTTGACGAGTGCTCCTTTGTAAGGAGGACGTCATGTAGTTATTGTAATCCTATGTGAAAGTATTGCAAATGGTTTGAAAATCTACAAAACAAAGGTTAGAAAACAAGTATATAATGCATAATTTCTAGCAAATAAGATTCAAGTTAGTAATAAACAAGTCTTTTGTTTCACGGATCCCACGGTTCCTCCTTTGGAGGGATCCATCTAGGCTAACATGAGGGATCCGTCTGCCTGTAAGCTCAAGACAGCAATGTTGATGTAAAATTTGAAGTTAACATCAAGAGTGATTTACGTATTAATGCACCAATGATAATACGACATATAACATGTAATTTCATTCAATAAAAACATGAGAAATGATCTACATATCTCTAAAACTAAGAGAATGATTTAAACATGAAATATGATTAATAAACTATCTAAGTTAAGCTTAAGACTAGGACACCATTTAAATCCTTAAGCTCAAGGTTGTTTAGGTTTGTTGACTTCATCGAAACGTTCGAGGAGGTGGTAAAACATGAAATGTTGCTCTTCACTTAGTTCTTGTATCAAGCCTTCAACATGTTGACAATGATAACAATCTTTGTCATGGCTCAGAAATGGTGGTGGTAGAAATGGAATGACTTGAGATGGAAGGTTTGGTTAAGGTTCCACAAAAGGAGGAGGGTTAAGTGAGGAAGGTTGAGGATTCTCAAAGGAAGGAGGAATTTGTAGAGGTGGTTCAACCAAAGGTGGTGGTGGTGTAATATGTGACGAGGATGGTGGTAGAGAGGTGTCTACTTCCATGTGATCGGGTAGTTGACTTTGATGATTCCTCATAATCCAAAAGGGATTATTTGAGGGTGATGAAGAAAAGAATGTCGGTGCTAGTGTTGATTCAACTCCTTGATTTTGTTACGCTATTCTATCTTTTGAGGAGAATGTTGGCAATGGTGGAGAATGAGATGGCCTAGAAGGCATGTCCTCTAAGTGGTAGAGGTGTGGAGATGAAAGTGGAGTGGTGAATGATAGGGCTCTAGGTACTAAGGGTGATGGTTTAGTGGATAGTCGTGTTTGGCATTGGTAGTTTTGTGGGAACAATACTTTTGGGGATTGGTTTGATTGGTTGAGTTGGTGGAGGGGAAATCCTAGCGTTTGTGGATTTAATGGGGGGTGATTCGGTTGAAGAAATTTCGTGAACAACACGAGCAAGTTTCTTGGGTGGTCCTTTGGTGGATGAGTTAGCACTAGGAGCTTTTCTCATGATGAGATGATTAGAGGTTACTGATGTAAGGTTTCTAAATACTGATAATGAGGTTGTAGATGATGGCTTAGAAGTCCTATCAAGGTAGCTTATAAAAGCACGGATTTGGCAAGTGCATTCAAGGTTTAAACCACTAAAATCCATTGAAATGTGACGATTTGCATGCACAAGAGTCAACTTCAGATTTGTACTGATCAAGAAGGTTAATTGAGGTAAGATGGAGTGTTCAAGTTAGCAAGGAGAGCTTGAAATGATTGTTTTAGCTAGGATTAGCTGAATCTGTCAGCCGGTTCCCTCCAATGAGGGATCCGTCTAGGCTAATCCTAGGGATCCGTCTTTCAACAGCCAAGAAAAGAGGAAAAAGATTTTTTGTGAGGTCTAGTACCTACACATCTTGAGTGTTTCAGTCTTCTTAAGTGTCTTAAATGATAGGGAACTTAAATGATCAAGAGCAATGAGTGATGGTAGCTAATGATTACCTTTTACGGAAGAAGATGGGACTTTATGAGCACCGATGAGTGATCAAAGATGACACTAATGGATTTGAGAGTGTCAAGCGGTGTTAAATGATCCTAGACATCAGATGGTAACTTAAAAGAAATTTGGAAAATTCTTTAAAATCATAAGAAATGAAAAACTAGTTTTTAGCCTATTTTGAGGTAAGGATGACTAAAATCAATTTGCTAAAATTGAGAGAAATATCAAACTAGGTGTTTTGAGATGGGAGGAACAATGTGTAAACATTGGAGCGGAAAGATGATAAGTTTTGAAGTAATGATAAATCAAAAACACCTTGAATGTGATCCTAAGTCATCCACGAGTGAATGTGAGATCAGCTAAGCCTAGAGAAAGTTTAAGTGATCCTAATGTAGCATGTTTAACTAGTCTAATGAGTTCTGGAAGCTAAAATTACACTTCTTCCACCCGGATCCCACGGATCCTTCACTTGAGGGATCCAGCTAGTTATAGCCAAGGGATCCGGCATCTGAGACAAATTCCTTAACAGAATGGTTGCAAGATTTAGTTCCATGTATCGAATTTTCAAACCAATGATCTCTACAGCAAGCATATATGTATATAAGTCTAGCATAGCAATGAGAGCATGTAAGAATAGCACATAAGCAATAAAATGAGATCGAGCTCACAAATAACACAAAGGTTTATCAAACTTAACAAGCACTATTCAAGAAGATCAAAACATATTTATGATCTAGATTAGTAAATCGTTTGTATTAACAATGGCGTGCAAGGTATGTGTCATGAAAGAAAAGAGTACATGATGGTGTTCAAGAGAATAGAGTTGTGAGGTGCTAGTTCAGGACAATCCTATACTTCATTTAGATCTAGAAGGTGGAGTTGTTGTTTGTAGAGATGAAGGAGTTGTGTTTAGAAGAGTAAGTGTTGGATATAGAAAGGCTTGAAGCAAGTATGGTTTTGTGAGTTGGTTTTAGCTAAGAGATGTTTACCTACGTGTTGGTATTTTGAAAAGTAAGAAAACACATGTATATGCGTCCTTAAGAAAGTGAATTGTTTAGAAGGTTGTTTTGGTTTAGTGAAGGTAATGAACTAAGTATAGTTATTACGGATTGTGATTAGCGTATAATGAACTTCCTCCTTGAAGTAATGTAGCTCTTCTCGATCAAAGCAAAATAATCGCTTGATGAGGCAAGTGGTTGTGATTAACTAAAAGAAAAATTAATTTTAAAACTTATTTGATTTGTAATCCTAAGACAACGCAAAGTATTTCCGTAGTAAACTTACTTTAGGAAAACATAGGAGTATATATTTCTCATGTGAGAGAATGAATATGAGACTATTACTAGCGGTGCTTAATTATGGCTAAACACGACCATTTTTATGGGTAATTTCACATACCCAACTTCTATCAAGGAAGCAATTCAACCGTTAGGTCAATGAATTTCTAGTGCAATAAGTTCTTCAGTATTCATTCTTAGGTTAGGAAAATTTATATTCCTACAATGACCTATCGAAGAGTAACAATGATGGTACTTTGCTTCGTTTTTATTAACATTATGCTTGAAACAACTAAGGTGACGAAGGTGTCATGTTTAAAAAAAATTAAAGTTGTCCATATGGTGAACAAAAATGGTTGGATGAGCTAGTTCAACATATGTTGTTGGAAAGCTCGAGTTTGGATTTTCGGATATGAACAATTATATTTGCATTGCAAAATAATTTACTTGAGTATATCAGATGAAATAATCAAGTTGTAAATCCTACTATGAAGCTTGGAAAGCGATTATGAAAAGGAAAACGGGAGAGTACATCATCAATACAAGTGTAGGTTATGATCCGATGTACATTCTTGTTGTTTTTAGAAAACCACAACAGAAAATATGAAATCAAGAAATCATATAAGCACATAAAACGTTTATATTGCACACATGACAAAGTCAACTATAAGCCATTTAGTATATTACATGTTTTAAACATTTTACAACTTATAAGACTTATCTAAGTATTTAAACTAACATTTTCGACACACCTAGATGCTATCCCAAACACTCCTTCAAATAGCACATTGATTATAAAATATTACTAAATCGACAAACAAGAGAATGAATAGCTAGGTGAGGAAACCACATATGTTATTCAAACAAACAAGCACAAAAACTATTTGAGATAAGCAAATAATCAAGTAATGCAAGGTAAGACAATTAATCATTTAGCATAGCATACTAAAGTTCTTTTCCCCGCTTTGTGTTAAATATAAACATGTATACCAAGCTTGATTAGTTTCTTTTATATTTATAAATATGATCAAAACCTTAATTTCAAAAGAAGACACACTGTTGTTCAAAGACGAAAACATCCGTCTCCAATTAGATCAAAAGTTTGTGCAAAAGTTATAACCGGAAAATGACTTTCTATTATAAATCAATGATTCTGTAAATTTTTGTTTTGAATCAGTTTATGAAATCATTTTAAATGAAATTAGACTCAAATACCTTTCAAATGATAGGTGGCACGACTTCAACAGACTTACAGTTAATTAGTTATGAATTTTTGAAATTTAGACAAAAACTGTTTTTTGTTGCACGGATCTAACGGATCCCTTCCAAATGGGATCCGCGGATCTGACACAGATTCACAAAAATACATATTTTGACCCAACGAAAAAGTTTAATCTTTGTAGACTTTTAGTGAGGTTATATTACCCATTCCAATATTTATTCAAGCTTGAATGAACATATATCAAACACAAAACTTCAAAGAAAAAAAATCACTAAAATACTTTTCATATATGCTTATTATAAGATAGAAGCATATATCACCATTTTATTCACAAACATTTTAGCATGTCTTTGACCAATAATTGTAACTAAGAGAACATACCTTTGCTATATTCCCTTTTTATGGTTTTTGAAACCATAAACACGAGATACTTCATGATCTTCTAAGATGCCCAAATCCTTTGCTATGTAGATTTCTCAAAAAAAAATGTTAGAATGATCTATCACTATCCAACATTTAAAAAATAATGATTTCTAAAAGCATTACTTTTTGTTTTAAGAAATTCCCTTCTTTGTAGTTTTCAAACATACACGGATCGTTTCAAGTTTTCAAAGTACAATATACTTTAAAAGACTTGGTAACGAAGCTCTGATACCAGTTGTGGAAAACTAGAAGGGGGGGAGGGAGTTGAATAGTTTTATCGATTAAAACTTCGTTTTAACTTTTTAGATTGACTTATGTCAATCTATTTGATGTGTATGTTGGATGTTGATAGATAAGTATGTAAATAAGTAATGCAAAGGTAAAGAGTAAGAAACACAAAACCACGACAAGATTGTTTATAGTGGTTCGGCTACAAGGACACCTTCCTTGCCCTACTCCACTCCCCGAGTCACCTACTCGAGAGTTCTTAATGACTACACAACTCAAACTCCTTGTGGCGGAGAAGCCTTCACAACGTCGCCTACTCTTTATCTGGTACAAGGATAGACATCAGGTTCTTCCACGAGGTAGAACCAAATCTATCACAACGTCGACTACACTGTATTCGGTACAAGGCTAGATACCGAGTTCCATTACAAAGGAGGAACTATTACCCAACACTACACAACACCTAAAGGAGATCCACTCCTTATAATAACATCAATAAGGATATCAATTTCCTTTGACCCAAACTAGTCTATTTTGTACATCAAAACACCATATCGAATGTACACCCTAGGCACCTTTCACTAATGCCTTTGACACGACTCCTAGGCACCCTTCATTAATGCCTTCCACACGACTCCTAGGCACCCTTCACTAATGCCTTCAACACGGACTTTCGACACCCTTCACTAATGCTTTTGACATGGATCTTCGGCACCCTTCACTAATGCCTTCGACTTGACCCTTTTGACATCTTTCACCTATGTCTTCAACACAACACTTCTCATGAGAGAATAAAGAACTATCAACAAGATAACATTAGTAGTCTTGATGATGACGAAGCTTGGCAACCCATGGACTTGAGCTTGCTTGAGTTCAAGAGGTGGTGATCTCGCCTTTAAGAGGAACCTAGACAATCACACAAACAAAAAACTATATAGAAAGATGCTTTGGATATAAGTTTAGAGAGTTTACAACATTATGAGAAAATGTGTGTGAAAGGGGTGAGTTACAATGAGGAAATGGCTCTTTATTTATAGGAAAAAACTTGCTACTATCCCACGGATCCCACAAATCCCTTGCTTGAGGGATCCGTCTAGTTTATTCCTAGGACGCTCCCCCTAAATGGGTTGTGGGTCATGGATCATGGGTTATAGACTTTGAACCATGGGTATCTAAATAGATATATTGTATCTAGAAGATGCAATGCATCTAGTCAATGGGTCATGGGTTAGCTCCATGGGTCATGGATAATACCTATTTTGACTTATGCAATGGGTCATGGATCATGCTCTATGGGTATGGGTCATGGACTTTGGGTTTTACCCAACTACATTCAATGTATCTAGTTAATGGGTCAAGTACTTAGATTCTTACCCATTACAATACATACTAAGTATGTATATATATATATATATATATATATATATATATATATATATATATATATATATATATATATACCCATTATGTAAACACTAGTTGTTATATATATGCATTACTATAACATGAAAACACTATTACTTGTTTAGTGTTTTATATGAAAACATAAGTGTGTTAGTAAACTATTGGCTCAAACTATTTACGTATTTTATTTGTTTCGTTAAAATGATTTTACGTTTGTTATCGATAAAACATTAGAAGATCGTAAAATATAAATAAACATTTTTACGTCTTATTTGTATTAACACGATGATTTGCGAATGTCCTCATCAGGCGAAGTAGAAGGCGCTTCCCTACCAGTGGGTTGTATGTTTCCCTCTAGATCTTGTTGAGTAGTAGTTGGGACTAAGGGCACTGATTGTGATGTATCAATGTCCTTCGTTGTCACCTGGGGTTATGTTGCTTGGTCACCCTTTGGTGTCTTATCAGTCTAGGGCTTCTTTGTCCTTTTGGTCTGTGTTCCAGAAGCCTCAGGGCTCTGAGACTTGAGTTTGGTCTTAGTCCCAGTCTGATACTTCCCCTTTCTCTTTTTAGAAGCAGGGTTTGGAGACACTGATTCCCTCTAGTTGTTTACAACAACCATATGGCCCGTCAATTCAATTTTAGTGACTAAGGATGGGTTCTTTGAAAAATTTGATGGACTCAGGGTGGCAAGTAAAGCGCCAAAATGATAATCCTGAGTATAATTACAACCCAGTAACTCTTGCAAAGCACAAGAGACAAACCTAGGGTATGAAATGTATTTCAACCTAGTTTTGCTTAGGAGCTTGGTTAAGAGATCACTGTAAATGATATCTCCTATGTCGACAGTGGTCCTATCATCAGGCAGTAAGCCATAATCAACTATAAATGATCTCTCCTATGTCGACAGTGGTCCTGTCATCAGGAAGTAAGCCATCATCAAAAGTGAACAAGATCTTCCAAGCCATGGTAAATGAATTTTTGGTGACAGGGTGTTGTCTAGTAACTTTGTATCAAAAGCAATTATTTCTAACGGCCTTAACAGTGGTTGGGTCAGGGTTCTTAACATATTCACCATTATTGTAGTCAAGCCCTTTTGAAGAGCAAAAAGTTTTGAAGTCCAAAGTCATTTGTTGTTCCCCATTTAAGACTGAAAACCTGATGAGAAACTCCTTGAGAGGTCTAGGCTGGTTCTCATCAGTATTGGGTAACGGGTCAAAGGCCACTGCTGTTGCGAAAAACTCCCTAAGGAAGTTATGGTAGATTATAGAGGGTGAGTTTGTAAAGGCCTTCTTTAGTGGGCAGTTAAACAAAGATTTCATGATTCGCTTATAGGCTGGGACATCATTGGGGTATTCAAAATTGTCTATAACATTGTTGGTTTTAAATTCAACACTCTCTAAACCTCCTACCCATTGTGGTGCAAACAAAACGCTTTGAGTTCATACTCTGAAAAGTTTTTAGGGTTTTGGTTCTGACAAGAAGATCAAAGAGGGTAATTTCCTTATTACCAATTGTTTTGAAAGATTGAGTTTTGAAGAAAACCTTTGAATGTGGTTAGACAAAATGAAAGGTAATTTTTGTATAAACCAATTTTAGAACAAAGCACACACAGTTGTTTTGATGTTTGAAATAATTTGACAGAGTTTGATTTCAAAAAACAATTATGTGTGTGTTTTTTTGTGTTTGGGAAGGGGTATTTATAGTGTAACATATTGGTTTTCATAAACACACAATCAAGCACAAATAAGGTTCGAATGATATAAAGTAATTTAGAGAGAGAAAGTAGAATGGGAGCCTTTCTAGAGAGAGAAAACAAAAGAAAGAAGGTTAGATTATGTGACAGGTCCAACCCTCTACCTTGGGAGGTAGAGGGTATTTATAGTTACATACTACACGTCCTCCTTCGGACTGTGGATCAGACATACAGTGGGTAAAGACCCGTCCGTCCTTCACGGTGTTGCTCTAAACTAAATAACTAACTAAATAACTGGAAAATAACGTAATGTCTATGAGCTAACATATGCTAGACTAGAGTTGAGGTGACCGACTCTTCACTATGGATTTTCTAAATCCTAACATATAGAGTCGTGGAAGGGTTGATTTTGCACATGTGAGGTTTTGTAAAAGTAGTTTTTAAAACGTTTCATTTTTCTCATTTAATGCTTCCACTCCATTACTCGCAGTTTTTTCCCAAGTTTCAAGGGAACAGTTACAATAGCATTTGCATAGGTGACATCACCAATAAAATATCCTTTGGATATTTGTTGTGAGTAGGGGCATTAAATTCCAAGTGGGATAAGGTGAGGATTATAGGGACCCATGACATGGATGACATAAGGGTTTAAAAACCTAGGACATTAAGTAACTGAAATACTTAGAGCATTTAGTTACTTAGTTAATATGTTCTATATCCTATGTCAGGGACCCTGAGTGAGTTTTAGTCATTCAGTGAGAAGATGTGTTTTTGGGGGTATTTATTTAGGGACCAGTGACCTTCTAAGAGAGAATTGCTGAGATTGGGATTGATTATCAGGTTACTGACTTTCAATGTCAAGCATTCCCAATTCAACTTTTAGTCTCTTGAAGGTAGGTTCATCCAAGGATTTGGTGAAGATATCAGCTAGCTGATATTCAGTAAGGATGAAATGAATTTCTATGTCTCCTTTCATGATGTGGTCCCTGATAAAATTGTATCTGATATCAATGTGTTTGGTTCTTTGGTGAAGGACAGGGTTGTTGGAGATAGCAATTGCATTGGTTTATCATAGAAGATGGGTACCATATTGTAGTGAATGTCATAGTCACTAAGTTGACTTTTCATCCATAGCACATTGGCATAGCACCCTATAACTGCCACGTATTCAACTTCAGCTGAGGACATAACCACTGATTGTTGCTTCTTAGTACTCCAACAAACAACTTTTACTCTAAGGAATTGACAGAATCCTGAAGTACTTTTGCTATCCATGTTGCAACCAGCTTAGTCAGAATCAGAGTAACCTTTAAGGACAAATCCTGAACATTTAGGGTAGTAAAGTCCAAGATTTGGGGTACCCTTCAGGTAGTTGAGGATTCTTTTGGGTGTAGTGAGATGTGATTCCTTAGGGCCAGACTAAAATATTTCAATTAGACATAATGCAAGTTGTATGTCTGGTCTAGAAGTAGTGAGATATATCAGTGACCCTACTATTCCTCTAAAGTGAGTTTGGTTAACTAATTTGCCAGTGAGATCTGGTCCAAGGTTATTTGGTGGGACCATTGGAGTCTTCACTGAGGCATAATTAGAGAACTCATATTTCTTCACGGGATTTCTAGTTTATTTCCCTTGACTGATAGAGATTCCTTTGTCAGTTTGCCTGATTTGTAGTCCAAGAAAGTATATGAGCTTACCCATCATGCTCATTTCAAATTTCTTTGTCATCAGTTTTCAAACTATTTTCAAAGTGTATAATTTGTTGAACCAAAGATGATGTCATCAACATATACTTGGACTAGTATCACATCTTGTTTTATCCTACAGACAAACAAGTTGTTGTCTATCTTTCCTATGACAAACTTGTTTTGGATCAGGAAGGCTGAGAGAGTTTCATACCATGCTCTAGGAGATTGCTTCAGTCCATATAGGGCTTTTTCAAGCTTGCAGACATAGTCAGGGTACTCACTAGTTTCAAAGCCTGGGGGTTTCTGTGACAACTGGCAATTTAGGGAGTCTATTTTAGGTAACCGCATTACGTTAAACTAAACCGAGCTTTGCCTTTATCACTATTTTTAGAAACCATGACTTGACTTTATATCGTCTATTGGTTTTTACGGTTTATTTCATTATTAAATGATTTATCGTATGAGTTTCAACTCTATTTGGTAGGCACTATTTGATTCGGCACTAGAAAAGCCTAAAACAAGAATTATTCTTTTAGACCGTAACTCGAAAATTGACAAATAAATAGTCAAAACTCATGGAAAAACGTAAATAACGATGTTAGAAAGTCGAATGAATGTTGTTGGACACTCTTGGGACAATATATGAGCTCGGGAATGGGTAAACGGGATAGTTTACAAAAAATGGCGACCACGGCCCCTCCCCTTTGGTTTGGCCGGCCACCCCTTCCCCCCCTCTCTTTTATTATTTAGTTCCTATCTCCTAGTATATATACCCACCCACTACCTCATTCACTACTTTCATTTCTCTCACTAAAAACACATACACAACACTTTATCTCTCTACTTTCTCTCTCCTAAAAATTAAAATAAAAACCCTAACCCTAAACCCACCATCGCCAACCACTGTTCTGGCCACCACGGCCCACCGGCGGTGTGTCACCCCCCACCTCCACCACCATCTTGAAGCTCTCTTTCTCCTCTTTCCAACCATATATTACACGCTCCATTTGGACTTCAATAACACCTGCAAATCTTCGAATCAAGATTCGTACTTTTAGGGTTTCAAGTGGGTTTTGGAATTGGTGTTTGAATAAGGTAAATGGAACAAGATTTGAGCTTGTTTGAGCTATTAGAAGCCACAAATTGAAATCTAGGGTTTTGACCTAATGATGAAATTTGAGGCTTTTGGGTGGAACATGAAACTAAGTCTAATTAGTGACTAAATAAACAAGTAATTAGTGTTTGGTAAATGTGTGGTGTACCAATTTGATGGGTTTATGCATTTTAGGTATAGTTTCATATTTTTGGTTAAGATAGATGATAGGTTTTGTGTTTGGTTAGTGATTGAAGCTTGAATGATTGGATTTTGATGTTGTGGAATGGATTTGGGTAATGTTTGAATGGTTTGGAAGGGTGTACGAGCCACATAGGGCACGTACGTAGCCCTTCGATTACGTACGTGACCCACTTGGGCCATGGGTCTGGGTCGGGTCGATTTGGTAGTGTCACAATTCTCAATTTTTGGTCATTTCTCACACTCTACTTTCATCATACTAGTCATGCATGGGTTTTGCATTTCACATCAAACGCATAAATTTCATATTAAATAAACGTTATCGCGTAAGTTATTATTTTGAACATTTAATCCGATACTTCCAAAAATGATCCCGATATATTTTTATACTCACATTTAGTTTATAAAAACAATATTTTTAGTTTACCTAGTGTTTTAAATTTATTTTGTATATAAATCGTTAAATTTATATTATTACGACGCTTTTCTTAAAAACTACACGATAATTATTATATCACTCAAATTTTACAAGAAATGTATTTTTACAATTTTTATGATCTCATTATACTCTACTTTGATCTATTAAAAATTACTTTTACCTAAAACTACCTTAAATACTCAAATGTATATAAAAGCTACCATTTACCTTAACTTAAATTCATTTCACTTACACTTTTTAACAATTTTATACATTATGAAAGAAAAAAAAAATATATATATTACACATACTTCCCCCCTTGGCCGACCAAGGGGGGGTAGGCATTTATTGGGTTGGTAACAATTGTCTTGATAGTATAGATTTATACTCCAAACTCATTCATTTCATTCATCTCAACAAATTCACAAGTTAAGTAAAGTTGTTTCTTCTCTCTTGTTTCATCTCCTCCAAACCGGTCACACCTTAAGTTAAGAAGGAATTCATAAAATGTTTCCAAGATCAAGTTAACACAATCTAGTTACACTCTTATTAAAGGTTTTGAAATAAAAACCTAGGGTGTTTAGGTTAATCCTTGTTCTAATCACCTCATCAAGTAACTTGTAAGCATATCATTTTCATTTACATTTTTCCTTATCATTTCATATGTATTTCATCATTTTTTTTTAGCAAGCATGCAAGACTTATTGTTATTCATACCATTTTAACATTGTTTTTAGAGTTTTATACATATAAAAGTCATCCTATAATTTATCCCTAGTTATATATTGGTCTTGATGATGTTTAGGAACCCATGACACCCTAAGACGGTGTATGGTAGGATTAGAATAGCTTTGGAGTTGTTTTGAAGGGATTGGAATAGGTTTAGTACGAGAAAAACTCTTTTCGACAAGTCTAAAAAGTGGTCTGATCTTATTTTGAATTTCTGGAAAATCCGACAGTAGACACGAATTTTTGGCCTAGATATTTAGAAAATATACTTTAAAACGAATCCGTGGCCGCTTGAACGGATTAAAACGGAGTTATAACGAAGAAGTTATGAATTTTTCAAGTTTGACGACGATATATATATTTTCTAAAAATTTCAGCAACCTATTTTTGTTTTATACGAGTCAAAAACGAGTCTTAAACTTTATAAATTATTTCGACTTATCAAAAATATATTAGTATACTTTGATACGAAGCTAAGGACGTATAATACGTAGAAAACGGATTTGTAACGACTAAAATATACACGTTTTCACAACATTGCCGTAACTTTATTAGTTAAGAAAAACTATATTATTTTTAGTTGACAAGTGTTACGGTAAACAAAACGACCATATTGAAGGCTATTTTTAACGTTGACGTAGAACTTTTTGTAACGAGATGTCTTCTAATAAAATTTAAATCATCAAGCATATTTTCCAAAATGACCAACCGTTTGTATAGCGGAGTTGTAATAAATTATTTACGGTTGCTTAAACTTTGCCGAAACTCACTTTTTAAACCACATTTGGACAAAATCACCCTACTTAACCTATGTTTTTCTTTATGAACGAGACCTCTAGGATAAAAACTTAAATGACAAAACTTCTAGATTTTGATACAAGCTTTCCAAAACCGTTGAGTTCGTTTCCTAATGTTCGACGTACACCATTTTACGACTAGCTTTTCGAGGCCATTTTTGTCACTTTCATGAAATTTCCAACGACATTATTTTACGACGAAAAGTTATAATTTCACAATAAATCATTAAATGACTATCGTGGGATATCATTTCAACATAAATACTTGTAAAGTATTTTATAATATGACGGGATGTCATAACCATATTTTGACGATAAACATTATTTCCAAAACGTACAAGTGGTATGGATATCATATGGAGTTGCATGCACAACATTGTATCACGCATTCACAACAACATATCATAACTCAAGTCATAACATTCATTTAGGTCGCGGATAGTTTCCGAGCCTCATTTTAGTGCACTTCATTTTGTTAGCATATCAATCATACCAGGTGAGTTCATACCCCGCTTTTACTCATTTAAATTCCTATAAACTATTTGGGGCGAGATATATGCTTATTTATCCAAACATTTAAACTCTTTTGCCAAACAACACTACTTATACTTTAGACTTGATTGCGTTATATACTTGATTGGGTTATACTTGATTTCATATGCATATTTGGAACAAACATACAAGAATTAGTGGCACCAAATTAAGTTGTTGGAAGGCTATTAATTTACAAACATACAAGAATTAGTGGCTCCAAATTAAGTTGTTGGAAGGCTATTAATTTACAAACATACAAGAATTAGTGGCTCCAAATTAAGTTGTTGGAAGGCTATTAATTTACAAACATACAAGAATTAGTGGCTCCAAATTAAGTTGTTGGAAGGCTATTAATTTACAAACATACAAGAATTAATGGCTCCAAATTAAGTTGTTGGAAGGCTATTAATTTACAAACATCCCAATATTTATATGTTGGAAGACTCTTGTGGTGACATTTATACTTTTAACTACCTTAATGCGCATATTCATGATTGTCATTCTACTTTAGGCAATGGGTTGTGAACACACAGGTTGCAAGTTTTGTATGGGCGGAACTTGGAACTGAGTGGATTTACCATGCCTTTGCTGTGTGAACATTTCTCTAAGTATTTCAGATCATTTTATCACAAACTTATGAACTCACCAACCTTTGTGTTGACACTTTTTAGCATATTTATCTCAGGTTGTAAGGCGATAGCATTTCATGGAGCTTTTGGGTCTCATGGCATACATTGGAGTCTAGTGTTTTTATCTATTACCATTCGACATGTTTTGTAAACCTTTATGTATTATCAAACTTTGGGATCTCATGTGTTGTAAACTTTAACTTATTTAATCGAATGGTAAACTCTTTAAAACGTCTCATTATAGAGGTCGTTTTCTTTATCCATACTTTGTGCTATGACGTCATACCCCAATGACACTATCGTTCCGCTGCGATAATTTTGGGGGTGTGACATATTGGTATCAGAGACTTGGTTATAGAGAACTAGGTTGCATTTTAGTTCCTAGACTATAACCGCTTTCACGTCGATCCTTTCTTTTCCTATCGCCTTACTCACTTTTCGTGCGCATATGTTTTCTTAAGTATTCCTTCTAGAACCACCTCATTGGATAACGTAGTTTCCTTGTACCAATAGGGGAGTCCCAAAATCTAGTTGGGTCATCAAAGATATGGAGCTCAGTAATGAGCACTTATCTAACTTGATCTCGTGACAGTTCTTGTTTGATGAGATGCGAGATCGAGCTAAATAAGTGTTACTATAAAGCTGGATAGATTTGATGATTTTGCCCGAGGATGGGAGTTCTCTTGAGGATACTTTGGGAACTGCTGGCGACCAAACCTCGTAGTGACTTTAGCACCTAACGGAATTTCCTACACACCAAGTGCGACTCTCCCTAGATACCTACCCTAAATTCCTCCTCCACTGTTTAGAATCGGATGATAGAATGGCTATCTATTTCAGTAACAACAATCGCCGAGACATGTATGCTTGGTGGTATGTACACGTGTGAAATGAAGCAATTATAATTATGGTGGCCAACATAATTATAAATGCGTCACAACCCACGTGGACATATGCGACCACGCATACGTAGATCGGTGTGGGCACACCTTAGGAACCAATTTGTGGCGTGGTATTATGTTTGAGGACGTTAAGTATAGACATTGGGAATTCAACGGTTCTTTCCCTTGCAGAGATAATGGCACCAAAGAGAGTAACACGCAGTACTGGCCGAGGTGGTGCGGCACCAAGGGGTGGAATGACAGGTGGACGTGGAGGTAGAGGAAGTGGTAGCGACGTGGGTAACAATGACAACAACACTGGCGGAAACCCTGATTTTGCCGCCATCATCGCTCAACAACTTCAAATCTTGCTTCCCACTATTGTCACACAAGTTGGAAATCATATGAATAACTCGGGAAACCATGGGAACGGGAACGGTACTGGCGACACCAACAATGTAGTTGGCAGTAACAACAACAACACCAACAACAACAACAACAGAATTGGATGCACATATAAAGAATTTTCGGCATGCAAACCTGTGGAGTTTGATGGTATAGGAGGTGCTTTGGCATATACTCGATGGGTAGAGAAGACAGAGTCAGTGATCGACATCAGCAATTGTGCCACACATCAGAGGGTGAAGTATGCTGCTTGCTTGCTATCAGGAAAAGCATTGACATGGTGGAACACACAGATACAGGCTAGGGGCAGAGAGGCAGCTATAGGTATGACATGGGACGAATTTAAGGCGTTATTGAAAGAGGAGTACTGCCCGGACAATGAAATGCAGAAATTGGAAGATGAATTTTATCACCACTCTATGATAGGGGCTGGTCACGCAGCCTACACAGACCGATTTCATGAGTTAGCCAGACTAGTTCCTCATCTAGTTACCCCTGAGTCCAAGAGAATCTCGAGGTACATATATGGTCTTGTCCCCGAAATCCGTGGAACCGTGAAAACAACTGAGCCGTCTACAATACAAAGTGCAATACTGAGGGCAGGAACCCTGACAGACGAGATGGTTAGAAATGGTGCTTTGAAGAGCAGTGACAAGAGGAAGGAAGCGAGCGGGTCGAATAAGCAAATGGACGCGGTAGCAGACAGCAAAAGGGCAAGAGTTTTTGTGGCAACTGGTACTGAACAAAGAGAGTATGCGGGTACACATCCCAAGTGTGCTAAATGTGCTTATCATCATCCGAAGACCAAACCCTGCCGCTTGTGTACAAATTGTAATCGATACGGCCATTTTAAGGAGCAGTGTAAAACACAGATTGGCAACATGAGGAATAACCAAAGGACTTGCTTTGAATGTAACAGCCCGAACCACTTCCGGAATAATTGTCCTAAGTTGAATGGAACGCAGAGGCAAACACAAGGTAACCAACACCTAGCTTTAGCAATTGAAGGAAACGACCCGAACCCTGCACCCGATATCAGTCCACCTCGACCTCGAGCATTCTATATAGGGACCGAGGCAGCCCGCAACGCGTAACTGGTACGTTTTCCCTAGACGCATAAGTTTGACATAAACACTTTGACCATACACTTGATTTCGCTAAACCTTAGGGTAGAACTTTATGTATCATCGATTGAATCACGAGGACGTGATTCCTCTGACATGGGAAGAATGTCACAATTCTCAATTTTTGGTCATTTCTCACACTCTACTTTCATCATACTAGTCATGCATGGGTTTTGCATTTCACATCAAACGCATAAATTTCATATTAAATAAACGTTATCGCGTAAGTTATTATTTTGAACATTTAATCCGATACTTCCAAAAATGATCCCGCTATATTTTTATACTCACATTTAGTTTATAAAAACAATATTTTTAGTTTACCTACTGTTTTAAATTTATTTTGTATATAAATCGTTAAATTTATATTATTACGACGCTTTTCTTAAAAACTACACGATAATTATTATATCACTCAAATTTTACAAGAAATGTATTTTTACAATTTTTATGATCTCATTATACTCTACTTTGATCTATTAAAAATTACTTTTACCTAAAACTACCTTAAATACTCAAATGTATATAAAAGCTACCATTTACCTTAACTTAAATTTATTTCACTTACACTTTTTAACAATTTTATACATTATGAAAGAAAAAAAAATATATATTACACATACTTCCCCCCTTGGCCGACCAAGGGGGGGTAGGCATTTATTGGGTTGGTAACAATTGTCTTGATAGTATAGATTTATACTCCAAACTCATTCATTTCATTCATCTCAACAAATTCACAAGTTAAGTAAAGTTGTTTCTTCTCTCTTGTTTCATCTCCTCCAAACCGGTCACACCTTAAGTTAAGAAGGAATTCATAAAATGTTTCCAAGATCAAGTTAACACAATCTAGTTACACTCTTATTAAAGGTTTTGAAATAAAAACCTAGGGTGTTTAGGTTAATCCTTGTTCTAATCACCTCATCAAGTAACTTGTAAGCATATCATTTTCATTTACATTTTTCCTTATCATTTCATATGTATTTCATCATTTTTTTTAGCAAGCATGCAAGACTTATTGTTATTCATACCATTTTAACATTGTTTTTAGAGTTTTATACATATAAAAGTCATCCTATAATTTATCCCTTGTTATATATTGGTCTTGATGATGTTAGGAACCCATGACACCCTAAGAAGGTGCATGGTAGGATTAGAATAGCTTTGGAGTTGTTTTGAAGGGATTGGAATAGGTTTAGTACGAGAAAAACTCTTTCGACAAGTCTAAAAAGTGGTCTGATCTTATTTTGAATTTCTGGAAAATCCGACAGTAGACACGAATTTTTGGCCTAGATATTTAGAAAATATACTTTAAAACGAATCCGTGGCCGCTTGAACGGATTAAAACGGAGTTATAACGAAGAAGTTATGAATTTTTCAAGTTTGACGACGATATATATATTTTCTAAAAATTTCAGCAACCTATTTTTGTTTTATACGAGTCAAAAACGAGTCTTAAACTTTATAAATTATTTCGACTTATCAAAAATATATTAGTATACTTTGATACGAAGCTAAGGACGTATAATACGTAGAAAACGGATTTGTAACGACTAAAATATACACGTTTTCACAACATTGCCGTAACTTTATTAGTTAAGAAAAACTATATTATTTTTAGTTGACAAGTGTTACGGTAAACAAAACGACCATATTGAAGGCTATTTTTAACGTTGACGTAGAACTTTTTGTAACGAGATGTCTTCTAATAAAATTTAAATCATCAAGCATATTTTCCAAAATGACCAACCGTTTGTATAGCGGAGTTGTAATAAATTATTTACGGTTGCTTAAACTTTGCCGAAAATCACTTTTTAAACCACATTTGGACAAAATCACCCTACTTAACCTATGTTTTTCTTTATGAACGAGACCTCTAGGATAAAAACTTAAATGACAAAACTTCTAGATTTTGATACAAGCTTTCCAAAACCGTTGAGTTCGTTTCCTAATGTTCGACGTACACCATTTTACGACTAGCTTTTCGAGGCCATTTTTGTCACTTTCATGAAATTTCCAACGACATTATTTTACGACGAAAAGTTATAATTTCACAATAAATCATTAAATGACTATCGTGGGATATCATTTCAACATAAATACTTGTAAAGTATTTTATAATATGACGGGATGTCATAACCATATTTTGACGATAAACATTATTTCCAAAACGTACAAGTGGTATGGATATCATATGGAGTTGCATGCACAACATTGTATCACGCATTCACAACAACATATCATAACTCAAGTCATAACATTCATTTAGGTCGCGGATAGTTTCCGAGCCTCATTTTAGTGCACTTCATTTTGTTAGCATATCAATCATACCAGGTGAGTTCATACCCCGCTTTTACTCATTTAAATTCCTATAAACTATTTGGGGCGAGATATATGCTTATTTATCCAAACATTTAAACTCTTTTGCCAAACAACACTACTTATACTTTAGACTTGATTGCGTTATATACTTGATTGGGTTATACTTGATTTCATATGCATATTTGGAACAAACATACAAGAATTAGTGGCACCAAATTAAGTTGTTGGAAGGCTATTAATTTACAAACATACAAGAATTAGTGGCTCCAAATTAAGTTGTTGGAAGGCTATTAATTTACAAACATACAAGAATTAGTGGCTCCAAATTAAGTTGTTGGAAGGCTATTAATTTACAAACATACAAGAATTAGTGGCTCCAAATTAAGTTGTTGGAAGGCTATTAATTTACAAACATACAAGAATTAATGGCTCCAAATTAAGTTGTTGGAAGGCTATTAATTTACAAACATCCCAATATTTATATGTTGGAAGACTCTTGTGGTGACATTTATACTTTTAACTACCTTAATGCGCATATTCATGATTGTCATTCTACTTTAGGCAATGGGTTGTGAACACACAGGTTGCAAGTTTTGTATGGGCGGAACTTGGAACTGAGTGGATTTACCATGCCTTTGATGTGTGAACATTTCTCTAAGTATTTCAGATCATTTTATCACAAACTTATGAACTCACCAACCTTTGTGTTGACACTTTTTAGCATATTTATCTCAGGTTGTAAGGCGATAGCATTTCATGGAGCTTTTGGGTCTCATGGCATACATTGGAGTCTAGTGTTTTTATCTATTACCATTCGACATGTTTTGTAAACCTTTATGTATTATCAAACTTTGGGATCTCATGTGTTGTAAACTTTAACTTATTTAATCGAATGGTAAACTCTTTAAAACGTCTCATTATAGAGGTCGTTTTCTTTATCCATACTTTGTGCTATGACGTCATACCCCAATGACACTATCGTTCCGCTGCGATAATTTTGGGGGTGTGACATATTGGTATCAGAGACTTGGTTATAGAGAACTAGGTTGCATTTTAGTTCCTAGACTATAACCGCTTTCACGTCGATCCTTTCTTTTCCTATCGCCTTACTCACTTTTCGTGCGCATATGTTTTCTTAAGTATTCCTTCTAGAACCACCTCATTGGATAACGTAGTTTCCTTGTACCAATAGGGGAGTCCCAAAATCTAGTTGGGTCATCAAAGATATGGAGCTCAGTAATGAGCACTTATCTAACTTGATCTCGTGACAGTTCTTGTTTGATGAGATGCGAGATCGAGCTAAATAAGTGTTACTATAAAGCTGGATAGATTTGATGATTTTGCCCGAGGATGGGAGTTCTCTTGAGGATACTTTGGGAACTGCTGGCGACCAAACCTCGTAGTGACTTTAGCACCTAACGGAATTTCCTACACACCAAGTGCGACTCTCCCTAGATACCTACCCTAAATTCCTCCTCCACTGTTTAGAATCGGATGATAGAATGGCTATCTATTTCAGTAACAACAATCGCCGAGACATGTATGCTTGGTGGTATGTACACGTGTGAAATGAAGCAATTATAATTATGGTGGCCAACATAATTATAAATGCGTCACAACCCACGTGGACATATGCGACCACGCATACGTAGATCGGTGTGGGCACACCTTAGGAACCAATTTGTGGCGTGGTATTATGTTTGAGGACGTTAAGTATAGACATTGGGAATTCAACGGTTCTTTCCCTTGCAGAGATAATGGCACCAAAGAGAGTAACACGCAGTACTGGCCGAGGTGGTGCGGCACCAAGGGGTGGAATGACAGGTGGACGTGGAGGTAGAGGAAGTGGTAGCGACGTGGGTAACAATGACAACAACACTGGCGGAAACCCTGATTTTGCCGCCATCATCGCTCAACAACTTCAAATCTTGCTTCCCACTATTGTCACACAAGTTGGAAATCATATGAATAACTCGGGAAACCATGGGAACGGGAACGGTACTGGCGACACCAACAATGTAGTTGGCAGTAACAACAACAACACCAACAACAACAACAACAGAATTGGATGCACATATAAAGAATTTTCGGCATGCAAACCTGTGGAGTTTGATGGTATAGGAGGTGCTTTGGCATATACTCGATGGGTAGAGAAGACAGAGTCAGTGATCGACATCAGCAATTGTGCCACACATCAGAGGGTGAAGTATGCTGCTTGCTTGCTATCAGGAAAAGCATTGACATGGTGGAACACACAGATACAGGCTAGGGGCAGAGAGGCAGCTATAGGTATGACATGGGACGAATTTAAGGCGTTATTGAAAGAGGAGTACTGCCCGGACAATGAAATGCAGAAATTGGAAGATGAATTTTATCACCACTCTATGATAGGGGCTGGTCACGCAGCCTACACAGACCGATTTCATGAGTTAGCCAGACTAGTTCCTCATCTAGTTACCCCTGAGTCCAAGAGAATCTCGAGGTACATATATGGTCTTGTCCCCGAAATCCGTGGAACCGTGAAAACAACTGAGCCGTCTACAATACAAAGTGCAATACTGAGGGCAGGAACCCTGACAGACGAGATGGTTAGAAATGGTGCTTTGAAGAGCAGTGACAAGAGGAAGGAAGCGAGCGGGTCGAATAAGCAAATGGACGCGGTAGCAGACAGCAAAAGGGCAAGAGTTTTTGTGGCAACTGGTATTGAACAAAGAGAGTATGCGGGTACACATCCCAAGTGTGCTAAATGTGCTTATCATCATCCGAAGACCAAACCCTGCCGCTTGTGTACAAATTGTAATCGATACGGCCATTTTAAGGAGCAGTGTAAAACACAGATTGGCAACATGAGGAATAACCAAAGGACTTGCTTTGAATGTAACAGCCCGAACCACTTCCGGAATAATTGTCCTAAGTTGAATGGAACGCAGAGGCAAACACAAGGTAACCAACACCTAGCTTTAGCAATTGAAGGAAACGACCCGAACCCTGCACCCGATATCAGTCCACCTCGACCTCGAGCATTCTATATAGGGACCGAGGCAGCCCGCAACGCGTAACTGGTACGTTTTCCCTAGACGCATAAGTTTGACATAAACACTTTGACCATACACTTGATTTCGCTAAACCTTAGGGTAGAACTTTATGTATCATCGATTGAATCACGAGGACGTGATTCCTCTGACATGGGAAGAATGTCACAATTCTCAATTTTTGGTCATTTCTCACACTCTACTTTCATCATACTAGTCATGCATGGGTTTTGCATTTCACATCAAACGCATAAATTTCATATTAAATAAACGTTATCGCGTAAGTTATTATTTTGAACATTTAATCCGATACTTCCAAAAATGATCCCGCTATATTTTTATACTCACATTTAGTTTATAAAAACAATATTTTTAGTTTACCTAGTGTTTTAAATTTATTTTGTATATAAATCGTTAAATTTATATTATTACGACGCTTTTCTTAAAAACTACACGATAATTATTATATCACTCAAATTTTACAAGAAATGTATTTTTACAATTTTTATGATCTCATTATACTCTACTTTGATCTATTAAAAATTACTTTTACCTAAAACTACCTTAAATACTCAAATGTATATAAAAGCTACCATTTACCTTAACTTAAATTTATTTCACTTACACTTTTTAACAATTTTATACATTATGAAAGAAAAAAAAATATATATTACACATACTTCCCCCCTTGGCCGACCAAGGGGGGGTAGGCATTTATTGGGTTGGTAACAATTGTCTTGATAGTATAGATTTATACTCCAAACTCATTCATTTCATTCATCTCAACAAATTCACAAGTTAAGTAAAGTTGTTTCTTCTCTCTTGTTTCATCTCCTCCAAACCGGTCACACCTTAAGTTAAGAAGGAATTCATAAAATGTTTCCAAGATCAAGTTAACACAATCTAGTTACACTCTTATTAAAGGTTTTGAAATAAAAACCTAGGGTGTTTAGGTTAATCCTTGTTCTAATCACCTCATCAAGTAACTTGTAAGCATATCATTTTCATTTACATTTTTCCTTATCATTTCATATGTATTTCATCATTTTTTTTAGCAAGCATGCAAGACTTATTGTTATTCATACCATTTTAACATTGTTTTTAGAGTTTTATACATATAAAAGTCATCCTATAATTTATCCCTTGTTATATATTGGTCTTGATGATGTTTAGGAACCCATGACACCCTAAGAAGGTGCATGGTAGGATTAGAATAGCTTTGGAGTTGTTTTGAAGGGATTGGAATAGGTTTAGTACGAGAAAAACTCTTTTCGACAAGTCTAAAAAGTGGTCTGATCTTATTTTGAATTTCTGGAAAATCCGACAGTAGACACGAATTTTTGGCCTAGATATTTAGAAAATATACTTTAAAACGAATCCGTGGCCGCTTGAACGGATTAAAACGGAGTTATAACGAAGAAGTTATGAATTTTTCAAGTTTGACGACGATATATATATTTTCTAAAAATTTCAGCAACCTATTTTTGTTTTATACGAGTCAAAAACGAGTCTTAAACTTTATAAATTATTTCGACTTATCAAAAATATATTAGTATACTTTGATACGAAGCTAAGGACGTATAATACGTAGAAAACGGATTTGTAACGACTAAAATATACACGTTTTCACAACATTGCCGTAACTTTATTAGTTAAGAAAAACTATATTATTTTTAGTTGACAAGTGTTACGGTAAACAAAACGACCATATTGAAGGCTATTTTTAACGTTGACGTAGAACTTTTTGTAACGAGATGTCTTCTAATAAAATTTAAATCATCAAGCATATTTTCCAAAATGACCAACCGTTTGTATAGCGGAGTTGTAATAAATTATTTACGGTTGCTTAAACTTTGCCGAAAATCACTTTTTAAACCACATTTGGACAAAATCACCCTACTTAACCTATGTTTTTCTTTATGAACGAGACCTCTAGGATAAAAACTTAAATGACAAAACTTCTAGATTTTGATACAAGCTTTCCAAAACCGTTGAGTTCGTTTCCTAATGTTCGACGTACACCATTTTACGACTAGCTTTTCGAGGCCATTTTTGTCACTTTCATGAAATTTCCAACGACATTATTTTACGACGAAAAGTTATAATTTCACAATAAATCATTAAATGACTATCGTGGGATATCATTTCAACATAAATACTTGTAAAGTATTTTATAATATGACGGGATGTCATAACCATATTTTGACGATAAACATTATTTCCAAAACGTACAAGTGGTATGGATATCATATGGAGTTGCATGCACAACATTGTATCACGCATTCACAACAACATATCATAACTCAAGTCATAACATTCATTTAGGTCGCGGATAGTTTCCGAGCCTCATTTTAGTGCACTTCATTTTGTTAGCATATCAATCATACCAGGTGAGTTCATACCCCGCTTTTACTCATTTAAATTCCTATAAACTATTTGGGGCGAGATATATGCTTATTTATCCAAACATTTAAACTCTTTTGCCAAACAACACTACTTATACTTTAGACTTGATTGCGTTATATACTTGATTGGGTTATACTTGATTTCATATGCATATTTGGAACAAACATACAAGAATTAGTGGCACCAAATTAAGTTGTTGGAAGGCTATTAATTTACAAACATACAAGAATTAGTGGCTCCAAATTAAGTTGTTGGAAGGCTATTAATTTACAAACATACAAGAATTAGTGGCTCCAAATTAAGTTGTTGGAAGGCTATTAATTTACAAACATACAAGAATTAGTGGCTCCAAATTAAGTTGTTGGAAGGCTATTAATTTACAAACATACAAGAATTAATGGCTCCAAATTAAGTTGTTGGAAGGCTATTAATTTACAAACATCCCAATATTTATATGTTGGAAGACTCTTGTGGTGACATTTATACTTTTAACTACCTTAATGCGCATATTCATGATTGTCATTCTACTTTAGGCAATGGGTTGTGAACACACAGGTTGCAAGTTTTGTATGGGCGGAACTTGGAACTGAGTGGATTTACCATGCCTTTGCTGTGTGAACATTTCTCTAAGTATTTCAGATCATTTTATCACAAACTTATGAACTCACCAACCTTTGTGTTGACACTTTTTAGCATATTTATCTCAGGTTGTAAGGCGATAGCATTTCATGGAGCTTTTGGGTCTCATGGCATACATTGGAGTCTAGTGTTTTTATCTATTACCATTCGACATGTTTTGTAAACCTTTATGTATTATCAAACTTTGGGATCTCATGTGTTGTAAACTTTAACTTATTTAATCGAATGGTAAACTCTTTAAAACGTCTCATTATAGAGGTCGTTTTCTTTATCCATACTTTGTGCTATGACGTCATACCCCAATGACACTATCGTTCCGCTGCGATATTTTGGGGGTGTGACAGGTAGCGTGTTGGTTGATGTAGTTGAGGTTTGGATGAGACGCGTGGAGCTGAAAAGCTTCTTGAGCTTGTTTGGTTCACGTGGTCTTAACCGCGACCGTGTCATGACCATTAGGGTCATAACATTGGTTTCGAGTATTTTTGGTTGATTGACTGGTTGGCGAGATTGTTTTGAGTTGGTTTGGGATTGAATTGCGCTATTATGACTTTTAAATTTGGACTTGATATATATATTGTTGACTTTGAGCTACGTCGGCGTTGCTTTGACTTTTTAGTCAATAGTTGACTCCGACAAAGCCGTAACATGGACTTTAGTATAATTTGGACTATTGATTGATTAAAAGCCGAGAAGTTATGACTCGTGCTTGTGGACTCGAAACGAATAACGATATGAGATTAATATTGGAATTTGACGATATATATATATATACATGAAAATGCTAATAAACTATGAAATATAAATAATAAATGGGCTTTTGTACCAAAAATATCGATAACAAGTTTTATCTTGTTATTTACTTTTTTTAAATGGAAACTAACGACTAAATTGGAAATGTTTTGTAATAAATAAGTAATTAATGTTTCGAGTACACGTTTATCAATAAATGTCAATTGTAGACATTTAATATTAGTTAAGTAATTATGTACTTACGATTGTGTGCATGGGTTACGGATAACCTAGCATTAATAGTGTTGATCCACGTGGGTAGCGGACTTATTAGGTTGACGAATCTAATAAGAGCCCGCTAGGTACGTTGGGTGACCTTATTAATGGGTGAATTATCCTTATGACTCTTTAGAATACGATTTATTTAAGGGATAATAAGCGACACGAATAAATAAATGAGTTTATCGAGTTGACGAATTCGATAAGGTCTACTATTTATTCCGAAACTTATTGAACTATGGAGCTTATCGTTTAGAGGCCTCATTGTGTCGCATTGAGTTATATATTGGTTGTTTGAGTGCATTCATAGCATCATATTGAGTCGATACACCCACATGAGGAATACCAAACACTAGGATTAAATGGTGAAATGAGACATTTTTGGAAATAAAGAAATGGAATACATTGGGGTAGATAACGTTGATTTTAAGGAATATATATATTAAGTTTGGTCTACATTAATAGGTTGTGCCGAGTCGATAGTTGCTGTGCCGTGATTACTGTTATCTTCTGCTAGAGTTTATTTGTGCGTTGATTGCTTGAGGTGAGTTTCATAGCCCCACTTTTATCTATGTTTTTAACTATATTGGGATGAGAATCATGCTACTGTTTTTGGACCGTGAAAAATATTTGGATTTGCTTATGGGCTTGACTGTATAGATAGATGTGCGGTAGTTGTTGCCTTAGACTAGGTTGAACCGTTTCCTAGCTAAGAATAGACTTCTACATCGACCTAGTTCGGGGTTGGCAACTGTTCTAGAGGTTGCCACGACAGTGCTGGACTAGAGTCGCGGGGCCCGAGTAATCCCTGGATACGGGATGTGAGTATATGATTGGAGATCCGGGTAGGATCAGTGTGTGAAACGGTATTTATCTATCTTAGGTCTTGCATAGCAAATCAACTCCTACAGGTCCACTATGATTTTGTTGAACTTAAATCTATGAACTCACCAGTGTAAGCTGACCTTTTAGCATGATTTTTCAAGTATTTGAGAGATGTTTGGAATACGTGATCGGTGGAATCTTGGCAAGAAGGCGGGGTTCAAGGATCATTTCTGACTCTGATAAACTGTGGGGACCTATCTTATTAAATCGTATTTTGGGCCTAATATTTATACTTTTGGATTAATTGTTTTGAATAACTAAATTTGGGATTGCTTTTGAATGTTAAATGACTATCTTTTGCTATACTTGTGTGCGATACCAATCCAATAGTAACGCCCCGAAAACTTGATTAAGCCTTCCGCTGTACCGAGATTTGGGGGTGTTACAGTTTCTGAACATAAACATCTTCCTTAAGTGTACCATTTAGGAATGCACTTTTGACATCCATTTGTTAAACTTTGAAGTTCATGTATGTTGCATATGCAAGGAAGATCCTGATGGCTTCCATTCTAGCAATAGGAGAAAATGTCTCATCATAGTTAATGCCTTCTTGTTGATTATATCCTTTAGCTACAATTTTGGCTTTGTTTTTTTTATGACAATGCCATTTTCATCAGTTTTGTTTCTGAAAACCCACTTCATTCCTATGACTATGACATCTTGGGGATATTTGATCAGTGTCTTGACTTTTTTTCTGTCAAATTTATGGAGATCTTCTTGCATAGCATGAACCCAACTAGGATGTTTCAGAGCCTGTAAGACACTTTTGGGTTCAACTTCTAAGAGAAAGTCTACATACAGACACTCATTAGCTGAAGCTGCTGATAACTTAGCAGCCATGCTCCTTGTGAGCATGCCTTTAGTGGGCTCTCCAATGATATTCACAAGCTCAATGTCTTGAGATCTTGTCCACTTATTTTGTGGTCTTAGATCTGAGCTTGATGAGGTCACTGGGAATTGAGGAAGGGGTTCAGGGGCTGGAGTGATAGAAACATGAGGTTCATCAGATGAGGTGATTTGTTGTTCAGATTGAGATTCTTAAGTTTAGGTTCCTGAACATTTGGTTCAGTATGACCTATCCCAGCAGGGACTGATGGAGTATCAATGAATTCAATGATGGTTGGTTGAGGGAGGTTGTGAGTTAAAATTGAGTAAGATATCTCAGCATCTGCTTTATATTGACACGGGGAATTGTTTACAGAGTGGAATTCATCAGGAGGATATCTAGATTAGTCGTCAATTCCTATTTCTTCTACAGAAGTGTTAGAGAATCTGTTGCTTTCAGAGCTCTCATCAAAGGTGACATGGAAGGTTTCCTCAACTTGTTATATTCTGGTGTCAAACACTCTAAAAGCTTTAGACATCAGTGAGTAAATTTGCCTAAGTGATCCTTGTGATTGTGAATGAACACAGGACACCTAAACACATGAAAGTAGCTGATATCAGGGAGTCTTCCTTTGAAGACTTCATAGGGAGTTTTGTTATGTCTTTTGACAATGATTGATCTGTTTTGAGTATAACAGGATGTCTTTACAGATTTAGTCGAAAAGTGCTTTAATTGAGAGTACTGAGCCATTTAGCATGGTTCTAGTAGCCTCAATGAGAATTCTGTTTTTCCTTTCAGCTACCCCATTTTGTTCAGGGGTATAAGGAGATGAGAAATTTTAGGAAATTCCTTTTTCATCACAGAAACTATCAAGCTCCTGATTCCTGAATTCAGTACCATTGTCAGTTCTGATTGTTTTACTTTAATGTCATTTTGGTTTTCAGTCTTCCTGATGAATGAAATTATTGTATCAGCTGCATGACTCTTTTTGGAAAGGAAATATACCCAACTGTATCTTGAGAATTCATCAACAATGACAATGGTATACTTCTCAAGCTGGATTGATCTAGGACTTATAGGTCCAAACAGATCCATATGCAAGAGGTGAAGGTAACTTTTGATTGAGAAGTTTTGTTTTATTTTGAAAGAAGCTTTGTGATGTTTTCCTTTTTCACATGCATAACTTGGTTTATCTTTTGCAAATAAAAGTGATGGTAAACTAAGGACTTTGTTTGTTTATTCAAGTTGTTGATATTTTTAAAATTCAAGTGAGATAGTCTCTAGTGCCATAGCCAGTTGATAGTTTCAGTGGTTTTGCCAAAGAGACAAGTTCCATTATGAGAGAGAGTTAACATGTCTAGTACATATACATAATCTCTCCTAGGAGCTATGAGAACAAATTATTTTTTGGCATTAAAAATAGTACCTTGTTTATCATCAAACTCCACTATGTATTTTGCATCACACAACTGACTGACATTGATGAGATTATACTTCAGACAATTAACATAAGCAATTCTAGAGAACTCTATACCATTACAGTTTACTGAACCATAACTTTCAGTGGGACATGATGAGTTATCACAAAATACTACCTCAGGTCCTGGTTCTTCTACATATTTATGCAGATATTCCTTCACACCAGTCATGCTTCTTGAACATCCACTATCTAGATGCCAAACAGGCTCCCTGGCATGTCTCTGCGTAAATAGTAAACTGAGTTAGTTTCTCTTGCTAACCCACTTACTGGTGGGCTTGGGTCTGATGGTCTATTTGAACTTTTGCAATGGACTCATGGTCAGTGGTTGAGTGCACAGTGCTACTACAAGTTTTGCACTTGCTTACTCAGTAAGACTCAGTGATGCATGGTGATTTTGTGCTTCTCCTTTCATGTATTACCATGTTATCTTGAGATGTCTCATGTGTTTGATTTCCACATATTTCACAGCAGGAGTTCATGAGACAATCATGAGGATGATGATCATTGAAACCACAGTGGGCAACGAGGAAAAGGTTTAGCTTTTGGCCTTTGAGCCTGCATGGATGATGAAGCATAATGGTGACCAAGGTTCATATAATTTGCTTCATTAAGTAAATTGGTGTATTGTGAGTGATCAGAAGTTATGTGATCTTCTCTTTTGCAGATCATGCAAAATAGGATTCTGTAGCAATTGTAAGTGGTATGACTTGTATAATAGGACAGTTCACACTTCTGTTTGGGCTTGGATTTGCTTTTTGCCTTGGAGGAACTTGAGGAGATTGACTTTGGTTCTTTGAGTATTGAATCAAGAACCTTCTCAGCTGAGTTTATCTTTTCACTCAGTTTCCTCACAAGTTCAGTCAACTGTTTGATTTGGTCTGCTTCAGTAGGAACTGAAGATGTGGAAGTCTCAGTAGGAACTGAATCTTGTTTAGTTGGTTTTTCAGGTCTTTTCAGTATTCTTCTACTAAGGCCTGGCCTTTCTCTAGGAGAGTGTGGGGTGAATTTTAGTGGATTAAGCTCAGAGTTTGGTGCAGCTCCCTGAAGAGATCTCAAAGGTGAAAGTGGTGCTTGTGATTCAGCTTCGGAATCAATGATGGATTTAGTATTACTGGGTACATTAGGGAGTCTTGAGTGCCTGACTTCCAGGTTCAAGTATTCTTCTAGAATCGAAGTTAGGTAGCTTACTATCAGGGTTTACCCTTTCAACCCAGTCACTTGGTTTAGGTGTTGTCTCTTGACTAGAGAGCAGACCAGCAAACACAAAAGATTTGGGATTTTGACCTTCACTGAGTGGATCAGTGAGTTGATCCTCACCTAGTATTCTTCTTTTATTACTAGGGGCCCGAACAGTTTCATAGACTCTAGATTCTTAGTGGTCCAACTTTCAATGACTTGTTTTTCCTTCTTAAGTTATTCCTGAAGAGCTTGATTTCATTTTACTAACTCAAAGTTTTGAATTTGCAGTGTAACAGCCTCAAGTTTGGCTTGCTTTAAAATAAGAAGTTCATCTCTACACTTATTTAACTCAAAACTTAACTTGTTATATTTGGAAAATAGATTTAATCATTGCTCTTCAACGAACTTAAGATCAAAATTTATAGAATTCATGAAAGATTGACAGTCTGAATCATCATCCATGGAAAGTAAGATGTATACCTTCTTCATAGTGATGTGAACCTATTCACCATTTCTAGAATGATTCTTTCCAACTGCTAGCTTGTCTTCTTCTGAGAGAGCCATCAGTGCACTGACTTACACCATTTCATCATCTGAGGAGACTGGCTCTTCATCCTAGTCAAAGAATTCAGCTATAAGGCCCTTGTTTTTTCCCTGCACAGATTTAACATTTTGTGTAGTTTATGAGGGAGTGGCCTCAAGAATAGCTAGTTTGGCCTTAGCTTTCCTATATTTTGCTTCAAAATCAACAACCTTGTTTTGGTCAGACTTATTTTGATAAGTTTGAGGAGACTGAAAGAGCTTGTGTTGAATCTTGCTAAAACCTAAGGACTGGTTTGACCCTGATGACTTGTATGAGGGTTCTGAAATAGTTTTTGAAAAACAATCTTTTGCAAAGTGATCCTTTTTGTGACATTTAAAGCACTCAGTGTCCTCATTAGCTTTATCATTTGAAAAGTTTTTGTTTCTTCTTATAAATCTTTTTGAATTAGTAAGGAGTGCCCTTTCCTAAAACTCATTGTGTAAGTCATTCAGGTACTCCTCACCAGTTTTCTCATCAGCCTCATCATCAGAGTTTTCTTGAAAATCCTGAACAAAACTGTTTGAAAAGAAAGCAGTTGAAATGGGTGTTGAGGTGGTTGCCAGGGACTTTTTAACCTCTTGAGACTTTTTTAAATCAGGGTATCATCTATTGATAAGATTATCTTCATAGACAAATTTCCTATAGATTTCAGGAAGTTCAAGAGTTTGAATATGATTTGCATTCCTAAGTCCCTGAGAGAAGTTCAACCATTTCTCAGGGAGACTGTTGACAAAACCTACATTTATTTCATGTTTAGACAACTTGACACCGTCATTTGACAATTCATTCAACAAGGTTTTATAACGGGTGTAATTTTGAGAGAGGGTTTCAGAGTCTTTAAAGGTATTGTACTCAATTTTCAGGTTCATGATCCTATTTTCCTTGGTATCTGAGGGACCCTCATAGCTATGAACCAATTCATTCCATGTGTGCTTGGTTGTACTATAGCTAATGACTGATTTCAGTACATCATCAGGGAGACATGATATAATGATGCTTTTGAGTCTTTGGTCCTGATTGACCACCCTTCTCTCATCTTGGGTCTAATGAGCTTCTCGTTTTGGTAAACCTTCAGCAGTCTTAGCGACAAATGGACCATCATTAATACACTTAATGTAATATGGTTCCTGATACGCGTACAACGCGCGTTCGGGGTCAAAGGAAACTTCCTATTCTTCGAGCAAGTTTTTCAACCACCTAGGCAGTGAACCTAATCATTGTAGTGTAGTATTATGGTAAGCCTCGGGATTGATATCATTTTCTAGGGGAACAGGAATGCTAGTGAGAAATTACTACGCTAAGGTTGGGGTTGAGGAAGATTATTTTTTATCTTTTTTTTATTTTTCAGAAAATTGAAAGGTACGATCTCGGGGTATTGGATTTGGGGGGTGGTACTTCTGCTAATTACTCTACTTATCTAATTATCTAATCTAAGCTAAGGGGTAGTCTATGTCTAATTGATGTTTGCTCGTATGATGATTAAAAATGTGTTTACCTAGATGATATTACTCCCTAGTTATCTTTTATTGATGCTTGAATTGTCACGTCCTTATTCTTAACGCGTTGTGTCTTCTAAGGTAGTAGGGCATGCCTTTTTTTCCTAACTCTTTGAGGATACCTTAAGGTTATTTCCTACAAAATCTCTAGGATTTATAAACTAACTCTAAGGTTATCTTTGAATTTTTAGCCTACAATAACTCTAGGCGATTATAAACTAATGTTCACAAAGATTACTCAAGCATTAAAAACACAACGATGGCCTATTCTAATCCTAAGCCAATTACAATTAAGAGAAGAGACAACCAATCAATATTCAATAACTAGGTTTCATATATCTAAGCAAACACACAAGTAAATTAGCCGGACATGGTAAACATGCAAGCATACAGACATACAATATAAGACATAATGAAATCAATGAAGTATATTACTTATCTTGATGTATAATAGGGTATGAGAACCTTAAGATACTGCCCAAGACAACCAAAAATCGTTTTAGGGTTTTACTCCACAATTCTACCTCTTTAAATGTCTAAAAATTCGATTTCTATATATAGAGTTACAACTGCGACGGCGTCACTCTTTAATTGTGACGCCGTCGGATCGCCGCCATTAGGGTTTCGTCTTGGCCAAGTCAACTTTGTGACGGCGTCACGTTGGGGTTGTGATGTCGTCAGCTTCATCTTCTGATGCCATCTGAATCTAGATGTAGGCCGTCTGAGTTGTGACGCCCTACTCTTTAAAGCCTAACGCCGTCAGGTACCAAATAGCAATTTCACTTCTGAGCCATCGCAATTAGAGGGACGGCGTCGCCCTTTATTTGTGATGCCGTCGGGTGCGTTTCCAGCAGCTTGAGTGTCTTGATCTTGACTTTAGTCATTTTCTTCACATATTCACGCCTTTTCGTCCAATAAGCATCATTCCAGCATTATGCTTTCAAGAGACCTAAAAAGTGAAAAGGAACGAAATTAAGCAATAACGGATATAAAAGTGGTCGATTAAGGGCTTAAATGACCCCTCAAAAGTGTACCTTTTAAATCCTTATCAAATATCCCTACACTTGGTATTTGCTTGTCCTCAAGCAAATGTGATTTTGACCAATTAATTTATAAGTTAGGGGGCATGAAGCGTTGGTTTAGAAAAATTCACAACAAGTATAAGCCTCGCAAAAGTCATAACAAGCACATAAATTACATACTAGCACCTCACAAGTGGTGTTTAGATACTCTCATCTCTCGGGTGTATATGAAATATATCAAATTGGAAATGGAAGATAAACACTCATTACCGGTCCCAGTACATAGATTACCATAGGCTTGAGACTAGATCAAACCTCCATCGCTTTGACGTAAGCACCTAGGAGAAACTATCTAAGAGGTCTTTTTAAGGGTTGTAATGTTTGGCTTAACGTAGGGAAACAAAGGATTTGGTTGGATAGGCGATTTAGTGGTGGCAAGTCAAAAATCTTTATGTTACAAGCATGAGAAGAATGGCGTTGCTAAGCCAAGACTCGACACTCTAAACTCTAGATAACTTCAAAACAAACATACATAAATTTAAAAATAGATGTAAGATAATAGCCCTTTCTTTTCTTTTTATTCTTTTTTTTTATTCTCTTTTTTTTTGGGGGAATTGCATATATATCCCTACAAAGGTGAATAATTCCATATATATCCTTCTTACAAGTTTTTTATGCACATAGTACAATGATTTTTATGCATGCAAAGGATATATATGCAATTTTGCATCTTTGGAGGGATATATATGCAAATGACCCTTTTTTTTAATGCTCTTTTTTTTCGATTTTTTTTCCCATACACTTTTACTCTACCATCCTCTACGATAACATCAAAATATAAGGGATTTATAGGCACATCCCTACACTTGAGTTTTTATTACTCTAACACTAATTTGACCCGAATTGAAAAGATCAAAACACTTAGAGTACATTATTACGTAAATAAAGGGAATTTGAATTTAGCGTTCTTTCCCGTCAATTCATAAAATTTAACTTTTCCCATGAGTCCCAATCGTCCCAAAACTGTGTACAAAGGATATGACTCGACTTAGCAACTTATGCAAGTAACTAGATAATTGAACTAATGGTTTAGTATGATAACAATAATGCACTAAAAGTGAGTGCATACAAGGTAGGCTAAGGCGATTTGGGTATACATTTGGGGGTGGATTGTAAACAATGCGCTTCATTGATATGCCGGAAAACCGAAACATCACGAGAACCGCGAAAAGGATAGGCTCTGAGTGGTTAACTAGGGGTATCGTGTACTAAAGATGAGTACAACGCAAGGGTGTGGGGAATTACTCAACCGATGTGGAAGAAGTAATTATAATACGGGTATCAAACAAGGGTTATCCTAATGCCTCTTATCATTTAGTTATTTCTTACTACACATGTGTATTCTCACTAGCGATCTTGAAATGCATCACAAAACAAGTTCTAGAATCTATTATACTACAGGTACACTCTCGAAGCAATAAAGGTGAATGCTTTAATTCCTATAAATCTAGGGGCGAACATCACATTTTTGGGGTGGAATTTGAGTGGTAAAGGGTTTTGTGCTGGTCATATAACTTCCTATCCATGAGACGCTTTATTAAGACTAATGGCCCACTCCTACATGTCATGAAAAAATTTAAATTTTGTGCCAAAATTACCCTAACCGATATTTCTCATGGTTTATTACACAAATGAAATTGGACAAGATAAATAATCAAAGATAAGCATAGTTTCAAAGTTCCTATTTTTTTCTCCCTCCCTACACTTAAACTGAACATTGTCCCCAATGTTCCCCGAAAGTATCAAAGTTATGATAATGGAAGGTAATTAAAATCGAAAGAAACTAATACTCCCCTGATTATCTCGGTAGGATCCGTGTGAAGTAGTGGTTAAATTCTTCTTCAAGAAGAATTTATCCATGAAAAGCGCCATCCAATCTTATGTTTCTTCTTCTTGATAAATAAAACCTGCACACTTAAGAAAATAGATGAAACCGTCACGTAAAATTGACGGTAAAACTATATATGACTCAACTATACTAGGATATAATGCTTGTGGAATGGATGTTTACAGGTTTTCTAGAAAATTAAGACCTGAGAAATTCCAAAAATTTATAAGTAGCACAGAAAACGAGAGAAGATAAGATAAGCTGTTTCTGCTTCTCCTGACGCCGTCAGGTTGCAATCCTGACGCCGTCAGGTTATCCTGACAGACTCTGATCTGCTGCGTTTTTCTGGAAAATTTCTGGAAAAATTGTACCTTTAGAATCTGGAAAACTTCCTGCAAAACATCCATTATGACTCGATACAAGCATTTGACTCTAACAAACACACATATATATCTTTTTCAAGAATTGCAACTCTCATGTTCAAGTTCTTTTAACAACATGTGTAATCTTCCCTACACTTATCCTTTTTGTAAAATAACTTTATATGTAATTAAGACGAGGTTAAAGACAAAATAAAACATTTTCCCAAATTCAAACATGAGAATAAACAATGAAAGAAAAGATATATGACACACAAACAAATAATCCAACCAAACAAGTATTGGATAAACCACACCACAAATAAATGTATACACATCAAATTGTTCCAGATTCACCACATCATTACCAAGTCCAGATAGACTAAATTATTACATGCCCAAATAAAATTGTTTCAATCCACAACCAACCATAATTATCCATAAACAATCCATAAATAAACACATGAGTGACTGGGGAAGGGGTCCATAACAGTAGTCATAACCAGGAGGGAGATGGCCCAGGTACCCATAAGGCGGGTAATCCTCCTCCCGCCCGGGGAATGGGTCAATCTGCAGGTGTGGGTCAAGCTGATCGCGCATGGACAAATGCTGCATCTATCTGACGATATGATCATATATCCAGCTGGCCCTCTGATCCTGCTGCGACATCCACGTATCCATACGGCCCATCCACGCTCCCTGGTGGGCCTGCCAATCTCCACTAGACATGTGCTTGTAGGCGTCAGCGGAGCCTCCTGCTCCATCCCCCTGCTGGTATGCTGGCATCGACTGCTCGTCATAATCATCATCATCATCATCCTAAACTTTGGGTTGAGCACGGAACCATGCGTAGCCCCTACCATAATCCATGATGACCTCCGTAGCCTTTAGGGACTTAGCTCTGACGACCTTCAGCTGCCACAATATGGAGGTACGTGGGTACCTCCCCGACCAAGATGTCAAAGGACTGAGCCAATCGGGTGATAAACATACCACCATACACCCTATCCTCATATCTCACACCGCTAGCAGTCCTCAAGTATTTGGCCAACCAAAATAGGATGTTACAGTGCACACCCTCGGCCAACATGCAATAGAGATAGAACAGATCTAGTCAAGTGACACGACGACCCATGCCCTGGCGCCCTATTGTGGTGAAAGTGATGAAACGGTGCACGAGCCTTATTCGCGGATCCTGGATCCATGAGGCCAGGGTACTCCCAGTAACATACTCCCCGTTGGCTATCGTGTTCCAAAACTGCATTCCCCATATGTCCTCCCTAATGGCAAACCCAGCTCCCAAGTTAGCTCTAAAGACATCGTTCTCAGTATCCCTTGTTGTATACAATCCCACTCTCCAACCAAACTCTAGTACAGACATAGCCTTCCATTCTCCACCCAGCCAAAACCGAATCCCCCGAAACCCAATGTTATTCCGACATGAAATAATATCCATCAAATAAGATGCGTGAAACTCACGCACAAACTTGCCATACACGGGCTCACGTATCCTAAACAACCTTTCCCACTGGTGATCAGTGAACTTATCTTTCTTAAAACTATTTCAAAATTCCCTAGCCAGATCATGCTGCTCAAGAAATCCCCAATCCACAACAGCCCCTGAGTCGATGGATTAATGAAGCAAATCATTGTAACGAGTTTGGCACTCTTCCTCAACAAACACTCCCCATCCAGCAACAGTGTCAGCAATGTTCTCCTGGGTACCAGAAGATTGTCCCTTTTTTTTGAAACAGGAAATCAAAAAGATTGGGAACAAATAAGTAACATTCAAGCTGTTAGGAACGACATCAGAAGGTTCTGACAGTGCCACGATAAAAGCCTGACGCCGTCACACCAAGAAAAATTCAAATCCGACATTTGCTTGGGAAAAATCCAGGTTTTTAACCATAACCCTTGACCCAAACACCCCTGCTGCAGCAACAATGGTGTATTGGCTAGGTGGTTTTAGTCCCTAAGCCTACTAGGCTTCTCGCACAATTAAACCCACATGATAACACTACTATTCGCCTAATCTTAAGCCTAATTAACAAAATTCATGGGCGTCATTTAGCATTAATCAAATCAATTGGGGATTTTCGGATTGAAAGGAGAAATCAAAATTGAGTACGGAATAGAGCAATTGACTAGACAAAGATCAATGTATATTACTTACCTTGTGGAGATTGACGCAGCAAAATGGTAAATTTGATGTGGAGAAAACGTAGTAGTGTGGTGTGGGGCGGATAGAATGTGTAGGGTAGAGAATGAAAGCGATGGTTGCTGTTTTTATTAATCTGATCTAGCTTAGTGACAGCGTCACCTTTTGTGTGTGACGGCGTCACCTTTTTTGCGTGACGGCGTCACGCCCAAATTTTTGCAAAAGAGGTTGTTTTTATTAATCCGCCCGGATCAAAAATCTCGTTACTATTTTTGACAAAGATTTTGGTTTTTATTTTAAAATTCATTTTGTCAATCCACTTGTAATCTCCACAAAGGTGAGCAACACACATGTTAAATTTTCTTTTAACTGGGATTCTAGAAATATCAAAATATCAAGGATGAGGATTCTTCGATCCCGGTTTAAAACCGAAAGAACGTTTCCTTATGTTAGGAAAGTCGGGAAGTCATACGTGAACCCGTCCAATAAATATGTCCCTAAGAAACATACAGGGAGCGTTGAGGCAAGAATTTAAACTAGGATGTGATTCCTTGTTGGGGGTTGCCTTGCTTAATAGAATTGGAGAGGGTTCGGGAGTCACTCTAACAAGCTCTAGTATCGCATATACCTTTTCTATCTTTTTAGGTACATTATTCTTTGCGATTTCTTCTCGGAGTTTCAGCATGAAGTTGTCAGCCAGTCCCAAGAAAGTGTCGTGAGTTTTCCTCATTTGAGCTTCGAGGTGTTTTATTTCCTTTTCTTGCTTGTTGACAAATGTCAACATTATGTCCTCGAATTCATCTTGCTGGGATTTTCTTGGGAGCAAAAATTCCTTGACCGTGTTCACATGCTTATAATCACGGGTGGTTACTTACATTAACTCATTCACTTGTGCCTCCATAGTCATAAACATTTGTGCTCGAGAATCTAACCCGTTTTCCTGGTTTATTGGAATTTCCCATCCTTTTTCTTCACATTGTGCTAAGTCTTCGATGACTTCATAACATGCTTCAACATCAATGTTTCTTAGGCTTCCACCAGGGGCGTAATCGATGGTTTATCAGATGGAGGGACTGATGTGATCATAAAAGATTTGGACTTGAAGCCAAAGATCAATGCCGTGATGAGGGACTTTATGGAGTAAGTCCTTAAACCGAGTCCATGCTTCGAATAGAGATTCACCTTGACATTGTTGGAACATCAAGATTTCATTCCTAAGCTTAGTAGTCCTCCCTGGTGGGAAAAATTGGGCAAGGAAACGAGTGGTGAGATTATCCTAACTTGAGATGGAGCCGGCGGGAAGTTGCTCAAGCCAATTACTAGCTTGGTCCCGTAAAGAGAATTAGATGAGACACAAGCACGTAGTCTCCTGAGTAGTAGCATCGAGGTCGATGGAATCGACGATTTTAAGAAAATCCTTAAGATGCTGATTAGGATCTTCGGATCGAAGTCCATGGAATGCACATCCATTTTGCACCAACCGAATGGTTTCGGAAAGAAGGGCCGTAGTTTGAGCTTCATCGGGGAGCTCAATGGTGTTCCTATAGCCTAGGTTGCTTGGTCTTGAGTATTCACCAATAGTACGGCCTCTTGGCAGGTTATTTGGTGGTGGGTTGATGAGTGGTGGTTGATTATCACCTTCCATTTTGAAAAGTGATAGGATTATGAACAAAGGTCACAAAGAAGGGGGATAGACTACGAGGAAGCTAAAATTAAGAAAAAATCTTACTTGATAGGAATCAAGCAAGGGAACCTAAATGAGATAGAAATCTAACTAGCTATTCTATTCCCCGGCAGCGGCGCAAAAAACTTGATACGCGCACAACGCGCGTTCGGGGTCAAAGGAAACTTCCTTTTCTTCGAGAAAGTTTTTCGACCACTTAGGCAGTGAACCTAATCATTGTAGTGTAGTATTAGGGTAAGCCTCGGGATTGATATCGTTCTCTAGGGGAATAGGAATGCTAGTGATAAATTACTACGCTAAGGTTGGGGTTGAGGAAGATTTTTTTTTACCATTTTTATATTTTTTAGAAAATTGAAAGTTACGATCTCGGGGTATTAGATTTGGGGGGTGGTACTTCTACAAATTACTCTACTTATCTAATTATCTAATCTAAGCTAAGGGGTAGTCTATGTCTAATTGATGTGTGCTCGTATGATGATTAAAAATGTATCTACCTAGATGCTTTTACTCCCTAGTTATCTTTTATTGATGGTTGAATTGTCACGTCCTTATTCTTAACGCGTTGTGTCTTCTAAGGTCGTAGGGTATGCTTTTTTTTCCTAACTCTTTGAGGATACCTTAAGGTTATTGCCTACAAAATCTCTAGGATTTATAAACCAAATCTAAGGTTATCTTTGTATTTTTAGCCTACAATAACTCTAGGCGATTATAAACTAATGTTCACTAAGATTACTCAAGAATTAAAAATACAACGATGGCCTATTGCAATCCTAAGCCAATTACAATTAAGAGGAGAGATAACCAATCAATATTCAATAACTAGGTTTCATAGATCTAAGCAAACACACAAGTAAATTAGCCAGACATAGTAAACATGCAAGCATACACACATACAATCGAAGACATAATGAAATCAATGAAGTAGATTACTTATCTTGATATACAATAGGGTATGAGAACCTTAAGATACTGCCCAAGACAACCAAAATCGTTTTAGGGTTTTACTCCAAAATTCTACCTCTTTAAAAGTCTGAAAATTCGATTTCTATATATAGAGTTACAACTGCGATGGTGTCACTCTTTAATTGTGACGCCGTCGGATCGCCGCCATTAGGGTTTCGTCTTCGCCAAGTCAACTTTGTGACAGCATTACGTTGGGGTTGTGACGCTGTCGGCTTTATCTTCTGACGTCGTCTGAATCTGGATCTAGGCCGTCTAAGTTGTGACGCCCTACTCTTTAAAGCCTGGCGCCATCCGGTACAAAATAGGAATTTCACTTCTGAGCCGTCGCAATTAGAGGGACGGCGTCGCCCTTTATTTGTGACGCCGTCTGGTGCATTTCCAGCAGCTTGAGTGTCTTGATCTTGACTTTAGCCATTTTCTTCACATATTCACGCATTTTTGTCCAAATAAGCATCATTCCAGCATTATGATTTCAAGAGACCTAAAAAGTGAAAATGAACAAACTTAAGCAGTAACAGATATAAAAGTGGTCGATTAAGGGCTTAAATGACCCCTCAAAAGTGTACCTTTTAAACCCTTATTAGTTCCATCCTAGTTAAGTAGCAAAGCATGCGCTTTTTCCACTTGTTAAAAACTTTCCCAACTTCAAGTCGAGGGGCAACATCAACATAGGCTACACCCTTTATATCGACAAGTTGGGGAACTTCACTTTCAGCCATGTTAGGATCCTAATTTTAAAAACATTTTGTGCGGCTTAAAAAATATTTATAAATCAGCCTGATTTGATACCACTTGTTGTTCCCGTATCACAAATAGCAAGACAGTAATTAAGTATAAGTGTGATTCATGACTAAAGCAAAGTATTTGAAAAATCAGTTTAAACAAGATAAGTAAATTAACTGCACAATAGATTTTTCAATGTTTATATTCTAACTAAAATGAATCAAAAGAATATATTACCCAAGTTGTAGGTCCAAAAGTTATGGATCTAAGTAGCCTTTGTATGACTTATAGCAAACTTGAATAAATCAAAATTCACTATATGAAGGACTCTTAACAAGACATTAATGTGTTAATGCGGAAAGTTAACACAATAAGTATGAAGAACACAATAATAAACTAACTTCGTATTGTCTACTAATTGCTTTTAACAATGGTTAAGGCTTATAACTCGTACCTTAACCTATTACCTTATGGATTATTTTATACACCAAGGAAACCCCAATTGACTACAAGACTTGTAGAAGGCTAAAGATATCTCTTCTTAAGATATCTCTACGCGTACATATCCATTCCTAACATAAGTCTAACAAACTATTTTGTTTTTATCATAAACAGACTTAACTATCAACACTTTGTTCTACCAGACTTAACCACATTAGTACTGGTAGACTTAACTAACAGAGTTAACACTAACAGACCTAATTCTGTCTTACCAGACTTAACTATCATACTAACATAATTAACACTAAACAGATTTAAATAAGACATAAATCTGTTTTACAAATTATAATTCCCTACAATCCTCCCCTAACTTGATCTTCACTTGTAAACTTCAAGTTCTTTGTACTTTTAGAGGATCTTGGAATTATCTTTGTGCTGCATCTTTGAATATACTTCCTTTTTTGATCTGCGGAGCATCCAATTAGCAAAATATCAGCACTACTTACTCTTTTCTGCAACAATGACTGTATGTACATCAATTCATAAGAGTTTCATGCTATTCTCATCACATCCAGGTGTGTTAACTCCTGTGGGATGTGAATCATAGAAAACTTAATGGATTTGATGTCTCTTTACCAATTAGCCATTACTATTGGAGTAGCTAATGTTCTGGACTAGTCATTGATAACCATCTGATTTTTAGTAAACCATCTGATTTTTAGTAAACCAATAGCTATCAACGGATTTGATTAGTCTTTACCAAAATCCGTTTGCTTTTGGACTAGTCATGGTTTTCCACTGCCTTTACCACAAGCCATGAACTTGTGGGCTAGCCAACTCTTCATCAATACAGATATGGTGAGTTGAGCACCATACAATTTTTGGAAAATTGTCAGCCATAAATGGATTTGAGTTATCTTTACCAGAGCCGTTTGCTCATAGATTAGTCAGTCCTTATATGGATTAGACATAGTGGACTGATAACCATTTGTTGTGTTGGTGCAGAACACCTTCACCAAGTGAAACTATCTCAAAATCCATTTATACTTATATCCCAACTTAATACAGTTAAGAAAATTCTTAAAAACATATTACCTTATTCTCATCCTTTTAGCTTCTGTCATTTCTTCAATCTGATCACACAGTTTGGCTAGTAATTGATTACATATTCTTTGAATGAGATTTTCAATTGCGTCATATTCTTTTTCATATTCAAGCTTTGAAAGTATCATCACTTGAAGCACTTCAGCACATAATGGATATTCCACCTCTGCAAGCATGATAGATCAACTCCACCTTTTGTGGATAAGTAATGAACATCACACAAATCATAAAATTTTCATGACACACTGGAATCTTGACATGGAAAATTCCAATAAACATCTGTAGGATCTTTTTCATACAATCTTTGAAGTTCTGCCCAAGGTTCATGCTCTTTCACATCTAACTTTTTAGCAATCTTGAGCTTCTTCTGAACCAAACTCCATAAAGTATCCAAGTCTTGTCGATTACAAGATTTTACCAGATCTTCAAGATTCTTGTAAACTGCAAACTTTCCACAAAGTTTGATTACCTTCCAATCTTTTCCAAAATTATCCTTGTAAATCTCCTAATCCACTATTAGATCAAGATTCTGAACCATCACTCTCTTTTGGTGTGACTCTATTTTCCTCCCCTGTTTGGAAGAATTTTCCAAATCAATAACATCATGAACGGATTCTTGATAGTTAGACGAATCATCAAGAAACACACCCTGCATGGCCTTCATGTTGTGGATCTCTTCTTCCAAATCTTTCACCTTAGATCCAAAAGTAATTTGTTCGATGCAAGATCTTCCTCCAAGATTGAAAGTTTGGAAGACAAGGTTGCACACAAGGCCATGAAGTCATTAAGCTGCACATCCTTAGTACATCCTACTGTGGAAACCATGATGACACAAAGAATATTGATGGAAAAGACTGACTCTGGTTTGAAACTCTTATGAGAAAAACCAAACCATTGTGAATATATATACGACTAGGGTTTTGAGAATATACACAAGTAAACAATTATTTTTGGAAAGATTTATCTTTGGAATAAGAATATATTTAAAGATTAGAAAGACAATTATCACCCCATAAAATATGGTAACAAAATTAATGACCAAACTTAACTTTGAAGCTACCAGCTTTAACTATCAGATTTAAAAACCTATTAAGTCAGCTAACTAACCTTACATACTAAATATTTAACCTCCCCTTAAATGTAGCGATGGGTTCATCATACCAATGTTAACTACAAAGAAATTGAACCTAGGTACATCAAACGCTTTGGTCAACAAGTCAGCCACATTGTTATCGGTATGTATCTTTTCTACCCTGATGAGACCTTTCTCAAAACAATCCCTTATAAAATGGTGCCTAATCTCTATGTGTTTGGTCTTAGAGTGATACATTGGGTTCTTAACAATGCAGATAGTGCTTTCATTATCAATGTTGATTGTGGTGTTCATGAAGTTTAACCCATAATCCAACATCTGATTTCCTGTCCATAGCAATTAGCAGCAACTATATATTCAACTTTAGTTGTTGAATAGCCACGATTGTCTGCTTTTTGCATTGCCAGGAAATCAACCTCCTACCAAGAAACTGACAACCTCCTGTTGTGGATTTCCTGTCCATACTAGCCCCAACATAGTCACTATCAGAAAAAGCTTTCAGGTCAAAGGATGATTCTCTAGGATACCATAATCAAATTGGGTTTGCCCTTAAGATATCTGAAAATCGTCTTCACTGCATGAAGATGTGAAGTCTTTGGAGTAACCTAAAAATGAGAACAAACACACACAACATACATAATATCAGGCCTAGAGGCTGTAAGATAAATCAAAGATCCTATCATGGATCTGTATAATCTGACATCCACATTAGCAGCCTCCTCATCTTTTGTCAATGGCACCTTGGTCTCCATGGGTGTAACAACAGACTTTACATTTACAAGATCAAACTTCTTTAACATATCAGCAATATACTTGTCTTGTGAAATAAATAGCCCATCCAATTTATGTTTGACTTGCAATCTAAGAAAGAAAGTATGCTCTCCCATAGAACTCATCTGAAATCTGCTCTTCATCAATGCCTCAAAATTTTCACACCAAGACCTCCTTGTAGAGCCAAAAATGATATCATCAACATAAACCTGCACAAGCATGATATCTTTCTTGTCCCTTTTAATAAACAGGGTCTTGTCAATGGTGCCCCTTCTGTATCCATTCTTCTCAAGCAAAGTGGAGAGTGTAGCATACTAAGCTCTGGGAGCTTGATGAAGTCCATATAATGCTTTGATGACTTTATAAACCTTCCTAGGGTGAGAAGGATCAATAAAACTAGAAGGTTGAGCAACAATAAACCTCCTCATCAATAGTGTCATATAGAAATGCACTCTTAACATCCATTGATAGACTATAAACCCCATATATGATGCGTAGGCAAAAAATAACCTGATGGCTTCAATCATAGCCACATAAGCAAAAACCTCATCATAGTCTATCCCTTCTTCCTGTCTATACCCTTGGGATACCAGTCTAGCTTTATTCCTAACTGTAACATATTGGATTTCACAAACACATCAATATAATAAATATGGGCGTATGAATATATGATTTTAGAGAGAGAAAGTGGGATATTCTAGTGAGAGAAACACATGGAAGGTTAGATTCCAAATGAATATCCAACCCTCTCCCTTGTGGGGAGAGGGCTATTTATACAAAGTATTACGCCCTCTTACGGGCTGTGGATCAGGCATACAGTGGGTAAAGACCCGTCCTTCCTCCACGGTGTTGCACTAGACTAAACTACGCTAATAACTAACTAACAAATAACGTAATAAACGATATGTCTACGAGCTAACTTAAGCTAGATTATATTTGGGGTGACCGATACTTCACTATAGAATTTCCTAAGGGAGGTCACCCCATGATTTACATTTTACCATCCTAGTATTCTAATTAATCTTCAGTCTTGAGCTCGTAGACTTCACTTCATCAAAGTATTCAATCTTTGTGCTTTCATGGTGATTTTATCATAATCCAACTATATTGTACATTAAGTGGAGGTTATAGAGCTGATCCACATTATGATGACCTTCGAGCTTTATTTGAGATCATCAGCCACATCTGATCTCAGCATCACCCATTATTGTGTTGCCATCATGTGAAGTTGTGAATTTCGGACCGACATGCTCACACTTTTTAGATCATGACATCTTTTCATCAGAGTAGCGGAAGCTTTTACTGGTTCAAGATATTTGCAGCAGCGTAGCAGAAGCATAGTAAAAATATCTGAGCCAGGTTATGCAGATAGGCACTTGTCATGATGATCTTCAATTTAAGTGTGGATGCTGTGAGCATGCGTCTTTGGATTGACTTCTCAATTCTGATCATCTGCAACAGTCCAAATGTACCTGCAAACAATAGTTAGCAATAAATCACACGAAAGTGTCTTTGATCACTTTCGTTGAATTGAGGTACACGGCCCACGGTTCCCCGTTGATCAGTACAAGTACTGCTTGTGGTCAGGTAGAATTCTGAGGAATCTCCTTGACAGGGTTTCGCAGCTGCTCTAGCCGTTCTCAAACCGGAACGTCTCAAAGAAGACAACACGGAGTGAGTGAACCAGCGAATTGAGATTCACTGATCGATGAAAAGAGATTTGAAAAAAAATCGTGTACTGCTCAATAAAGTGTTTTTCCAATACAACGAAGGTTTTTAGGAAAATCAATTATCAATCATAAACACCTTTTATATTGAAATATTAATACACAGTCGATGTGTTAGAGAAACGAGTTTTAAGCACAACGACCGTTTTTTAAAGGTATCCGTCAATCCATCACCTGAACCAGGATTGATTCATAATTTTGAATCGCCCCATTGTTTCTGTTCAGTTGTCACATGGTTGATCTATTGGATAGATCTCACATGCCACCTACCAAGAGCTTGTTTAATGTTGGCTCTAGAAGGTTTTCCATCGTCATTATGAATATGTTTGCATATCACTCAGATGTTCTGGCAATACCACAAGGATAATGCGTAGGACTCTTAAAATATAATCTCTCTTTCCACATTGTGTGAAACAGAGAATCTTCATTGACAGTGTCCTAAAGAGATTTATTGATGATCTCGTGGCTCTAGACTCAATTGTGCATATTTGGTTCCTATGCCGGAGACTAGGGAGAGGGTCTCCTTCTTCAATATCAACTATCTCTAAGAGAAAGTCGATAGATTATGTAGGTTCCCTGTGAGAATGAAACAAGTCCTTTTAAGAGGAACTTGAGTGGCTTGGGAAGTTGTAGTGCAGTGCGTCACTGGGTCCATGACGTCTTTTCTTCAATACCGGTGTTACCTTAGTAACCACCGGTAGCATATGTATTGAACCCGGTTTCTGCCCTAAGGTTGAATTAATGGAGGGCTATTTCTTTTCACCCTTTTCTCATTCAATTCTTTTTCATTCTTCAACCCTTCAGTGCTTACCAAGACTTTATAACTAGAACCTTGTTGGGTTTATTCCAGTACTAGCTCAGCCTCAGTCCGCACTCTTCCCGTTTCTCACTTTTCTCCTTTTTTCATCATACCTAAGGACTTCTACACTATCTAGTGGATTGTCCATGGGTAGATCCCTCCGGTTCTGGCGGATCGTGGGAACTAATACCTAACCTCACTATCCTTATAACACCATGCATAAAGTAAATTGGTCGGTCTTTTGGTATTGTTCTTTCCTATTCTTGAAACCAATTGAAAAATCATTTGGAAAATCAATGAAGGTACTTGTGATATAATATCAAAGTATTTTGTACCTTTATTGTTTTTGATCTTTTAGAAATGCTCCCCCTCAACATGTGCTCATATGATTTTTGAAATTGTTTAGCACATTGAGGCAAGAGGTGTTTGAAAGATTTCTTTGATCTCATTTTCCGGGAAAAAGCCATTTGATTTTCTTGGTAAATTCTCCCCCTCAATATGTGCGTAGGATATTTGAAATCATTTAATCACATAGAGGAGAGAGTTCTTTTGAAATACATCCACTATCACAAACATTTAGAAACCATTTAACAATCAATCAAGGTACATTATGTTAAAACATAGAAATCTTTGTACCTTGAAGGTTTATATTCGTTTTGAAATGCTCCCCCTTAATATATGCTTCGAGATTCGAAAAGAGTTTAGCACATATTAGAGAGCAGTATGCACTTTGAGACAAAATTGGTCACCTTTTATCAGATTTCATATTTAAATCACATTTTCTCCCCCGATCAAAAATTTCAAATCCTTTGAGATTTTGGATCTCAAGTGATTTAAATATGTATGAAACATAACTTGTTGGAGAAAAATGTTTCCGGTTTTATATGATCTGAAGTCGACTACTCTGAAATTCCCTTTTAGATTAAAAGGGAAACAACAGCACATAACCTATCACTATTACATACATTATAGTTATAGTTGTTCATAGTACAGACACCACATTATACACATCATAATACAAAACAAAAAAACTACTCCAAGAAGAAGTCTTCATTCAGTTCTTTGAAGTAGCTTATAATGACCTTCACGAAGTCTACCACCCACAAAACATTCAAGGCTGCGATAAATCTTTCTAGTCTTTAGTCTTCGTCCGATCGCAGCAATGAAATCTTTGCCCCTCTTCAAATCCTAATCAGACCAGAATCTTGTCTTGTTCCACGGCTTCAGGTCAAGTTTGATTTCCTTCACTCTCGAGTTCAATTCTTCTTCCACTATCTTAAGTGTGCCATCACTGAACTTGAACAATTCGCACAGTCGCATAAGCATTCTTGTCCCGTATCTGTCAGTAAAGAGGACTGCTCTAGGGGTGTCAATCACTATATAGTCGTGACGAAATTCATGTCCTTTTTGCTTCCCATTGAGGTCTTGTAAGATTGACCTGAGTCTGGTAGCTTTCCACGCCAAGTTGAAAATCACCAACTCTTTGTCGACTGACTAAGCCCCTGATCCAAAGATTGACAGCAGCAGAGAGAGCCTTCTTTTCACGAATAGGTAAGTTGTTAGATATTGGATTTCACAAACGCATAATACATTCAATATATGGATCGAATAGTATAATAGAGTTTAGAGAGATAAAGTAGTGTGGAAGCCTTTCTAGAGAGAGAAAGTAACAAAAGAAAGAAGGTTAGATTGAAAGGTCCAACCCTCTACCTTGGGACGTAGAGGGTATTTATAGTTACATAATAAACGTCCTCCTTCGGAGTATGGATCAGGCATACAGTGGGTAAAGACCCGTCCTTCCTCCACGGTGTTGCACTAAACTAAGTAACTAACTAAATAACTAGTAAATAACGTAATGTCTACGAGCTAACTTATGCTAGATTATATTTGGGGTGACCGATACTGCACTATGGAATTTTCTAATTCCTAACAATCTCCCCCTAAGGGAGGTCACCCCATGTTTTACATTTCGAATCCTAGCATTCAATTTAATCTTCAGTCTTGAGCTCGTAGACATTAATTCTTCAACATCTGCATCTTTGTGCATTAGCAGTGATTCTTTAAAGTCCGATAACTTCATACTTTAAGTGGAGGCCTTTATACTGATCCACATCTTTGATGATCTTCGAGCTTTAATTGAGATCATCAACCATAGTAAATCTCTGGATCACCTTTGTAGTGTTGCCTTCATGTGATGTTGTGACTTTTGGACCAACATGCTCACACATTCTGGATCATGACATCTTTCCATCAGAGTAGCAGAAGCTTTACTGGTTCATGATATTTGCAGCAGCGTAGCAGAAGCATGTTATAAAAATATCCGAGCCAGATTATGTAGATATGCACTAGTCATGATTTATTCAATAAGTGTGGATGCTGTGAGCATGCGGCTTTGGATTGACTCCTCAATTCTGATCAGCTGCAACCGTCCAAATGTACCTGAAAACAACAGTTAGCAATAAAACACACGAAAGTGTCTTTGATCACTTTTGTTGAATTGAGGTACACGGCCCACGGTTCCCCGTTGATCAGTACAAGTATTGCCTGTGATCAGGTAGAATTCCGAAGAATCTCCTTGACAGGGTTTCGCAGCTCCTCTAGCCGTTCTCAAACTGGAACGTCTCAAAGAAGACAACACGGAGTGAGTGAACCAGCGAATTGAGATTCACTGATTGATGAAAAATGATTTGAAAACAATCGCATATTGCTTAGAAGAAAGAGTTTTGCAATACGACGAAGGTTTTATGAGAAAGATCAATTTTCAATCAAAAATACTTTTTGTATTTGAAAGAGAATACACATTTGATGTGCTAGAGAAAGAAGTTTGCACATCGAACGGTTTTTCCAAAAGTATTTTTTCAATCAGAGATACTTTTTAAGTTTGAAATATGAATACACAGTCGATGTGCTAGAGAAAAGAGTTTTAAGCACAATGACCGGTTTTTCAAAGGTATCCGTCAATCCATAACCTGAACCAGGATTGATTCAAAAATTTGAATCGCCCCATTGTTTTTGTTTAGTTGTCACATGGTTGATCTATTGGAAGATCTCACATGTCACCCACCAAGAGCTTGTTTGATGTTGGCTCTAGAAGAATTTCCATCTGCATCGTGAATACTTTACATATCACTCGGATGTTCTGGCAATACCACAAGGATAATGCGTAGGACTCTTAAAATATTCTTACTTTCCACATTGTGTGAAACAGCAAGTCTTCATTAATTTTGTGTCCTAAAGAGATATTGTGGATGATCTCTTGGCTCTAGACTCAATCGTGCATTTTTGGTTTCCTATGCCGGAGACTAGGGAGAGGGTCTCCTTCTTCAATATCAACAATCTCTAAGAGAAAGTCGATAGATTATGTAGGTTCCCCTTGAGAATGAAACAAGCCCTTTTAAGAGGAACTTGAGTAGCTTGGGAAGTTTTAGTGCAGTGCGTCACTGGGTCCATGACGTCTTGTCTTCAATACCAGTGTTACCTTGGTAACCACCAGTAGCATATGAATTGAACCCGGTTACTGCCCTAAGGTTGAATTATTTGAGGGCTATTTCTTTTCACCCTTTTTTACATTCATTTATTTTTCATTCTTCAACCCCTTCAGTGCTTACCGAGACTTCATTACTAGAACCTTGTTGGGTTTATTCCAGTTCTAGCTCTATCTCAGTCCGCACTCTTCCCATTTCTCATTTTTCTCCTTTTTTCATCATACCTAAGGACTCTACACTATCTAGTGGATTGTCCCTGGGTAGATCCCTCCGGGTCTGGCGGATCGTGGGAACTAATACCTAACCTCACCATCCTTATAACTCCATACATAAAGTAAAATGGTCGGTCTTTTGGTACAGTTCATTCTTCCGTGAAACCAATTGAAAAATCATTTGAAAATCAATCAAGGTACTTGTGATATAAAATCAAAGCATTTTGTACCTTAATAGTTTTGATCATTTAGAAATGCTCCCCCTCAACATGTGCGTATGATTTTGAAATTGATTAGCACATGGAGGCAAGAGTTCTTTGAAACAATTTCTTTGATCACAATTTCCTTAGAAAAAGCCATTTGATTTTCTTGGTAAGTTCTCCCCCTCAATATGTGCAGAGGATATTTGAAATCATTTTATCACATAGAGGCAAGAGGTTTTTGAAGCACTTCCATGATTGTATTACCATGCAGAAAACCATTAGAAAATCAATCAAGGTACTTTATGTTGAAACATAGAATCTTTTGTACCTTGAAAGTTTGTTTTCTTTTGAAATGCTCCCCCTCAATATGTGCTTCAAGATTCGAAAACGTTTAGCACATATGGGAGAGCAGAATGCATATTTGAATCAAATCGATCATCATTTGTCAGATTTCATTATTAAATCACAAATTCTCCCCCGATCAAAAATATCAAACCCTTTGAGATTTTGGATCCCAAGTGATTTAATAAGGTTTAGAAAACATGGAAGAATATATGCAGGTTTAAATACTCATCTGGTTTTTGGTTAAATGCTCCTCCACAATCATGTGCATTATGTATTTCAAATCGTTTGGCACATGACGGAAGGAGTGCTTTAGAAACAATTACCCTTTTGTAAAACTGATTTGAGATTTAAATCACGATCTCTCCCCTGATCAAAAATTTCAAACCAATTGAGATTTTGGATCCCGATTGATTTAAATCATTTGGAAAATTTTGGGGAAAGACGTGGCTTGATTTAATTTTTGAAATTGACTGATAAGGACCAAATTAAGACATTAAAGATTGTTAGTGTCAGGTATGAAAGTTTTTAAGAGATCTTTAAGTAAAATAAAACGATTTCACAATCAAACAAGAACAGAAAAAATTTCATTTTGATAGATCTTTGATTTTTAAAGAAAATCATACCATGACATAACATTAAATCTTTAGATCACCACATTTTAACGTATAAACGGAATTTTATGAAGAGATATCGTTTGAAAATAATTTATTTTAAATCACTCTCCCCCTCAATCGATGACTGTAGTCGTTGATTGAGTGACTTAGGTTTTGATAAAATGAAGTCCGGTGAATTTCAAAAATAAGTCCAATTAATTTTCAAAACAATATTTTCCATTTTCAAAACAATTTTATCAAATATTTTGACAAATGGTATTATTCACTCTTTATACTGCAAAAAGATTGTGTTAAGTGGTTGAGCTGCTTCTGTTGTTGCTGTAAGGCTTGGAAGAAAAACTGTCTGCTGATGCAGTGAGACTTCTTACGTTGCATTTTAATGCCAACTGAGGTCAAATTAAGCTCCGTTTCTTCATTTGCTGATGAAGAAAACCATCTGCGGAAGCAGTGAGACCTCTTACGTTGCATTTTTCCAGGCCAACTCTCCATAGAAGTCCAATTAAGCTCCGTTTCTTCATTTTTCAACCCAAGATATAGTTACCCTTTCCTTTCGGCATCCAATCATCTTCAATTGTGGGATCCGGATCGGGAACATTCTTTTATACCAATATACCTGCATACGTTAGTCAACACAAACAGATATATGGTGGTCGACATCACCCAAACATCAATCGACTAATTAAAGTCAATCCAACATATCGATCAGATCATGTAAAGAAATAGGAATAAGGTGTTTATCAAACTCTAATCATCTAATCCTAACAATCATATCCTAGGCACCTAGTCCTTCAACGTAGGTTAACATCATTTTTTAGTTAAGCATTTAGGATAATTAGATAAGTTCATTAGATGATATAGATTTCAATACATTCTCCCCCTCAATCAATGACTTATTTTCTGAAAAGTTTAAATGCGCTGAAGTCATTGATTGAGTTTTCAATTTTTACGAAAACTTGATTCAGATTGATTTTCAAGCAATTCATTTACCACCATTTTGTTAAAACAAATATTTTTCTGAAGAATTTAAGACGGAAAAATATTTGAGTAGGAACAACTGATCTGTGCTAAACCGTCAAGTCTAATCACACAAGCCTGCCACTTGTGAATGGCAGACCGTAACAGACTTAAAACAGCTCAGACACAAATGCAAATGAAGATCAGAGAATACAGTGGATTCCCGGGTCGTTAAGTCCCACGGAGACTCAATGGTGTGTTAAACACTTGATCAGACGATAGATTGATCACTAATGATAGTGATCGGAAAGGATTTGGATGGATAATTACACTACTGAAAAAGTTTATAAAATAGAGCGGCTTAAATACAAATTAAGAAAATTAAAAAGATAAAAGATATTAAATAAACGCTATCACTATATTTAAAGTGATGAACGTTTAAAACCTAAAACGTACGTTTAAATTAAAAACTACGTAACGTACAAAATAAAAAGTGATATCTAAGAAATAAAAGTCCTAAAAATATGAAAAATACATTTTTACATACCTAATGATAAAATAAAATTTATAGAAAAAGAAAACTATTTTTATAACTATTTATCTAATTATTATTAATTAAAAACTATTTTGAACTATTAAATAATTAACTAAAATACAAGAAATTAGGAAATAAAGCTAGAAAAATAAAATTATGAAATGGAAAAGTCTAAAATATCAAAATAGAATTTTCAAAACTATTTTTGTATTTTTATGATTATTTTTCTATTTTCTAGGAATTTTAAACTATTAAAAACTAATTAAATTATTTAAAAATACAAATTTAACTAAGAAAAATATGGAAAAATATTTTTTTGTCTTTTTATATTTATCTTAACTTAATAAAAATGAAAAATTATTTTTTTGATACTTTTCTGAATTTTTTGTATTAAATACTATTTAAAAAGACTTAAAAACTAATTTAAATTAAGAAAAATAACAAACAGCAGCTAAAAATTATAAAAAATTCAGGGAAATCCTAAAATATTATTCTAAAGCTAAGAAAAATATAAAAACTGATGCTTATGTGGAAGAAAATGCAACTGATGTGTAATCTAAAAGGAAATAAGCACTTGAAGATAAGCTAATAAACACAAGCTTGTACCAACTGATAATATAAGCTAGGCTACACTATAACTACTCTAAAGCAAGCATCTACATCTAATCCTAACACCTAATAAGCATACTACACAGATAAGCTAACTGCTACATAAGCCAAAACATGAATCTGACCCCACTGTTCTAGCTGATGTAACAGCTTATCCAATAAGCTAGAGTGAAAACAAAAAGTGGGGATCTAAAGGTAACCTAGCAGAGAGTACTTATCCAAATTTGCAGCTAATGAGGGCTTAAAATGAGAAGATTAGAAGCAAAAGGAAATGGGCAAAAACTGAATCAGCAGGACAGATTTAGAACTTATGCAAAAACAGTGGACTGGGACCCTACTTTGAGCTTATGCATCAGCTTATCCAATAAGCTAAAGTGAAAAGCAGCAATGCAGTCCTCAAGACCACCTAGCAGACCATGACTCAACCAAATTTCAGGCTCTAACTCCCTAAAATGGACTCAATGCAAGATCTGCAAGGTTTGCAAAAAACTGATGTTTGACACAGTTTTGACTTGTAAGAACAGATAAGAGGGTTGACTTTCTTGAGTTTTGATCTATAATTGTGAACTGAAAATGGTATATAATGATGAAATTAAACTAAAGCAAGCTATACTTATAACTTTTGAACACAAAATAAGTTTTGGAATTTCAAATACCTCAACAGATTCACTGTTAAGACAGAATGTATACAATGTTGACTATTAGCTCTTGCAGGCACAGGTTTAAAACAGAAATGAACTTACTTTAGCTAAACAAACATAACACCATAAGTTTTATCCACTGCTTAGGTCTCTAGGACAGATTATATGCTCAATCCAAACACCCCTTTAAAACTGATTTGCAAAAACAAATACTTAAACTACTAAACTGCTTAAGACCAATGATCAAGCTACACTTAAATATCTTAAATACAACTGAATATACTAATTTAGACTAATGGTAATCACAGATATTCATACAAGTATAAAATTCAAAATGCTTGAAGATGAAAAGTGAAATATGAACTCACATCAGTACAGCTTGTGTAGCAGGCTAAAACCAGACCAATCCTATCCTAATTAAGCCTAATCCAACCCATTTCACCACTGCAACATCCCATATCAGCTTCCATTTCACATAGAGTCCAAGATTGACTTTCATTGACCATTAACCAAATTTACTTGAAACTGATATTTAAGCTTGCAAAAAGCTTTGAATGGCTTAAATAAACTTAATGAAGCTTAAAATAAACCTTTAACAATCTTGGACAATAGAATTTAAAACTGAAAAGTTCAACAGTGGACATGAAATTTTGAGACAAATATGGAAACTTAGATAGATAATCAAAAGTGACTTACAAAGGTTTGTAACCTTGAAATTGATACAATGAAACTGAAATTACACCATTTTAATTTAAACTAAGACAATAATTAAAAAAAACGACATAAGTAAAATTTTTATAAACTAACTACTCCTTTGAAACTGCTTCTCTCTTTCTCTTTTATAGCTCCAAGATGTTTCCACTTGTTTCTGATTGTTTCCCAGCAATTTCCTCAGCCATTGGATGGCTTAAATTCATCTTGGCCGTTAAATCTGTTTTTGGCGGGAAATTGGCATTTGACAGGTGGCTATGGTTGAGTGTTAAGGGGGAAGGATCATTAAATGGTTTTTGTTTTGTGTAGAGGTGGAGGAGACAAAGGTGTGGAAAGAGTGAGGAGGGGGGATGGTGGCTTGAGTGATTTCAGGCAGCAGTTGGGATGGTGAAGACTTTGGCGCCAAGTGGGTTTGACCAGACATTTGACCCAAGGGGTGTATTAATAATCAAAGGGGTCAAAAAGGTATTATGACAGGGGGGGTCAAAACTAGGCAAGGTCCAAAATAGGTTTATGGTTTAATAATTAGAGGGACTTGTTATGTAATTTCTGAAAAATCAAGGGCCAAGGCTGCCAATTCTGAAAAGTTATTCCAAGGGACCACAAGTGACAACCTTCAAAAGTATAAGGACCAAACTTGCCATTTTGTCATTTTCCAGGGGCCATTTCTGCCAATTTTCAAACTTGAGGGACCAAAGTTGTAGTTTTGCAAATTTTACATTTCAAGGGTTTGTTTTAACAACTTTTGAATCCCATGGACCTTAAATGACATTTTTCTTTATTTTGATTTACCAGGGACTGTTTTTGACAATTTTTGAAACTTGGGGGACTAAAACTGCCATTTTTGCAAATTTGATACGTTTTTCATCTGATTTTGATCTTTTTGCATTTAAAACACATAAAACACTGATTTGTGATATTTTTATCATTTTGAAGCATTTTTGAGTGTTTTCAGATGTTTTTGCAGTCTAGATAGTACAAAAATGATGAGTATTTAGACACTCATCAATCCCCCACACTAAGATATTGCTAGTCCCTAGCAATGATTTATGAAAAGTTAATGGATTTTATCTCTTTACCAAAAGCCATTACTTCTGGAGTAGCCAATTGTTTCAGTTCAAGTAAGAACTTTGGTACAATGATAACCAAATGATTTTGAGCAAATCATAAGCTTTAAACGGATTTGATTTGTCTTTACCAGAAGCCGTACCCTTCTGGACTAGCCAACTCTTAGATAAATTATCAATATTATCTTTGGTGAGCTGATTACCAATTATGGTTTTTCCACTGCCTTTACCACAAGCCATAAACTTGCGGGCTAGCCAACTCTTCACTTTTTAGGATATGGTGAGCTGAATACCATACAATTTTGGGCAAATTGCAAGCCGTCAACGGATTTGAGATATCTTTACCAAGAGCCGTTTGCTCCTGGATTAGCCAATCCTTTAGTTTATTAGACAAGGCGGACTGATAACCAATTGAGTAAGTGCAAAACACTTACTCCAAAAAAAAATTTTGGCCAAAAACGGGAGAATTGGGTAGATAATATGTGAAATTTGTGAGAATTCCCCCCCACACTTAGAAATGAATATTGCCCTCAATATTGAAAGTACCGGCGGTTATGCCGAAACTGAGAACGTAAAAGGGAAATATTACGGCCATTATTATGAAAGATTTTTTTTTTTTTTTTTTTTTTTTTTTAGAGATATATGTATATATATAACATGTGGGGCATCACCCCCACACTTAGGTGGTAGAAAGGGGTAAGAAGACAGAAATATGGGTGAAAACCCATATGGTGTGTGCTACTGTTTTTGTTTTCCGAGTCGCTAGCTTGACTCGACCCCGCATTCATTGGTTCATGGGGAAGCAAAGTGGAAGAAACAATCTCCATCGGACTTTCAATCAAGATGTTTGGACAAACATATGAAGCACGCGAAAGTTCCACACCGACGAGATATACAGAGAAAGACAGACCCGGCTCACAAATGGTACATGAAAATGCCGGGGTCAAAGATAATGTCCTCACTCCCGAAGGAGTTAAGACATGGAGAAGTCACACCGTATGTGAAGAAAAGAAGGAGAATTATGATAATGATCATGACTAACTCCTCATTATCAGAAGGGGAATTCATGATTTTTGGATCATGAATCTCATTAGTGAGGATAAAATCATCATCACATGATGGAAGAGAGAAGATAGAATACAGAGGTGGGACAAGTGGTGTGCTCTGAGAGCTAGCAATTTCCACCACTTCCGTGATGGTCTCTGTATCGGAATCAGACATTTCATCGAAAAGAGGATTTACTTCGCAAAAAGTGTAGTCATCATTAAATTCAAAAAGAGGATTTGAGAAAATCCCGGAAGTAACCTCAGAAATGTCGAGAGAATCACAAACATGCAAATCCCAATCACTATTGGATATATCCTCAGACTCACTTGGGATTAGGACAAGATCCTCAACACTCGATGATTCCGTTTCCGAAATAGTGCTGAGATGATCATCCTCCATTATGAGAGAGTCCTCGGGATCAAAGAATTTCAAAGAAATAGGATCGTCGACCTCTTCCAAAAGGAATTCACTTCTCTCAACCGGCGTGAGTGAAGGGGAAGAGTCGGAAATGAAAGGCTCTGAAACGGGAGTGGGATTGCCACTCGGAGTCGTAGATTCCTCATCAAAATCATCGTCGTCGTCGTCGTCATCATAATCGTACGCGAGAGGTTTCCAATATTGGGAGCTTACTCTAGCTGCTTGTTCTTCAGCATACGTTTTCTGACGAGACTCTTCTTTAATCAATTCTTTTAAATCTTTGAGTGTATCGAGACAATTTTGGAGAAGTTCTTGAGGAATTTGCAGAGGTTGTGTTTGAATCGTTTGGTATTGTGGAGGTTGGTCATGATAAGAGTAGTCATAATTGTTACAAGGATTATGCTCATAGACAAGCATGTTCCCCGTTTGACACTCAAAACTCGGGTGAGGACCTCCACAATACTCACAGTAGTTAGAAAAGTCGGGCTGTAGTGGGTAGTTGGAAAAGTTTGAGGGGTCGTTAAATGAGTTCGGATTAGGATCATAATCAAATGAATTCCTCGAACCACAAAACAAACAACTCCCGTTTTGAATATCATTACCACACTGTACACACGTACACCAGCGACAGGGTGAACCATAAAGAGGCTCACCACAACCGACGCAAGGAATAAACGATTCCATGAGAATAGGAGAAGGTAGAATCAAATGGATAGAGGGTAAAGGAATAAAGAATCAAAAAGGGTAAGAGGGTAAAGAGGAATATTTTTGGCATTTTTGAAAAACATTTTGCAAAAAACAAAGAATGAAAATATTTTTGGCGTTAAAAACACTTCAGGAAAAGTGTTAATGAACTTTTTGAGATTTTCTGATAACTTTACAAAAACTTTTTACAAAAGATGGAATATGCACAAGAATGGGTCTGAAAAAGGCTAACACACGCTAAAGCCTCCCCGGCAGCGGCGCCAAAATTTTGATCTGTGCTAAACCGTCAAGTCTAATCACACAAGCTTGCCACTTGTGAATGGCAGACCGTAACAGACTTAAAACAGCTCAGACACAAATGCAAATGAAGATCAGAGAATACAGTGGATTCCCGGGTCGTTAAGTCCCACGGAGACTCAATGGTGTGTTAAACACTTGATCAGACGATAGATTGATCACTAATGATAGTGATCGGAAAGGATTTGGATGGATAATTACACTACTGAAAAAGTTTATAAAATAGAGCGGCTTAAATACAAATTAAGAAAATTAAAAAGATAAAAGATATTAAATAAACGCTATCACTATATTTAAAGTGATGAACGTTTAAAACCTAAAACGTACGTTTAAATTAAAAACTACGTAACGTACAAAATAAAAAGTGATATCTAAGAAATAAAAGTCCTAAAAATATGAAAAATACATTTTTATATACCTAATGATAAAAGAAAATTTATAGAAAAAGAAAATTATTTTTATAACTATTTATCTAATTATTATTAATTAAAAACTATTTTGAACTATTAAATAATTAACTAAAATACAAGAAATTAGGAAATAAAGCTAGAAAAATAAAATTATGAAGTGGAAAAGTCTAAAATATCAAAATAGAATTTTCAAAACTATTTTTGTATTTTTATGATTATTTTTCTATTTTCTAGGAATTTTAAACTATTATAAACTAATTAAATTATTTAAAAATAGAAATTTAACTAAGAAAAATATGGAAAAATATTTTTTTGTCTTTTTATATTTATCTTAACTTAATAAAAATGAAAAATTATTTTTTTGATACTTTTCTGAATTTTTTGTATTAAATACTATTTAAAAAGACTTAAAAACTAATTTAAATTAAGAAAAATAACAAACAGCAGCTAAAAATTATAAAAAATTCAGGGAAATCCTAAAATATTATTCTAAAGCTAAGAAAAATATAAAACCTGATGCTTATGTGGAAGAAAATGCAACTGATGTGTAATCTAAAAGGAAATAAGCACTTGAAGATAAGCTAATAAACACAAGCTTGTACCAACTGATAATATAAGCTAGGCTACACTATAACTACTCTAAAGCAAGCATCTACATCTAATCCTAACACCTAATAAGCATACTACACAGATAAGCTAACCGCTACATAAGCCAAAACATGAATCTGACCCCACTGTTCTAGCTGATGTAACAGCTTATCCAATAAGCTAGAGTGAAAACAAAAAGTGGGGATCTAAAGGTAACCTAGCAGAGAGTACTTATCCAAATTTGCAGCTAATGAGGGCTTAAAATGAGAAGATTAGAAGCAAAAGGAAATGGGCAAAAACTGAATCAGCAGGACAGATTTAGAACTTATGCAAAAACAGTGGACTGGGACCCTACTTTGAGCTTATGCATCAGCTTATCCAATAAGCTAAAGTGAAAAGCAGCAATGCAGTCCTCAAGACCACCTAGCAGACCATGACTCAACCAAATTTCAGGCTCTAACTCCCTAAAATGGACTCAATGCAAGATCTGCAAGGTTTGCAAAAAACTGATGTTTGACACAGTTTTGACTTGTAAGAACAGATAAGAGGGTTGACTTTCTTGAGTTTTGATCTATAATTGTGAACTGAAAATGGTATATAATGATGAAATTAAACTAAAGCAAGCTATACTTATAACTTTTGAACACAAAATAAGTTTTGGAATTTCAAATACCTCAACAGATTCACTGTTAAGACAGAATGTATACAATGTTGACTATTAGCTCTTGCAGGCACAGGTTTAAAACAGAAATGAACTTACTTTAGCTAAAAAAACATAACACCATAAGTTTTATCCACTGCTTAGGTCTCTAGGACAGATTATATGCTCAATCCAAACACCCCTTTAAAACTGATTTGCAAAAACAAATACTTAAACTACTAAAATGCTTAAGACCAATGATCAAGCTACACTTAAATATCTTAAATACAACTGAATATACTAATTTAGACTAATGGTAATCACAGATATTCATACAAGTATAAAATTCAAAATGCTTGAAGATGAAAAGTGAAATATGAACTCACATCAGTACAGCTTGTGTAGCAGGCTAAAACCAGACCAATCCTATCCTAATTAAGCCTAATCCAACCCATTTACACCACTGCAACATCCCATATCAGCTTCCATTTCACATAGAGTCCAAGATTGACTTTCATTGACCATTAACCAAATTTACTTGAAACTGATATTTAAGCTTGCAAAAAGCTTTGAATGGCTTAAATAAACTTAATGAAGCTTAAAATAAACCTTTAACAATCTTGGACAATAGAATTTAAAACTGAAAAGTTCAACAGTGGACATGAAATTTTGAGACAAATATGGAAACTTAGATAGATAATCAAAAGTGACTTACAAAGGTTTGTAACCTTGAAATTGATACAATGAAACTGAAATTACACCATTTTAATTTAAACTAAGACAATAATTAAAAAAAACGACATAAGTAAAATTTTTATAAACTAACTACTCCTTTGAAACTGCTTCTCTCTTTCTCTTTTATAGCTCCAAGATGTTTCCACTTGTTTCTGATTGTTTCCCAGCAATTTCCTCAGCCATTGGATGGCTTAAATTCATCTTGGCCGTTAAATCTGTTTTTGGCGGGAAATTGGCATTTGATAGGTGGCTATGGTTGAGTGTTAAGGGGGAAGCATCATTAAATGGTTTTTGTTTTGTGTAGAGGTGGAGGAGACAAAGGTGTGGAAAGAGTGAGGAGGGGGGATGGTGGCTTGAGTGATTTCAGGCAGCAGTTGGGATGGTGAAGACTTTGGCGCCAAGTGGGTTTGACCAGACATTTGACCCAAGGGGTGTATTAATAATCAAAGGGGTCAAAAAGGTATTATGACAGGGGGGTCAAAACTAGGCAAGGTCCAAAATAGGTTTATGGTTTAATAATTAGAGGGACTTGTTATGTAATTTCTGAAAAATCAAGGGCCAAGGCTGCCAATTCTGAAAAGTTATTCCAAGGGACCACAAGTGACAACCTTCAAAAGTATAAGGACCAAACTTGCCATTTTGTCATTTTCCAGGGGCCATTTCTGCCAATTTTCAAACTTGAGGGACCAAAGTTGTAGTTTTGCAAATTTTACATTTCAAGGGTTTGTTTTAACAACTTTTGAATCCCATGGACCTTAAATGACATTTTTCTTTATTTTGATTTACCAGGGACTGTTTTTGACAATTTTTGAAGCTTGGGGGACTAAAACTTCCTTTTTTGCAAATTTGATACGTTTTTCATCTGATTTTGATCTTTTTGCATTTAAAACACATAAAACACTGATTTGTGATATTTTTATCATTTTGAAGCATTTTTGAGTGTTTTCAGATGTTTTTGCAGTCTAGATAGTACAAAAATGATGAGTATTTAGACACTCATCAACAACAGTCCTTCGACGTACTTTCCTCATGTTGTTTTAGGATAAGTGCACGAAATATTTGAAAATTGGTTTAGCGTAGCACTTTCCTTTCTTGAAGAACGGGTTATTATCAGAAATAATAGCAAACCATAGTTTTAAGCACGGGTTACAGTCTGAAATAACTGCAAGCCATTATTTGAAGCGCGGGTTACAGTCTGAAATAACTGTAAGCCATTATTTGTGACATGTTTTGAAAAGAAATATTTACACCTCATCTAAAGACCCGTGCTATTTATTGAATGACATTTCTAAAACCGTAGATGTTATCGATATCAAAAGACATGTCTTGAGAAAACAGTATTTTTGGTATTTTTAAATTTTATGATTTTTATGGGTTTATGTTGGTTTTATAATTTTCTATTTTCTTTTTGTTGGTTTTATATTTTTGTATTTGGTTTTTCGAAAAATATATACAAAGATTGAAAAATAGTTTAAGAGGATGATGATACGGGTACCGAGAAAAGGAAATCGTTCAACACTTTGTAGAAGATCGAAGTCATCATCTCTTAAACTTTCACCACCAAAGCATTCGAGGCTCTAGAATCGTCGCAAGAACTTGAGCCTTCAGAGGTGAATCTTTGGCAGCTTCCCCCCAAACCGACAAACTAAGAATAAAGACCATTTCTCCAAGAAGTAGAAATGAATAAAACGGTCTCATTGAATGAAGCTCAGCACCCTGAAGGATTCGAGAACACCGAAGTAACAAGTTGAAACATTGATCGTCTCAGTGGTTATCAAATCCGGAATAACTTGATTAGGTCCGATCACATGAACCTGTTGTGCGTTCCCGATGTACACATTACTCTTCGAGATTGACCAGTTGTCTATTCAGGGGAACAATATATCAACATCTTCATTTTACCAAGTGCATTCCAGTTATCTTCCATATAACCAATCAGCCCATAATGTACACAAGTACCCAACCAGAGTAGAGACAACGACATCACAGTAACTGGTTGAATCACTGATCTTCTCTGCGGATGTCAACTCCGGAATAACTGATTAAGCTCGATCATGTGAATATGTTGTGCGACCTTGATGTACACATATCTCTCCCCTGATGGTTGCGATCTCATCGGAATCATTATTACATTGTGTACATGAAGCACTAACCGGGAGCACTTTATCATAAATCATATAGAAGATGTCGATCAACATTATCATCTCACGTTCCACATATTCTTCTCATATTTCTTCTAACTGAACGCTGAAGTAACACATACCAAAAGTCTCCAGAGACCATTTCCCCCAAATAGTTGGAATAATACATCCTTCCCCCAAATAATTGGAATAATATATCCTTCCCCCAAATAGTTGGAATAATACACCAAAGGCTACGAGTTAAAACACTGAGTTTCTCTACGGTTATGACCATTGTCTTTCTGGGATAACTACAGTCAGGTAGAAGTGTTTAGTTCATCATGTGTACTCGTTGTGCTTTTAGTTATATGTCTCCTTCCCCCTTGCTGGTTTTGATACCTCAAAATCAGCAAAACATAATATACCCATAACCTTGAAATCTTGTGAGAAGAACTCAAATAGCCCAAATGAATCCTGTGAGAATCAACTGCTACAGAAACTCTCTCTGACTATCTTTATCAACCCATATGTAGACAATTTGAAGTGACCACTGTTGAAGAAAACCCGATATACCAAACTTGAAACTGAAGTCGAATTCCCCGCATTTGTATCTTAAGCTTGCACTTAATGATGGAAGAACGGTGTCGAGAATCTATGCTTCAAGCAAATCTCTAAGTACTCACTACTCAAACAAAGTATGAGACATTAACACCTCTTGAGATTATCCACATCGTCATCTGCATGTGACACTGAGTAAAACACGTAACTCCTAATAGTGATAGTTAACCAGGTCTTCAACCAACCACCCCGAATGCTGGTAACTAGATAAACCAAGTCTTCAACTCAAAATCTTAAACCCGAGCAAGTTATCAAATAAGAACACGCCTTTGTTGAAAGTCAACTTCAATCTCAGATAAGTGATAAATGATTAACTCTGAAGTCATCAACTTGTGTCAAATGCCCAACACGTGAAAACAACATACAATCGGATGTACATTGACCCACTGAATGAACCACAACAAATGATTCCTCAACATCAATTCATTCTTCCTAAAGGTATACATGTAGAGACTGATCTGGAAGATTCACCAATAATATCTTCGAGCGGATGAGGTAGTCATTTTCCTTAATGTTCATGTGGTTGATTTATAGCGTGCACAATGAGAGGAACAATAATCCGTGAAGATTTGGCAAAGGAATACCAAAGATCGGATCATTATTTAATAGTGCAATTACAATATCATGATAGTCATTATCAACGCATTGTGAAGTAACTGGAGATAAGGTTTCTTGAGAATTCAGAGAAGTACTTCTTAGATGGTGAACCAGTTGAGTCAGTAGGAACCGGAGCATGAGATTCAGAAACTAGATGATCAACATTCGTTGGAGGTTGGAAGTACTCATCAAACATATCTTTGAAAAACAATGAATCCCAACCAATGAATCCCAGTTATCCTTAGTAAGTGAAGCATTAGGCGTTGAAGGAGAGTCATATGACCATAATTCAAGCATCCATCAACATGTAGTATATGCACTCTTCTCCCCCTCAAAAATTGCATCCGAAGTTGCCATTTTTGATTTGAACAAGTGAATAAGAATATACACCAATGAATGTAGATCCACTTGAGGGTTGAACGAGTGTGGAAAAACATGAAGCTTGTTGATGAAGAATGTCGATGAGAATGGTCATACACATGAAGATTTCTCTTCTTTTGAAGATAAAGCGCACTGAAGCGTACACCTTTCTTTTCTTTGAAGAACGGGGCTTGAAGTGTTATCTGCAGACACCATTATGATGAAGTACGAGGCCTGAACTGATGTGAACAGACGTCATAGCCGAATGAATATCAAGATTGAGTTACTTGAACCCGTGAGTTATGAGATATCAATCCATTTGTAATCCATACTTTTAGCTAGTCCATGTAGTGAAGGATCGAAGTATCTGCAACTGAGTAAGGACTAGCTGCACTAATATTACAAACTTGATTGCATATATTTTGGTTAGTGACATTAGTATCCAAACCCTTTGGGGTTTCACAATCAACCTTGATTTTGTCATCGGTAAACAGCATTCCGGTTGGCGTCCACCTAAGTCCAATATCCTTAAACATTTTACCAGATGGAATCCACTTATGGCAAGGTCTAGGATTGGTGACATTCTTATGCACAGTGGAAGATTTATCGTTATTCCTAGACTCCAAATATTTAGCAGTTGGGATCCATCTAGGCGAAGTTTTGGACTTGTTTTGCTTTATAACATGTTGAACCTTAGCCATGAAGGTAGTCTTAGTGGATTGTACCTTAGCATGAGAATTAGGAAAATGTTTCTTATTCGGAAAAGACTCAGAATTTCTAGTTTCATTTTCTACATGCTTAGCATTCTTCTTCATATAACTACTCTTAGATGCAAGCCAATTCCTAGTCTTTTGAGTGTTCCTAGGTAGAGGGTTACAACTACTAGCAGTGCCTTGAAATCTCATAGAATTCCTCACCCTAGGTCTTGCGCCTAAAATTCCGTCTTTTCGAATCTGTGCCTTTTTCCTAGCTTCTTCTAGATAATAGTTCTTCCACACATCATTCATATCATATAAATTATGGGTTTTAATGCTTGGTTTTGACACTGTTTTCGAACTAATCCTAGAGGTGTTGGGAGTAGAAGTGGCTACTTGTTGATGGTTAATGGAGCTAGAAGACTTATTCTTAGGTAACTCAGGTGAAGTGACTGGTTTTGACAAAACTTGTTTCTCATCAACTTGGGAGGCAAACCGTGTTTTTGAAAATTTTGGTCTTTCGGATATAAACGCAGTAGGCTGCCTAACAACGGACCGGTTTCTAATGGGATGAGAAACTGGTTTCCCCAAGGTTGATGGTTTTGTAAACTTAGTGTTCACACTTTTCCCTACAGTTTTCCTAAGCTCATTTTTTAAGGCAACAATAGCGAAACTCTTTTCCTGAAGTTGAGCTTTGAGTTCATCAATTTTTTCTATCAAAGAGTTTGTTTGTTCCATTGACTTAGTTCTAGCTTCTTTGATAGAGTCGCTTAGTTCTATGTGATGCTTTCTCAAAGACTCATTTTCCTTTAGTAATTTGGCCACACAAACCGCTAATTCATCATTTCTCATTTGAATATCATCAATAGCATTAACATCAGAATTACTTGTAACCAAATTACTTTTCACATGCATATCAGAAATATGTTTCTTCAAATTGTTGATAGTCGAGTTTTTGGCTTGAAGTTGAGCTTTTAAATCGTTTATTTCAAAAAATTCCCGAAATTCAGGAAATTCCGGATTTTTACATGGTTTCTTAGTTTGAAAAATTTCCTCCTTTCTTTGTATTGCAATTTCAAGAAAAATGCAATGTTTTTCAAGTTTTGAGAATTTGTTTGAAAGTTCATCAAAAGCCTTTTTATCAACCATATCATTTGATTTGAATTTATTAGTCTCAGCCTCAACCAAGGAACATTTATCAGAATCATGTTCAGTATTGAGATCAGTTTGTTTAGGTACATTAGTAGATGCACTATGTTGAAAAGTTAAGGGTACCTCATCACATGAAATTTGTTCATTTATCGGTCTGATATCTGCATCCACATCATGTGAAACAAGAGTCACTAAACTACTGGCTGTTTCAAGCTTATCTTCCTCTGAGCCCCTGTATTCAGTACCAACTAATCCATCATCTGGTGCTTTATCCATCTGAACACTACAATCTCTTGTCAGCCCTTGACATTCATTCACCTTACTGATCACAACATCCACTTCTTGTGTGACCATAGTTACTGAGCAGCTGGTTACATCATTCGTTGTTGTCTCTGTTATTCTGTATTCAGCAACACCCGACTTTTCAACTGATACAATACCCGACTCATCACAACTATCTCTCAATTTCTCCTGACACTCATCTACTTTTTCATCATTCAGTGTACCTTCCTCAATGTACTTCTCCACATTATGCAAGAGTTTGATAAATGTATTGATGAATTCCTGAATTTCCATTCCAGTATGCTTTTTGAAGGAAGTACCCGTCAAGTGTTGATCAAAATCTACGGAATATTCCTCATTGATAAATGGTTGGAATTGGTTGTGAATCATCTGGAGTGCAGCAATGGAATCATCCTTCATTATCTTCCCTTTAATAAGCTGGATCTTCAATTGTTCTAATTCTAGCAACAATGTTCTCTTCAATGTAGGTAAGTCCTGACGGAAAATAGCACTACATGTTCGATCCATTGATGTGGATGTGAGTAACATGAGGTGTGATTGAAGTTGTTGATAAGGTTCAATGTTACTTTCTTTATGCATGGTATTCTGTAGCCTAGACTGGTGCAATTCACTCTCTTTAGATTCTAAACACGGCGATCTCACATCCTATTTGATTGATTCCATCATCTGTAACCGTTCAGTGTAGCTAATGTTCTCATGGTTGTCAACTTCATCATACAGTTTGAATACTTCTGAAATTACAGAATCAGGAGTTTAAGACATGATGTTATGTGTACACGGGATTTTACAAGTCTGTGATTTAAACCGAGAAATAGAATGTAGTAAAGGAACTTAAAAGATGATAAGGAGGTGAAAATAGGTTGGTACCTTGGTTGAGTTTGTGATATTCCCTAATTCTTTATATATACCCCCTGTTCCATCGATTTTTCAGAAAATTAAGGTTTGAAAACAAGGGTTTTGTATGTTAGGTTTAGAGACACATTGCAGGAATTGACAAATCACAGTCCTTGACAAGTCGCTTAATAGATAACTCGCATAAGACAACTCGCTTCAATAAGCAAGTAGACAACTCGCTTATGTGGGCAACTCGCATAGGACAACTCGCTTCAATAAGCAAGCAGACAAATCGCTTATGTGGGCAACTCGCATAGGACAACTCGCTTCAATAAGCAAGCAGACAACTCCCTTATGTGGGCAACTCGCATAAGACAACTCGCTTCAATAAGCAAGCAGACAACTCGCTTATGTGGGTAATTCGCATAGAACAACTCGCTTCAATAAGCAAGCAGACAACTCGCTTATGTGGGCAACTCTCTTAACTGCCAACTCGCTTCAATAAGCAAGCAGACAACTTGCTTATGTGGGCAACTCTCTTAACTGCCAACTCGCTTAACTGCCAACTCTCTTAACTGCCAACTCGCTTAAGCTGTCAACTCTCTTCCAAAGCAACTCGCTTCCAAGAAAATCACTACGAGACTCAACTCGCTTTGTACCAATATTCAAAAAACCACCACTTTTCAATCCAAAAACAACCTAACCACGATGATTCAAGCCTTCCAAATCAAAACCTAAACACTTATGATGATTCTAAACACAAAAATACAATCAAAATCAAAACTTTAACACTAGAGATGATCCAAATGATGCAAAATACTCTAAACTCATCCAAACCCAAAAACCTTATGAAAACCACTAGAAATCCAAGAACATGAAAGATGAGTGATCAAACCATGGCTCTTGATACCAATTGTTAGATATTGGATTTCACAAACACATAATACATTCAATATATGGATCGAATAGTATAATAGAGTTTAGAGAGATAAAGTAGTGTGGGAGCCTTTCTAGAGAGAGAAAGTAACAAAAGAAAGAAGGTTAGATTGAAAGGTCCAACCCTCTACCTTGGGAGGTAGAGGGTATTTATAGTTACATAATAAACGTCCTCCTTCGGACTGTGGATCAGGCATACAGTGGGTAAAGACCCGTCCTTCCTCCACGGTGTTGCACTAAACTAAATAACTAACTAAATAACTAGTAAATAACGTAATGTCTACGATCTAACTTATGCTAGATTATATTTGGGGTGACCGATACTTCACTATGGAATTTTCTAATTCCTAACATAAGTGGTCAAGATGTCCTTGGAGGTTCAGAAGATAAAGATCTTCAAAGTCATTTGGCATCAAATGTTTGAAGTCGTTCTCTTCTATAACATAATCTTTCAAGTCTGCTCTTCGAAAAACAATCTTCTTCAGGTAATCATAGCCATAGATTGAGAAGATCTCTAAACTGACAACACTTAGAATTCGCAGCTTGGATCGAACAGCTATGCGACTCTTTTCAGCACTATGTCGGTCAATGTAAAATTTCCTCTTCTTGAACCACCAATTAGAAATGTCGTACGAGGCAGCAATGTCATAAACATGTTCCTTGTCCACCCATAATTGATCGGGTACCAACTGCTCAAGACCTGGATCAACGTATGTTGCAGTTTTCATCTTGGAAATAGATAAGGCTGGTTGTCTTTCTAAAGTACGAGCGCATAGATAATCTAGGTCATGGTTGAAGAAGAACTCTGATTGAATTGTCAAGTGTCCAGGTTCACCACCGAGAGGAAGAGGCTTGTTCACATTGAAATGGCTGATCTGCTCACTGACTGGATCACTCAGCATCTTATGACATTCTTCCATCTGGTATTGAAGCTGATTGGCATCTGAGTGGAAGACTTTGAAGATTTCAAACACTGGTCCTTCAAGATCCTTCGGAGTGATGGACGAGATTCCCTTCTTTTCACAAAACCACTTCATAAAGCTGCCCATATCTCCAGTGATGTGAAGAAGAGAGTCTTCATCTGGGGCTTCATAGTTGGTAGTGATGGTTGATGCCCAATTGTTGTCAGAGATCATCGTGTCAGACTCTAGAATGGACCATGAAGGTTCAGGAGTTTGAGGTCTCTCTTTGGCGAGCTAGCTTTGAGATATGTCTTTTGAAGGTGCAACTCTAGAGGTTTTAGCGCATTCACCCGAAACGTATGCATTAAACCAATCCTCATCTTCAGACGGCTTAGGGATATGTTTTGTGGATGCATCATCGTCATCGGATTCTGACTCTGCCATGACATAAGACTCTTCATGTAGTACCTAGTCTTCCGGGATAGTGGAGAAGGTGGGTGTAAACCTTGAATCAACCGTGGTCCATGCTGTAGACTTCTTCTGAGTAGCCTGATCACCGGATGAACTGAATTAATTTTAAGGTTTTGGAGGAGATGTTGGTGGTTTTGGTGGAGGTGTAGTGGTTGTGCCAGAATGTCCACCAGCAATAGAATTTCCAGCTTCTCCAGTTGGAGGCGGGGGAGGAGGAGGTAGGGATTTGGGAACTTCATGTAACTACTCCAACAGTGAAGTCCTCCTTTTCTTCTTAGCCTCCCTTTCTCGAATGTCCTCCAGAAACTGTAAATGATTATCATGCTTAATCGATTCTTCAAGGGCCACGTACAGTTTCTTATGGACCTCATCCACATGCTCATTGGCGTCATACATTTTCCCTGAAAGGACTGCTCTCATATCAGAGATGGGCAAATCTTTAAATCGTTGAAGAAGTGGAGCTTGCATTGCCCATTCTACAGCATCCTTAACCTCGACTTCAATGACGTCTGCATCTCCTTCATCAAAGTTAAGGTTCTCCAGCTTGTAGACACGACGCTCGAGGACGTTGATAGATTTAGGCAATTGCCTCTCAAGAGCTTCAATACGTTTCACAGCCTTGTCGAGCAATTGATCATATTTTAGAATTAGAGGTGGTGAAGCCGGTGGAGTGTCTGTGTCATTAATTGTAACAACTGGTTCAAGTGATAGATCTTTAGCAGGTTCTGATGGTGGAGGTGCGGTTGTTAGAGTTGGTTTGGGCGGTGGAAGTGCGGTTGCTTGAGTAGGTGCTGACATCGGAGGAATGGTTGATGTGTCTTGTTGAATGTCGACTGTATACATGGACTCAGCTTCTTCTTTCTCATCATTTTGCTTATAAGGCTCGGTATCTGAGGGTTTGTCATTTAAAAACTGATCACCAAATGAGAAATCAGCATCTAGATTCTTCAATGAGGATAGAGAACCTGTAGACATGTTCATTTCTTCCATGTGCCTGTGTTCATCAGATCTTGACTCAAGGATCTCCTGTGAGTCTTTCAGCAGTTCGTTTTCATCATTTTTATCTTATTGGGTATCACTTGATGCAAGTGTATCTTCTTGTGTTTCGGATACCTCCTTTTCCATTCCAGTTTGTTCTTGAGCTGAAGATGATTCAATGCTTCTTTTCTTCAGCTCAAATTGGCTGGTAGTTCTTGGCGGTGGAGAAGAGATGGTCAGAAGCATGTAAGCGGCTTGTTCAGCTTCTGCACCAGCAATCCCTTTCCCTTTGTCTTGTGTGGTTGAAGTTGTTTGTCGTGGCGCTGGCTCAGGTTCTCTTATCACAACTCCTCCCACTGGTGGTCTCTGAGATATGTTCAGGCTTTCCAGGATTTGTTTAATCCCTTGTTGCAAAGCAGCCTCGTCTTCATCTATCAATCGCATGTGACCCTTGGGAGCCTCGGTTCCTTCAACATTCCCCTTTCCGGCATCTTTCTTTCTCTTTTTCTGCTTATGTGACGAAGTGTCAGTAGATTGAGATCTATCACGTCTCTTCTTGGGAAGGGCGGCATATGATGTTTTCGAGGATGATTTAGTGCTAGAAGTAGACTTTGTAGACTTGGGTTGTGAGGGATCGGGAGTGTCATCAACATTGGATCTGGATGCCCTTTTCTTGTATAATCTGAAGTAGTCAGTCTTCTTTATATCATCAGTGAAAAGTGCATCAGGAATTGGCATTCCAAAGATCTCTTTATTAACACCTCTGGCAACATATTTGAGGTTACCAAGTACAAATTCATCACTAGCTTTATAGAGGACTGACTCACTCCTTGGATTAAAATGATGAGTCTGTTGCAAGAACTCAATGATAAGCTTCGAGAATCTTATGCTAGGAATTACAAGTTTGTGTACTTTCTTCCTTCCTTGGGCTTGATTCTGAACATTTGTTCTGTCGGTGATGAAAGTGTGCATAGATAACGAGAATTCTTCCCAAATACGTTCCGTAACATCAATGTTCACCCCTTTGATGATACCCCATAAGATTTGCAGAATAGGTGTCCTCACTTTATCGAACCCTGAGGTTTTGCCAGATAAGCATAAGTTCAAAATAGTAGTAATGGCTCTCCAAGGTTGATACATGTGTCCGGTGATGATATCTGAAGCCCTTGTTACGTTAACTTGATAACCCAAATCATTTAGAAAGTCTATTATTTCTTCCGCACTATGTGGAGGGACAGATTATTTGGTAGGGTCACATGGTGTGAATCCTAGGGCCTTACTGAGAATGTCAGATGTGATTTCATATCCCTTATCATCAAGTTTACAAGAATACGTGGCTGTGATCTTGTCCCATGTAATGGTGTTCCAAAATTTTTGTAGGTAAATGGAAGGGATCGTGCATTTCTTGGTCAAGGCACTAAAGAAGTTAGTGTTTTTAAGAATAAAAATAGTAACCTTGAAGATTGGATTTAGTTGTGTTTTTTCCATGTCCACATAGCAGTTGCTTTTGCCTATCTCTACCCATTTATCTTCTGGAAAAATTTCGTTGTCTGTAAGAACTGTGGGTGGAGCAGAAGTAGCAAGGTTCTCAGAAAAGGTTGTGTCTGCCATTGAAATTATGTAGAATCACACATACGACAACAGTATTCGAGAGCATGTTAGGTTAGACATGGTTAGCTAAACAACCTTAATGCAACCTCATGACATAAGCACAATGAGTAGCATACATGACAGAATAACAAAAAGAGGATTGAAATACTTAGAAAATAGATTAAGATGCTTTAGTAATTCTCAGAGTAACAAATCATTTTGACAAGGTTTTCTAGAGACAAGTTGCATGAGCAAAATTGTTAAAACTAAATTGATATAATAGGATTTCATGAGACAAGTCGCTATAATGGAAGTGATATAGCAAGTCGCTAAGTCAAGTTGTCAAATCAAGTCGCTACAAGAGAAACCAGATACAAGTCGCTTTAACAAAAGTGCTATAGCAAGTCGCTATGATCAATTTGTCAAGACAAATCGCTACAAATAAAACCCGAGACAAGTTGCAATCATGAAAATATTATAGCAAGTCGCTTTAAACAACTTGTCAAAACAAGTCGCTATAAGAAAAATTAGTGACAAGTCGCCATTGTGAAAATGTTTTAGCAAGTCTCTAACTTGTCAGGACTAGTCGCTACCAAAAAGTACAAGGATAAGACGCTACTACAAGTATCACCCAGTTACATAACAAGTCGCTATCAAGAATGTTTAAAACATAAAAAACTCGCCATGAGGAATATATAAGCCAAAACACCACAAAGAACAACCTGCTATCTGATAATTCGCCAACAAGAACACGTATTGAGATATCTAACCAACACTTATCACACAAGCAAATAAGACATCAGTCATGACCAAAAGCACTACAACGATTGAACATCACCACGACACAATCATATACATTAACGCGTAACAATCATCATCACAACAAACACATAAACATTTTACAAAAAGCGCACAAGGGAGACCATGAATACACACGAACGCACCATCAATTCTAACTTAAGATACCCTAAATACAACCAATCATATATCAATCACTCCCTATTAAACAAAAACCACAAACTAACCTAAGTATGAGATTAATTGTCGAAGGTAAGTCGCTCGGTGAAATCTATTAAAAGAGGTGCGTTAGAGAGGGTATTAGGCATAAAAGATTCGAAACAAACACATTAATATCAACCTACCACACTCAAATCGCTACGAGACCGGTCCTGTGAGAGAGAGAGACAAGTATTTGGATTTTTGAAATTATACCAATTGTGACAAGTCGCTAGGGCTTAAATACATTTCCAAGTTTCAAAAATTGACACATTAAGTCCTTGTATATGGCATAATTGAATCAACTTGATAGCAAGAGTTTATGCAATGTAAGTCGCTAGCAAGAGGTCAAGTCGCTACACCTTAATTGAGATAAATCTCTACACCTGATTACGACAAGTCGCTACGTATCTTAGTATCACACATAAATTTGTACAATTGACACTTTCAGCCCTTGTACTTAACAAATTGCATGCAGATACGGTGGATAAGTGACATTCATGTAAAGAATATGACAAGTACCATATAACACATGCAACAGCAAACAAGCAAGCACATTACATACATTAAACACTCATGCAGAGACAAGTTGAAAGACTCTCCCCCTCAATCAATGTCACGAATTAAGAGTGAACATTGATTGAATTTCAACCCCCCGTTTTAAAATAGAATATATCTTTTGTTTGAACTTCATCTATGGACCCGTATCATTATTGAATGACATTTCTAGGACCGTAGATGTTATCGATAACAAGAGATACATTTTCTATTAGATTTTGGGTAAAGATTTAATTAAAAAATTGATTTGATTTGATGATTTTTTTTAATTACAAGTGAAAAATTAATTTGTACACGGATTTATGAGAAAGAGTCATGATTCAAGTCGAACAGGAGTCAAAGTACGAGGTACATCAATTCTGACAAGCTACAATTCCTGAGTGAGCAATCTTCATTTCTGTTGGAAACCAGTTCATGATTGAATTGAGCATTGTACCTGAAAAAGACTGAGAACACTTTGCACTAATAGCACATGTAGTATTGCAAATAGATGAGTTAGTGACATGAGTATCCTCATTATTGGATGTTGTACAGTCTGGTCTAGGAGTATCATTAATAGAAATCCCTTTAAGTTCAATATTCTTGAAGATTTTTCCTGTGGGCATCCACTTAAGGTAAGATCTAGGTGTGTAAGTCCGTTTGGATCCTATAAACTTAAATAATCTACCAGTAGGAATCCATTTGAAACAATGCTAGTAGATTTGGATGTAGCCACTTCCTTGTTTTGAACATTGGTCCTTTTGTAATTAGTTTGTTTCTGAGGAGATTGATCAGCCATTTGATGCTTCTTATATGAACTAGATGATCTCCTAATATTCCTGATCTTAGAGCTTCAAACATTAAGCTGGGGATTGTTATTCATCATATCAGAATGAATTAGTGAAGTGACTGGTTTTGACAAAACTATATTCACATCAACTTGGGAGGCAAGCTTAGATTTCGATGGTTTAAATCTTTCTGTTTTAAAAGCATTGGGCTGCCTAACTATAGCTCGTTCTGTATTATTCAGTACAATTGGCTTACCCAAGGTCGATGGTTTTGCAAACTTAGTGTTCACCCTATTTCCAATAGATTTCCTAAGCTCATTTTTTAAGGCAACAATGGTGAAGCTCTTATCCTGAATTTGGGATTTGAGGGCATCAATGTCTGCCAACAAGGAGTTAGTTTGATCTATCAGCTTGGAATTGTTCTCTAATAAGTTCTTTCTCAAGGACTCATTTTCCCTTAATAGGTAGGTCACACATAGAGCCAATTCATCATTCCTAGATTTAAGGGGACCACTCACCTCATAGTTAGGATTTTTCATCCCTATATTACATTTCTTATGCAGATCTGAGAGTGGTAATTTCAGATTATATATGGTTGAATCTTTGTCCAGAATCTGGGTTTTTAACTGGTTAATTTCAAAAAATTCTCGAAATTCTGGGAATTCCGGATTTATGCAAGGTTTTGTAGCAAGAAAACTTTCTTCTCTTTGTTGTATTGCAATTTCTAAGGAAATACAATGTTTTTCAAGAATTGAGTATTTGTTTGAAAGTTCATCAAAAACCCCTTTTCAACCATTTCATTTGTTTTAAAGATTCTAGACTCAGACTCAACCAAAAAATAATTATCAATATCATGTTCAGAATTAGGATCATTTTGTTTAGGTACATTAGCAGAAGCATTATGTTGATCAGTTAAGGGTACCTCATCACATGACACCTGTTCATTTGTTGGTATGATATCTGCATTCACATCATGCATAACAAGAGTTACTGAACTGCAGGCTGTTTCAAGCTTATCTGACTCTGAGCCTCTGTATACAGTACAGCCGGTTTCATCATCCTTTGTTGTATCTGATATTCTGCATTCAGCATCACCCGACCTTTCAAATGAATCATTACCCGACTTATCACAACATTCACTTAATTTCACTTGACACTCATTCAAATTATCATCCTCTTGAGCAACTTCCTTAATGTACTTTTCCACATTATCCATAAGCTGGATAAATGTATTGATAAACTCATGAATTTCCATTCCAGTATGTTTCTTGAAGGAAATTCCAGTCACGTGTTGATCGAAGTCTACAGAATATTCTGCATTGATAAATGGCTGAAATTGGTTGTGGATTACCTGAAGTGCAACATTGGAATCATCCTTTAATACCTTCTTTTTGGTAATTTGAAGCTTCTGTTGTTCTAAGTTCAGCAACAAGGTTCTTGTCAATGTAGGTAAGTCCTGGCGGAAAAGAGCACTACATGTTCGATCCCTAGTTGTGGATAACAACTGTATGAGGTGCAGATGAAGTAGTTGATAGGGCTCAATGCTGCATTCCATTTGCTTTGCCTCATGTATCATTAACAAGTGTGATTCTTTGATATTTGACTCAGAATGTGAAGTGTTTTGATCATAATTTGCTAAAACAATCTTGGTTAAACATTCTGAGTAGCAAACAGTTTCTTTGTTCTGTGAGGTATCATAGAGTTCGAGCACTTTGGAGATTAAAGGGTCAGTGATGTAAGACATTGTGTTGATGGATATTAGGCACAAGTCGCTTGCATTAATTCACCAAGTCGCTGAATATCTTGAAGACAAGTTGCTTCTCACACAAGTCGCTAGGTACTCAACTCGCTAAATGTACAAGTCGCTATAAGTACAAGTCGCTAGATACAAATAGCCAGATGCACAAGTCGCTAAAGTAATAACTCGCTAAATGAGCAAGTCGCTAAGGAACAACTCGCTAAGTGTGCAAGTCGCTATAGAACAACTCGCTACTCACAACAAGGTCAAGTCGCTAAAAATAGCAAAGACAAGTCGCTACGTTGCCAAGTCGCTAGCCGAAATGGTACAACCACTACTGTGTACTATTTGTCGCTTTGTCTCAATAGATAAGTCGCTAGTGCTCAAGTCGCTACCACAACAACTACAAGTCGCTGAAAAATATAGAAGCAAGTCGCTACCAAGAACACTATTCCGAGACTCAAGTCGCTACCTAGAAAAGTTCAAACACAACACTTTTAAATCCAAAACTAACCCAACCACACTGATTGAAGCCTTCCAAATCAAAACCAAAGCACTTACAATGATTCTAAACACAAAAGTACACTCAAAATCTAAACTTTACCACAAGAAATGATCCAAATGATGCAAATAACACAAAACTTTTTCAAACCCAAAAACCATATAAAACCACTAGAAATCCAAGAACATGTAAGAGAGATGATCATACCATGGCTCTTGATACCATTTGTAACATATTGGATTTCACAAACACATCAATATAATAAATATGGGCGTATGAATATATGATTTTAGAGAGAGAAAGTGGGATATTCTAGTGAGAGAAACACATGGAAGGTTAGATTCCAAATGAACATCCAACCCTCTCCCTTGTGGGGAGAGGGCTATTTATACAAAGTATTACGCCCTCCTACGGGATATGGATCAGTCATACAGTGGGTAAAGACCCGTCCTTCCTCCACGGTGTTGCACTAGACTAAACTACGCTAATAACTAACTAACAAATAACGTAATAAACGATATGTGTGCGAGCTAACTTAAGCTAGATTATATTTGGGGTGACCGATACTTCACTATAGAATTTCCAATTCCTAACACTAACAACAACATCATCCCTTTTATTCCTGAAAACCCACTTTGTACCAATTAACTTAGCCCCATATGGTAGATCTACAAGAATCCATACCTTTTGCAATTCTAATTGAAATAGCTCCTCTTGTATGGCTTCTATCCAACTTTCATCAGTTAAGGCATTAGCAACATTTAGGGGTTCCTCTTGAGATAGGAAGCAAGCAAAAAAACACTGTTGTTAATTTTTGTGGTTTTTCCTTTGTTGCTTTTGAATGTGACCAACTAATGCATGAGGTCTTGAAAGTTTATGGACTTTGCTTCTTGTCTGAAAAGCTGATGTAGGATCACCAATTATGTTGTCTTTTAGATATATTTTGTGAATCCTAAGGGTAGGAGTGGGACTGACATCAATTTCCAAAGACAGGCTGTTGAAGTCAGTAACCACACCATTATCATCATAAGAAGCTTCCTCAAAGACTCCCTTATCTGGCCTATTATAGATCTCATTCTCTGCCATGTCTAAATCATCAAAATAGTCTGTATGAGATGAAATGTGCACGCCAGTATTAATATGCGCACTACCAGAATTAATGGGGTTAGTTCTGGTAGTGTTAGGTTCAGGGTATGCTCCAAATACACTGCCAGGTTTAATGTGATTAGTACTGGTAGTAGTATTTTTAGATACTGCCCTCCTATTCCTTTGAGTAATGGCATCTAATTGTATTTGAAAATATTTAATGCTTGCTGAGACCTCAGATATAGGAACCTCTTGCTCTTGCACTCTAGTCTCTGCAGTAGGTTTTTTCCTCTTAGAAACAAGAGATATCTTCTTCGTCCCAACCTTTGCTGCAATAGGATGAACTGATGTAGGTACAATAATGAGCTCTTCAACCTCTTCTTCTTCCTCAAGATTATGATCATTGAAAGTAGATTGAGTACCTTCATTGTTTGTTTCATCTGGTGTACCTGCATGTGGGTTAGCTTGATTTTCTAAGGACACATGTTTATAGTTCATAGAGTCAGATAGATAATCCAAGTCAAACATCCATCTATGTCCTATTCTTGGTACATTAGGATTTTCCTCAAGAAAGTTTACATGGAGAGTTACTTCTACTCTTTTGGTCACTAAGTTATACACCCTAAAGGCCTTACTGGTTAGTGAGTAACCTACCAAGAAACCTTGAGCAGATTTACCATCAAATTTTCAAAGGACACTAAGAGTATCTAGAATGGTAACATGGCACCCAAAAGGTCTTATATAGCTAATAATTGGTTTATGGCTAAACATAAGCTCATAAGGGGTTTTGTGTTGAGGTTTAGTCACCCTTACCCTATTGAAAACATAAGAAGTAAAATTAACTGCTTCAGCCTAGAAAGTGGTTGGTAAGTGTGAGTCTGCTAGCATGGTCCTAGCTGCCTCAATGAGGGTCCCATTCATTCTTTCAGCAACTCCATTCTGTTGTTGAGTTCTAGCAACACTATACTCTTGCTTAATGCCCTTATTCCCATAAAATTTAAGCATTTCCCTATTCTTAAACTCTGTGCCATTGTCTGATCTAATTATCTTAACCTTTTGATCCTGCTGGTTCTCTATCTGCCTAATAAAAGTTTGAAGAATTCTTGTAGTTTCATCCTTAGTAGACATAAAGAAAACCCAACAAAACCTGGTGCAATCATCAGTGATTACAAGACAATAGCTGGCATGATTAATATTTTTAACAGAAGTAGGGCCAAATAAATCCATATGCAAGGTGTGTAATGGGTGAGTTATAGTCCTAACTGATTTTGCCTTGCATTAGGCCCTATGTTGCTTTCCCCAGTTACAAGCAACACATGTATGGTCATTCTTAAAAGTCTTATCAGGTAGTCCTCTAACTAGGTTTCTCTACACAAGTTTGTTAAGATTTTTAAAATTGATATGACCAAGTCTTCTGTGCTACAATTTAGACTCATCAAGTGAGGATTTTGCAATCAAACAGGCACCACCTTTGGCAGCAGGAGGTGTCTTCATATCAAAACTATATAAGTTGTGTTGTCTTGGGACCTTAAGAAGTATCTGATTCTCATCAGGCATCTTAAAGTCAGAAGTTAACACAAAGCATTCTGATTCGGTAAAAAGAACCTTATGTTTCTTATCACAAATTTGTAATATTAAGAAAAGGTTAAAGTGCCCAAGTTCTTTCACAACAGATACACTCTCAAATTCTAAATTTCCCACTTTAATTTTACCTCTACCAGTAATGTAGCCTTTGCTACTACAAAAGTAACAGAACCTCCTGGACTTCCTCAAACTCCTCCAAGTGATTCTTGTTACCAGTCATATGCCTAGAGCATCCACTAGCAACAATTCCTCTGCTTCCTAACTTCTTGTGTGCATGTTTGATAAGGATTTAAAAGGTATCTTTTTGAGGGGTCATTTAAGCCCTTAATTGATCACTTTTGTATCCGTTATTACTTAATTTCGTTTCTATTCACTGTTTAGGTCTCTTGAAGGCAAATTGCTGGAATGACACTTATTCGGACAAAAAGGCGCGAATATACGAAGAAAATGGCCAAAGTCAAGAATCGAGACACTCAAGCTGCTGGAACTGAAGGGGACGGTGTCAGGTTCTATTTGTGACACCTTCGAAACAAGTTTTGTGAAGACTCAGCAGCCAAATTGCTTATTTACAAGTGACGACATCAGGTTTTAAAAGAGTAGGGCGTCGCAGCTCAGACGGCCTAGATTTGATCCAGACGGTGTCAGAGACTGAAGGAGACGGCGTCACGAGCTTAAGGTGACGCCGTCACAATGATAACGTGGCCAAGACAAAAACCTAATGACGGCGACCCGACGGCGTCACAATTAAAGAGTGACGCCGTCACAGTTTGTAACACTATATATAGGATCCAAATTTTTCAGTTTTTAGTGAGGTAGTTTTGTGGAGTAAAAACCTAAACCGAACCAAGGCTGTCTTGTACAGTAGTTTTACTTCATTAATTCAATTATGTCTTCAATTGATTGTGTGTATGCTTGCGTGTTCTCCATGTCCGGCTAATTTACTTGTGTGTTTGCTTAGGTAATATGAACCTAGTTATTTAATATTGATTGGTTGTCTCTTATCTTAATTGTGATTGACCTAGTATTGTGATAGGTCATTCGTTGTGCTATTAATGCTTGATTAATCTTTGTTGAACCTTAGCATATAGTTACTAGTGGAATTGTAGGCTAAACATCCAAAGAATACCTTAGTGTTAAGTTTATGAATCCTAGATATTTCATAGTCATTAAACTTTGGTAGCTTCAAAGAGTTAGGGATAAACGCATACCCTACGACCTTAGAAACACAACGCGTTAAGAATAAGGACGTGACAATTCAACCATCAATAGGAGATAACTAGGGAGTAATAAAACCTAAATAAACACATTTTTAATCATCATACGAGCACAAAAAAATAGAGATAGACTACCCTTAGCTTAGTTAATTAGATAATTAGATAAGTAGAGTAATCGGTAGAAATACCAAAACCCCCAAATCCAAACCCCGAGATTCGTACCTTTCCATTTCCTAAAAAATATAAAAAAGATAAAAAATAATCTTCCTCAACCCCAACCTTAGCGTAGTAACTTCTTACTAGCATTCCTATTCCCCTAGAGAACGATATCAATACCCGTGGCTTACCCTAATACTACAATACAACGATTAGGTTCACTGCCTAGGGTGTTGAAAACATTGCTCTACGAAAAGGAAGTTCCTTTTACCCCGAACGCGCTGTGTAAGCGTATCAATGTTCCTGCATATGAAAAAGAGAAATTAGTTTCTCTTGGGGACACAGGCCTGTAGAGGCTTGGGTCTGTCTAGTGGAACTTGAGAATTCAAAGTATAAGTTGCATATGGTCCACTATTAGTCTTGGAGTGTGGTTTGGTCTATCTCCAAGTATAACCTGCTGAGGGATTAACAACAATCCCCCAATTACTCTTTGCAGCATAAGATTTAAACATTTGAGCTGCATTATGAACTATGGGTCTTCTCACAGGTGAATGTAAAGCATAATGAAGTCTTTGGTTGAATGGTTCACCTGTGGTTTTCTAAACTTGGGACTGGGTGAAGGACTGGTAGGTTTTGATTTAATATTCATATACCCAGAATTAACTTTGGCTTGACCAAAATTAACACGACCAGTATTAACCCTAGACATGTTACCAGAATTAATATTTTTCCTACCAAAATTGTTAGGAATTAGAAAATTCAGTCATTAAAGTGGCGGTTACCTCAAGTATATGTAATCATTAGAAAGCTCGTAGTCTTAGTTATTTAATGTTAGTAAGTAGTTAGTCAAGTAAAACCGTGGAGGACGGACGGATCTTTACCCACTGTATGCCTGATCCATAGCCCATAGGTGGCATTTATTGTAAGACATTATAAATACCCTCTACCTCGCAAGGTAGATGGTTGGAGCTTCAATACCATTTTTCGTTGTTTCACATAGTACCCAACACTCTTCCATTTCTCTCACTAGAACTTTCTCTCTCTAAAACTTGTTAACGCCTCATGTGATCATGGTTTGATGTGTTTGTGAAATCCTATATCTTACAATTGGTATCAAGAGCCATGGTTTGATCATCTCTCTTACATATCCTTGGATTTCTAGTGGGTTTATATGGTTTTTGGGTTTGAAAAAGTTTAGTGGTTTTTGCACCGTTTAGATCATTTCTTGTTTTAAAGTTTGAATTTTGAGTGTACTTTTGTGTTTAGAATCATTGTATGTGCTTGGGTTTTGATTTGTAAAGCTTGAATCACTGTGGTTGGGCTTGTTTTGGATTGAAAAGCATTGTTCTTAAAGTTTTCTACCTAGCGACTTGGCTCTCGGAGTTGTTTTCTTGGTAGCGAGTTACTTTGTTAATTTCCAGCGACTTGTAGTTAGAGGAGTAGCGACTTGAGCCTAGCGACTTGTCTATTGAGACAAGCCGACAAACAGTACAAGTTAGTGGAGGTACCACTTCGGCTAGCGACTTGGTTTTAGCTACTTGTTTCTATTATTTCTAGCGACTTGGCTTTATAGTTCTTGGCGATTTGTTCTATTAGCGACTTTTCTCCTTAGCGATTTGGGGCAGTAGCGACTTGTGTTTAGCGACTTGATTCTTAGCGACTTGGATACTTAGCGAGTTGTTCTTTAGCGACTTGTCTGCTTAACGATTTGGTGCTTAGCAACTTGATTCACATCGACTTAAGGTTTAGCGAGTTGCTACTTAGCGACTTGGTGCTTAGCGACTTGGTTAATATTTGTTTCTAATACGGTTTTCTCTTGATTTAGTAAAATCCCGTGAAAGAATCTATTTCCCGGTTTAATCATAAAGTTATAAAATCCCGTGAAATCTATAAACATGTCTACCAACGTGCCTACAATCATCTCTACTGTAGCTGAGGACGTTCAAGAAGCTGGTTCAGACACTCATCCATCCATGCTTGACAGAACTGACTATGACTCATGGGCTCAACGAATTAGGCTGTATTGTCTGGGAAAGGAAAATGGAGTCAACATTCTCAAGTCAATTGATGAAGGACCTTATCAGATTGAGACTACAAGAGACATAATTGATACTGCTGCAGATGGAACAATGATCTTTAGATTGGACAGACCAAAGACGTATGATGAGCTCAGTGATAAGGAGAAAAAGAGATTTGATGCTGATATCAGGGCTTCAAACATTATACTTCAAGGTCTTCCAAAAGATATCTACAAGCTTATCAATCACAACACTGAAGCCAAGGCGGTTTAGGATAATGTCAAGATGCTTCTCTCGGGTTCTGAATTAACTAAGGAAGACAGAGAATCACAACTGTATGATGAATTTGAGCACTTTAAGATGAAACCAGAAGAAAGTTTCTATGAATATTACGTGAGATTCCACAAGCTTGTAAATGACATGAGGAACATCAATATGACCATGCCAAATATTCAGCTGAACTCAAAGTTTGTGAACAACATGAATCCCGAATGGCACAAATTTGTCACCTTTGTGAAGCTAACCAAAGGATTAAAGAACACCAATTATGAGCAACTGTATGCCTTCCTTCTTCAGAATGAGAGACATGCCATGTTTGAACGAAGGATTCTTGAACAGTTCAAATCTAAACAGGGAGAAACAAGTTCATCAAATGATTCAACAACCTTTTACACCAATGTTGGAATTACCACCAAAGCTTCTCAAGTCATACCCACGGGTAATGGAAATCACAAACTCATTCCCGATCCAAGTTTCAAGCAACCTGATGCTAATGAAGTCATGGAACACTTCATCAATCAACTGGCTCTTATGGTTAAACAAAACTTGACCTTCACTCCACATACTAACAGTCTTCACACCAACAATGAAATGAGGACTGCATCCAATCTAGACAATCATGCTATTGTCAGAGACGGAAAGGTTATGGTGCAACCAGTTCAAGGAAGACAGTATGAATAGGGAAGAGGTGGAGTAGGTGGAGGATATGTGGCTAATCAGAATCGTGGAAGAAATGCCAATCAAGGGCAAGCAAAGCCAATCAAATGCTACAACTGTGGTGGTGATGGACACATTGCAAGGAACTGCACATCTCCAAAACATCCTCAAAATGCAGAATACTTCAGAGACAAGATGTTGCTTGCGTAAGCTAAGGACAATGGTGCAGTTTTAGATGAAGAGGAGTTGTTATTTCTTGCAGAAGGGAATGCTAAGACATATGATGCAGATGTGGATGAGCAGCCAATTCAGGAAATAGGTCACAATCATCAAAATGCCTTTCAAGTTGCCGATTGTGATGCTTATGACTCTGATGTCGATGATGAACCTACTGCCCAGACAATCTTCATGGCTAGCATTTCTCCAATGGTCTCTCCAAAGGTCTCATCATCAAAGCAGGCTGGTCCTTCCAAAGAATCAATCATCTCTGAGGTATTAAAACTGTACGATGAAGTTGATAAGCAAGAGATGCATATCAATGTACAAACACATGTAACTAAAGAATCAGATATGGATAATGTGGCTAATAGTAATATTGTCCCATATGATCAATATGTGACACAAATTGAAAGTGTGATTGTACCAAGTGATGTATCTTTTGCAGTCAATGATGACTATGTCTTTGATGAATACACTGCATGTGCCCCTGATGATTCTGTTATCTCTGAACTGAATGCCTATAAAGAACAAGTTGTTATGTATGAACAACGTGCTAAGTTTGTGTTAACTACCCGTGAGCAGGAAATGGATGACCAAATGCGTGAATTATTAGAAAAAGTAATTTTAGGGAAGAAATATTAAAACAAGAGCTAGATTCCTTAAAAGAAAAGCTTTTTAAAACTGCTAAGCAAAAACAAGAACTTCAAGAAAATGTGAAAGTGCTTAAGCAGGAATTTAATGCTAAAATCAAAACTTTTAAATGAATTTTCCAACCTAAAAACTTTGAAAAACAAGCTTAAAAATAAGTTGTACGTACAAGGGAATACCATTCAGACAGCTCACATGATCACTAAGCATAGAGTCTTAAGCGATAAGCATAGTATTCCCATTGTTGAAGAACCAAATCCTGAGGTAGGTAAAAAGGCTATAGCTGCTCATAAGGTACTATATGATGGTAATGAGATTCTTAAGCCTATGCAAACACCATCATGTATTGGAAGCACAGAAGAGGATAGAATATTAGATGATGCATCTTGGGAGAAAATGGATAAGAAGCTTAACGATCCTACATGTAAAAAGAATAACATAACGATCATACCCCATGATTACACTAAGGAAAATTGGATCTCTCTGTAAGATATAACTTTTCACATACACATCAAACCATAACACAAGGTGGCGAATAAGATGGAATTCTAGAGAGAGAAAGTTAGAGGTTTAGGGAACTTAGTGAGAGAAAGTGAAAGATATTATTATGAGCTCCAACTCTCTACCTTGGAAGGTAGAGAGTATTTATAGTCTTACATAACTCGCCACACTTTGGGCTGTGGATCAGGCATACAGTGGGTAAAGACCCGTCCGTCCTCCACGGTGTTACTTAACTAAATTACTACTTAACTTAAAAGAACTACGACTACGAGCTTTCTAACGATTACATATACTTGAGGTGACCGACTCTTTAATACCGGGAATTTCTAATTCCTAACACTCTCTGAACATATATAAGCATCAAACTCAATTAACCCCAGAACAGATTTTTTTGAAGAAAGATATGGATAAACAAAAAGTTAATGTACTTGTTGAAACAAACACTCCCCTTAGGAAAATGCCTGCAGCCACTGTGTATATTCCAAATACACCAATGCACTTAGTGCCTAGAACTATTGCCACTAATAGCAAGACCTTAATCAGCCTGTATGTTGTTTATCAACTATTTGTTGATTTTGAGAAGACATGTAAGAATAGAATCACACCTACAGGGATAACTGAAGGGGAAAGGGGTTTTGAGCAAACTAAAGAATGCTATTTAACTAAGGTCATGCCTTTCTTTAAACAATTAAAAGGTCAATTTGAGAGTCTTAAAAAGGGGATGGATTCATATATTAAAGAAATGGAAAAGGAATTTGATGCAATGATAGTTGAGGTCAATGACTATGAGCGAGTATTAAAATATAATAAGATTGAGAGGAAGAACTTGTTTACCTTAAATGAGAATCTGATTTCTCAATGTATCACTCACGATGTGTTTTACACTGCCACGAACTGTTCAATTAATGCATCTCAATTTCATGAATTATCTGTTGCTCTGAAAGTCTCCCATTATCGTGTCATTGAGCTTGAGAAAACTAATTCTAAATTGCATGATAAAGTTGAACAGGATGATCATGATAACCTGGTGAAACAGTTTTCTAAATTGGAAGTTGAGCATCTTGCTTTACAATTAAAATATCAACATCTAAAAGAAAATGTTAAAACCTCAAATATCAAGACATCCTTGGATACTCATGAATTTGATGCAGTTTTTGAAATTAGCAAACGTGATGAACAAATTCGAGCTCATTGTAACACGATCAGAAAAATGAGAACCCAAATTTCACAATTAAAGGGTGAAAAAAACAATGTGACTGGCTCCTAAATGCCTCCTCCTTTAGATTCTCAGTGTTCTCAAACTTTTCATCTTCAAAACTTGGTTAATGTTTTACAAAAGGAAAATGAGAGTTTTCTAGAAGAAAATGAAAAAGTTAAACAAAACATTAAAGAGTTATATGATTCAATGAAAGTCACTCGTGACAAGAACAACGAAAAAATAACGTCTTTACAAAAGGAAATTGAGAATCTGAAGAGTCAGGAAAAAAGGAAAATGCCACTTGTCTTTAATGAGAATGTTGCATCGAAGTCATCTACCGACTGCAAATATATTGTGACTGTTAAATATATTCCTCATCATCTAAGAAATAATGAACTTGTGATTCATAACTATTTCGCTCATCTTAAGGATAGTCTAGAATGTCTCTGTGAGATTGTTGAAGAAGATTACATAAACAAGCCACTTGATAGTGAGATTAGGTTTGCTTGCATTCAGGCCAAACGATCTCAGGAGCTGTTAGAATGTTTAAGAGCAACATGTCCAAAATCCTTATGTGAGAAAAATAAAGCTGTGATGCCTTGTTCTATGCCTAGTGCTAAGTATGCAAACCATTCTATGCCCAGTGTTAAGTAAGTGAACTTTAAAGTACCCACAAGTAGTACAGATCCCTGCACTTCTAGTTCAGGAATGCATAAGGTAGCCCAACCAACTAATGTTCCCATAATTCCCTCTACAGGAGTAATAAGTGACACAAAAGCAAGCGGGTCAAAGCCTCCAGGCAATACAAATCAAGATAGGACCTCGCAAGCTAAAAATGTGTAATGGAAGAAAGTAGAAGATCACCCTAGGAACATTAAGTTTGAGTTGAATAAAACGAATCGTGTTGATTCTAGTATTAGCTATAAGCGTACTGTAATTAATTCAAATTCTGCTACTTTTGGCAAAACATGTAATGATGATTGCTTGGTTTCTGTTACTAATCATGAATGTGGTGTGAATGAGTTGATCAATGCTGTTAAATGCCCTGTTAGTATTGTTAATGCAAAAATTCAAGCAAAGAAGGGTAGAAAGCAATGGCGGAAGAAGGTTAGAAAACATTGGAATCCCACAGGAAGGAAATTTAGTAACATAGGTTATCAGTGGATACCTACTGGCCGCAAATTCAATCTTAATGAGATGTGCCTTAAGTTATCTAGATCAATGCCCATTAGGAAATGGATGCCTACTGGTAGAACTATTCCTTTAAGAAATGAACATACTTTGAATAGGTCAAATACTGACACTAGTACTGCATCTATCCCTGATGAGTCCATTGTTTCTATTTCTGATGTGGGAGTTCCAATCACTATTACTAACCAAATGGAACCCATTCTTGCATGGGGATCCCAATTATCCAGTTATCCATTCTTGTCTGTGTTCAATTGCAGACCATTCAAATTGTTCTATGGTACCTGGACTCAGGCTGTTCCAAGCATATGACTGGAGACCGGTCACGGCTCATGAACTTTGTGAGTAAATTCATCGGGACTGTTAGATTCGGGAATGATCATTTCGGTGAAATTATGGGTTATGGAGATTATGTTGTCGGTGATAGTGTTATCTCCAGGGTATATTACGTTGAAGGTCTTGGTCATAACTTATTCTCTATCGGTCAATTCTGTGATTCTGATCTAGAAGTGGCTTTCAGAAAACATACTTGTTTTGTTAGAGAACTTGATGGTAAAGAACTTTTAAGAGGAACACGTGGTTCAAATCTATACACCATCTCTATCGAAGATATGATGAAGTCTTCTACAATTTGCTTGTTGTCAAAGGCTTCGAAAACAAAGTCATGGTTATGGCATCATCGTCTATATCACCTGAACTTTGGCACCATAAACGATCTCTCCAGAAAGGACTTAGTAATAGGCTTACCTAGACTAAAGTATGAAAAGGATCATCTTTATTCAGCATGCCAATAGGAAAAAGCAAGAAGTATGCCCACAAACCCAAACCTACAAATTCAGTTATGGAAGTTCTTCATACCATTGACATGGATTTATGTGGACCCATGAGAGTGCATAATATTTTTGGGAAGAAATATGTGTTAGTTGTGGTTGATGATTACTCTCATTTTACTTGGGTTAAGTTCCTAAGGACAAAGGACGAAACTCCAGATATCATCATTAAACTTATCAAACAGCTGCAGGTTCGACTTAACAAAACTGTCAGAATCATCCGAACAGACAATGGAACTGAGTTTGTCAATAAACAACTTTGTGAGTTTTATGAAAGTGTTGGAATCAGTCATCAAAGAAGTGTTCCACGAACTCCTCAACAGAACGGTGTTGTTGAAAGACGAAATCGAACTCTTGTGGAAGCCGCTAGAACAATGCTGATTTACTCAAAGGTTCCAATGTTTCTCTGGGCTGAAGCTATTGCCACTGCATGCTACACTCAAAATCGATCCCTAATTCACACTTCTCATGGAAAAACTCCATATGAACTTGTCCACAATCGAAAACCTAATATTTCATTCCTTCGTGTGTTTGGTGCATTGTGTTATCCAACTAATGAGGGTCAAGACTTAGGTAAACTTAAAGCTAAAGCGGACATTGGAGTTTTTGTAGGATATGCACCAAGCAGAAAAGGATACCGAATCTACAACAAAAGAACCCGAAATATCATGGAAACAATTCACGTTACGTTTGACGAGCTGACCGGTCAAATGGCTCCTGGACAACCCAGTTCTTGACCCGCATCGTCAAGTAGTCCCATCAGTTCTACTCTTGTATATGATTCTTCGCCAGCAACTCCTTATGTACCTCCTTCAGAAGATGACTTGAAGAAACTGTTTGATCCAATGTTTGATGAACACTATGAGCCAATTGCTAATGATCTGTCAATTCCATCAACAGAGGCTGCTTTTATCCCTGTCAATGAAGTCAACCCTTCAGTTTCTACGTCATTAAGTCAAGAATCACCTGCTGCTGATCACTTTGTCTCATCAACAAATCATCAATCATCGAGTGTACATCATGGAATTGGTTCTGGCACCCTTGATGGAGAGAATCCCTTTACCACTCCTGAAGATGCCCCCTTTGAAAACATATTTGCTCCTGAATCATCATCAGAACCATCTTCATCAGGAGAAATCAACACTGCTACTTCAGTTCCTCAACAACAACCACATGAACACCTTAGAAAATGGACACATGATCACCCATTGGACAACGTCATTGGAAATCCCTCTCGTCCAGTATCCACTCGCAAACAACTTGCAACTGATTCCTTATGGTGCTTCTTCAACTCCGTACTATCCAAGGTCGAACCAAAAGATGTTAAAACTGCCATGAATGAAGACAGCTGGTTCAATGCCATGCAAGATGAAATTCATGATTTTGATCGACTAGATGTATGGGAATTAGTACCTGCTCCTGACTGTGCTATGATCATTGCTCTAAAGTGGATCTTTAAAGTAAAACTTGATGAGCATGGCGATGTATTAAAGAACAAGGCTAGATTGGTTGCAAAAGGATACTGTCAAGAGGAAATGTATTGACTTTGAAGAATCATTTGCTCCAGTTGCTCGTATCGAGGCAATCCGAATCTTCTTGGCTAATGCTGCAAGTAAGAACATGGTAGTCTATCAGATGGATGTAAAGACGGTTTTTCTTAACGGATATCTTAAAGAAGTTGTATACGTCAGCCAGCCTGAAGGCTTTGTGAATCCAGAGCATCCTACTCACGTATATCGTTTGAAGAAGGCTCTTTATGGTTTGAAGCAAGCTCCAAGGGCATGGTATGATACGCTATCAAAGTTTCTTCTATCTACTGGATTCAGCAAAAGAGCAGTTGATCCTACATTGTTCCCCAGAAAGTCAGGCAAACATTTAATTCACGTTCAAATCTATGTTAATGATATTATTTTTGCCTCGACTGACCCCAATGAATGTGACCGTTTTTCAAATGAATTGGGTTTCAAATTTCAAATGTTAATGATGGGACAAATGTCATTTTTCTTGGGATTACAAATTTCACAAAATCCCGGAGGCATTTTTATAAATCAATCTAAATATGCAAAGGAGATTTTAAAGAAATTTGGATTTGATTCTTGTGACCCTGTTGACACACCCATGATAGAGCGTACTAAACTAGATGAGGACCAATCAGAGATCATGGTAGACCAAACAAAATATCGTAGTATGATTGGATCCCTGATGTACCTCACAGCCAGTAGACCATACATTTTGTTCGCTGTTTGCATGTGTGCTAGATACCAGGCTAAGCCTACCAAAAAGCAACTTGAATCGGTTAAACGGGTCTTTCGGTATCTCCAAGGAACCATCAATATGGTACTATGGTACCCGAAGGACATCGGTATGTCACTAACAGCCTATGCAGATGCTGATCATGCAGGATGTCAAGATACACGTCGAAGTACGTCAGGAGGTGCTCAGTTTTTGGGTGATAAGCTTTTGAGCTGGTCTTCAAAGAAACAAATGAGTACTTCTATATCCTTTACAGAGGCTGAATACATAGCCATGTCATCTTGTTGTGCTCAAATCCTATGGATGAGATCCCAATTATCTGACTATGGCTTTGAATTCAACAAAATCCCTCTGTATTGTGATAATAAAAGGGATATTGCTCGCTCATGCAACAACGTTCAACATTCAAGAGAAAAGCACATCGACATTCGACATCATTTCATTCGGGAACAAGTGGAAAAAGGTGTGGTAGAACTCTATTTTTTGAGGTCTGAATACCAGTTAGCAAACATCTTCACCAAAGCTCTTCCTAGAGAACGTTTTGAGTTTATCCTTCCACGACTTGGTCTAAAGAGTCTAAATCCGGAAACACTCAAACGTCTTCAAGAGGAAGACGAGGAGTAAAGGTCTTTCTTCATCCGTCTCTTGTACATATTTATTCGAAAAGCAAAATACAAAATTACAAAACCTACAAAAAGCAAATAGAAAAATATAAAACTTTAAAAAATCCATAAAAATTTGAAAATCTTGAAAAATTCCAAAAATATTATTATTTTGTCATGGTTTTCTTTATTCGATATCATCTACGGACTTTGTGTTGACATTCAAAGAATGTCACGGGTTTTTAGATGTTCTTCGAATGTACATAAATTGCTTTAAAAAAAATGAGGCGGAGAAAAATGGTGGCTTATTGTTATTTCATGCAATAACCCGTTTTAAAAAGTAAAGAACAGAGCCATGCTTAATCTTATTTTTCAAATCTCATGCTCTGATTCTTAAAACAAATGTTTGTCACCAAAAAGACAAACGTTTTCTTTCCAAATATTTTTCCGTCTAATGATTCTTCTGAAAAATATTTGTCATCTAATGAAAACAAAATTGCTTTGAAAATACCTCGTACTCTATTATTTGTGTAAATCATCGGTGCTTATCATCTGTCAAAATCTCTATCTCTCAATCAACAACATGTGTCATTGATTTAGGGGGAGAATGATTTCAATCGAATTAAAAAGAGTATTTTTCAAACAATTGGCACGTAAACGAGCAAGGTCTACTTTTGGATAATCAAAATGAACAATGTTTTATACAAGTGGTTCAAGACCTTGGCTAATGTTATGTTTTCAATAGATATTTATGCGTAATTGATCAGTGGAGTTTAAAGTCTCTAAGTCCGATCCTTATCAGTTAAAATGTTTTTCAAAAGCAAGTCACTATTCTCCTCAAAAGTTCTTAAAATTTAATTTAAATCAATAGAGATCACAAATCTCTAAGGATTTGAAAATGATGATCGGGGGAGAATTTGTGATTTAAATTGGATTTAAACTAATAATTCGTTAATTGGTTTTATAAGTGTTTAGCAAACTCTCCGCCATTCATGTGCCAAACTATTTCAGATTTTCCATGCATATGTTAAGGGGGAGCATCTATTTTAAACCAAAGAGGATTGAAATGTGATTAATTTGTTCCAAAGTGCAGGTTTTTCCTAATATGTACAAAACAATTTCAAATACATGATGCACATGTTGAGGAGGAGCTCTTTTTTCTAAAAATATCAAAAACAATTCAGGTACAAAATGCTTTGATAATACATTACAAGTATCTGGATTGATTTTCAAATGGTTTTCAATTGGTTCTAATGGCAGATGAACAATACTAAATAGACCGACCAAATTTACTTTATATATGGTGATATAAGGATGGTTAAGTTAGGTATTGGTTCCCACGATCCCGCCAGAGGCGGAGGGATCTACCCAGGGACAATCCACTAGATAGTGTAGAGTTCTTAAGTATGATGAAAAAAGGAGAAAAGTGAGATATGGGAAGAGTGCGGACTGAAATAGAGCTAGAACTGGAATAAACCTAACAAGGTTCTAGTAATGAAGTCTCGGTAAGCACTGAATGGTTTGAAGAATGAAAAAGAAATAAATGAGAAAATGGTGAAAACAAATAGCCCTCCATTATTTTCAACCTTAGGGCCGAAACTGGGTTCAATTCATATGTTACTGGCTGTTACCGAGGTAACACCGGTATTGAAGACAAGATGTCATGGACCCAGTGACGCACTGCACTACAACTTCCCAAGCTACTCAAGTTTCTCTTAAAAGGACTTGTTTCATTCTCACAGGGGAACCTACATTATCTATCGACCTCCTCTTAGAGATGGTTGATATTGAAGAATGAGACCCTCTCCCTAGTCTCCGGCATAGGAACCAAATGTGCACAATTGAGTCTAGAGCCACGAGATCATCAATAAATCTCATTAAGGATACAATCAATGAAGACTCTCTGTTTCACACAATGTGGAAAGAGAGAATATACTTTTAGAGTCCTACGCATTATCCTTGTGGTATTGCCAGAACATCTGAGTGATATACTAACATATTCACAATGAAGATGGAAAGCCTTCTAGAGCCAACATCAAACAAGCTCTTGGTAGGTGGCATGTGAGATCTATCCGATAGATCAACAATGTGACAACTGAACAGAAACAATGGGGCGATTTAAATTCTTGAATCAATCCTGGTTCAGGTTATGGATTGACGGTTACCTTTGAAAAACCGGTCGTTGTGCTTGAAACTCTTTTCTCTAGCACATCGACTGTGTATTAATAATTCAAAAATAAAAGGTGTTTATGATTGATAATTGATTTTCTTTAAAACCCTCGTTGTATTGCAAAAACACTTTATCATGAGCAGTACACGATTGTTTTTCAAATCTCTTTTCATCAATCAGTGAATCTCAAATTCGCTGGTTCACTCACTCCGTGTTGTCTTTTTTGAGAAGTTCCGGTTTGAGAACAGCTAGTGCAGCTGCCAAACCCTGTCAAGGAGATTCTTCGGAATTATACCTGATCACAGGCAGTACTTGTACTGATAAACGGGGAACCGTGGGCCGTGTACCTCAATTCAACGAAAGTGCTCAAAGACACTTTCGTGCGCTTTACTGCTAACTGTTGTATGCAGGTACGCCCAACGTTTGCAGCTGATCAGAATGGAGAGGTCAATCCATAGCCGCATGCTCACACAACACATTCATCTCAAAAGAAATCATGATAAGTGCATCAACGACTCTGATATTTTCACTCCATGCTTCTGCTACGCTGCTGCAAATATCATGAATCAACTAAAAGCTTCCGCTACTCTGATAAGTAGAAATCATGATCCAGAATGTGAGCATGTCGGTCCACTGTCACAACGTCACATAATGTCAACACCACAATGGAAGAGTCAGAGGTTTATGTATGCTGATGATCTCAAAGCTGGCTCAAAACTCATCATCACGTGGATCAGTTAAAGACCTCCACTTGAATTATTTAAACATGGATAACATGAAGAATCAAAGACTATGAGCTACTGAGCAAAGAACATAAACAAGAATTCAAGAACAATCTTAATGTAATATCTGTTTGTATTCTGTATAAATTGAGGTGACCTCCCTTTGGGGGAGATTGTTATGAATTAGAAAATTCAGTCATTAAAGTGTCGGTCACCTCAAGTATATGTAATCATTAGAAAGCTCGTAGTCTTAGTTATTTAATGTTAGTAAGTAGTTAGTCAAGTAAAACCGTGGAGGACGGATGGGTCTTTACCCACTGTATGCCTGATCCACATCCCGTAGGTGGCGTTTATTGTAAGACACTATAAATACCCTCTACCTTCCAAGGTAGAGGGTTGGAGCTTCAATACCATTTTTCTTTGTTTCACATAGTTCCCAACTCTCTTCCATTTTTGTCACTAGAACTTTCTCTCTCTAAAACTTGTTAACGCCTCATGTGATCATGGTTTGATGTGTTTGTGAAATCCTATATCTTACAAGAATTAATTGGTACACCAGTACCCACTTTTGGCCTAACAGAATTAACAAATCAACTACCAGTATTAACAGGTACTGGTCTAGAAACAAACTGATTAGCATGGTTAATTCTATGTGTATTATTCCACACTGATCTAACTAAACCATTACCAGTGTTTACATCCATTTTCTTTTTCAACTCAGCCTCTTTAGCCATTCTTTTCTCATGATAATCACAGTCTCTTATTAAATGGCTTAGGCTACCACACACAAAACAACTCTTCTTAGTGAAAGATTATACATCCCCAAATTCTCTCTGCATTAACCCATTCTAATTCTTTCTGTCTAATTTAGGTGTCTCAGGTTAAATATGTTGCCTAAGAGTTTGGACACAACTATGTTTAACTATTTATGGTTTAGACACAACAGTTTTTGTTGGAATCACTCCTAAACATAAATCAAGTGTTAGTGATTCATATGTAATAGTTAGCTTAATTATGGCCTTTATGTTTGTTATTAACCTTAAGCTTATGTAGAAGGCCCATGAGCTTAGGCCCAAGTCCATTAAGGAAAGGAAGGGAGTATGAGTGTTGCCCTAGCTCCCCTTCCTATAAATACCTTGTAATAACCCTCACTTGAGGGTTGGTTGTTCAATTTATCTCTTTCACATACTCTACGCTTAACCTTTCTTAGTTTCATACGCGTATGTGTGTTTTGTTTATTGTTCATCCGCCTTCATCTCTTCTCTATCTCTTTCTATTGTGCTTGTGTTGTAAACTTAGTGACCTATTAGTGGTATCAATCGCCTACTAGTTGGGTGAACGTATTGTTTTTGAAGTGGGTTTTTGGTCCTACGCGTAGAACATACGGTTCGTTGGTGATACTTTGGTTCGCTTAAAAACACATTTTTTAAACTTTTGAATCCAAGATTCTTGTACTTTCAACGTTTTAAGGTGTTAAAATAATTGTTTTTGGCAAAAAGTTTCAACCTTTACGTGTGGATCATCATTTTCTAGCTTGGTTTTATTCGTGGTTCGAGTTCTACGCATAACAGTTTTAGACGCTTTGGATCATCAAGTTTCACACTTTTGTGTTATTTTGGTGATATTGAAGCTATTTCATCACAAAAATCTGGTTTAGAAACATCTTTGGGCAAAAGTCATTTTTACGAGTAGTTCTACGCCTAACGAAACCCTAATATTACGCATAAGAATTCCGTGGTTTGATCTTCAGTTTTCGTGGTTTACTCCGTGTTTTCTTGCTTGGATAAGCCTGAAAATACGTCGACTTTGGATATCTTTTGCACTGTGATAGTGTAAAAGATCATTTCGGTAAAACCCTAAAATTACGCATAAGCATAAGCTTACGCGTAGAAACTTCTACGCATAAGATTTATCTTACGCCTAAGCTTTGTCTTACGCATAAGGTAATCCTACGCCTAAGTTTTCTACGCCTAACTTCTTGTTTTACGCATAACTTTAGTGTTTTTTCATTTCTTACGCGTAAGCTAAACCTACGCGTAACTCTTGCTGGTACGCGTAACTTTGGTGTTTTTACGCATAAGTGCTACTTGGTTTATTGTGATTTCTACGCCTAAGGATACTTCATCAACAAAGGTTCATTCGACTACAAAGATCCATTTTATAACACAAGTTTTTCAACATGTCACAACCACCATACTCTAACTATTTCCCTTACACTTATACTCAACGACAACAACAACTAAGTCCACAACATCAACAATGGAATCAACAACAAGCAATTTATCAACAACAATTTAATCAACAACATACTCCACAACTTGCAGCAATTCCACAACCTCAACTGGTTCAACCACCACCAAGTCTTCACGTACAACCCTACACAAACGAATTCAATCAACATCCATCAAGGAACACTATAAAGGAACCCACTTGGTTTGCAAAGATGTGTGAAGCTTTAAGCAGCCAACAATCAATTCATGAGGCTGAATCACTTGATAGACCTCCAATGCTCACTCCAGGAAACTACGATCAATGGGTGATTAGGTTCTTTAGGTTTTGTGATCTGAAGAAGCCACATGGAAATTTCTTAAAGAATGTTATCTTGGAAGGTCCATTTCAGATGCCTACTGTCATTGTACCTGGAGATCCAAATGCTAATCCACCAAGAGATGAACAATCAAACATTGCTACTTTTGCAAACCTGAATCAAGAAGAACTTCTACACTATGAAGCTGATGAGCTTGCAATGCAATATATCCTTTTAGGATTACCAAACCCAATTCTTCGAAGTGTTGATGCTCAAAAGACTGCAAAAGCAATGTGGGAACATATTCATCTTCTTATGGAAGGATCTGCACTCAATCAGGAGGATATGGAATCCAAAATTTACTTGGCTTATGAACACTTCATGATTGAACCTGGAGAGACACTAGAGTCTTATCACCATCGATTCTCAGATATCATAAATGATTTGGATAAACACAACATCATCATGCCAAGAATTGCAGTTAATACTAAGTTCCTGAGTAGTCTTGGTCCTGAATGGGAGAAGTATGTCATTTTTCTCTGTCAAGCGAAGAACATGCATCACTCTACATACGGATTGTTGTACGATTACTTGAAGCCTCATCAAAAGGAAGTTGATAAGGAAAGGATTCTCCGTGCTCAAATTGCTTCACCTTCACATCCGGAAAATCAACAACTTGCCTTGTATGCTCAAAACAATTATCCTCCTCAACCAGCAACTCAACCAACTGCCACAATCACACCACATGATCAATCACAGCAATCTCAACAAACTCAATTTGTTCCTTACAACAACAACAATGATCAGGCACTTTATAGTCAAACTAATGAGGAATCCGATCCGTTCGAAGCATTGCAACAAGGATTTGTTATGATTGCTAATGCTTTTGGCCGTTATACAAACAAATCCAACAATCGCATTCGTTCCTCATCAAACACAAGGAATCAGGCTGTTGTGAACAATGGACGAGTTGAAGTTCAGAATCGTGGTTATGGTCGTCAGATGGGCGGTGGTCAAGGGTTTAATGCTATGGGTAGGAATACCAACAGAGCTCAAGTGGTGGAATAGGGAAATGCTCATAATGGGTTGAATGGTCTTCGATGCTACAACTACAATGAGAAGGGACACCTGGCTAATGCATGCCCAAAGCCGAGGACCAGGGGCAGTGCTTATCACAAGGAGGCTTTACTTTTGGCTCTTAAAGATGAAGCTGGTGGAACTCTCACAGACAAAGAACCGAGTTTTATGACAGATGCAGACTCAGATGATGATATGGAGGACTTGCAGGCCAATGAAGCTGTTATGTTGATGGCCAATATGCATGAGTTACACATGAGTGACACAGGCCCAGTGTATGACACTGATGGCTTGTCTCAGGTACCCGAACAAACAATATTTATCTCTGATCTAATATCTCCGCCAACATCTGAATCCTGCAAGGCTCAGAATGTTCAAAATGAGTCGTCCACATCTCATTCCGATGATTTTCAACCAGACCCCGTAGTTACATTTGACGATCAAGATGACCTTATGGTTTCCCTTGATAATCAAATTGACTCCGTGGTTATACTTGAGGATCTAAATAATGATCATGTTGTGACTCACGTTGAACACACCGATGGAAGAATTTCGTGCAGTAAATTAAGACTTAAAAAAATAAAAATGCACTGTTAACCAAGGATTTTGAATGTTTAAAAATGCAACTCAACTTTTTCAAAACTCAAGAAAAACGTGAAAAAGGTTTTGAAGCCGCTTTTGCTAAATCTCATCAAAACAAAAAATATTTAGAGAAACAAATACGTGATCTAGCCGCCTCGAAGAATGCTTTGTTGTCTGAAATAGAACAACTGAAACATGAACATAAAAAGCAAATTAACGCTCTCACCTAGGAAAATCAAAAAGCTAAGGCTGAGTTATTAACTTGTCAAAAACAGTTCTCTGCATACAAAAAGCATTCAACGAAACGAATAGATGATCATCTTGAAGAAATTATCTGCTTGCAAAACAAACTTAAAGAGTTTAAAACTGTTGTTTACAAACATGGTGAGTCGGTCACAACTATTGAAAAGTTTACTTTAAAACCCAATCCAAAAGGATATGGACCGAATCTTGCTGATTACAAACCTAAGCTTTCAACCAAAGCATTCAAACCAAATCCTGATAATTCTGTTATGAGTGTGGTTGAATATCATCGTCAAGAGGAATTAAATGCAGAAGACGAGAGTCGATCAAAATTAGAAACTGTTGTTTACAACAAACCTTTTAACTATTCAAAACCGGTCACTTTCGTCACACCAACGGATTCTTCTAATACACCAAGGATTATCATAAAAACGTCTGAGTCTTCTAATGTTAATCCCCAACCAGATTATGCACAAATTTATGGTCCTTTACCTTCCATCAGTGAAGTAAATTCAAAACCTGAAAATCGCAAAATTCTTAGATATTTTGACCTTTTCATGGCTGACCTCAAACTTTTACAACATGAGATTGAATATCATTCTGAAATCAAAGTTCAACATTTTCAATCGCCTCTGGCGCGAGAACAAAGAGACATTTTTTAGAAAAATCTTTTACCAAATGGTAAAAATTTGAAACATTGTGCATTGTCTTGGGAACGGGACTTTCATAATGAACTTGGATTGATGAAGGTCATTTTCGAGAAAACATAAACATCTATTTCTAATACTAAACGTAAAAAGAAAATGTTGAGAAAAGATGTTGATCGACTCTTGAAAGATGTTATCTGTGCTGATATCCATAATGTTGTGTTAGTCAATTCTTTGTCACATGCATCTGATTATATCTCTGCTGATACTGTTGATAATGTTGTAGCTGTTGAGAATATTGATAATGTGCTTCAGATCGAGTCTTTAAAAGTTAAAAACAAACGTCTCTTAAAAGCTTTCAAATGCAAAACGTCGTCTTCAATGGTGTCAAAAAGATTGTCAAAATCGTGAACTTGCTTTGCAAAACAAAATCCACCAGTTGCAATCAAACAATTTTAATCCAAAATTTGAGCAACTGGATGATCAAAACGTGTCTTTGAAAAGTCAAATCTCAAAATATGAACAAGAACTTGTAAAAGTTAAACAGGAATATGGTGTAATATTTGATTTACTCAATAAGACTCGTCATGAAGCATCAAACGAACTTGATCACTATCTTGCACACACTAGAGAAGTAATGAATTTTGCTGGTAATATTCGTTCTGAAAATCAAGATTTGATTCACACTATCTTTAAGTTAAGAGAAATGTTAGGAAAGTATGAAAAACTTCCGCCAACCATCATTAAGAGAATAGTACCTGTAACACTTAGTAAACGTGAACCCAGAATGCCTACTGCCAAAACACAAGTTGCTAACGTGCTTCCTTCTACTGAAACAGGAATAGTTGCCTCTTTTCCAAACGTCCGCACTTCACAGCCTAGGAGCACTACATCGAAGAATAGGAAGTTGCGACCTAAGAAAAGATCAATAAGGAATGCGAAAGTAGAAGAACACCCTAGGACTATGAATAAGACTCACGTTGCTTCCACTATAGATATTGCGTCTGGCAAATGTAATAGAAATAGTGATGTAACGAATGCTAAACCTTTAAGTACTTTTGATATTCAGTCTGATGCACCTTGTGTTATTTGTCGTAAAAGTATGAATTCTGATTGTCATGACAAATGTGTTGCTAAAGCTATCATCTCTCGTTTACGGAATCCTAAGAATCGGAATACCTCTAGGCCCACTAATCTTTCTAAGTCTGTGCTTGGTAAACCGCCCTCTTTAGATTCTAGGAAACGCATTGTTGTCCCTGTAGCTCCAATTTCACCTCCAAAGAATGTAGTACCACCTAGTGCATTCACTAAGACTAAAGCAAATACTAGTTATAGATGGCAGAAATGGATATATAACACACTAGGATTTAAATGTGGAGGATCGTGAATATTATGTTGTTTGATGATTCGGGTGGTCTAGGGCAATGATTAAATAAGAAAGCCATTAGAGATAGATGAAGAGAGTTGAGAGGAGGTTCTTGAAAGAGAGTTGCTTTAGAAAATGAAAGGTTAGATTCAAAGAAGCCACACCCCTTCCATGGATGGAAGGGGTATTTATACTTACAAACAATACGTCCTCCTAACAGACTATGGATCAGGCATACAGTGGGTAAAGACCCGTCCTTCCTCCACGGTGTTGCACTAAACTAATCTACGCTACAAACTAACTAATAAACTACTAAGTAACGTAAATAATGACACGTCTACGAGCTAACTTATGCTAGACCATAATTGGGGTGACCGACACTTTAACATGGAATTTTCTAATTCCTAACAATCTCCCCCTAAGGGAGGTCACCCCATGATTTACATTTTGAATCCTAGCATTCTATTCTTGACTTCGTTCTTGAGCTCGTAGACTTCAATTCTTCATATCTGCAATCTTGTGCATTAGTAGCAATTCTTCAAAGTCCGCATTGATTTGTACTATTAGTGGATGCCTTTAACTGATCCACATCTTTGATGATCTTCGAGCTTTCTTTGAGATCATCAGCCACAGTAAATCTATGGATCACCCTTTATTGTGTTGCCATCATGTGAAGTTGTGACTTTCGGACCGAAATGCTCACACTTTTGAATCATGACATCTTTCCATCAGAGTAGCGGAAGCCTTACTGGTTCATGATATTTGCAGCAGCGAAGTAGAAGCATAGTATGAAATATCAGAGCCAGGTTATGTAGATATGCACCAGTCATGATTTCTTCAATTAAGTGTGGATGCTGTGAGCATGCGGCTTTGGATTGATTCCTCAATTCTGATCAGCTGCAACCGTCCAAATGTTCCTGCAAACAACAGTTAGCAATAAAACACATGAAAGTGTCTTTGATCACTTTTGTTGAATTAAGGTACACGGCCCACGGTTCCCCGTTGATTAGTACAAGTACTGCCTGTGATCAGGTATAATTCTGAAGAATCTCCTTGACAGGGTTTCGCAGCTGTTCTCAAACCGGAACGTCTCAAAGAAGACAACACAGAGTGAGTGAACCAGCGAATTGAGATTCACTGATTGATGAAAATGATGTGAAAACAATCGTGTATTGCTTGAAGAAAGAGTTTTGCAATACGACGAAGGTTTTATGAGAAAGATCAATTTTCAATCAAAATACTTTTGTATTAGAGAATGAGTACACATTCGACGTGCTAGCGAAAAGAAGAGATTCGCACATCGAACGGTTTTTCTAAAAGTATTTTTCAATCAGAGATACTTTTTGAATTTGAAATGAATACACATTCGACGTGCTAGAGAAAAGAAGGTTTGCACACCGAACGGTTTTTCCAAAAGTATTCGTCAATTCCATTCCTGGACCAAGGATGATTCAAGATTGAATCTCCCCATCGTTTCTATCCAGTTGTCACAAGCTTGATCTTTAGAAAAGATCTCACATGTCACCCACCAAGAGCTTGTTTGATGTTGGCTCTAGAAGGATTTCCATCTTCATCGTGAATACTTACATATCACTCGGATGTTCTGGAAATACCACAAGGATAATGCGTAGGACTCTTAATATATACTTACTTTCCACATTGTGTGAAACAACAAGTCTTCAAGAATTTAGTGTCCTAATGAGATATTGTGGATGATCTCTTGGCTCTAGACTCAATTGTGCACATTTGGTTCCTATGCCGGAGACTAGGAAGAGGGTCTCCTTCTTCAATATCAACAATCTCTAAGAGAAAGTCGATAGATTATGTCAGTTCCCCGTGAGAATGAAACAAGCCCTTTTAAGAGGAACTTGAGTAGTTTGGGAAGTTGTAGTGCAGTGCGTCACTGGGTCCATGACGTCTTGTCTTTAATACCGATGTTACCTTGGTAACCACCAGTAGCATATGAATTGAACCCGGTCACTGCCCTAAGGTTGAATTATTGGAGGGCTATTTGTTTTCACCCTTTTTCACATTCAATTCTTTTTCATTCTTCAACCCCTTCAGTGCTTACCGAGACTTCATAACTAGAACCTTATTGGGTTTATTCTAGTACTAGCTCTGTCTCAGTCCGCACTCTTCCCATATCTCACTTTTCTCCTTTTTTCATCATACCTACGGACTCTACACTAACTAGTGGATTGTCCCTGGGTAGATCCCTCCGGTTCTGGCTGGATGGTGGGAACGAATACCTAACCTAACCATCCTTATAACTCCATGCATAAAGTAAATTGGTCGGTCTTTTGGTATTGTTCATTCTTCCTTGAAACCAATTGAAAAATCATTTGGAAAAACAATCAAGGTACTTGTGATACGAGATCAAAGCATTTTGTACCTTAATAGTTTTGATCATTTAGAAAACCTCCCCCTCAACATGTGCATATGATTTAGATATTGTTTAGCACATGGAGGCAAGAGGACTTTGAAATATTTTCTTTGATCACAATTTTCATAGAAAAAGCCATTTGATTTTCTTGGTAAAATTATCCCCCTCAATATGTGCATAGGATATTTGAAATCATTTTATCAGAGGCAAGAGTTCTTTTGAAGTACATCCATGATCACAAAAGCCATTAAGAAACCATTTGAAAACTCCATCAAGGTATTTTATAAATCACTTTAAAAAGCTTTTGTACCTCGATAGTTTATTTTCTTTTAAAATGCTCCTCCTCAATATATGCTTCGAGATTCGAAAGCGTTTAGCACATATGAGAGAGCAGCCTGCACAATTGAATAAAAAACGATCACCTTTTATCAAATTTCATTATTAAATCACAAATTCTCCCCCGATCAAAAATATCAAACCCTTTGAGATTTTGGATCCTAAGTGATTTAATAAGGTTTAGAAAACATAGGAGAAAATGTGGCCTTGTTTAAATACTCATCTGGTTTTTGGATAAATCCTCCTCCTCAACATGTGCATTGAATTTGAAATCGTTTGGCACATGGAGGCAGGAGTGCCTTTGAAGGACTAAAACCAATTCCATTTAAAATAGATTTGAGATTTAAATCACGATCTCTACCCCGATCAGAAATTTCAAACCATTTGAGATTTGTGATCCCAATTGATTTAAATAATTTAGAAAATTTTGGGGAAAGACGTGGCAAGATTCAATTTTGAAAGATGACAGATAAGGACCATTTTAAGACATTAAAGATTGTTAGTGTCAGGTATGATAGTTTTTAAGAGATCTTTTAAGTAAAACAAAACAATTTCACAATCAAACAAGAACATAAAGAATTTCATTTTGAAAGACCTTGATTCTAAAGAAGAGATCTTTTAAGTAAAACAAAACAATTTCACAATCAAACAAGAACAGAAAGAATTTCATTTTGAAAGACCTTGATTCTAAAGAAAAATCATACCATGACATAACATTAAATCTTTAGATCAACACATTTTAACGTACAAACCGGAACTTTTATGAAGAAATATTGTTTGAAAATATTATATTTTAAATCACTCTCCCCCTCAATCCATGACCGAAGTCGATAATTGAGTGACATAGGTTTTGATAAAAAGAAGTCCGGTGATTTTCAAAATTTAGTCCAATTTATTTTCAAAACAATATTTTTCCATTTTCAAAAACAATATTATTCAAAGTTTTTAGAAAAATGGTATCATCACTATTATCCCTGCACAAAGATACGTTAGGTGGATGAGAAGCTTCCGTTTTTGTTGATGTAGGGTTTGGAAGAAAAACCATCTGCTGATGCAGTGAGACTTCTTCTTACGTTGCATTTTGAATGCCAACTGAGGTCAAATTAAGCTCCGTTTCTTCAATCACTTAGAAGAAAACCATCCGCTGATGCAGTGAGACTTCTTACGTTGCATTTATGCCAACTCTCCATAGAAGTCCAATTAAGCTCCGTTTCTTCATTTGTCAGCCCAAGATATAGTTACCCTTTCCTTTCGGCATCCAATCATCTTCAATTGTGGGATCCGGATCGGGAACATTCTTTTATACCAATATACCTGCATACGTTAGTGAACACACATACAAATATATGGTGGTCGACATCACCCAAACAACAATCGACTAATAAAAGTCAATGCAACATATCAATCAGATCATATAAATGTATGGGAATAATGTGTTCATCAAACTCTAATCATCTAATCCTAGTAATCATATCCTAGGCACCTAGTCCTTCAACATAGGTTAACATCATTTTTAATTAAGCATATTAGGATAATTAAGAAAGACCGTTAGATGATGTAGATTTGAAAAACATTATCCCCCTCAATCAATGACTCATTTTCTAAAAGGTTTAAAAGCGCTGAAGTCATTGATTGAGTTTTCAATTTTTACGAAAACTCTGAAACTGAAAGATTTTAAGCAACTCATTTTCCACCATATTGAAAACACAACAAATATTTTTCTGAATAATTTTAGACAGAAAAACATTTGTGTAGGAACAGCAGTCCTTCGACATACTTTCCTCATTTAGTTTTAGGATAAGTGCACGAAATTTTGAAAAATGGTTTAGCTCAGCACTTTCCTTTCTTTGAAAAATGGTTTAGCTCAGCACTTTCCTTTCTTTAAGCATGGGTTACAGTCTGAGATAACTGCAAGCCATATTTTGAGACATGTTAAGAAAAGAATATTTACACCTCCTGCTCGAACTTCATCTAAAGTCCCGTGCCATTATTGAATGACATTTCTAAGACCGTAGATGTTATCGATACCAGAAGACATGTCATGAAGAAAACATATTTTTGGTATTTTTTTTGGAATTTTGGAATTTTCTGATTTTTATGGGTTTTTGAAGGTTTTATATTTTTCTATTTTCTTTTTGTTGGTTTTATATTTTTGTATTTTATTTTTGATAAATATTTACAGATAGAATAGATGATATAGTTTAAGAAGATGATGATACGAGTACCGAGATAAGGATATCGAGCAGCCCCGTTGAAGAAGATAGAATTCGTCATCTCTTAAACTTCCACCACCAAAGATTCCGAGGCTCCGGAATAGAAGATAGAACATGAGCCTTTGAGAAACAGAGACTTTGGCAGCTTCCCCCAAACCGAAAATCCTTTAGATGAGCAGATTCAAAGCTTTCTTTCAAGCTTCCATTAGCCAGGTGTACAAAGAAGCACACCATTATCATCGATCCTGCTACTCCTTTTAAGAATAATCACCGTGATTCTTCGTTCGAGGTTATATCATCAAATAGAACAACAACAACGTATTATCCCACCTTTAAATAATCTTCTCAATTTCCATACCTACTGAAGTCTGAAGCGATCCATTCCAAAACGTGTCAAGAGAACAATTCCCCCAATTAGTTGAATTGATGTAGTCAGCCTCTTTGTATAATGCTCAAGAACTCTCCCGAATACACATCATGAGGGGAATGAAAACACCTTCCCATGTTCACATTTTTCTTCCCGGATGATCGTGTATGAAGCTCAAGTATCCGAAGTATACCAATACCCAAGGAAGGAATAACTGATAACATTGAAAGCGCAGGCCAAGTCACTGATTATCTCTGCGGATGACAATCTCTGCGGATGTCAACTTTGGAATAAGTGATTATATCTCTGAATCACTGATTAAGCCCTCAAGTGAAACAGCTGAGCGCCCCCAATGTACACAATTTTCTTTCCCCTGATGATTGTGATAACATCGAGATCATCACGCACTTGTGTACCTCTTTTATCTTTAGAAACTTTCTCTAACCTCTCTTCCCCTACATAGTTGGAATAAACACTAAACGCCATGAGTCAAACCTTGAGTTTCTTTGCGGTAATGACATTTGTATTCCCGGGATATCTTCAATCACTTAGAAGAATTAAGTTCATCAAGTTTACTCGCGTTTAGATACGTGTCCCCTTCCCCCTTTCTGGTTTTGATACTTCAAAATCAGCAACTCTTTGTAAGCCTGTATACTTGAACTCTTTTGAGAAGAACACATGTAATCATGTGGGAATCAACTTGCTGAAGTAAAATGTGAGCAAGTCTAATTGGGGATTTAATCTGACTTATAACACTCTCCCAATTAGTGCTCTCCCCTAAACCGACAATCTATTTGATAAATGCCCAGATTAAGAAGAAGTCTTTAGATTGTTAAATGTAACTCATCTTTAGTCTTCTAACATGTAGCAGAAAATGTAGAACATACTGTAGACTCAACCTTCTTCAAGATTGTGCAGTTGGGGAATAGATAGTTAACATCTTCAACTCATACCAAAAAGCATCCCACCAAAAAGCATCCCAATTAACTTACATCTTGCAAATCCCCTTAACTAAAATCCCTCCCAATCAAACAAGAATAGAAAGATGTTCATCAAGGAAATCAGTAATCAGGCCGCGACGAACACACAAGATGGTAACACCAAACTACCAATCACATCAAACAAGAACAGAGAGATTGTTCGGAATCATCATGTTGATGTATACGTGAAGCATTAACCGGAAGCACTTTGTCGATAAACTCATCAATCCGAGTGAAGATGTCAACCAACGGCTCTTAGAAGAAACACCATGTAAAGATGATCCGATAAGAAGAAGCTCGGTTCTTACATGAGTTTGGAGCCGTTTGACCATTTATTCTCAAATATCAATCAACCATGCAAAAAATTCACACTTCTTCTCCCCCTCAAGAATTGCATACGGAGATGCCATTCTTGATTAAATAAGTGAAATCATCCAAATGTAGTCTGTTCACACTTCTCCCCTGTAAAATTAGCACATGATGTCGCCATCTTCATTATAGTTGAGCAAGTGGAATCAGAAAACAATCAACTGTATCCCGGTTCACTTGATAATTGAAAGCACATGGAAAAAGCATGAAGCATGTTGATGAGAATGGTCATAATTGAGAAGATTTCTCTTCTTCAGAAGATAAAGCGCACTGACACGTACACTTTTCTTTTCTTTGAGGAACGAGGCTTGAACTGAAGTGTTCAAACGTCATAAGAACATTTCTCTTCTTCAGAAGATAAAGCGCACTGAGACGTACACTTTTCTTTTCTTTTATAGAACGAGGCATGAACTGTTGTGTTCATACGTCATAATCTCTCTCTTTTCATCATCTCTTGACAAAACATGTAATCATCACCATTATCATTCAGTAGGCTCTTTGTCGTGACAGCTGATGGAGAAAAACCCAATATGATGAATTTGACCCTGAAGTAAACTACCTCGAACTCGTGACTTAAACTTGCACATATGTAACAAAGAGCGGTGCCGATTTCCATTAGCATCTCTAAGTACTCTCTATGTACTCTATACTCTTCAACCAATCAACCATCAAGTATAAGACGTACATCACCTCTTGAAAATCCACAATTGAATGTGACACTGAGCACAACAACGTAACTCCTTAAAGTGATAGTTATCTTGTGGTGGTAAGAGCCCAATTCGCCCAAGTGGTAAAAGAAAAGGTAAACAACACCCAACAATAACTAGATTTCCAAGTCTTCATTTTTCATAATAAGCTCGAACAAGGATCATGAAGAATCTTCATCCAACCATCCTCGATACCTTTAGATACTAAGTACACTCGCCCGTGATAATTCACTTCAACCTCAAATAAATAATAGTGAATTAACTCCGTTGTCACATCTTCTGGTTAAAAGCTCAAATCTAGCCTCCTTTGATGTTTTAAGTGAACTATGATAATGGTTTCATCCCGAGCATGGTTTAATGAGCATAACCCCGTAAAACTTTGAAGTAACCAAACCACCATGACGAATATCCAAACACACATCCAATTCATGAAGTACACCCTTTTATCCCTTCTTCCAAGCAGAAACCGTAGCACCAGCATCAAATGAGATCCCGAAATACGCTTTCCTTTCTCCAGGATGGTTCTATCATCATGGGATTTTACAATTCTATGGTTTAAACCGAGAAATAGTTTCTTTTGGGGGATTTTACGAAACCAAGAATAAACCGCAAGATAGATCCGGAAATACACATTACTTTAACAAGGATGTTTTCATTGTCACGGGATTTTACAAGTCTATGAATTTAAAAAAAAATAGATTCTTTCGCGGGATTTTACAAAATCAACACAAAACCGTAAACAATGTCAGCTTGAATGTGTTATGACAACTTTGGTTTCAGTGAATATCTGTTTTAGGGCAACATGCAGTGGTTCATCAGCGGTTCATAATCCAGCTTCAACGATATCATCAACAATTCTTTACCCAAATGTAGACAACTTCACAAACCACACAAAGTCGAGTAGTAAAAACTACTTCCCCCTGAGGTTGACCGTAAACCATCAAAGTACACGTTTCTCCCCCATGATGGTTTCGAACTTTCGAAAGAATCATAAACTTGTACGACCATTTGCACGAAAAATTCTTGTCAAGCAATCTTCAAAGATCACGACGTGACGTTGAAGATTCTTGAAAGATTTTGCTTAGACTGTGAAGTATTATTGACATTCAGTGGCGATGAATATATCATGAGAATTGTTGATCACATTACAACCAATCAATCCATTAGTACACACATCATTCACGTATTATGACGGCTATTGCAGTGACAACATGGTGAAGTAAACCCGATATGCCAAACTTGATCATGAAGTGAAATTCCCCAGATTTGTTACTTAAACTTGTACTAATCCTTGTGAAGAAGAAACGGTGTACCCAATGTACAAAACCTCTTGACATATCCTCCACTGCGTGAGACACCGAAGTAATAGCTACGTTGTGGGTTAAGCGAGAAAGAATCACAACCGTAACTAAATAACCAAGTCTTTATCACACTCTATAAATGCCCAAACAAGTCATCTTCGCGGAAAGGTAGTAAGAAAGAAGACGAAATAAGTAAACGAGCCCGGAAAGCTTCACTTCAAAATCAAATAAGAGATACCGTACAAACAACCCCGTAGTCAACTAGGTTCAAATATCAATCAAGCCGTGACATAATAACTTCCGTGAAAATATATTAACCAAAGTATCAAATCGCAAATCACAACAACTTCCATCATCAACTTGCATCAAGTCTCTTTGAATAATCACAACGCATCATCAAATCTCATTATCATCAATAATCATCCAATCAAACATCCATTAAGTCTGGTTCAATCCATTCTTAAAAATTCAAGTCCATACAATCAAATCTCAATCTCATACACCATATGATCCAAGTAAAAACACATATGGTCCAACACATGGTCACAATGATCCGGATTCATTTCAATCTCACATAAATATTATAAGCAATTAGTCCTTACTTGTCTTACTAAATCTCACCTAGTCTACTCCAAATTAGGTGACCAACTTGAAAATCTTCACACCAAAGTAAATCAAATAAGTCCCAACCACAAATGCTTAAATCCAAATCCGGTAACACATGTAAGAACTAACTCAATGTATAAATCATATCAAGTTCTTTCACTACAAACTGAACCAGTTTCAATATTGTCATATTAATGTCACGTGTCACAAACTCATACAATGTCATGTCTTACCGGTTCCAACAAATGCCACATTAAAATTCCAACAAATCCAAACCATAAACACCATAGTCCTCTTGCAGCCCAAGTCTCATCATCCTAAGCCCACTTTGCGTCTCATCAAACTTACTGGTTACAATCCGGCCCATTCCAACAAATATGTTTGCAAAATAAACCAAGGTCCTCGTTAATATTAAGAGATGTCCGATCCAATTGGGTAAAAATATCCTGCTTAAGGCCCATGTAGAGATAATGCAATAACAAGTGATGAAGTAAAATGTATACCCTAAAATTCAGGTATATAAATTCAGTTATCCTAAGATCTTGCAACCCTAATCACAAAATACACGCCTCTCTTCTAAAAAAAACTCCTCCTCAAACCCTAACTACTTCTCACCAAAAGTGTATGCCTCCTTTTTGAAAATCTCTTGTCACGTACCAAAAGAGAACTCGTATACCCCCCCTAACCACATTTCAACACACAACAGTAACAACTGAGGATTACATCCGAAAGAAAGACAAGTTACACATTTCTTTTCATGAATCGGATTAGTCAAGTCCAAGCCACAGGGATGGCAAGAAGGGTCTTGAAAAGGCAAACCAAATTTGTTACCAAGGTAAACGTTATACATGATTAAAACCCACGGTAGGTATATCATTCGTATTCATAATTAATAACGAATCAAAGTAATGTTTCAACAAAGTTGTTGAAAACATTTCTTAGCGTTCGAAAAGTAGCACATGAATTAGATCAATGATGGAGAAATTTGTGTGAGAGATCTTATATGGTCCTATTGAAAGTAAACACATAAATTATCTGAGATCTTTAGAATATAGGCAAGACATGATACGATTTAAAATTCTTGTTTGACACTTTTGTCTTAAGATTCGAAAATTAAAAAAGGAGTAATCTTCCAAAAGTGATCAATGAAGCATGCGTCCATACGTGAATAGATTGATAGAGATCTATGTGTTTGAATGAACCACTCACACAAGGAAGTAGAGCTGAGATAAAAAATGATGTAGTTTCTTTGATGAGATTTGAGTCTTATGGATTGGTTTTTCATTCGAGTTGTTGCTTGAGATCTGTGATGAGGTTTCTGTAGAAACCTTCGTAGTCTTGATGTTTCATTTAGTAACATGAAAAACTGAGATCTTGTATGATGTTGGGTTTGAGACTTTTGGATGTTGGTTATGTGGTCACAAGTCTTTCATCTTCTTCTTCATTTCTGTCTTGTCAAGTCAAAATGTTTAAGTAGTATAGTCAAAACACATACCCAACTCGCATCGATACCCAACTCGCATCTATACCCAACACGCATCTTTAAACAACCAGACAACTCGCATCAGAAATAACCCGCATAAGTAACAACACGCTCAAAAGCGAGTTGAGTGCAACTCGCATCAGCAGCAACTCGCTCAATCAGCAGCTGCAAATTAACCATATGCGAGTTAAGTAACTCGCATTGAAACTAGACCAGAAACCCAACTCGCATCATTCACGCTGTATCTGGACAAGTTAAATAACTCGCCTTTGACCATACCAACTCGCTTTATTTTTCTTTTGAAACTGGACATTACGAGTCTGACATCTTTCATACCAGTACAAGACAAAATGCTCAAAAGCATTTGTCACAACTCGCTTAGAAGGAGGAGTCAACTCGCATAGTAGAATTCTTAGATCAAACAACATGTGTGAATTTGACCTCAAATCAGTTAATAGAACCAGTTTACCAAAAAAAACATTGTTTGACCACCAGAAAATATAACACAGCTTTGTCTATGGTTAAGGACCAGTGAAAAGAAATAACAATTTAAAACATGCTCAACCAATAAAAAACCATTTCAAGTGTTAAGGATTCAAAATGAAACTTGTTAACATGCTCAAACTGATAACACCCATGAAACCAGTTACACCACATTCGACATAGGCATAAAACACAAACACAACCACATCAACCACGCATCAAAACAAGTATCCAAACACCATCTGAATCAAACCGCGTACAACAAAAATCACATAAACCGCATAACAAAAACCAACCAAGTCGCATTAAAGACATTAAAAACCATTCAAAACATCACAAACAACAAAACCTTTGCTCTGGTACCAATTGTAGGATCGTGAATATTATGTTGTTTGATGATGCGGGTGGTCTAGGACAATGATTAAATAAGAAAGCCATTAGAGATAGATGAAGAGAGTTGAGAGGAGGTTCTTGAAAGAGAGTTGCTTTAGAAAATGAAAGGTTAGATTCAAAGAAGCCACACCCCTTCCATGGATGGAAGGGGTATTTATACTTACAAACAATACGTCCTCCTAACGGACTGTGGATCAGGCATACAGTGGGTAAAGACCCGTCCTTCCTCCACGGTGTTGCACTAAACTAATCTACGCTACAAACTAACTAATAAACTACTAAGTAACGTAAATAACGACACGTATACGAGCTAACTTATGCTAGACCATAATTGGGGTGACCGACACTTTAACATGGAATTTTCTAATTCCTAACAAAATGGATGCCTAAAGTTATTGATGTGTGTATGTCTACTATACCTGCTCCGGAACCCTCTAACATTTCGGGTTCCACATCTACTTCTATTCCATCTGTGTCGTATGTGTGTATTGCAGGTGATACAGATCATTCTCTGGATTGTTGATAGCGGATGTTCCCGAAACATGACAGGCAATCTTAAACTGTTATCAAACTTTATTGCAAAGTTCATTAGCACTATCAGATTCGGGAATGATCACTTCGCAGCTATCATGGGCTATGGAGACTATATCAATGGGAACATCGAAATTAGCAGGGTTTATTATGTGGAAGGCCTCGGTCACAATTTGTTTTCAGTAGGTCAGTTCTGTGATGGAGATTTGGAGGTTGCTTTCAGGGAGAAATCTTGTTTCATTCGTGATCTACAATTAAATGACCTTATGTCTGGCTCGCGTAACTCAAGTCTTTACACTATCTCTATGCAAGACATGGTTGCTTCATCTCCTATCTGCTTACTTTCAAAGGCAACATCAACAAAATCCTGGCTATGGCACCGTCGTCTCTCACATTTAAACTTTCAAACTATAACCAATCTTGCTCGACACAAACTAGTTGAAGGACTCCCACGATTCCGGTATTCTAAAGATCACCTTTGCTCAGCTTGTGAACAAGGGAAAAGCACTCGTGCTCATTTTCCTTCAAAGGTGGAACACAGCTCTCAGCATGTGCTTCATCTTCTTCACATGGATTTGTGTGGCCCGATGCGCGTGCAAACGATTAATGGCAAACGCTACATCTTGGTAATTGTTGATGACTACTCACGATGGTCTTGGGTCTACTTTCTTCGAAGTAAAGATCAAGCTCCACAAATGATCATCACCTTTCTCACGAAAATACAAGTTCAGCTCCGAAACACCGTCAGACAAATCAGAACAGACAAAGGAACTGAATTTGTTAACCAAACTCTTCGTGACTTTTATGAGAAAGTGGGAATTCAGCATCAGACATCTATTGCACGTACACCTGAACAAAATGGAGTTGTTGAAAGACGAAACCGAACGTTAGTGGAAGCTGCAAGAACAATGTTAATCAATGCTAAACTCCCATATTACTTGTGGGCATAAGCTGTATCTACTGCATGCTATACTCAAAACCGTTCTATGATTACAAAACGCCACAACAAAACACCTTTCGAGCTTGTCCACAACAGAAAACCGAATCTCAAACACTTTCATGTATTTGGATCTCTTTGCTATTCGAATAATGATCGTGATGACTTTGGAAAGCTCAAAGCCAAAGCTGACATTGGAGTCTTTATTGGATATTGTGATAATTCTAAAGGTTTCCGAATCTGGAATCGTCGAACAAAGGAGGTTATGGAAACAATTCATGCTCATTTTGATGAACTTACGGAACTGGCTTATGAGTATAACAGCTTGGAACCCGGTCTCAACCGCTTAAACTTCCCTCAAACCCCATCATCAGCTAAACAAAGCCCTCAGCTTACTTGTAACACCCCAACCCGACAAGGGTAGAAGTGTCGCATTCTGGTGTCATATCAGAACGTACAATTAAAATCTTTACAAACGGAATCCTTAAAAATGAAGTATTAAATAAGATAAACAATTTACTGACAAGGAAATACAATATCAAAATGAAATGAAATCTCAAAACAAAGCTCTTCAAGATAAGTCCAATTAATAAGTAACTAGGGTTGGTCCACTCAGATAATCCAACTCTCAGCCCATCAAAGCCCATCTTCAAATCTAAAACCTGCCGCAGGAAAAGAAATGCGGCTGAGCTTAAAAAGCCCAGTGAACAGATATAACAAAACGAAAGCTAAATAAAAGCAGAAACGAAATGAAACAAAGGAAACTGATAATAAGGTCGCAGCGAAAAGAGAACAATGAGTCAAAGAGGATCCTGCAGAACACAATTACACAGATATCCAAAAGAAACAGATAACAAGTAGAACGAAGCAAAGCAAAGCATCGAAGACATATATACAAGCACATACCGGCCAGGCATACAAGTACTGAAACATAATCAAGCATAGCAGACATCGTAACCACACAACATATAAATGACATACAATCAATTCAGGAACTCAGAAGACATACAAATCAAACAGAAATCTAAAGGCAAACGGAAGCAATTAGTTAATAAGTGAGCATGGCAATTCACACAGGTCAAAACCCTTAGTTGAAGACATAACCAGTATCATAACAGCGGAAGTACTAACAGCAGTCAACACATGGCAGTCACACGTAATAAGTAAGAATACAGTATAAAGATATAATTAAATGAATTAAAGACATAGCAGGGCAACTAAACCAATTAACAAGCCAGACGTCACAAGTTGAACCATTTACCAAATCAAACCGTAGCATAGGCAGAATGTACACATGGCAGGTCAACCATAAACAGATAAGAATACAACGGAATAGTCATAGTCCACGAGAGTAACCGAACAAAGCGCACATAATAGACCGACAAAACTATCGATTACACATTGGCATGGTCACCAGACAATTCAGAGGTTCACATAATAGTGAGATCACATATCATCAGACGAAAACAGGTAAATCAGATAACCGCATATTAATCACATCATAGCAGGATAATCAGTAGTCACATAGAACATAAATAGCATAAACAAATCAAATAAACACATAATAAACCCGGTACGTGAATGGAACCATAGTCTGAAGTAACGGAATGACAGTGTGACAGATCAATGAAATGAAGTATCTACATCTTGGTAAAAGTGAATCATATAAGGTATTGAGTAATGAACAAGTAATACAGATTATGGAGCGTTGGGAAATACGGAAGGTACAATATAGGTTTATCAAAAGTGTAAGGGTTATCAGAAATCTACCCGAGCCCGGAAACATATCATATCATAAGTAGCCATTGTATTCGGAGGGGTGACCTCGGAATACCATACATAATAGGAGGGGAGACCTCAGTAACAGTGGAGTGATCAACTCCCGGAAATGTGAAGACGCGGATTGCACCCGACATCATTCACCATATATACCATATCTATCAAACAGATCAAATCCCTCGAAACATATCATATCTAGGATGCATCCATATGCCCCCCGGAAACATAGTGGCCAAATCATATACATATAGTGAGCTCATAATCATATCATAATGGGGACGGTGTGTATCATCACTCGTACACACTGGAGTCATGCCATTGGTGCATCAATGACACGGTCATGTTACCTTCATGACTAGGAATACATATTTGGCTCGGGTATCAAACTGACGGGTCAAAGCATAATCATATCATATCATAAGGGTTCATATCAAAGTTCATATCAAAGGTTCAAAAGTCAAAGGTTCATATCAGATTTCCATAACATAAGTTCATAATCAGAGGTTCATAATCAGATGGTTCATAATCATAACAAACGAATATCATAGCGAACAGAATCATATCAAAGGATTATGTCGGAATCATATCAAAAGGATCATAGCATAAGGAAATCATAGCAAAGGAATATCATAAGTGAAGTAAAGTCAAGGATCGAAAAGTTATGAGAAATCCCTACTGAAAAGGGATAGAATATCTGTACCTCGTTCGAAGCAAGAAAAATAGGAAAGTAAGGTCACACGTTGAATCAATCCCGCTGTCCGGAACCTATATGAATTAAATAACTTCTATAAGAATCAGATCACTTGTTTAAGATGGCTTTCCATTTTTAGCAGGTTTCCACTTTTAGAAATCTTTCTATTTTAGGTAACTTTCTATTTTAGGTAACTTTCCATTTTAGACAGGTTTCCATATTTAGTAACTTTCCATAATTAGCAGGTTTCCATATTTAGTAAGTTTAGTTACTTATCTAAAGTTAAATAATGAAAATGAGTGTTATTATGATTTAAGGATCAGTTATGACAAGTTACAAAAGTTTAGGGTTTAAAATGTCAATAATGTAAAGTATAGGGTTAAAAGTGTAAATATAGCAAGTTTACTCATTTTACTCATTAAATCCATTAAGTTACTATATTAACAAGTTTAATCCATCAAGTTTCATAATTTACAAATAACCCCCTTAATTTTATTAATCGACATAAAACATTAAAAACCCTAGGTTTTATGTTATAGTTATCGTATCCGTTCCAAACCATTTTAGCTCGATTATTACAAGCTTATATGACTCCTTATGTGATATCATTTTTAGGTCGAAACATCCTCCCCAAATTCAGTTTTGTACGCCCCATTAAAAGACCAAAACGAGTGTGTAAATCATTCGTTATCGATTCCATTTATCACATACGTATAAGCATATTTTCGTAGGCTCATTAAATCCATTTAAAATCCACACATATGTCGACATATAAAGAGATTAAAATTCAGTTTCGTATTCATATTTACATACCATATATCATTCGAATTATATAGGTTAAGAATCAATGTTTTATGTAGTCTTGTTTTATCATTTCATGTGACAAACGTATTAATGATTTTATGTGTTCCATTTACATATTACAAGCCCTAGAAAACTTCTATGCCACGAATTGATTATGAAAACAAGGAGGAAAAGATTTGAGATGATGATACGTTACCCTAGTAGCGTATACGTGACAAAGAAACAAGAATCAAACCACCACGATCAAACCAAGCCTTCCTTGGCTCTATCAAAACCCACGACCAAGCTTATTTTTGAAACCAAACACGATCACCACGTCCACCAATCGATCACACACGATCACGAGCCTCCTAGGAACCTTTGTTTGTATGATTTTCG
>BPTQ01000005.1:195876780-196315873 GCA_019973895.1 Chrysanthemum seticuspe | reverse complement strand
GGGAGGAGGACAGATATTGGGAATCGATGGTCTGCACTGAACAAAGACTAATGCAAGGGAAGTCGTAGGTTAAACAAGAAGGTTTAGGTAAATTCTGGTTACTGCATCTGGGGACAACCAGCAAGTTGGTCAAGGATATGAAGTTCTGCAAACTTAACCCACTCAAGAAGGACGTACCTAAGTTAGGTCAACAGAAAACAGTAACGCAGAAATTACAAAAATCCGAGTCTAACCGTCTGTCACTCTCGTATTTACGTTACAAGTGGTAGACACACTTCTGCAACAGAACATTGCTGACCAACTAAGCCCAACGGTTATTATAAAAAGTCTCCTACCAGAAAACAGGTAGCTACACATCTCCCAACTACAACCATATGTAACACGTCTAAGACTCCTAAGTTTACCAAACAACTACTAAGGCGCTGTAGTCCACGTCGTCAAAGTAATCGTTTGCCCAATTTCTTGTATAAACCTAGTTTTAGACGTCCACCCCCATGAAGTAATTCTTGTAGTAGTCGGCCAAGTAGTAACAACCTTCGACAAACAAGTTGACAACAACACCTCAGTTGACCACCACGAAGAAGTTGGCATCAACAACATCGTCCACATAGTCCATATTCTCATCATAGTCCAACTCGTCGCCTTTGTTGCCTATGTGTACCTCGTGCAAGTAGTTATAGCAGTGAATTGTCGCCTCGTTTATTAGAAAGGTAAACAACTGCTCATTACATTTTGGACAGCTTCCAACAATGATGAACCGGCTGATGATGTTCTTAATGAAGTACCCCCACCTGCAGATTTTGATCCAAATATGTTCTTTAACCCGTTTGCTAATGAAACTGCTGCACCTGATGTCGCGGAATCATCAACAAACCATTTGAATCCTCAGAATCTGCACAATGTATACCAACATCAACCCTCTACACATCGATGGACAAAACACCATCCTCTGAAAAATATTATTGGCAACCCGAATCAACCAGTCGTTACAAGACAACGTCTTCACACAGATGGTGAACATTGCATTTATGCTCTCACTGTCTGCCAATCTGAGCCTAAAAACATTAAAGACGCAATGACAAAAGACAACTGGATTGAATCCATGCAGGAAGAACTCAACCAATTCAAACATCTTGAAGTATAGGAACTGGTTGAACGACCAACAGGGGTCTACGTCATTGGTCTTAAATGGATTTGGAAGAACAAATTGGATGCTGAAGGGAACGTAATCAGAAACAAGTCACGTCTGGTAGCTAAGGGTTATAGACAGGAGGAGGGCATTGACTTTGAAGAATCATTTGCTCCGGTTGCTCGTCTTGAGGCTGTTCGGATATTTCTCGCGTTCGTGGCTCATATGAATATGACGGTCTGTCAGATGGATGCCAAAACTGCGTTTCTCAACGGACAACTTAAAGAAACGGTCTATGTCAGCCAACCAGAAGGATTCGTTGATCCCGAGTTCCCGAACCATGTATACAAACTAAACAAAGCTCTGTATGGTCTCAAACAAGCTCCTCGGGCATGGTACGATAAGCTATCATCTTTCCTCATTGCCAATAATTTCACCAAAGGTTCGGTCGACCCTACTCTTTTCATACAATATCACGGGGCACATATCTTAATTGTTCAAATTTACGTGGATGACATCATTTTTGGGTCTACACATAAAAAGTACTCAATCGCTTTTGCAAAACTAATGAAGAAAAATTTTGAAATGTCCATGATGGGTGAACTTACGTTCTTTCTAGGATTGCAAGTTCATCAATCACCCCGTGGTATTTTCTTGAGTCAGTCCAAATATGCCCTTGAGTTGTTAAACAAATTTGGAATGAAAACCTGTGACACCTATGCCACACCAATGGCTCATACCAAAAAGCTAGATGCTGATTTACATGGGAAATTGGTGGACCCTACCAAATACCGTAGTATTATTGGGTCTCTCATGTATCTAACAGCTAGCAGGCCTGACATTGTCTTTGCCGTTTATCTCTGCTCCCGTTATCAGTCGAGACCAACTGAAACCCACCTCTCTGAGGCTAAAAGAATCCTCCGATACATCAAGGGAACCATTAACTTGGGGATCTGGTTTCCGAAGGATTCTGGTTTTGAACTAATCGCTTTTTCAGATGCTGATCACGCAGGATGTTTAGATTCACGAAAAAGTACTTCAGGAGCACTACAATTTCTTGGTGATAAACTGGTGTCCTGTCAATCGAAGAAGCAGGATTGTACATCGCTGTCATCAACCGAAGCAGAACATGTAGCCATGTCGGCGTGTTGTGCTCAAGTCATCTGGATGAGAACACAACTCAAAGACTATGGTTACGTATTTGACAGAATCCCGATGTACTGCGACAATCGGAGTGCTATTGCGATCTCGTGCAACTCAGTTCAGCATTCGAAATTAAAGCACATCGATCTTCGTTATCATTTTATCAAGGACCACGTGGAACAGGGTACAGTTGAATTATACTTCGTGGGTACATAATACAAATTGGCAGATCTACTCACCAAAGCCTTGCCTCCCGCTAGGTTTAATGAGTTGGTCCACCGGATTGGTATGCGGTGTTTGACTCAAGAGGAATTGGATGAACTCTTAAAACAGTCTTAAAAACCAGTCAAACACCAAAATCTCTTTTGTAAATATTTTTCAAAAACAAAATACAAAAATATAAAACCTGATATAACAATAAAAATATTCTTCTATCTATTTTTCTTTCAACATGGCAAGTACACTTCTTCCGTCAACACTCTAATCTTTCAAAATTCAGTATTTTTCCGATCAAGTGTTGAGGGGGAGAAAAGAAATACTTAACTGTTTCAAAACATCCGTGTACTTGCATGTTACGTTATCCCGGTTGATTGTTTAATAATGGTGGTCATATTTCTGGTTTACTGACACTCCTCGGACTAAAATTTATAAACTTTTATTATTTCTTAAGTCGAGGGAGAGTGTCGTCAAAGTTATTTCCAAATATTCTTCGTTTGGTAACCAAAAATAGAAGTTAAAAGGCTTTGGATGAAAATTGAAAAGGTGGAGGGACTAAAACTGCCAAAAGCTTAAAGTTATTTTAATAAAACTCCTCCACCTAACTTCACCACTTCACATTTATTACAAAAACCAAACTAATCCTACGCCTATAAATCGTTCAACAAATCCGAAGTTTTGATCATCAATCTGTAAGTGATTTTGTGTTTGTAACACGTTTTTAAACATTGGTTTTGATTTTCAAACGAATCCAACGGTTAAATTTACGTATATGGTTGATCTTGTGTTCTACGCATATGCGTAAGAACACATGATCATGTTTGTGAGTTTGGTTGTTAAGATAATAGTGTCAAAACGTTTCTTTAACATCATTGATACCATGTTTCTACTCAAAACGCACCTAGAATCACGTATTGATTGAATTTGAAAAACTAGGGTTTATGCGTGGGTTTGGGTATTTTCAAATGTGAATGTTTTTGGTCAAAAAGATAGTTGTGTGATGTTGTTATCATGGTGAATTAATGATATCTAGGCTTTAAAACAACCCATAGACACTAATTGATTGAGAATTAGAGATTAGGGTTTAATGTTCTTAAGATTTGGGTATTTTTGATTCATTGCGAATTGGATGTTAATACTTGGTTATATCACTCACATGACTTCTTAGAACTACCAGAAAAACTTTGGTGCAAATTCCATGGCTAAAAAATCTTACGCGTAATTCATAAACTTTAGGGTTTTAGTTTACGCATAAGGTTCTTTACGCGTAACTGTTTGATTGAGTGTTTGTGAGTAAATCTGTTATACAATGAATGAGGGTGTTAATATTGATGCTGTGATGAATTTATTTCAGGTTTGCTACTCGTAAAAATCAGAATCAAGGTTGTTAACCATCTACGCATAAGGATCACCTTACGCGTAGCATGTTATGCGTAAGAGAAATCTTACGCGTAGCGTTTACGCGTAAGGTTCTACAAAGGGACTAAGCGTATCCTGTGAAGGATATGCATAAACAGTGACCTCTACGCATAAGGTCTACTCTTACGAGTATGCCTTACGCGTAAGGTTTTATATACGCCTACGCGTAAGCTTTACGCATAAGGTCCCCTTTTCCTACGCGTAATATTTCTTACGCGTAAGTAAGGATCCTACGCATAAGCTTGCGTCTACGCGTATACTTCTCATGTTTACGCATAAGCTACCATTTCTACGCCTAAGCCTTGATCAAACCTTCATTATGAATTGTTACGCGTGCGAACTTGTAAATAAATAAATAATAACGTCACGAAACCAATAATGTCACTAATAAGCTTAAATGTGTAATATGTTGTGAAAAATATGAGATAACATAAAATTTAAAACCCAAAGTTAACTAACTCTTAAAACTTATCGCGACGTCATTGGACTATTGAACAAACAAGTGATTTTGGTCTCGTAACAATCATTGACATATCTCATTCAAATAATTAGACAATAAAACCATTGGTTGACTAACATAATGTCTTTCGATATGTTGGTTCTTTTGGCTAAATGTATTTCAGATAACGACATGGACGCTCAAATGAATGTGGATGCACCAAATGTACTCACCATTGCTGATATCTTCCCTCATGGCTATCCAATGAAGATTGGAAAGAACAACCTTCGTGTTGACTTTGAAACCCTCAACTGTTCTGAATCTTCTTGTCTCATTGCTGTTGATATTCTGAAGAACCCTCCATATTAGAACGTGCTCTCCGACTCTGCTACTGTTCCAGAGATCTACATTCAACAGTTTTGGACTACAATGCAAAAGATCAAAGGACAGAATGTTGTGACGGTGACACTCAATCACAAGCAAATCACCATCACTCCTGCAGATTTAAGAGCCGTTCTCCTCATTCCTGACATCATACCAACCGAATACTCTGCTGCACCTACTGAAGAGACTGTTCTGCAATTTTTGATTGATATTGGGTATGACGAAGCTTCAGGGGTTATTAATAAGCATTCTCACGTGGATCTTAAAAACATTCCTCAGCCTTGGAGAACCCTTTATATCATCATCACAAAGTCAGTTTCTGGTCGTGACAGTGGCTATGAGCATCCCAAGCTCGTGGAACTGCAAATCTTTTGGGCTCTGATCAACATGAAACACATCGAAGTTGAAGCTCTGATATGGGATGACATGATGACATTCCTCAAAAAGCTTGGCTCAAAGATTCCTTATATCAGATATACAAAACTGTTGATCCAAAGAGCACTTGGATACAACCCTGATATCCCCAAAAGAATCAATGACCCTGACAATCTTGACGTGTTGTCCGAACCCACTCTAACAGTCAGATTTAAAGAGTCAACAACTAAGAAACAAGGTGCTGTGTTGCCAGATCTCCTTCTCTCAGATGAACTCAAACAACTTTACTCTTATAAAAGATATTTGGTAGCTGTGGAAGAGAAGAAAGTTGGTTTTCTCGATGAAAAATCTTCTGGTACACCTACCAGGAGAACCAGAAGAGGAAGTACTGGAAGTGCTGCAAGCACAGAGAGTCAAAGGAAGTTCCCAAAGAGGAAACCTGGACACAAAAGGATAGTTCCCTCTAAGGAAGCTGCTCCTAAGAAGAAAGTTCCCTCTAAGGAAGTTGTTCCCATTCCCATTCCTAAGCCTGAACCGCAAAAACAGCTAGTGAACGAAAGCTCCGAAGATAAAGAATCAGACGAAGAGATCTTCTACTCTGAAAATGCAACCGATATTACTCCATCAGTAGCTAGACCTCCCAGTCCACCAGCAGACAAAGGAAAAGGGAAAACTCCTGTGATTGAACAAGATAAGGAGAGCTCTGAAGAAGAACCTATTGATGAGCAAAAAGAATATCAAAGAAAGTTAAAGGAACTCATACATAAACATCTTGCCGAGGCATTTGTAAAAGACCAAACTGGTGGCCCCGGAGGGTCAAGTGGTGGAGTTCTACAAACACCAAGTCCTGATGCGGTTAATCAACCCGATAAGGGATCTGGTGCCACCACTTTGGAGCAACAACAAAAGCGCGTGGAAGATTCTATTGATTATGAACTTGAGGAACCAGAAACGGAAAAGACTGAGAAAACTACTGCTGATGATACAAAGATTGATGATACGGACGATTATGACCGTTTTCTTCTAGACAGTCCCGCACATTCTAAAGAGAAGACTTCTGAACCACCAAAGGACCCTGAGTATCCTCACATCTCATCATCATCGGATTCATCTTCTCACTCCTCACCACCACCATCAAAAAGATCAACCAAATCAACATCCAAATCAGTGAAGAAGCCAACAGCATCTTGGATCTCTCAAGCAAAGACCAGAATCGTTAAAGCTGTCAAGCAGGTCAGAGAGAAAGATATTACAAAGAAGAAGTTAGATTTTCTTGCTGACCAGATACAATATCTTCACGATGAGAAAGACAAGATGCAAGTTGAAAGGGAGTATGTCCAGAAGCTCATGAAAGATGATCTTCAAGGGAAAATGGACGAGATGATCAAAGGATACACTCACAAGTTCCTTCTTGACATCGTTCCTGGAATTACAAAGGAGTTATTCACCAAACAACTCTATCCGAATCTATTTCATTTGGCTAAGCAGACTATGAAATCAACTCCAATGTATGTGAACATCAATCCAGTTGATCCCATAATCTTCTCAGATGCTGAATTGGCTAACCGGCTGGTGACTCAAATGTCGAAACGATCTGCAACATTTGCCTCTTACGAAGGTAAATTGTTTGAAGCATTGCTGGAATACCAACTAAAATCAGCATGTAGAAAAGAAGCTGAAAGGCCTAAACGTCCAAGAGACGATGAAGATAAAGACAAGGATAAGAATGACGAGCCTAAATGCCAGAAGAAGTCTGGTGAATCATCTTCAATGCAACCTCCACCCCAAAGGACTCCAGCTCAACAAAGGTCTCCTCCTCGCTCGTCTACTGAAAAACCTCAGGATTCTGTGTTACCGCCCCAGACTCAGACAACCGGTGATTACTTTGAGTATACGGGTGGTGACGATGAGGAAGTCCTTGAGCCCCTACAACAACCTACCTCTCCCGACAAAGTTAAGAAACCAGAATCTTCATCTAGGCCTAAGAAAAAGAAGAAGAATGCGCCTACGACTGACGTCGTATCATGGCTAGACGAAGATAACACAGAGGAATTTGAATGGTTTTCTACACTTGTTAATTCCACTCCCTACCCAGCTGAAGGTCAAGATCTGGTAGACGGTAATACATTGGAGCATGCTAAGATACTGCAAGAAAAATTCTGAGTAAAGAAGATGACGAAATCTGAGTTGAAGCGAATCAAGAATGAAGCTTTTCAACTGTTAAAAGATAGCTCGGAAAGTGCCATCAAGGTCGAATATCACCTTGAAAACATTGCTCGAGCCATGTCCAACAACATTGATTGGCTCAACCAGGAAGCAAACATCGACTTTACCACAAGAGACAACCCTCCATATTACACCTATTGGTCTAAACCTCTACCAACGATCGGCCGACCAGATCAGCCTAAGATTCCATTTCGCTACTTCTTCAACAACGACTTGGAATTTCTTCTACATGGTGGCGATGGTTCTAGGAAATACACTACATCCCTTACGATTCCTTTCCCGGCAGTAATATATTCCAACTGCATAGCCATCGAAGAAAAGGCTACACACTTGTTTTCTAACAATGTGGAACAGTATAACATCGATGCATTGTAGGGGATTCACCATTGGCCTGAATGCCGAAGAATCTACTACAAGAGCTGCCAGGTTCGAAAGTCTCAACATGCTATGTATAGTACTAAAGGGATCGTTGCTATTAAGCACGTTGATCTTTCGTCAAAATAGGACTACACTTTCCTAAAGAATATCGTGGTCAAACGTCAAGACATTGAAGACATGTATCTTGCAAAAGTACAGGGACGCATGAGACAATTCTCAACTGAAGTACAACGTGAATTCATCAAGTCCTTGCTTATCTTCATCAGAAGTATAGTTATCAAAGAACGTGTAGAAGATCTCCAACTAGCTGTTGAGTCGTATCAGACCCGTGTCAACTTCACCAGACCTCAGCTAGACCTTCCCTACATCAACCAGCTTCCACAATACACCCTCGTCAGCAAACCATTCGGCGTCGTTTACCGCAGTGAACTTCAACGAATTTGCTAGATGGCGTGTAGAGATCTTCACGGTTAGGGACGGATTGGCTTATAGGTTGAAGGATATACATCAAAACATTGGGTCTCCTAAGCGATGGAATTCTCAAGACTGAAGGAATGTGAAGAGGATCATCACTATGATTATTGAAAGGTTGTATCGAAGGGATCAGTTCAGAACTTTGGAAAGCTTTGTTGGTGGTCAACCCAGGATTGCTCTTGCCGGCTATCAATGCCCTGCTCGCATCCCTGGAAAGATTGATGGACTTCCTGGTACCCCTTAAACTGCTTCTATTTCATAATATTTTGGATGTGTGATTTATTTTTGACAATGGCTTGTGCACACATATCAGTGTACAACCCTTTCTTGTCAAGAAAGGACCATGTGGTACGCTTCAGTGTCACAATCCTTATAAAAGGAGCGAAAGCTTCTTACTTTTGAGTAAAAACTATCAAACCTTTCATTGTTCAAGGTTTTGCTCAAAAGAACAAGTACTTCTCCTTATGATTTTCAAAACCTCAACCGTTTATATCACTTGTTGAGGGGGAGTATTTGAGTTAAAACTTTGTTCACCAAAATGTTCTTTGTGTCACTCTTCCCGCAACACTCGAAATGGTCATATTTATTCTCAACTTTTCAAAAATAACATTTTATATGCCATTTTTGAGGGGGAGAAAAATCATGTGATAAGAAATATGTTGTGAAACTACAAATGAATCTTTGTGCTATAGACTTAACCAACGAATTGACGAAACCTTAAACTGTTAGTAACTCGAAAAGACTTGTCCGGGACGGGTAATAATTTCAAGCTAGTTCGCTAGTGATGTAAACGTGTCTCGCAAAGGACTTGTCCAAGTAGAATGTACCATTCGAGAAACTCTTGGTAGACATGAACTTTGACGGGTTTTACAACCTTTCGAGGATTGTTCACACCTTCAAGATAGTTATTAGAGCTAGTTGTCACCTAAAAGCTGACAATGCAACTCTTTAACTATTCAACGTAACCGTGTCTTGCGAGGAACTGTCTATCTTGAGTCGATCAATTCAAAAAGTGCGCACTCTTCCCTCACTGTGCAGATTTCCGTAAAAACTCTTAAGCACATGTGGAGGGGGAGTATTTTTTCAAAAGATCAAACTCTTATAGTGGTACAAAATGTTTTTCATTCACAAACACTTTAAGAGATTTTCTTAAAAATGGTTTTTATGGCAATGGAGTTATAAGGTGATTAAGGTTAGGAATAACCGTCCTATGATCCGCCAGAGCCAGAGGGATCTACCCAAGGACACTACCAACAGTTAGAATTAGAAGTCCTTAGGTATGATTATAAAAATGAATAAATGAGAATCGGAGAAAGAAGGAGTTGAAGAATCAAAAAGAAATGCAAAGAAAAGGGTGAAAAGAAATAGCCCTCCAGATTATTCAACTTAGGGCAGACACCGGGTTCAATTCATATGCTACTGGTTGTCACTTGATGACACTGGTATTGAAGATTAAAAGTCGTCATGGACCCAGTGACGCAGCACTAAACCTTCTTAGCCACTCAAGTTTCTCTCAACAGAAGCTTGTTTCATTCTCACAGGGAACCCTACATAATCTATCGGCTTTCTCTTAGAGATAGCTGGTATTGACGAAGGAGACCCTCTCCCTAGTCTCCGCTCAGAAAAAACAAAAACGCACTATTGAGTCTAGAGCCTCGAGATTCATCAAAAGATCTCTTAAGTACACTTGACATTTCATCACTTGATGTTCAACAATAAGAACATCAGTGGTACGTTATTGAGTCCTTCACAGATCTTAGCAATCTGTCGAGAACATTTATGAGAGGTTCACAACTGTGATCCTCAGTGACTGAATGGAAACTCCTGCCAGGGTCAACATCAAACAGCCCTGACAGTAGGTCACTTCGGTAACTCCCCATGGATTACGCTTAGTGTGTCTTAAACGGTCTACAGTCGTGAGGTGATGCTTCGGTGTACCTCAGCGACTCATCTGAACTGTAGATGTACTTCGGTACATCGCGTTATCTCACTTGTGGGACTCCAGTTCAGGAACGGCCTTTGTGAGAATTAGAGTTGTGTTTTCACACTATGCTGTTAACACTCTCGAAGTTCAAACTTGTAAGTGCCGGAATCCGCTTATTACTAACCTTTTTCATGTTTTTTTCTTATGGAAACTCTGGAGCGGAATGATCGTGCAGATTCTTCACATGCTCATGCCAACATCATCACTAATGGAATTTCTATCTAAAAGCAACACAAAAGTCAGAATGATTCTTCATCAATCCAAAGAATCTACAAAGTTAAAGACTTAAAGAACTTCATCAGTACTATTATCCAACGTTAAAGAGCGTGTGAGCATGTTGAAGAATGACGTGGAGACACTGGAGCAGCGAAGCAGACCTGAGGCAGACTTGATGCATACAACAAAAACATACTATCACTACCATCACAAAGAACAATGTACAAAGAACAAAGTGAAAGATGACATCAAAGCAAAACTGTTTAAAGAAAACAATTTCTCTACACTGGGGAGATTGTTCGATTCAAGGCAATTCTTCACACAAGAAAGAAGAATGTCAGAAGACGTCAAAGCTACTATTACATTCGCACCTTAACCGTTTATATTCATTCATCACCAACACTTAGGGGGAGATTGTTGGAATCACTCCTAAACATAAATCAAGTGTTAGTGATTCATATGTAATAGTTAGCTTAATTATGGCCTTTATGTTTGTTATTAGCCTTAAGCTTATGTAGAAGGCCTATGAGCTTAGGCCCAAGTCCATTAAGGAAAGGAAGGGAGTAGGAGTGTTGCCCTAGCCCCCCTTCCTATAAATACCTTGTAATAACCCTCACTTGAGGGTTGGTTGTTCAATTTATCTCTTTCACATACTCTACGCTTAACCTTTCTTAGTTTCATACGCGTATGTGTGTTTGGTTTATTGGTCATCCGCCTTCATCTCTTCTCTATCTCTTTCTATTGTGCTTGTGTTGTAAACCTAGTGACCTAACAGTTTTCTCAGCTTGTTTAAGTTCATAAGGCTTACTGTTTAAAACTGGTTTGTAAATCTTTATGGGTTCAGATTTAAGCTCAAGAGAACATTCAGATACATTCCCAATGGATCCTTCATTGTCATTAGATTGACAGGTATAATACTCACTTGATTTGTCTCATGAGACATTGGTTCCAGGACTTTTCCGAAAGAATCCTTCACTGTCATTGGATTGAAAGGAGAATTCAATGGAATAGTATTGAGACAAAAGTGTTTCAGGGTTTTTCCATTTGTTGTAATCAAGTAAAGACTCATCAAACTTTTGTTCAGGTTTAGGTGTGTAGTCTTCATTAAGTGGTGGTGGAACTCCTTTATAATTATTAGTTTTAACAAATCTTTTATAAAGTGGTTTACCAACATAGTCTTCTTCTGAACTACCAAATATACCAGGTTTCATCTCTTCCTCATAACTCAAAACCTCACTATCTAATTTAATCTCATGACCTAAACCCAATTTACAGTTAGAGCTCATTCCAGAATTAATTAGCCTATGTAGATTCTTAGAAGACTCACCCCAAGACCAAACTATTTTCTTTAATTCATCTCTTTCATGTTTTGCTTTCATAACAATTCTTCTATATTTCCTTAGCTTTTCATCCTTAGCAAGATTATCATTAGCTTGAAAAATTAGTTTTTCATTTAGTGATGAATTTTGTTTTTGAAGATTTGAAATTTGTGCTTCTAAGGTTTTGACAGCATTGGTATAAGCTAGTATTTGTGTTTCTTGTTCTCTCAACTAAATTAATTGCTCATCAATTTGTGTTTTAAGTTAGTTATATGAATCAACACAGAGTTTTGAACATAAAGATACCTCACTGTTTGAGCCAATGGCCATGAAAGCAGAGTGATTGGTAGACTCCTCTTCCACATGTTCTCCCTAGTTGATAGCACCTCCATCCATGGTCAGCAGCCCAACCTTTTGACTCTCCTTCTTCTCAACTTCTTTTGTTTGATAGCGAGATTCCTTCTTCTTCCTATCAGTTGCCACAGGAGATTTACATTCCCTTGCAAAGTGCCCATGATGATGGCAATTGTAGCACTCAAGCTTCTTTTTATCAAATCCAACTGGAGTCTTTGGATCATAACAAACTCTTCTACCATGTCTCTTAAATAACATGTTCATCCTAATAGCAATCATAGCTATCTGCCAATTTATATCCATCTCATTAATATTTGCATCATTGATCTGCTCTAGATCTTCATTGAGCACATCTATCTCTTCTGATGATCTAGCAAAGAGAGAGTAGATAACCTGATCAGTAACTCCAGCAGGTGCCCCTCTTTCTATAGTACCTAATGAGGAAGTAATATAACTACCACCAAACTTAATATGGTTTGTACTGCTTTTGCCATGTAAGACAAAAGCAACATTCTGAGTGCTGGAAGAGGATGGTTTTGACACATTCTTGATTTCTTGTTCAAAAAACCCTTAGGTTGTTATACAGATCATCAATTGACATGATGTCAATTTCAGGCTTGGTCCTCATGGTCATTGCCAGACTTGACCATTCTTGTGGCAAAGACCTGGGGAATTTGTGATTTGCATCCTCATCAGAAACTCCAGCACCATAGGCCTCTAATTGTGATAGTATTTTTGGAAACCTGTCATAGCCCTTCTCTAACGCTTCAGAACTGGAAATAGCAAAGGCCTCAAATTGTTGTTTGTAAACAGCCTTTTGCATCTTTTTAGAGTTAGCATTCCTTCCAAATCTTAATTTGATTGCCTCCCAGATTTCCTTTGCATCATCCATCCCTTGAAAACGTCTAATATTCTCCTTGGGAAGTGCCATTAACAAGATGTTCTTGGCCTTCCTCTCCTTCTCTACAGCAAGGATTTCAGCAGCAGTAATAGGTGGCAACACAGAGTAAGTGCCATATTTTCCTTTGAAAACCCTCTTTTTACAGTTTCCTTTTTGTATCACCTTCCATACTTCATTATCAGTGTATTCTAGATAGTGCTCCATCTCCATAGCCCAAATGTCATATTCATCTTTCTTCAATGGTGGAAGCTTCATGTTGGAGATGGTTGTGGTATTTGTGATTTGGAGTTGTTTAGGTTGAGAGTTGTCTGCTTCATCTTCATGGTTGGATTCTTCATCACTAGGGTGGTCAGAGTAGGTTTCAGTTGCTTTTTCACTTGCTTTTTCAAACATGTTTGATGTTTTTTGGTTTGGAATGAGTGTTTATGTTTGTGTATCTTCAACAACAGAGTCCTTCTACAGGCTCTGATACCACTTGTAGGTCCAAAAGTTATGGATCTAAGTAGCCACCTTTGTATGACTTATAGCAAACTTAAATAAATCCAAATTCACTATATGAAGAAATCTTAACAAGACCTTAATGTGCTAATGCGGAAACTTAACACAATAAGTATGAAGAACACAATAGTAAACTAACTTCGTATTTTCTATTAATTGCTTTTAACAATGGTTAAGGCTTGCAACTCGTACCTTAACCTAATACCTTAGGGATCCTTTTATACACCAAGAAAACCCTAATTGACTACACGACTTGTAGAAGGGTAAATATATCTCTTCCTAAGATATCTCTACGCTTACATATCCATTCATAATATAACTCTAACAAACTATTCTGTTTTTAACATAAAATGACTTAACTATCAACACTTTGTTCTGCCAGACGTAACCACATTAGTACTGGCAGACTTAACTAACAGACTTAATTCTGTCTTACCAGACTTAACTATCATACTAATAGAATTAATACTAAACAGATTTAAACAAGACTTAAATCTGTTTTACAAATTATAATTCCCTACACAAGTGTTTACGGAACAACACTTGGGATTGAATGACAATTATGGTGTGCGCACCTCACTAAGCTTAGGCTAAGTCAAAACACAACTATTAGGAACCACTGAGCTATATCAGGGACATAGTTGTATTTGGAGGAGTGAAAGTTGCTTGTGTGTGTTTTCACAATTAATGCACAAGCTTAACTTTCACTCCTACCTTATGTATATTTATACAAGTATGGAATTTAACTATATCCTAAAAGACAAACTGACATAAGCTATAGAGACAAAATACTGATGTATTTTGTCTCTGTTTAAAAGAGGCTATATTGGGTAACAGACAAAGTAGCTTTCTGGTCATCAGTGATGTCACTGATCTTGGTTGTTAGCCTTTCAGGAAAAGTTTGACTTATGGCTGATAAGGACTCCTCCTTAAAAGTTTAAACTTATCCTGCCTTGTCCCGCCTATTCTTCAGTCTTCTTGTCTTCAATCTTTGTCTTCAGTGATTGTAGTTGATGATGAGTTATGGGATTCAGTAAGTTATTGTCATCACTCACTGAACCCATCATCTTATTTTTTACTCAGTCTTTACCCCTTGAGTTCCGCCTCACTGAGTGGAGAGAATTTTCGTCTAAGTCTCATTCTAAGTGTCCTGAAGATGACTCACTGAGTGACTATGCGCTCAGTGACTTGTTAGTGTTTAAGGTCATAAACACTTAGGGTATATTCTATTCAAATCCTAGAATTAAGGGGTTTGAGTACTCAATAAACCCAACAAATTCCGCTGCGTTGTTCAGTATAGGCTCTAGTCACTTTTAGTGCAGGTTTAAGTCACAAACCTATCTCTTATCAAGCTTCATCAAGAGATTGTCATTTATAAAGCTTCTAACAACATTGTAGTACAAGATCTTCTCAGCGGTGGTCATACTTAAAGACACGAGGTGAATATTTCAAAGACATGTTTCACTTTTTACTCCTTCTAAAGTTGAACACATTTTATCAAGTGGTTTAGACATATTACGAGCTTCATTAAATTTTTTATTTGCTAAACCATTGATGAGGAGACAAAAGAGGGGTTACTTCAAGAGAGTTTTAATCACCATCTTCTTCGCAGTAGTTTTGGTCCTAAACACATATCTATGTTGCGCTTGATAAATCACAACCATCATGGACTATCAACTATGGTAAAAACGTCATTCGCATGCCGTTTTTGAAGGGAAGAATAGGCGTATGATAAGCATATGCCTTTTATTTTTTCATGAAAAATCTCAGATATAGCAAAAACATTACTACATGTTATTTTTGAGGAGGAGAAACGACGTATGATTTACACTTTTTCTGTTAGCCTCGCTTTTTTATTAAGATAACGTCACCTACGTGAATTGGACTAGATGCGTAGTATACTTTGCCCATAGGGACTAGTATTGTTTAAGTGGCAAAGTATTGGTTTGTTGAGCCTATAAATACCGCTCATGACTCTCCATGAGGGGTGAGGTGAATCATTAGGTGTGTCTTTTGTGTGTTTTAGTAATAAAGTCATCTTTCTTTTCTCCTCCCTCTCTCTACTTTCTCTCTCTAAACAAGATGAATACTTTCATCTTCAATCAACAACCAAGACCTCCCGAACCACATAAATCCTTATGTTTTCGGTCCTAACAGGTGGTATAGAGCCATGGTTATTGTTTGTTGATTTATTGTGGTTTTTCGAATCAAGTTTTAGGCTGTTTTGTACAATTTTTTTGGGGTCGGAAATTTTTTTCCGTATATTTTGGTAAACAGTTTTAAACTATGTTGATGTATCCTTGGTCAAAAATTCTTGTGCTTTCATGTCTAAATCTGTCTTGTATCAATATGTCTTGGTCCAAACAGATATATTTTTTTAGCCTTTTAGTACCATATCTGTGAAATATATTCATGGTCAAACCGTCAGATTCAGTGGTCAAAACAGTCAAAAGGAAGCATTTTTTATATTTTTCTGGGTAAAGATGAATCTGGTCGGTATCTTGGTCGGAAAATCTCGCCGGAAAAAAGTCAAAGAGTCAAAACCCTAAACTTACGCATAAGGATTTTTAACGCATATGGAATACGCGTAAAAACATGGTTACGCATAAGCTTTTACGCTTAAACTCATCTTCAGAAATATTACGCATAACTGTGAAGTTATGCGTTGGAATTGTTACGCGTATGTTTTCTACGCATAAGCCTATGCTTACGCATAAGCAGAACTGTTTACGCATAAGGACTAAGATCAGTTTACGCATAAGGATTCAAAGAAAAAGCTACGCGTATGCCAGACCTTACGAGTATCAAAAAGAAGTTACGCGTAGATTATTTTGCGATCCATCATCGATCCAAAACCTATCTTAATCCCATATATCACCAACAAATAAAACTCACCCAAGAGAAAAACGTAAATGAAAATTTATGTCAAGATCTCAGTTTTCTTTCTTTCATGGTTATCAAAGAAAAATCAAGACCTTTTAAGGTCAAGCAATCGAAAGAAATATTACATCATCGATCGTTAAGAAGTTCATCTTTTTTTTCGAATATTAAAGAGAGAAACATGACAAGAATGTCATTTTCTGTCTTTGTTTCGTTCGTAGACAAAAATCAGAGGCAAATATAACAAATCAAACGGACTCAACCTTACCTGAGACCCTTTTACAAGGACCGTGAAGATTCGAGCATCTATTCTTCTTCATTCGTGCTAACAGAAAATAAGGGTGTTCATATGTTTTGTTCTCATGTTGTATTGCTTATTGATATTTGTTTGATTGATGATGTGAGATGAGATTGAAATGATAAGGTGATTGGAGTGTTTTGTTCTTCAGATCTATTTGGAAATATATTAACGTTAAGATGGGGGCGTGTATCTTTGAGAGATCCTAGAGTTGTGACCTAGTTTTTAGGTTAAGATGTGAGATAACAATGCCTTAAAACCGGTTATATTGAGTTGTTAATGGATCGGGCATTCCATCTATTTGATTATGGGCTTCAGACGGGCAATATTATTGGATTTTGGATCGTGGCCTTCAAAAAATTCACGGTTAGCATCTTGATTGGATTGGGCCGTATGGAATTAAATGTTTATGAGGACTGGTCAACGAGTAGCAATTCAACTATCAACATTTGTTATCCTAAATTTATTTTTGGATACACATTTGTTATAATGTTGGTTTTTTTTTTGTATTAAAATTTCACGGAAGAGAATACATATATTCACGGCTTGCACGAAGATCTGAAAAAATGACTACGGGGTTTTTGTACGATATTATTGATGCGGAATTGAAGTGACTTTTCACGGGTGATCTTCTTTATCTTTGAGACGTTGCTTGGTTGGTTCCATGTCTCAAGATAACTTGTTGGGGTATTACTGTCACTTTAAGTGATTTTGAATTGACAATCTGGTTATAACTGATGTAAGGAGTTACGTTGTAGTGCTCACAGTGTATAACTATCACTTTAAGGAGTTACGTTGTAGTGCTCAGTGTCACACGGCGTTGTGGATTGTTCAAAAATTTAGAACAAGCAGTAAGTCACAAAGTTGAGATGTTTACTTCCTTTTCAAGTTAGTCATATCGGGTTTTCTCCATAAGTGGTCATTACTATTAGCCGGTGAATTCAAAGGAGGTTCGATTACAGGTTGGTTTGAGAGACGTATTGAGAGTATTTTTGCGACATATTCTCACAGAATTTTGATCAAGCTATGATGTTAATATTGCATCAAGAAAAAGGTAATATGGCATGTACGCAACATTATTATGATTCCGATAGCTCGCAACCATCAGGAGGGAGAAATTGGTATTTCCTCTTCTGTAATTGGATTACGAAGGGAATTGTGCTCAAGACTGAAGAAGGAGAAGTAGTGTGTGTACATTGGGGCTTTTTACCAACTTGGATGCAATACAAAGTGAGTTATGTTGTTACGATGTTCCCAGAATGACAACCATTGTGCTACAATCAAGAGTATACTTTCTCCGTTGCGTGTTGGAAGAGTGTTGTCGGTTCAGGAGGGAGCAGACAAAGAAAAAAGGCTCACTAGTTAGGAGGGAGTAAGAACCTAACTAGACCATTACAGTTGAAGTTCAGAGCTACAAGGATTTGTGCCGTCAGCGCCAAAGATCAAATGCCGAGATCGTCGGAAGGGAGAACTTCAAGTTTGCCTCAGTATCTAGACTACAGAGACTCTGCACTTCAACAAAGTCAACATTGTTCGTTACTATTGTAATTTACTTTGTTTTGTATTTATAGGTCTCATTGTAACCATTCACGTGTGACGATATCTTGGAGGGAGATTGTTAGCATCGCTTTTTTATTAAGATAATGTCACCTACGTGAATTGGACTAGATGCATAGTATACTTTGCCCATAGGGACTAGTATTGTTTAAGTGGCAAAGTATTGGTTTATTGAGCTTATAAATACCCCTCATGACTCTCCATGAGGGGTGAGGTGAATCATTAGGTGTGTGTTTTGTGTGTTTTATTTATAAAGTCATCTTTGTTTTCTCCTCCCTCTCTCTACTTTCTCTATCTAAACAAGATGAATACTTTCATCTTCAATCACCAACCTAGACCTCCAAACCACATAAATCTATATGTTATTCGGTCCTAACATTTTCCATGAAAAATCTCAATACGGAAAAAATGTCATTGCATGCAATTTTTGAGGGGGGGAATATCGTATGTGCAGTCTCTTCTTTCGTGGGAGGAGAAATGTGTATGTTGGGGTTATAAATCACAATGTAATTAAGCTTAAATAATCGTGTCAGGGAGATTGGTGTCTACCGTGCTGAAATGTTTCGTGGTTTGTTACCTTGTTCGAGTTCTATTCGATTCTCTGTGGGATTTGAACTTGGTGTTATCTTTTAGTTCTCCAATTGATTGGTTGATTCAGATGAAGAAGAAGACGATTGATATCAAGACCCTCAACTGTGATCATGAATTTAAATTTCTGAATCTGTAAAAAGGGGTCGTCAGTTTGAGGGGGAGCCGATTCATAAACTTCACAAGTCTTTAAAGAAGCTTTTACTAAAGGTTAAATGTACGCGTTAGTGCATTTAATCTTACAGAAAAAAAAAGATAAGTGTTTTCGGTCTTGAGCACGTTTTTTCTGATTATTAATATAATTTTTTTTAGTTCAAGACTACGATAGACTAATTGAGGGGGAGCAAACTCAATTATGCATCATCTCATTGTTTGTATTCAAGGATGCTGCACACCAAGCTCAGAGTAAAAGATCAAAGCCGAGTTTTATTCGGAAGAGAGAGCTTCATGGTTATCCTCAGTGTTATTTGAATACATCCATGTCCACTAATCTAGACTATCCGTATTTAGGGGGAGATTGTTGGAATACAAAAATACAGATAGTTTACTACATTAGATATCCCACCCCTGCGACACTTGTATAGTCGCGGGGTGAATAAGAATGTTGTGAGGTATCACAACTTATACTAGCAAAAGGTTGAGAGGTATCTCAACACGTGCTTGTACTAGTATAATTACCCTCACTAGTTCCACTTGTGAGGTGTGTGTTCATTAATAATATTTCATCTTTCTCATGCCACTCGCTCTTCCCTCTCCTCTCTCTCATAGTCTCAACACCACCACCATAGGTGTGTTTGGTTGGTTTACCAGCCGGTCACCCGACCACAATATTGTCTACGTAAACTAGATATTTTAGGACCAACACAATTATTTTGAAGGAATGGACTCCCGATGCTTTCTTGTTGAAAACGGCATGTTTTCGGTCCTTGTGTGGGTGAAATAACATGATATTCCTATTTGGATTATAATGAAAATGGATTAAGTGCTTTGGCTACTCGTCTTGGTTCTCATGTGATTCTTGATTCCTGTACCAGTTCAATATGTATGCAATTGAGGGGGCGATTAAACTACGCACGCGCCTTAATTGATGTTATTGTTAATCTGAGCCTAAAGGAGGAAATGATTATTGCTATTCCTGGTTTGGTGGGTAACGGGAGATTTTGCATATAGTTAGTGTGGAGTACAAATGGAAACCACCTAGGTGTGAAAATTGTTTGATTTTTAGTCATGATGATGTTGTATGCCCTAAACGTTTAGTTTCTGATTTAAATAAGAAAAGTTCGACATCAAGTGATGGTTTTCATAATACTCATAGGAAGGTATTTCGTGTCATTAAAACTGGTCTGAAACTCCAATTTACTAAAACAAATAAAAATGTTTTATAGACCTGTGTCAAAGCAGAATGAGCCTAGTACAAGTGGCATGAAGAAAAGGTCAGAAGTGGCTAACTCTAAGGTAGTTACATCAAATACGTTTGATGCTCTTAAATTGGTTGCTGATGATGAACTTTTGGGTGTTAATGTGGGTGATATGCAAAAGGCTAATCTCAATGTGATTGTTACACCTGATGTGGCCCCAAGTCTTGAATGCCTAGATGCTATTAATGTAAACAAGGTTAGTTAGTCGAGTGAAATGACTGATGAAGATAGTGAGAGTGATGTGGAAGATGTGTATGACGAAACTGGGACCTTCATGGCATCAAAAATTCCAAAAATCGAAAGTAGTATTAGTAATAATAGCTTGTACGAACGATGGAAAGGAGACATTGGATGAAGATCCTTATGATGATGAAGTATATAATGCATATAATCTATCTGAAGAACAATTGGCTTTTGTGACACATCGGATATCAAGCTTCGTGGTTGAATTAGGTAGTAGGTTACATTTGATGTTCTTTGTTATGTCAAATGTCATCTAGTGGTATGAGTTTTCTTTCTTTTATAGAAGTAGTTGTGTCTTATTATGTTAGCTTTACCGTCTATGTAATGGGCTGAGATGTGAGACTTCACTCACATCTTTTGTCAACACGTACGTTATTCCGTATTTCCACAATATTATTTTTAAAACACATAACAAAAACATACTTATTTTGGTGTAACTAAAAACATAGTTAACAAAACTATTTCTGCCTAAAAATGACCGTAGTATCAACATAAAATTACTTGATTTTGTTTTACATTTGTTTTTAGATCACTTTTTCACAAGGCTTTTGGAGGCTGATATATTTTTTTTGTTTGTTTTTTTTTTTTTTTTTTTTTTTTTTTTTTTTTTTTAATTGATTTATGTCTTTTGAATAAATCAGAGAAACAAGTAATTGTAAAGTCAATTCTATTTAAACTTTATTAAGTAGCCTCACCAATATAATGGGAAATGTCATGTTCTTATCTTTCCTCTTTTATTCTCCACCTTAGGAGCTACCATCACTATTTTCTTTCCCTTTATGTCGTTTTTGTTGTTATTTTTGTTCTTTTTTAAGTTTTTGATTCGTGAATGGATCTTACGGTTATGTATTTGTAATTGCAAAATCATATGGATTTATTATCTGATACAAGTCATACAACTAAAATAAGCTCATACCGTCATATCCAATACTAGCTTGTGTATTTTATTTAAGAGAATTGTTATATCTTCTTACGTTTTCTTACTACTTATATTTAAATTAAAACCAGAAATTATGGAATTTTCATGAATTGTAGCCAGTTTCCATATCATTAGACTGACAGGATACGCATGAATGATCTGTGATGATGTCAATGAATAAAACACCTTTTCCTTGAATCATATGATTTCGTAGCTTGTGTCTAGAGAAGGCAACGAGGCGATCAACTCAAGGTGATGCATCATTAGTCCTTAATATGTACATGTTGTAATGTATAAACATAAACATCGTATCATTTGCTCGTAAAATGACTTAATAATTTATTGATTCTTGCTTTGATAAATTTCCTGTTTAAAATTCTAGCTAGGTTTCTTTTTATCTGTTATTAAACCAATCACATATTTTTGTCCTCTTATTAACGAACTCTTATATACGGAGTATCTAACTGCAAGTATTTGTAATAATGCACCAAAATGGCTATTACTTCAATTTCAAGCAAGATCATGCAATTTCTTTTATATGAGATCATGCAATTTCTTTGATATGAGTTTGAAATACTTGTAGCGAATTAAGATCAATGAGAAATAAAATAAAAAAGAGAAGAGTGATAACAAAATAAAATCGCACATGTTAGATGCATCTATGAAAATAGATGCATTTCTCGTTAAATTTGTTTCGCTCATTTGAAATTGTGGCTAAAATTTCTTCTAATTTTCCTCATTTCTATTTTTTCTTCTCACTAGATATCTTTCATACTTGTAACATGATATTGATTATCCCGCTCCTATTTTGTTCTCCGCTTAGATCGACGAGTAAATATTGGGAAACTGATAATCTTGTATTACTTAATAATGAAATAGTCTATACAAAGCATATAAATAGAAAAGAAAACAAAGTAACCCCTTAATCTTAGATGGGCTAAATGGGCCGACATTTTGAGCCTTATTAACTAATATCCCCTCTTAAAGTCAGAATGTTGCAGCGAGGACCATTGAGAGTTTGTTAAACATAAAACAAAAACGCATGCCACAGTGATGTTTGGTAAATATATCTACAGTCTGTAAAGCAGATGGAATAAATGGCAAAGAAATGATACGAACCTGAAGATGGTGACGACTGAAACGACAATCAACTCTATATGCTTGGTTTTTTCATGAAAATCTGTATTGCGTGCAATATGAATAACAGTAAGATTATCACGATGTAATAGAGTAGGACTAGCAATATGAACACCTATCTCTCTAAGTAAACAACGTAACCAAACAATCTCGCCAGTAGTCAGAACCATGGCATAATACTCAGCTTTAGTAGAAGATTTTGAAAAAACATCTTATTACATACTCTTCTATGAGGTAAGCGAATTTCCAAGAAAAACACAAAACTCGGTTGTAGACTTGTGAGTAATAGAATCACCAGCCCAGTTAGCATCACAATCAGTACGCAAGTCTATAGAAGACGTGGAAGGAAACAAGAGTGTCTGAAACGAAGTACCTCGAAGATACCTAAGAATTTGTAGAACGGAAGCCCAATGAGCTGTAGTGGGAGCAAGAACAAACTAACTAACAATGTGGACAGTATAATATATGGACAAGTCACTCTAAGATAAACTAAAATTCCAACAATATTGCGATATAAATTCAGATCATGCAAATGATCACCAATTGTAGGAGTATAATTTGCTTTAGCATCAAGATGAATTTTGGTAATCTTATTATCTATCATTCTGGCACGATCAAACAAATCAGCAATATACTTGGATTGGAATATAAGATAACATTTCCGTGATGAAACAACCTCAATACCAATAAAATAACAAAGTAAACCCAAATCTTTCATAGCAAACCAATGAGACAACTTTGCCTTCAACAATTCAATTCCATCACAATCATTTCTAGTTGCTGGGTTCACTCAGTACCCAAATATCATTAAACTACCATTTGAATAAAAAATAACTCGAGTGTTAAAAATTCGTGAACATCTACTAAGTCATTGAGTGAACAGTCACTCAGTGAGTCATCTTTAGGAAGCTCAGGACAAGCCTAAGAGAAAGACTTTATATTCAGTGAGGCGTGACTCAATCAATGATACTTGAGCCAAAAACGATAGGTTTAGTGAGTGATGACAATAAAGACTGAAGACCTAGATTCTGAAGGCTAAATACTGAAGTAAAGGTGGGACAAGGTAGGATAACTTTGAAACAAATAAGGGGAGTCCTTATCAAGCAAAGGTCAAACTTTCCCTGAAAGGCTAAAGACCAAGAGCAGTGTCATCACTGCTATTCAGAAAGCACCATTTTCCTATACCCAAAGTAGTCATTGTAACAGAGACAAAATACGCAGGTATTATGTCCAAACTAGGTTAGTTCATCTTTGTCCTCTTCAATAACGATTGTAAATCATTGTGAGTAAATAGGACCATAGGTAGGAGTAGAGAGGTTGACAAGTTTGTGCACTTAATGTGTTGACATTCACAAACACCTTTCTCTCCTCCAAATACGACTAAGTCCCTGAGACTAGCTCAGTTGGTTTAGCATAGTTGTACTTAAGCTTAGCTTAAGTTTAGTGAGGAGAATTGCTATAGTTGTCATTCAATACCAAATGTTTTTTTTGTAAACACTTGGATATAATTCTTTATTAACTGCAAATAGAATTAAATGTTGAAAAAACTGTGTCTCTTTACTTTACGTTTTTCTTTTAACTAAGTATTTTCATTACATTGCTAAGTCATGGGACTTGGATAGATTAACTTTGTAGTTAATTCTAACCAAGTTAACGTGAACAAAAATATAAAACAAGTGGCATCAAGATCCTACCATGGCTGATAGTGATGTGCCCCAACTAGTCGACAAAAAGGGAGGAAGCAATTCAGCTGTTGCTCCCTGAATTCAAGTTGGAAAATTCAATAACTGGAAAAAATGCATGCTTTGCTACTTAAATGGAATGGTAGCATACTACATTAAGTGTATTAATGATGGTTCATTTGTCCCTAAGACTGCTGAAGGTTTACCCAAACCTGTAGCCTAATGGACTTCTGATGATAGAAGGGTGGTCAATCAGGACCAACGCCTCAAAAGCATTGTAAAAAAATAGAAGGGGGGGGGTGTTTGAATAGTTTTATCGATTTTAACTTTGTTATAAAATTTACTTTGTAAAAAACGTTGATTCAATTTGTTAAGAAATCACGCAAGTGCAAATTGATGTGTATGCAAAAATGAGAGAACTAAGACTACTAAATGTAAATCAAAAGTAAAAGTTAAGATATGGAAAGATCAAACCCAAGACATGATGATTTATAGTGGTTTGGTAACGTAGCTCTTCTTTGCCCTACTCCTCTCTTCGAGTATCCAACTCGAGAGTTTCAAGCACTATATCAACAACCTCCCTTCAGGAGGAGAAAACCACAAAATGTCGCTTATCATAATTTCCGGCACTAAGCTAAATGTCAAGTATTAATGTAGCTAGTACCAGTTTCATACGATCCACTTGATCCTCACTAATCATACACACTACACAATCTATACGAACTACCTTCGATATACTTGATCTACACACTATCAACACAAGCTACACGAGATCTCCAAGAACTTTACAATATCACAATGGTCCACAGAAACACAAGATAAACAAGGATGAGAGACTTGATGTACCCATAGATACAACAAGTGCTTAACAAGCATTACGAGTACACTTAACTAAACTATTACACCTTGTTTCTTCTTGATAGTTTATGTTCTTCTCTTGCACAAGTAGAGGAATGAAGGTGATCACTTGGTCGGATGATAGGATCACTCTTAAACAAAAGAAAACTATCTAACTGATCAAGGAATTTCAAATATGGTCGAGGGTTTAAACTCATAAAGTAATGTGTGAAAAATGGATGGGAAAATCTGTGACATGATCAGGTATTTATTGGCAAAAGAAAACTAGTCGTTATAGTACGGACCATACCACTAAACATGGGACAGTACCACTAAATTTGGTGGTACCATTGGTATTTAACGTTACCGTGGGGATCAAAACACTTCACATTTTATTTTTAGTGGTGAAAAAATGTTTTGGGGGGAAAATTGTTGTTGAATCATTCAAATGTATTTTTCCAATTAAATTTTTTTTTTTCTTTTCGAAAATAATTTGTCATCTATATTTTTGAAAAAATGTTTTGTCACTTTTAAAATGTAAAGTTTAGAACACAAATTCAATTCTTTGATCACTTGTCAAGTTGTAAATTTGTTTGTTCTTACCTAGAGTGATTTGCGTAGAAACGGGATATTTCGACTAAAAACTTGTTTACGTTAATTTTGACGTAAAGTGTTTTTACATTTTGTTATCATCAAAACGTAGAGATGTCGAAAAATAGCAATAACGTTTTTAGACATTATTTGTATTAACAATATCCCCCTTTTTGATGATGACAAGAACATAAAATCATTTTAGGTGAAAGTTAATTTTGGTAAATTTTTGAGTTTATATCCCATTTCTCCCCCTTTTTGGCGAAGCAAAAAGATTTTTGAGAAGACGCTAAGGCTCCCCGTTGATGTGTGCTCCCCCTCGTTTGGAGGGAAGCAAGGAATCGAGCAATGGTGCTCGCTACAAAACGAGTTAGACGACAAATATGCAATATCTAACAAGTAGCAACCACATATTTGTAAAGTGTAAAATAAGTAGCAAAAACATAATAATAGCCAAAAAAAATTGATCCAACCAATATCATTAAAACAAAAGATTAAAAAGCCCGTTAATAAGTGACAACAAGATATCACATATAAAATGTTATTACACCACAAGACAATAGAGTAGTAAAACCATACAAGCTTCACAAACTACAACTAGAGAAGACACATAAACATCCTTAGTGACACTAGAGGCCCTAAGATTTGCTCCTTGTACAAAAGGGTTCCAGTTTTTTTATTCATTAAAACTAAACATCCAAATTTTTAGTTGGGAGGGGCATTGGATGGTGGAGGCGGTGGTATGATTGGTTTTTCTGGTGGTGTCAAAAGATACTCCACATAGGAGAACATGGCTTGCATTTCATCTCAAAGGGTGAAGATGAGATTGCGATTATGGTGACAACACAGAAAACCTAGGCTATGTGGTTCAAGTGGGTAGAGAATGGGGTAGCCCATGTGTGGTTGTGATGATGGAGAGGTGGAAGATGATGGTGAGTAGGTAAAATCAAGTGGACTTGTTGGTGATAGAGTGAATGTTAGAGTTAAGGGATGAGGAGAGCTAAGTGGTGATAAGTGTGTTGCTGTCCTATGGTTAGTAGATGAGGATGAATGGATCTTGTTGACAAGGTCTTTGAAGGAGCATTTGGTGTAGAAATGGATTGATTTAAGTTGACTGAAGGTGGTGGTGTTTGGATCTCCTGATCATCATCAAGTGTGAGGTCAATGAAGATAATTTCTTTAGGTGGTTTGGAGGAGACTCTTGCCTTCTTGGCAAGGTTGGTTGAAGTGGTGGCAATGGTGGAAGACATTGTGTGTTTGACGATTAAGTGATTAGTTGATTGATGAGATGCGGATGAATGCATGAGAAGAGCTTAAATAGCCAATCTAATGCATGCAAGTTGGTGATTTATAGAAGAGTACTAAGGATAATAAGGTGTAAGGAGTTTTGGGAAGAGAAAAGTGTTGGAATCAGCCTAAAGTTTACATAATTTAAGCAAAAGGAAGTCAAAAAGTGCAAGCAAATAGTGAAATTTGTAATTCCCAAGGGACGGTACCACTAAGTCACCCACGGTACCACTAAATTTAGTGGTGCCGTGACCTGCTGGGATCAAATTTACCATTTTGGCACTATTTTGGGCAACCTAAAGGAGTGTTTTACGGGAGCTATTTGTAGCAAATCCTAGTGCCTCAATTTACTAAAGAATAATCACATGAATTTCCTTACTTATGCTACAACTAGCATCAAACATAAACACGTAATGTGCTACATTTAGGCTACTATTAGGCATACATGAGGACAAGCATAATCATTCAAAATAAATAAATAAATAAAAATCATGTAGGGAAATTGACACCTAAACGTGCACATAAGAGAGATTAAGAATTATGCTTGATTAAAAACCAGCGGGTGGTAAAATTGAACCACACACCCGAAGCTAACTAACATAAGTTAGCGATCATAAAAACTAGTTAATTTAAGTATTTAGTGTAATAGGGCCTTAGCCAATAACCCATTTTAAGTTAGTGTATTAATACATTAGATAACTGTTTTAATCATTCATGCTAATCATCCCTCTTTTCAAGCTTCTTGATCGACTTGACAATGCTTTTGATTGCCTTCCTAATTGACTTGAGACCCTCGATTGTTTGCTCATGCATTGAAAGTTATCGATTAATCATCGTTGTTTTCCTTCACATCATTGGGCTTAGATTGGTGTTTTGGAAAGTAGGATCGGTGGTTGTTGTGAAGTCCCTCATATCGAGATCACGAGAGTAAGTGGTTGGTAAGGGAGAACGAGCACATGAAGTTCCTTTATCATTCATTTCAACATCATCATCATTCCATAGGTTGAGATGAAGATCCATGATTGAAGGAAGAAGATGAGGCATCGGAAGTTGTTTTATGATTACGTTTTGACCCTTTTTCACTACGTTGCATTATGCGACGTTGTACTCCACCAAGAGGTTTCATGATGGATTCGATGAGGATGAAGTCATCACTTTTGAGATGTGGGTAATTATCCATGACCCAACGATAAATACAAGTAAGCAACATTCCATAAGGCATGAGCTTATCGGAATGACTCTTGACATTTGCCATTCGCTTTGACATGTAGTAAGCAAGGTTGTAAGGATTTTCAGTACTAAGACAATAGAGCATATGGGCACAACAAGCCGGAACATGATCCCAGTTTCCCCCTAGAGACAAAACATTTTCATGAAGGGGTTGTTCCCATCGTCTGAGAACAGGAAGAATTTCTTTGAGATAGATTTTGTTTGGGTCGAGGTAGACAATAGTACCATCACGTTTTTGATAATTGTTTCTGACTCGAGGGATTTGGATGTATTGTTTGAATTCTTCGGGAGTAGGAGTATCGGTTCATTAAGGACCACCATTTTCCTTGTTGTACATGAGATACTCAAGATAATGATCTTCGTGTAGGCGCATTGTCCTACGAAAGGGACGTGAAGGATATCACTGAGTTTAGGAATGGTCAAAGTGATAAGTTCATCTTGAATCCAAAATTCTATGAAGACATTATCGTCAAGATCCTTGAAGGTACGGACACGAATATAGAAGTCAAGGATGAAACAAGGACAAACTTGATCATTTATGGTGTATAAACAATCAATGTCAATGGTTAGAAATCATACATTTATGCCATCCAACGAAATATAGCGAGCATCAACAACACGACCCTCATGAATGAATCGATGTTGGACATGTTGGTAAAAGGCTCTGAGGTGATCAAGGATATTTGGATCTTCGATGGGAAGGGGGATATAGGTTTTGGTGTCTTGGTATTCAGTCCGAGGCATTTTTACCTATAAGAAAAAATATGAATGTTTATATATATTTTTCTAGTTAACTTGTGATCACTCGATAGTGAACACATGTCTAATATATGCCTATATGCAAACAATGTTAGGATGCGGTAATATTGACTCAAAAAAGAAAATGATGAGATTGTCCAAGCGCTCCTTAATTCACTTTAGCTCAAATGAATATGTCGAAGAATACATATTAGTTATGTATTTCGGAAAAATTCATGAGTTCGTGTATGTATGAAAAACATTTTTAGATCATATTAAAAATGCATGGAAAACATTTTATGATGATCGTAGTTTCGTGAGTTTCTTCAAACATGGAATTAGGGGGGTGTTTGGTTAGTTTAAAATTTTGATGTCAATGATTCGTTAAAATTGAAAATCATGAATATTAATGATTTATAATTTCAATTTAAGTTTCCTAATCATTATTCCACCAAAAAGGCCTAATAATTCATGAATTTAATTTCAAATTCGGAATAAAATAAAAATTATAAGGGTTTATGAAAATCCTATGTTTAGAGGAATCAATGTAGTTATACATTGTCTAATCCTAGTACCAGTTGCATAAAAAATTAATCAAAAATGAAAAACCCAAATTTGTATTATGTGAATTGTAAAACCCTAGACTCAAAATTAAAGAAAATTGGAATTGACTTACAATTGATGTTTAGAAAAGTTTTGTGGTTGATAATATTGTAATTCAATGCTTCAATTATGATTTTGTGGAATGGAATTGGATATTAGGTGTTGGTTAGAATTGGGAAAGTTTGCATAAAATTTGGTTTTGTTTGAATGTGCATATTGAGGGAAAAAGAAAAGGAGAATCAGATTTCTCAGGTGCAAGGTACCACGATACCACTAAATTTAGTGTTGTTGTGTGATAAGGATCTAAAACATATGGTTTTAGGGGATCATTTAAGCCATAAATAGATACATTTTATATCCGTTACTACTTAAAATCCTTCCTTTTCATATTTAAGGTCTTTTAAAAGCAAAATACTGGAATCAAGCACTTTTGGACGAAAAGGAGCAAAAACATGGAGAAAACAACTACGTCAAGAATTCAAGGCTGAATTTCACACCTGACGGCATCCCAACCCATTGGGCGACGCCGTCAATCACAAGGTTTTCTTAAAAGTCTCAAGCGACTGCTCAAGTCACTTTTTGGTTTTACAACATGACGACGTCACGCCTATTTCCAGGAGGGCGTTGCCCTTTATTTTACACCAGACGACCAAGACCCATTCCAAGACGTCCTTATTGAAGCGAGACGGTGTCACACTTCCTCAACTAACGTCGTCCCAACAATGACTTGTCCTAAATGAAACCCTAATGACAACGACCAGACCGCGTCAACATCAAAAGGCGATGCCTTCGCAAGTGTATATCTATATATAGACTTTGAGTTTTTTGTATTATATGTGTAGTATTTTGGAAGCAAACCTAGTTCATTCATAGTCTGACTTGGGCAGTATTTTAGGGTCCCAAACCCTTATTTACACTCAGAGATAAGTTTGTTAATCCAATATATCACCATGTTTATCCTATGTTCAATTGTTTGCTTGTGTTCATGCTTATCTATCATACGTAGCTAAATTACTATTGTGGTGTTTGCTTAGATCTATGAAACCTAGTTGTTGATTATTGTTAGGTTGTCTCTTGTTTTAATTGGTAGACGCTAGAGTAAGGAAAACTTGCTTCTTCTTTAATTGTTGCGAGCTTGAACGTCCTAAATAGCACAAAGCTTGAGAGTGCACTTGAGCCATCGATGTGTTTATTGCGTGAGTTGTAGCTTTAGGATAATTGAGTATTCAGGGGAGATACTACGGTACTTGGCGATTCCGGATAGTCTAGAGGAGAGCTACAATTCATAGAACTAGCGAATTAGGCACCCACTATGACTAACACAGAATACAACGCACCAATTAGAATGAACGCTATCAACACGTGTCCCAAACAACCCATCATGAGATACCAACAACCCAAGTTGATGGTCCATCCAACTCTTGAAACACCAATCAATCAAGAACCTAAATCTACTTTAGAAAAGGAGTTTAAGGAGCTTTACCAAGGAAAATCGGTTCTTGAAGTCTTGACTCATGCCCCTTACTATAATTCTTTAAAAGATAAATATGAGCAAGAACTAAAACTTGGAGAACGTGGGTCCGCATTTGTGCAAAACAAATTACCTAAGAAGTTAGATGATCCCGGGCTATTCATTCTTCCGTCTAGCATTGGAAATTCCAAAGCTTTCGACACATTAGCCGATCTAAGGTCAAGCATTAACCTTCTTCCGTTGTCCCTCCATAAAAGCCTCAACCTGAGTTTGACATGTTAAACAAGCAAGCATACACAAAATCAGTTGAACATGGGGTAAACATAATGATAAATTGGATAAACAAACTTATCTTGATGTGTAAAATAGGGTAGGGGACCCGAAATACAGTCCAAGTCGGACTACAACTGAGTTAGGGTTTGCTCTCCAAAATTCTACCTCCTAAAATACAGAAAAATCGAATTTTATATATAGATTTACAATCATGACGGCGTCACCTTTTGCTAGTGACGTCGTCAGGTTACCGTCATTAGGATTTCGTTTGGGCCAAATCATTGTTGGGAAGACGTCACTTGAGATGTGTTACTCCGTTAGTCTTCATGCAGGACGTCGTTTGAATCTTGGATCTTGGGCGTCTGGTGTAGTTTCTGTGAGTACGCCTTCTAGAAATAAGGCGTGACGCCGTTTGGCTTTAGGACCAGAAATTCCGTTGAACATTCGCGTGCACTTTTGATCAAGTCTTCTATATAAGGACGGCGTCGCCCTTTGGATGGGACGCCTTCAGGTGTAATGAACAGCTTTGGAGTGTCTCTGATCTTGACTTTGCCATTTTCTTCATGTTTTCGCTCCTTTTTGTCCAAATATGCGTCTTCCAATCCAGTTCCAACAATGCACTTCTCCGACTGAGATCATATCCATGCCGGTACCGTAGTAGGTAAACTTGAAGGGGAAAGAGAGATCACTTTGGGCTTTGTTGATTTATTACGTGATGATTTTATTGAAAAAGATAGAAGTCGCGGTATTTATTTCACCCAAGATTGGGTGTCTCTACCGGGTGTTCTGCCGGTAGCTTCGGGCGGTATTCACGTTTGGCATATGCCTGCTCTGACCGAGATCTTTGGAGATGATTCCGTACTACATTTCGGTGGCGGAACTTTAGGCCACCCTTGGGGAAATGCACCTGGTGCCGTAGCTAACCGAGTAGCTCTAGAAGCATGTGTACAAGCTCGTAATGAGGGACGCGATCTTGCTACCGAGGTAATGAAATTATCCGCGAAGCTACCAAATGGAGTCCTGAACTAGCTGTTGCTTGTGAAGTATGGAAGGAGATCAAATTTGAATTCCAGGCAATGGATACTTTGGATGAAAACGTGATTTGGCTCAGGATTGCCCATTTTTCTTAATTCCAGGGTTTCTCTGAATTTGAAAGTTATCACTTAGTAAGTTTCCATACCAAGGATAAATCCAATTAAGTCCGTAGCGTCTACCTATTTCGCCATATCCCCCTTTTTGAGATGCAAATCTCATTATGATCCCGTCCCTTTTTTATTTCATTTATAACGGAACCGTTGAATTCATTAGATAGATGCTGATTCCTGTCTCGAAAAAGTGTTTTCTCCTCTTTGTCTTTGATTTCTTGTCTATCTTCTTTTTGTATAGGAGGCTCTTATTCGGTCCAATCAAAAACGATTTTATCATTTCTGTATCCGCAATTCAATATAGGTGGATACATACCCTATACATCTGTCTCTCTTCCACTCATTTCGCCATGAAATTTTGAATACTTGAATGGTCGATTCTTTTTTTTTATTATTACTAGTTCTATATCGCTAGATTCATCGTTATGTTCTATAATATTTTACAGTTATTTGAAATTCTATTCTTTAATTAAATAAATATATATATATTAATGACTTTGCCATTTTCTTCATGTTTTCGCTCCTTTTTGTCCAAATATGCGTCATTCTAGCATTTTGCTTCCAACAGACCTAAAAAGTGAAAAAGAACGATTTTAAGCAATAATGGATATAAAATGTGTCAATTTAGGGCTTAAATGACCCCTTAAAAATATATGTTTTTATATCCTTATTATAGAACCAATGGAAACAATCTTAGGTTTAGCGGACGGTAGTATTGCATATCCGGTAGGAATAATGAAAGACATGGTAGTACACGTAGGTCGATTAACTCTTTTGGCGGATTTCCATGTGCTAGACATGAATAAGGACCCGACATGCCCTTTGTTAGTTGGAATAGGATTCTTATCTGACACTAGTGCCATAATTAATTGTAAGATGTCTAAGATAGTGGTAGGAGAAGGGAGTGCTAGGTCAATTTACGATGTCAAGAAGCATTCCTAATACAATAAGGATGAACATGTATATGAGATCATGTTCGACAGGAGACCATCTAGATATGGACCTTGGACCAATAGGGACATTGTAGGCCCTCAAAGACCTTTCTATCTATAAGAGACCTACGTGAGTAACTCAACTCTCAGTGAACAACAATTGGCTAGGGACATTGAAGTGAACCCATTCGAGGATACTTTAGTGTTTAGGAAGATGAGCGAATTCCTAGGAACCTTTCCCATTAATCTTTGCATGAATTGGTGGAAAGTTGAGAGTGAGAAGGCTAAGTATAATTGGAGTTGGGATAGACCACCTAGTGATGGGAATGGAGAGTGTCACATTAGGATGACAATCTATGATCCAAATGGTGAGAAGTTTGAAAAGACATACCAGACTAAGTGTACTAAGAGAAAATTAAAAGATAAGTTTGATCTCTACGACATTCTTAAGGATAAACTTACTTACCTAGGTACGTAGCAGCACGACTTCGAGTCTAGCTACAAGACTCATAAATAAAGAAAATCGCTTCACGGGAGGCAACCCATGCTTAATTATTTGCTTGTATTTTTTTCAATTTGTGTGTTTATATATATTTTCGTTGTTGTTTATTCTCATGTTAGACTTTGTGAAAATGCTTTATTTTCTCTTTAACCTCATCTTAATTACATATAAATGTATTTTACAAAAAGATGAGTGTAGGGAAGATCATATATGAACATGAACATTAGATTAACAATAGTTGAAATTGATATATATGTGTGATTAGAGTCAAATGCTTGTATCAAGTCATAATGGATGTTTTGGAGAAATTTTTCCAGGTTTATTGAGGTAATTTTTCCAAAATTTTTCCAAAAAAACGCAGCAAAACAGTTTTTGTCAGGACAACCTGACGGCGTCAGGATTAACACCTAGCGATGTCAGGCAATGTAGAAACAAAATATTAGTTGAATTTCTGTGTAATTTTTAATTTTTGGAAATTCCCAATTCTCAATTTTCCAGAAAAACTGCAAACATCCATTCCATAAGCATTATATCTTACTTGCTTTCTAGTGTAGTTGTGTGTCATATATAGTTTTATCGCTGATTTTACGCGAAGATTTCGTTTGTTTTCTAATGAGTATATAGGTTATATTGGACAAGAAGAATAAACATATATTGGATGAAGCTTATTACTTATGCATTCTTCTTGGAGGAGGATTTAACCGCAACTTCACACATATCCTACCGAGCTAATCATGGGAGTATTAGTTTCTTTTCCTTACTTACCTTTCTTTATCATAACTTTGATGCTTTCGGGGAACATTGGGGACAATGTTCAGTTTAAGTGTAGGGAAGGAGAATAAAACGGGAACTTAGAAACTATTCACTCACTTGATTATTTGTCTTGTCTTTGGTAATTTGTGTAATAAACCATAATAAATATTTGTTAGGAAAATTTTAGCACCAAATTTAAAAAAATTTATTACATTTACAAGCTAAACTTTAGTCTTAATAATGAATCTCATGGATAGGAATTATATGACTAGCACAAAAACCGTATACCACTCAAATTCCACCCCAAAATTGTGAGGTTCACCCCTAGATCTTTAGGAATAAAAGCATTCGCCTTTAATGCTTAGTGAGTGTACCGGTAGTATAATAGATTCTAGAACTTGTTTTGTGATGCATTCCGAGATCGCTAGTACACTTGTGTAGTTAGGAGTAACTAAATGATAAGAGGCATAAGGAAAACCCTTGTTTTAAACCTGTAATATAATTACCTCTTCCACATCGGCTGAGTAATTTTCCCCACACCCTTTCGATGTACTCATTTTTAGTACACGATACCCCTAGTTAACCCCTCATAGCCTATCCTTTTCGCGGTTCTAGTGATGTTTCGGTTTTCCGGAATATCAATGAAGAGCATTATTTACAATCCACCCCCAAATCTTACACCCAAATTGCCTTAGCCTACCTTGATGCACTCATCTTTAGTTCATTATTGTTATCATTACTAAACCCTTAGTTCAATTATCTAGTTACTTGCATGGTTGCTAAGTCGAGTCATATCTTTTGTATATAGTTTTGGGACGATTGCGACTCATGGGTAAAAGTTATATTTTATGGAGTAATGGGAAAGAATGATAAATTCAAATTCCATTTGTCTACGTAATTAAATACACCAAGTGTTTTCATCTTTTCAGATTGGGTCAATTAGTGTTAGTTAAATAAAAACTCAAGTGTATGGATGCTCCTATAAATCCCTTATATTTTGATGTTATTGTGGAGGATGGTAGAGTAAAAATTTATGAAAAAAATCGAAAAAAAAGAGAGAAAAATAAAAGGAAAGAAAAGAGTTATTAAAAAAAATAAAAAATGAGAAAAACATACGAGCTACCATTCTACATATATCTTTATGTTTATGTTTTTAAGTTTGTGTTTGTTTTGTTTCAAGTTATCTAGTGTTAGTGAGTCGAGTCTTGGCTTAGCAACGCCACGCTTTACATGCATGTAACATAATATTTTTGACTTGCCATCACTAAATATCCCCTATCCAACAAAACCCTTTACTTCCCTATGATGAGTCTGTAAATACTCATCATTTTTGGGTCAATCTAAACTGCAAAACGTCTAAAAATGCTCAGAAATGCATCAAAATACTGAAAATTTTCCAAAATTGCATTTTATATGTTTCAGATGCAAAATGTTCAAAATCAGGTGAAAAATGAGCTAAGTTTGCATAATTGGCAGTTTCAGTCCCCCAAGTTTCAAAAGTTGTCAGAAATAGTCCCTAAACACTTAATTTCAAAAGAAAAATCACCAAAGGTCCTTTTTAAATCATAAGTTGTCAAAATTAGTCCTTTGGTGAAAAGTTCCAAAAGATTTGAGAAATTACAGTTTTGGTCCCTGGATTTTAAAAATGGTCATGTTAAGTCCTTGGAATTTTCAAAAATGGCAAATATGGTCCTTATATTATTTGAGATTGGCAAGACCAACCCTTGGACTACCTTTTCAGAAATTACATGCATAGTCCCTGGAGATTCGAGTTTTACACATTTGGTCCTTGTGTTTACTTATATCCTAAATCCAAACCGGACCCTTGTTATTATACAAACCCAGGCCAAGCCCAATCTAATACCCAACCCAGTCCACCCGTTTACCCGAATCCAACCCACGTTTAAAATAAAACCGCCCGCCTCCTTTTTTCCCCCCTTCCCCGACCACTTTGTCTGCAACACCTCACCTCCAGCCACCAACATCTCTCCACCCCTACTCCATGTTTTGTCCCCTCCAACCTCCACACCAATACAAGAATGCATTTAATGCACCCCTCCCCTGTCCCAACTGGCTTGTACAAGTTTTGGCGCCAAAACCAATTAAACGGCCAAGATTGATTTCTAGCCATCCAATGGCCTGGATTATTGCTGGGATTTGCTCAGAGACACGTGGGGAGTGTTTTTGATGTATAAAAGGAAGAAGAAAGGCAAGAGAAAGAGGAGCACTTAGTTTAGTTTTTAAAATGTATTTCGTTTTTAAATTTCTTAAGTCTCAAATGAATTATTAGTTGTATTTTCAAGTTTCAGTGTATTAAGTAACTTGTTTCAGTGTATCAAAACTCCTATCAAGTATCAATTCAAGGTTTAGTTCAAATTTCATATTTCTGTGACACTGTTGAAATTTTCAGTTTCGAATTCTTATGCACAACTTCTTAGTGACTTATTTTTAAGCTCAAACCAGCTTAAATAAGCTTGTTATAGTTTTTTGTAAACTCACATTTCAATTTCAAGCAATATTGGATTCTGGTCAACAAAAGTCAAAATGGGGCAAAAGTTATGCAGAAATGGAAATGGGTGATGCAGAAATAGAAATGGGTTGATTTAGAAGCAGTTGGGTTGGTTTAGATTAGTCTAGTGGTTCATTGTGTGCAGTTTCAAGCCATAGTGGCTATGGACATTTGTAAGTCAGTTTCAAGTTATGTAGCATAATATGTTCTTGTGGTTTATAATAGTTCAAATCTGTCCATTAAGTAGTATTTAGGTTATTTAAACTTAGTTTGATTATTAAAATAAGTTGGTTCAGTGATTAGATCAGTTTTAGTTGCAAATCATTTGTTAAAAGGTGTGTTTGGTTTTATAGCTTAATCTGTTTTAAAGGTGTATTCAATAGTTAGAACCTGTTGTGTCAAGTTTGTTTAGCTCTAATTAGCTCATATCTGTCAACAAATTGAGCCTGCACTCTCTCAAAAGTCAAACTCCACTTAAACTGTCTCAACAGCTTAACTGTTAGAATTTTGGGGAAATCAAATTCTTGATTTGTGTTTAAAATACTTAGAGATAGATTGCATTAGTTTCATTTCATCATATAACATCAAAATCAGTCCAAAAATTGAGCTCAAAACTCATAAAAGTCAACTGATCAAATCTTCTTCAAAAGTCAAAAAACTGAAAAAGCTATTTTGAGCCAACTAAGAGGAATTTTCTTTGCTTCATTTCTGGACCAATTTCAGTGAAACTTGGTGTTTTAAAAACTTCAGTTGGTCTTAATTCTTATCACCATTTTATTAGATTTTTGCAATTTTTTTAGAAGTCTCAAAACTGCTTCTCTTTTAGGTCTCAGTTGCCTTGTTCACAAAAACTCAGCTTATGCTGAGTTTTCTCAGTCTTGTACACCCTTTGCACAGAGCTCTCAAGAGCTTGTAAAAGTCTGGTTTTTGGTTTAAACATAGTCAGCCAGGTCTAGTTCAAGTTCCAACACTTGCTTTTCAGTTTTAGCTCATTGATTAGCTTGTGCATAAGCTCAAAGTAGGTACCTGGAAACTGTTTTTAGCACATTAGTCAAATAAGCAAATCTGTTGTAGTTTGTAATTCAGTGGTATAGGATAGTTGTTGCTTATTGCATTTTAATAGTTTTATTATTTTAGAGCTTCTGTAAACAGTTGGTGTTTTTTTTGTGGACTTTGGCTTATTCAAAGTGCTTATTTATAAGCTTTTGGTATAGCAGTTGCATAATCCCCCACATAACCACCTTTTTTTCCATTCTTCCTAGATTCCTAATATAATTTTAGACTTATCTTGAATTTTTCATATTTTTCCAAGCCTGTTTGCTATTTTTCTGCATTTAAATCAATTTTTAGCACTTTTTAAATAGCTTTTAAACCAATTAATTCAGAAAAGTCTCAAAAAAATAATTTTTCATTTTTCTTAAGTTAAGATAAATATAAAAAGTCAAAAAAATATTTTTCTAGATTTTTCTTAGTTAAATTTGTATTTTTAAGTAATTTAATTAGTTTTTAATAGTTTTTAATTCCTAGAAAATAGAAAAATATTCAGAAAAATAGAAAAATAGTTTTGAAAATTCTTTTTTGTCATTTTAGATTTTTTCAAGTCATAATTTTATTTTTCTAGCTTTATTTCATATTTTCTTGTATTTTAGGCTATTATTAAATAGTTAAAAATAGTTTTTAATTAATAATAATTAGATAATTAGTTATAAAAATAATTTTCTTTTTCTATAAATTTTGTTTTATCATTAGGTTTATAAAAATGTCATTTTCATATTTTTAGGATTTATATTGTGTAAGTTTCACATTTTTATTTGTACGTTACGTAGTTTTTAAATCAGTTTTATTAAAACATAAAATCAAAAACATCATTTTTGCAAATAGTGATAGCGTTTATTTAATATTTTTTATCTTTTTAATCCTTTTTAATTTGCATTTAAGCCTTTGTAATTATAGGCTATTTCTGTAGTTATAATATCATTCAATCCCTTTTTCCGTTCAAATCTCTCGATCACTATACGTTTGGTGATTCTTCGCATAGCTCGCTGGGAGATAACGACCCGGGGAAACACTATACTCCCCAGATCTTCATTGCATTCGTGTCTGAACTGTTTTAAGTTTCTTACAGTTGGCCATTCACAAGTGGTCAGCTTGCGTGAGAAAACTTGACGGTTTTGCACGGATCACCCTACCCTAAACGTAATGTAACAACCTTTGTAAAGACCTCTTAGATAGTTATTCCTAGGTGCTTACGCCAAAGCGGTGGAGGTTTGAAATATTCTTAAGCCTATGGTAATCTATGTACTCTGCCAGGTAATGAGTGTTTATCTTCCATTTCCATTCATATTATATTTCATATAAACCCGAGAGATGAGAGAATCCAAACACCAATTGTGAGGTGCTAGTGTATAATTTCCGTGCTTGTTATGATTATTGTGGCACTTTTAATTGTTGTAAACTATCTTAAACCAATGCTTCATGCCCCCTAACTTATAAATTGATTGGCCAAAAGCACATTTACTTGAGGACAAGCAAATACCAAGTGTCGGGATATTTGATAACCATTTAAAACATACGTTTTTAGGGAGTCATTTAAGCCCTAAATCAACACATCTTATATCTGTTACTACTTAAAATCATTCCTTTTCACTTTTTAGGTCTTTTGGAAGCAAAATGCTGGAATGAAGCATATTTGGACGAAAAGGAGCGAAAACATGAGGAAAATGGCAAAGTCAAGATCAAAGGCCATCCAGCACACCTGACGGCGTCCCAAACAAAGGGCGATGCCGTCCCTCTATTGAAGACTTGATCAAAAGTGCACGCGACGGCTCAACGAAACCCTAATGATGGCGACCTGACGGAATACTGAAGGCTTCACTCATCTCAAATGACGTTATCCCAACGATAATTTGGCCCAAACGAAACCCTAATGATGGCGACCTGACGGCGTCACTAGCAAACGATGACGTCGTCGCATTTGTAAATCAATATATAGAATTCGGTTTTTCTGTATTTGAAGAGGGAGAATTTTGGAGAGCAAACCCTATTTTACACCACAAGATAAGTTTGTTTATCTAATTTATCATAATGTCTACCCCATCTTCATTTGATTGTGTGTATGCTTGCTTGTTTAACATGTCTAGTTAAATTACTCTTGTGTTTGCTTAGATCTTTTAAACCTAGTTATTATTTGTTCTTAGGTTGTCTCTTGTCTTAATTTGTAGATGCTAGATTAAAGAAAACTAACTTTATCTTTCATTGTTGCGCACTTGAACGTCCTAAATAGCAAAAAGCCGTAGGAGTGCACCTAGTCCATCGTTGTGTTTATTGCGTGAGTTGTAGCTTTAGGATAGTAGTGTATTCGGGGGATTTGCTATTGCACTTGTCGATCCCGGGTATTCTAAAGGAGAGTTACAATTCATAGAACTAGTGGATTAGGCACCGCCCTACGAGTAATCGAAATACAACGCACCAATTAAGATAAAAGAAGTGACAATTCAACCAACCAATAAAAGATAACTAGGGAGTAATAGTATCTAAGTGAACACGTCTTTAATCATCATACGAGCACACCTCAATTAAATATAATATATTCAATAGTTAAGTAGTTAAATTAGATTATTAGTTAAAGTAGTGAAATCAGTAGAAGTACGTACCACCCCTATTCATATACCCCAAGATTTTACATTTGCTTTCTATAAAACATAAAAAAGACTAAAAAGAATCATCCTCAACCCCCACCTTCTCGTCATAAATCTCTTTCTAGTATTCCTATTTCCATAGAGAACGAAATCAATCCCCGAGGCTTACCCCATACTACACTACATTGATTAAGTTCACTGCCTAGAGGGTTGAAAAGCTTGCTCGTAGAAAAGGAGGTTTTCTCGACCCCGAACCCATGCTATCAGGCAACCGGTATGTTGAAGGTTAAGGATGTAGCATACTTCTTGCTTATGTTGATATCGTGTTAAAGAAACTCAAGATCGTTTTTGAAGAAGAACTTAAATAGAATTTTGGTTTGTTCGGGTCTGTCGATCGTAGGGAGTAGCTTGGTCCAATCAGTGTAATAGGGTCCGTGTTCCTTCGTTGAGTGATCAATGTTTGACTCCGGATTGAGCCAGTCAATGTTGTTGGACATTTCACGGGCAATGTTTCCCAAGTGATACTCAAGCTCGATCGCGCTTCTGGATATTTCATTTAGCAATGTGAAAGCGTCGTTCTTGATCCGGCGAAGTTCCTTCTTGGTCGTCTTCTTGATATTGAACTGAATTTTGAGTACCTGGACCCGTTCCAATGTGCTACCATCCACGGGCTCTTGATCTTCTTTGAGAGGTGGTTGTGCCTCGACCAAGTTGTTGAACCACTCATATTCCTCCGTGTTGTCATTGTCTAACCAGGAGACAACTATAGGTTTCTTTGCTTTCTTACTTGAGGATGGTTCAGGTCTTGATTTTGGAGATGGTTGAGGTGTAGGTTGAGGTTTCGGTTGAGGCTCTTGTGTCTCATAATCATCACCACCAGTGTAGGTAAAATGATCACCGGTTTTCTCCAATGGTGGTGTGGTTTTTGAGTCCTTCGGCTTATCAGATGATGGTTGCTGAGAAGTTTGTTGTGTAAAGGTGGTGGAAGTTGTTGGATCTTAAATATTATGTTGATGATGATTCGTGTGGCCTTGGTTGGTGATGAATCAAGTATGCCATGGTTTAGATAGAGAAAGAGATGAGAGGGTGTTCTTGGTAGAGAGTTATAATACAAAATGAAAAGGTTAGATTATGAGAAGCACCACCCCTTCCAAGGATGGAAGGGGTATTTATAGTTACAAATACTACGTCCTCCTATCAGACTGTGGATCAGTCATACAGTGGGTAAAGACCCGTCCATCCTCCACGGTGTTGCACTAAACTAAACTACGCAAATAACTAACTAGTAAACTAACAAATAATGTAACTAACGATATGTCTATGAGCTAACTTATGCTAGATAATATTTGGGGTGACCGATACTTCACTATGGAATTTCTAATTCCTAACAATCTCCCCCTAAGGGAGGTCACCCCATGTTTTACATTTCGAATCCTAGCATTCTATTTAATCTTCAGTCTTGAGCTCGTAGAAATTAATTCTTCAACATATGCATCTTTGTACTGTAGCAGTGATTCTTTAAAGTCCAATAACTTTGTACTTTAAGAGGAGGTCTTTGAACTGATCTACATCTTTGATGATCTTCGAGCTTTCTTTGAGATCATCAGCCACAGTAAATCTCTGGATCACCCTTTATTGTGTTTCCTTCATGCGATGTTCTGACTTTTGGACCGACATGCTCACACTTTCAGGATCATGACATCTTTCCATCAGAGTAGCGGAAGCTTTACTGGTTCATGATATTTGCAGCAGCGTAGCAGAAGCATAGTATAAAAATATCATAGCCAGGTTATGTAGATATGCACTAGTAATGATTTCTTCAATTAAGTGTGGATGCTGTAAGCATGCGGCTTTGGATTGACTTCTCAATTCTGATCAGCTGCAACCGTCCAAATGTACCTGCAAACAACAGTTAGCAATAAAACTCACGAACGTGTCTTTGATCACTTTCGTTGAATTGAGGTACACGGCCCGCGGTACCCCGTTGATCAGTACAAGTATTGCCTGTGAGCAGGTATAATTCCGAAGAATCTCCTTGACAGGGTTTCGCAGCTGTTCTAGTTGTTCTCAAATCGGAACGTCTCAAAGAAGAAAACACGGAGTGAGTGAACCAGCGAATTGAGATTCACTGATTGATGAAAAATTTATTTGAAAACAATCGCGTATTGCTCAGAAGAAAGAGATTTGCAATACGACGAAGGTTTTTAGAGAAAGATCAATTTTCAATTTAAAATATTTTTTGTATTTGAAAAGAGTACACATTCGATGTGCTAGAGAAAAGAAGAGATTCGCACATCGAACGGCTTTTCCAAAAGTATTTTTTCAATCAGAGATACTTTTTGTGTTTGAAAACATGAATACACATTCGATGTGCTAGAGAAAAGAAGATTTATACATCGAACGGTTTTTCCAAAAGTATTCGTCAATTCATTTCCTGGACCAAGGTTGATTCACGAATGAATCGCCCCATTGTTTGTATCCAGTTGTCACAAGGTTGACCTTTTGGAAAGATCCTACATGTCACCCACCAAGAGTGAAGGATATTAGTTTTCACATACACATCAAACCATAACACAAAGTGGCGTATAAATGGAATTCTAGAGAGAGAAAGTTAGAGGTTTAGGGAACTTAGTGAGAGAAAGTGAAAAATATTATTATGAGCTCCAACTCTCTACCTTGGGAGGTAGAGAGTATTTATAGTCTTACATAAAACGCCACACAACGGGCTGTGGATCAGGCATACAGTGGGTAAGGACCCGTCCGTCCTCCACGGTGTTACTTAACTAAATACTACTTAACTCAAAAGAACTACGACTACGAGCTTTCTAACGATTACATATACTTGAGGTGACCGACTCTTTAATACCAGGAATTTCTAATTCCTAACAATCTCCCCCTAAGGGAGGTCACCTCAATCATGTACCAAAATTACATTGAATACAAATAGATATTACATTAACAATTGTTCTTGCATTCTTGATGTAGTCCTTTGCTCCTAAGCTCGTAGTCATTAATTCTTCACATTGCATGTTTGGTTACTCCAAGTGGAGGTCTTTTACTGATCCACGTGATAATAAATTTGAGCCAACTTTTGAGATCATCAGCTATCAAACAATCTCTGAGACATCCTTTGTGTTGTTGGTATTATGTGATGTTGTGACTTTAGGACCGACATGCTCACATTCTGGATCATGATATCTTCTCATCAGAGTAGCGGAAGCTTTAGTTGATTCATGATATTGGCAGCAGCGTAGCACAAGCATGGAGTTCAATTATCAGAGTCATTGATGCACTAATCATGATTTCTTTTGAGATGAATGTGTTAAGTGAGCATGCGGCTATGGATTGACCGCTTCATTCTGATCAGCTGCAAACTTCGGGTGTACCTGCATACAACAGTTAGCAATAAATCGCACGAAAGTGTCTTTGATCACTTTCGTTGAATTGAGGTACACGGCCCACGGTTCCCCGTTGATCAGTACATGTACTGCCTGTGATCAGGTATAATTCCGAAGAATTTCATTGACAGGGTTTCGCAGCTGCTCTAGCTGTTCTCAAACCGGAACATCTCAAAGAAGACAACACGGAGTGAGTGATCCAGCGAATTTAAGTCCATTGATTGATGAAAAGAGATTTGAAAAACAATCGTGTATTGCTCAATAGAAATTGTTTTTGCAATACAATGAAGGTTTTATTGAAAATCAATTATCAATCATAAAAACACCTTTTGGTTTGAAAAATGAGTACACGGTCGATGTGCTAAAGAAAAGAGTTATTAAGCACAAAGACCGATTTTTCAAAGGTATCCGTCAATCCATAACCTGAACTAGGATTGATTTAAGAGATTGAATCGCCCCATTGTTTCTGTTCAGTTGTCACATGGTTGATCTATATAATAGATCTCACATGCCACCTACCAGGAGCTTGTTAGATGTTGGCTCCAGAAGGCTTTCCATCTTCATTGTGAATATGTAAACACATCACTCAGATGTTCTGGCAATACCACAAGGATAATGCGTAGGACTCAAGATATAATCTCTCTTTCCACATTGTGTGAAACAGAGAGTCTTCATTGAAAGTGTCCTAATGAGATTTATTGATGATCTCGTGCCTCTAGACTCAATTTGTGCATATTTGGTTCTTGTGTCGGAGACTAGGGAGAGGGTCTCCTTCTTCAATATCAATAATCTCTAAGAGAAAGTCGATAGATAATGTCGGTTCCCCGTGAGAATGAAACAAGTCATTTTAAGAGGATCTTGAGTGTTTTGGAAAGTTGAAGTGCAGTGCGTCACTGGGTCTATGACGTCTTGTCTTCAATACCGATGTTACCATCAGTAGCATATGAATTGAACTCGGTTTCTGCCCTAAGGTTGAATAAATGGAGGGCTATTTGTTTTCACCGTTTTCTCATTCAATTCTTTTTAATTCTTCAACCCCTTCAGTGCTTACCGAGACTTCATAGCAAGAACCTTGTTGGGTTTGTTCCAGTACTTGCTCTGTCTCAGTCCGCACTCTTCCCATATCTCACTTTTCTCCTTTTATCATCATACCTAAGGACTTCTACACTAACTAGTGTATTGTCCCTGGGTAGATCCCTCCGGTTCTGGCTGATCATGGGAACCAATACCTAACCTTATCATCCTTATATCACCGTACATAAAGTAAAGTTGGTCGGTCTATTTGGTATTGTTCATCTGCCATTGGAACCAATTGAAAACCATTTGAAAATCAATCCAGATACTTGTGATATATTATCAAAACATTTTGTACCTGAATTGTTTTTGATATTTTTAGAATAAGTGCTCCCCCTCAACATGTGCATCAAATGTTTGAAATCGTTTTGCACACGGAGGCAAGAGGAAGAAATTACTTCTTTGATTACCATTTTCTAAAAGATATCACCATCACTTCCTTGATCAAATCAAGTAGATAAAGCATTTCCAGAAAGGATGAGGTTTCCATAAATTTGCTCCCCCTCAATATGTGCCTCGAGGTTTGAAAAAAGTTTTGCACATACTAGAGGGAACCTGCACATGGAGATAAATGATCACGTTTCAAATCATAGGTTTAAGATAGATGCTCCCCCTCAACATGTGCATTGAAAAATTGAAATCGTTTGTCACATGTGGGAAGGACAACATGTACATCCTTATAAAACCATTTACCGAATTATCAGTTTAAATCCAATTTAAATCACGCATTCTCCCCCGATCACAATTATCAAATCATTTGAGATTTGTGATCTCTTATAGATTTAAATTGATTTTGAAAGCTTTTAAGGAGAATTGTGACTTGATTATGAAAGCGTTTTAACTGATAAGGATCGGATTTTAAGACTTTAAATTCCATTGATAAAACATGCATGTACATCTTTTGAAAACAATTTAATGCCAAATAACTTTTTAATTTAATTGAAATCAATCTCCCCCTCAATCAATGACATAGGTTGTTGATTGAGAGATAGAGATTTTGACAAATAAGTCCTGATGATTATCAAAAATAGAGACCGAGTTATTTTTCAAAGCAGATAAATGTTTATAGAATCAGAGCATTGAATTTATGGAAAAACATGATAAAGTATGGCTATGTTCTTTTTTTGAAAAGCGGGTTACTGCCTGAAATGACAGTAAGCCTTTTTTTTTTTTCTCTTTCTCCCAAAAATATATATATATATATATATATATATATATATATATATATATATATATATATATATATATATATATATATATATATATATATATATATATTTTTTTTTTTTCAAATTTGAACAACATCTAAAGACCCGTGTCATTCTTTGAACGACAGCACAAAGACCGTAGATATTATCGAACCGAGAAAAACATGATAAAATGACAATATATTTTTTTGAGGGTTTTTCGAATTTTTCAAATTTTTATGGATTTTGAAAGTTTTATATTTTTCTATTTGATTTTTGAGGGTTTTATAATTTTGTATTTTGATTTTTCGAATAGATATATACAAGAGATAGATGAAGATAGACCTTTACTCCTCGTCTTCCTCCTGAAGACGTTTGAGTGTTTCTGGTTGAAGGCTTTTCAAGCCAAGACGTGGAAGAATAAACTCAAAACGTTCTCTTGGAAGAGCTTTGGTGAAGATGTCTGCTAACTGATATTCAGACCTCACAAAATAGAGTTCCACCACACCTTTTTCCACTTGTTCCCTGATGAAATGATGTCGAATGTCGATATGCTTTGCTCTTGAGTGTTGAACATTGTTGCATGAGAGAGCAATAGCACTTTTATTATCACAGTACAAAGGGATTTTGTTGAATTCAAAGCCATAGTCAGATAATTGAGATCTCATCCATAAGATTTGAGCACAACATGATGACATGGCTATGTATTCAGCCTCTGTAGAGGAAATAGAAGTACTCATTTGCTTCTTTGAAGACCAGCTCACAAGCTTATCACCCAAAAACTGAGCACCTCCAGATGTACTTCGACGAGTATCTTGACACCCTGCATGATCAGCATCTGCATAGGCTGTTAGTGACATGCCGGTGTCCTTCGGGTACCAAAGACCCATATTGATGGTTCCTTGAAGATACCGAAAGACCCGTTTAACTGCTTCAACGTGCTTTTTAGTAGGCTTAGCCTGGTATCTAGCACACATGCAAACAGCGAACAAGATGTCTGGTCTACTAGCAGTGAGGTACATCAGGGATCCAATCATGCTACGATATTTCGTTTGGTCAATCATGATCCCTGAGTGGTCCTCATCTAGTTTGGTTCGATCAATCATGGGGGTGTCAACAAGGTCACTTGAATCAAATCCAAATTTCTTTAAGATCTCTGTTGCATATTTAGATTGATTTATGAAAATGCCTCCGGGACTTTGTGAAATTTATAATCCCAAGAAAAATGACATTTGTCCCGTCATTGACATTTGAAATTTTGAACTCATTTCATTTGAAAAACGATCACATTCCATTGGGTCTGTCGAGGCAAAAATAATATCATCAACATAAATTTGAACATGAATTAAATGTTTGCCTGACTTCCTAGTGAACAATGTAGGATCAACTGCTCCTTTGCTAAATCCGGTAGATAGAAGAAACTTTGACAGTGTATCATACCATGCCCTTGGAGCTTGCTTTAAACCGTAAAGAGCCTTCTTCAAACGATAAACGTGAGTAGGATGCTCTTGATTCACAAATCCTTCAGGTTGGCTGACGTAGACGACTTCTTTAAGATCTCCGTTCAGAAATGCCGTCTTCACATCCATCTGATAGACTACCATGTTCTTACTAGCAGCATTAGCCAAAAAGATTATGATTGCCTCAATTCGAGCAACTGGAGCAAAAGATTCTTCAAAGTTAATACCCTCCTCTTGACGGTATCCTTTAGCAACTAATCGAGCCTTGTTCTTCAACACATCACCATGCTCATCAAGTTTCACTTTGAAGATCCATTTAAGAGCAATAATCATAGCACAATCTGGAGCAGGTACTAACTCCCATACATCAAGTCGATCAAACTCATGAATTTCATCTTGCATGGCATTGAACCAGCTATCTTCATTCATGGCGGTTTTAACATCTTTTGGTTCGATCTTAGATAGTACGGAGTTGAAGAAGCACCATAAGGCATCGGTTGCAAGTTGTTTCCGTGTTGATACAAGACGAGAGGGATTTCCAATGATGTTGTCTAGTGGATGATCGTGAGTCCATTTTCTAAGGTGTTCATGTGGCAGTTGTTGAGGGACTGAGGTAGCAGAGTCGATGTCTCCTGAAGAAGATGGTTCTGATGATGATTCAGGAGCAAATATGTTTTCAAATGGAGCATCTTCAGGAGTAGCAAAGGGATTAACTTCATCATTGATGCCAGAAACAGTTCCATGATGTACATTTGAAGAATGATGATTTGTTGATGAGACGGAAGGATCAGCAGTAGGCGCTTCTTGACTTAAAGATATTGAGACTGAGGGATTGACTTCATTCACAGGAATATGAGCAGCCTCTGTTGTAGGGATCAACACCTCATTAGTACTTGGATCATAAAGTTCATCAAACATAGGATCAAACACTTTCTTTAAATCATCTTCAGATGGAGGTACATATGGAGTTTCTTGAGAGGAGTTTGGAACAAGGGATGAACCAATGGGACTGTTTTGAAGTGCGGGTCCTGAACTGGAGTGTCCAAGAGCCATTTGACCGGTCAGCTCATCAAACGTAACGTGAATTGTTTCCATGATATTTCGGGTTCTTTTGTTGTAGATTCGGTATCCCTTTTTGTTTGGTGCATATCCTACAAATACTCCAATATCAGCTTTAGCCCTAAGTTTGCCTAAGTCTTGACCCTCATTAGTTGGATAACACAATGCACCAAACACACGAAGGAAAGAGAGATTAGGTTTTCTGTTGTGGACAAGTTCATATGGAGTTTTTCCATGAACAGTGTGAATCAGGGAACGATTTTGTGTGTAGCATGCAGTGGCAATTGCTTCAGCCCAGAGAAACATTGGAACCTTTGAGTAAATCAGCATTGTTCTAGCGGCTTCAACAAGAGTTTGATTTCGTCTTTCAACTACACCGTTCTGTTGAGGAGTTCGTGGAACACTTCTTTGATGGCTGATTCCAACGCTTTCATAGAATTCACTAAGTTGTTTGTTGACAAACTCAGTTCCATTGTCTGTTCTGATAATTCTGACGGTTTTGTTAAGTCGAACCTGCAGCTGTTTGATGAGTTTGATGATGATATCAGGAGTTTCATCCTTTGTCCTTAAGAACTTGACCCAGGTGAATCTAGAGTAATCATCAACCACAACTAACACATATTTCTTTCCAAAGATATTCTGCACCCTCATTGGTCCACATAAATCCATATGAATCATATGAAGAACTTCTGTGACAGAGTTAGTAGGTTTGGGTTTATGGGCATACTTCTTGCTTTTTCCCAATTGACATGCTGAACAAAGATGATCCTTTTCGTACTTGAGTCTAGGTAAACCTACAACTAAGTCCTTTCTGGTGAGATCATTGATGGTGCCAAAGTTCAGGTGATTGAGACGACGATGCCATAACCATGACTTTGTTTTAGAAGCCTTTGACAGCAAGCAAATTGGAGAAGACTTCATCATATCTTCGATGGAGATGGTGTATAGATTTGAACCACGCGAACCTCTTAAAAGTTCCTTACCATCAAGTTCTCTAACGAAGCAGGTATGTTTTCTGAAGGCTACTTCTGATCCGAATCGCAGAATTGACCAACAGAGAACAAGTTGTGACCAAGACCTTCTACATAGTAAACTCTGGAGATAACACTTTTGCCAACAACATAGTCTCCATAACCCATAATAGCACCGAAATGATCATTCCCGAATCTAACAGTCCCGATGAATTTTCTCACGAAGTTCATGAGCCGTGACCGGTCGCCAGTCATATGCTTGGAACAGCCTGAGTCCAGGTACCACAAAACGATTTGAACGATCTGCAGTTGAACACAGACAAGAATGGATAGCTGGATAATTGGGATCCCCATGCAAGAATGGGTTCTATTTGGTTAGTAACAATGGTTGGAACACCCACATCAGAAATAGAAGCATTCATATCATAAAATGAGGGAATGGAATCATTGTGAATAGATGAAGTACTAGTGTCTGTATTAGCCCTGCTCACAGTGTGCTCACTTCTTAAGGGAATAGTTCTACCAGTAGGCATCCATTTTCTAATGGGCATTATCTGATTACTCTTATGACCAACAGGTATCCAATAATAGCCTATTTTACTGAATGTTCTTCCTGTGGGTTTCCACTGTTTTCTACCTTTCTTTCGTTTTTGCCTTTTAGCCTTCTTAGCATGAATTTTAGCATTAAGAATATTAACTAGACAATTAACATCATTAGGCAGAACATTAACACCACATTCATGATTAGAAACAGAATTCAAGCAGACATCAATACAAGGTTTGCAAATAGTATCAGAATTCGAATTAATTACAGTACGCCTATGGCTAATACTAGAATCAACACGATTCGTTTTATTCGGTTCAAACTTAAAGTTCCTAGATTGTTCTTCTACTCTTTTCTAGTACACATTCTTAGCTTGCGAGGTCCTATCATTCCTTGTATTGTCTTGAGACTTTGACCTGCTCCCTTTAATGTCACTGATTACTCCTGTAGATGGAATGGGAACATTAGTTGGTTTAACTACTCTTTGCATCACCTGTTTAGATGTGATGGGATCTGAACTACATGCAGGCACACTAAGGTTCACTTTCTTAAAACTATAACTACTGGGATTTGTACTCCTAGAAGGCACGCTTGAGTTCTCTTTCTTAGCTTTGACAGATCTGGAATCTGAACTACTTAAAGTCACACTAAGGTTCACATTCAAAACATTAGGCATCGAATGAATATCATACTTGGCATTAGGCATCGAGCATGGAATCAAAGGATTAACTCTCTCACCTAATGACTTTGGGCATATTATGATCAAGCATTCTAGAATTTCTTGAGATCGTTTGGCATATAAGCATGCATGTCCAATTGCATTATCATGAGGTTTCTCTAACTTATCCTCTTCAACAATCGCACGCAGACATTCTAGGCAATCCTTAAGGGATGAGAAGTATGTTTGAACAGCAAGTATGTTGTTCCTGAGATGAGGAGGGACATATTTCACAGACAAAGCATATTTATTACAAGAGTGAACCTTTGATACACCATTCTCCCCATTGGTCATAGGCATTTTCCCTTTTACCTGACTCTTCAGATTCTCAATTTCCTTTTGTAATGAAGCTATTTGTTCGTTATTTTTGTTACGAGTGACCTTTATTGATTCAAATAGCTCATTGAAATGACTTTTAACCTTTTCATTTTCTTCTAGAAAACTTTCATTTTCTTTTTGTAATGCATTTACTAGGTTTTGAAGATGAAACGTTTGAGAATTCTGAGAGTCTAAAGGAGGAGGCATTTGGGAGCCTGTCATATTGTTCGTTTGACCCTTTAATTGAGAGATTTGGGCTTTCAACTTTCTGATCGTGTTGCAATGAGCTTGAATCTGTTCATCACGTTTGTTAATTTGAAAAACTGCATCGAACTCTGGAGCATCTGAGGATGTCTTGATATTTGAAGTTTTGACATTTTCTTTAAGATGTTGATATTTTAGTTGTAAATTAAAATGCTCAACCTCTAGTTTGGAAAAATGTTTAACCAAATTTTCGTGATCATCCAGTTCAATTTTCTCGTTTAGTTTAAAATTAGTTTTTTCAAGCTCAATGACACGATCATGGGAGACTTTCAGGGCAACAGATAGTTCATGAAATTGGGAAGCATTAATAGAGCAATTTGAAGCAGTGAAAAACATATCTTGAGCAACACATTCAGTAATAAGAGTCTCATTTAATGTATGCAAGTTCTTCCTCTCAATCTCATTATATTTTAGTGCACGCTCATAGTCACTAACTTCAACTATCATTGCATCAAATTCCGTTTCCATTCCCTTAATATCCGTTTCTATCCCCTTTTTAAGACTCTCAAAGTGATCTTTTAGAAGTTTAAAGAAAGGCATGACCTCAGTTAAATAACATTCTTTCATTTGCTCAAAACCCCTTTCTCCTTCAGTTATACCAGTGGGTGTGATCCTTTTCTTGCAAGTTTTCTCAAAATCAACAAATAGTTGAAATATAACATATTGGCTAATTAAGGTCTTGCTTTTAGTGGCAATTGTTCTCGGAACAAGATGCATTGGTGTATTAGGAGGATACACAGTCGCTCTAGACATTTTCCAAAGGGGAGGGTTTGTTTCAACAATATTTTCAGCTTTCTGCTTATCTAAATCCATTTTCCAGAAAACTTGTTCGGGAGTCAACAATGTCTGAGGCTTAAACTTGTTCAAGGAAATCCAGTTTTCCTTCTTGTAGTCATGGGGAGTGATAATTACTTTTTTCTCTTTGCATTTAGGATCATTTAGTTTCTTATTCATCTTCTCCCTAGTGATTTCATCTAATTTCTTATCATCCTCAGTGCACTCAACGCAACTAGGTTTTTGTCTAGGTTTAAGAATCTCATTGCCATCATAGATCACACTTTGAACTGCTTTTGCTATCTTTCCGTACTCAGGGTTGGGCTTATCTATAATGGGAACACTATGCTTATCGCTTAGAACTCTATGCTTAGTGATCATGTGAGCAGTCTGAATGGTGTTTCCTTGTATGTACAACTTGTTTTCAAGTTTGTTTTTCAAAGTTTTCAGATTAGAAAAATCTCTCAAGAGTTTTGATTCCTTTGCATTAAATTCTTGCTTAAGCATTTTCACATTTTCTTGAAGTTCTTGTTTTTGCTTAGTAGTTTTAGAAAGCTTTTCTTGCAAGGAATTTAACTCTTGTTTCAATACTTCTTCTCTAAAATTACTTTTTCTAATGACTGTACGCACTTGGTCATCCATTTCCTGCTCACGAGTGGTCAACTCAAATTTTGCACGTTGTTCATAAATAGCAACACGTTCTTTATAGGCATTTAGTTCAGAAATTACAGAATCATCAGGGGCACATGCAGTGTATTCATCAAAAACATAGTCATTGTTGACTGCAGAAGATGCATCACTTGGTACAACTTCACTTTCACTTTGTTTCACATATTGATCATATGGGACAATATCGATATTACCCATATTTTCAACATTTGATTCAATAGTTTCAGTTGATTGTACTTTGTCATGCATCTGTTGCACATCAGCATCATCGTATAGTTTTAATACCTCTGAGATGAGTTTGTCTTTTGATGAGCCAGCTTGTGGTGAAGAAGAGACCTTGGGAGAAACCATTGGAGAAATGCTAGCCATAAAAATTATGTGTGCAGTAGGTCCATCATCCACATCCGAGTCGTATGCATCACAATCAGCGACTTGAAAGGCATTCTGATGATTGTGACCTATCTCCTGAATAGGCTGCTCATCCAGGAATGAGTTTGTGATTACCATTACCCATGGGTATGACTTGTGAGGCTTTGGTTGTGATTCCTATGTTTGAGTAGAAGGCAGTTGAGTCATTAGACGAGCTTGTCTCTCCCTGGTTGGTTTTGAACTGATTAAGAATCATTTTTTCAAACCTAGCATGTCTCTCATTCTGAAGGAGGAAGGCATAGAGTTGCTCATAGTTTGTATTCTTCAATCCTTTAGTGAGCTTCACAGAGGTGACAAACTTGTGCCATTCGGGATTCATGTTGTTTACAAATTTAGAGTTTAGCTGAATGTTAGGCATAGTCATTCTGATGTTCCTCATATCATTCACCAACTTATGAAATATCACATAGTACTCATAGACACTCTCATCTGGTTTCATCTTGAAGTGTTCAAATTCGTCATAGAGTTGTGATTCTCTGTCTTCCATAGTTAATTCAGAACCTGAGAGAACCATCTTGACATTATCCCATACTGCCTTTGCTTCGGTGTTGTGATTGATCAGCTTGTAGATGTCTTTAGTAAGACCTTGAAGAACAATGTTAGAAGCCCTGATATCTGTATCGAATCTCTTTTTCTCCTTATCATTAAGCTCGTCATACATTTTTGGTCTGTCCATTCCGTAAATAGGAGTTCCATCTTCATTAGTATCAAGTATATCTCTAGTAGTTTCAACTCGGTAGGGTCCTTCATCGATTGATTTGAGAATGTTAACCCCATTTTCTTTACCAAGACAGTACAATCTGATTCGTTGAGCCCAAGAATCGTAGTCAGTTCTGTCAAGCATGGGTGGACGAGTATCTGAACCAGCTGCTTGAACATCCTCGGCAACAGTGGAGATGATAGTGGAAACATTGGTAGACATGTTAACAGATTATACAGGATTTTATAACTCTATGATTAAACCGGGAAATAGATTCTTTCACGGGATTTTACTAAATCAAGAGAAAACGTAAAAAATCACCCAAGTCGCTAGAAGATAATGCACCAAGTCGCTAACACCTAATTCGCTATACCACCAAGTCGCTACAGTCCGAAGTCGCTAAACAAATGCAAGTCGCTAAGTAGTAACTCGCTAAGCCTCAAGTCGCTAGCAAAATTTTGGAAGCAATTCGCTAGACAAGTCGCTAAAGATTCAAGTCGCTAAAGAGCAACTCGCTACAGACCAAGTCGCTAACACCAAGTCGCTACCCGTAGTGGAGAGTCCACTACGTGTACTGTTAGTCGTTAGGCCTATGTCGCTAGCTCCAAAACTGTAACTCGCTACAAAATTGCAAAGCAAGTCGCTACTAAGAAACAACTCCGTAGGTCAAGTCGCTAGCATGAAAAACAACATAAAAATAACTTTTCAATCCAAAAACAACCCAACCAAGATGATTCAAGCTTACCAAATGAAAACCTAAAGACTTGTGATGATTCTAAACATAAAGGTACTAACAAAATCCAAGCTTTAACACAAGAAATCAACCAAATGATTCACAAACCACTAAACTTTTTCAAACTCAAAAACCACCTAAAAACCACTAAAAATCCAAAGATGTGCAAGATATGATCTAACCATGGCTCTCTGATACCAATTGAAGGATATTAGTTTTCACATACACATCAAACCATAACACAAAGTGGCGTATAAATGGAATTCTAGAGAGACAAAGTTAGAGGTTTAGGGAACTTAGTGAGAGAAAGTGAAAAATATTATTATGAGCTCCAACTCTCTACCTTGGGAGGTAGAGAGTATTTATAGTCTTACATAAAACGCCACACAACGGGCTGTGGATCAGGCATACAGTGGGTAAAGACCCGTCCGTCCTCCACGGTGTTACTTAACTAAATACTACTTAACTCAAAAGAACTACGACTACGAGCTTTCTAACGATTACATATACTTGAGGTGACCGACTCTTTAATACCAGGAATTTCTAATTCCTAACAAAGAGTTTGTTTGATGTTGGCTCTACAAGGATTTCCATCTTCATCGTGAATATTTTTACATATCACTCGGATGTTCTGGCAATACCACAGGGATAATGCGTAGGACTCTTAATATATACTTAATTTCCACATTGTGTGAAACAGCAAGTCTTCATTAATTTTGTGTCCTAATGAGATATTGTGGATGATCTCTTGGCTCTAGACTCAAAAGTGCACATTTGGTTCCAATGTCGGAGACTAGGGAGAGGGTCTCCTTCTTCAATGTCAACAATCTCTAAGAGAAAGTCGATAGATTATGTAGGTTCCCCGTGAGAATGAAACAAGCCCTTTTAAGAGGAACTTGAGTAGCTTGAGAAGTTTAGTGGAGTGCGTCACTGGGTCCATGACGTCTTGTCTTCAATACCGGCATTACCTTAGTAACCACCAGTAACATATGTATTGAACCCGGTTACTGCCCTAAGGTTGAATTGTTGGAGGGCTATTTCTTTTCACCCTTTTCACATTCATTTCTTTTTCATTCTTCAACCCCTTCAGTGCTTACTAAGACTTCATTACTAGAACCTTGTTAGGTTTGTTCCAGTACTAGCTTTGTCTCAGTCGGCACTCTTCCCATATTCTCATTTTTCTCCTTCTCTCATCATACCTAAGGACTTCTACACTAACTAGTGGATTGTCCCTGGGTAGATCCCTCCGGCTCTGGAGGGATCGTGGGAACGAATACCTAAGCTAACCATCCTTATATCACCATGCATAAAGTAAATTGGTCGGTCTTTTGGTATTGTTCATTCTTCCTTGAAACCAATTGAAAAATCATTTGGAAAAACAATCAAGGTACTTGTGATATAAGATCAAAACATTTTGTACCTTAATTGTTTTTGATCTTTTAGAAATGCTCCCCCTCAACATGTGCATAATATTTTGAAATTGTTTAGCACATGGAGGCAAGAGTTCTTTGAAATAATTTCTTGATCACAATTTCCGTAGAAAAAGCCATTTGAATTTCTTTGGTAATTATCCCCCTCAATATGTGCGTAGGATATTTGAAATCATTTTATCACATAGAGGAAAGAGTTCTTTTGAAGTGCATCCACGATTACAAAAGCCATTAAGAAACCATTAGAAAATCAATCAAGGTACTTTATGTTGAAACATAGAAATCTTTGTACCTTGAAAGTTTATTTTCTTTTTGAAATGCTCCCCCTCAATATGTGCTTCGAGATTTGAAAGCATTTAGCACATATGGGAGAGTAGCATGCACTTTTGAATCAAACGATCACCTTTTATCAGATTTCATAATTAAATCACAAATTCTCCCCCGATCAAAAATATCAAACCCTTTGAGATTTTGGATCCCAAGTAATTTAATAAGGTTTAGAAAACATGGGAGAAAATGTGCCTGATTTAAAAGCTCTTATGGTTTATGGTTAAATGCTCCTCCACACTCATGTGCATTATGTATTTGAAATCGTTTGGCACATGAAGGAAGGAGTGCTTTTGAAACAATTACCCTTTAAAACCGATTTGAGATTTAAATCACGATCTCTCCCACGATCAAAAATTTCAAACCAATTGAGATTTTGGATCCCGATTGATTTAAATCATTTGAAAAATTTTGGGGAAAGACGTGGCTAGATTTAATTTTTGAAATTGACGGATAAGGACCAACTATAGACATTAAAGATTGTTAGTTTCAGGTATGATACTTTTGAAGAGATCTTTAAGTAAAATAAAACAATTTCACAATCAAACAAGAACAGAAAAAATTTCATTTTGTAAGATCTTTGAGTTTTAAAGAAAATCATACCATGACATAACATTAAATCTTTAGATCACCACTTTATTTCGTACAAACCAGACTTAATAGATGAAATATCGTTTGAAAATAATTTATTTTAAATCACTCTCCCCCTCAATCGATAACCGTAGTCAATGATTGAGTGACTTAAGTTTTGATAAAATGAAGTCCGGTGATTTTCAAAATTAAGTCCAATTTATTTTCAAAACCAATATTTTTCCATTTTTCAAAACAATATTATTCAAAAATTGTTTAAGAAATGGTATCATCACTATTATCCTGCACAAAGATACGTTAGGTGGTTGAGAAGCTTCTGTTGTTGCTGTAGGGCTGGAAGAAAACCGTCTGCTGATGCAGTGAGACCTTTGACGTTGCATTTGTCATGCCAACTCTTCATAGAGGTCCAATTAAGCTTCGTTTCTTCATTTGATGATGAAGAAAACCATCTGCTGATGCAGTGAGACCTCTTACATTGCATTTTTTCATGCCAACTCTCCATAGAAGTCAAATTAAGCTCCGTTTCTTCATTTGTCAACCCAATATATAGTTACCCTTTCCTTTCGGCATCCTATCATCTTCAATTGTGGGATCTGGATAGGGAACATTCTTATAATCCATGATATCTGCATACGTTAGTAGACATACAAACAGATATATGGTGGTCGACATCACCCAAACAGCAATCGACTAATAACAGTCAATTCAACATATCAATCAGATCATATAAAGCATGGGATAAGGTGTTCATCAAACTCTAATCATCTAAACCTAACAATCATATCCTAGGCACCTAGTCCTTCAACGTAGGTTAACATCATTTTTCAGTTAAGCATTTAGGATAATTAAGAAAGCCCGTTAGATGATATAGATTTGAAAACATTTTCCCCCTCAATCAATGACTTATTTTTTGAAAAGTTTTAAAAGCGCTGAAGTCATTGATTGAGTTTAGCAAATTTATGAAAACATGATTCTGATTGATTTTCAAGCAACTCATTTACCACCATTTTGTTAAAACAAATATTTTTCTGAAGAATTTTTAGAAGGAAAATATTTGAGTAGGAACAGCAGTCCTTCGACATACTTTCCTCATTTTGTTTTAGGATAAGTGCACGAAATATTTGAAAATTGGTTTAGCGTAGCATTTTCCTTTCTTGAAAAGCGGGTTGCTATCAGAAGTAATAGCAAGCAATTTTTGAAGCGCGGGTTACAGTCTGAAATAACTGTAAGCCATAGTTTTAAGCACGGGTTACAGTCTGAAATAACTGTAAGCCATTTGATTTATGACATGTTTTGAAAAGAAATATTTACACCTTCTGCACAAATGACATTTCTAAGACCGCAGATGTTATCGATACCAGAAGACATGTCTTGAGAAAACATATTTTTGGTATTTTTAAATTTTCTGATTTTTATGGGTTTTTGTTTGATTTATATTTTTCTATTTTCTTTTTGTTGGTTTTATATTTTTGTATTTGGTTTTTGATAAAAATATATAAAGATAGAGTAGATGATATAGTTTTAAGAAGATGATGATACGAGTACCGAGATAAGGATATCGAGCAGCACGTCGTAGAAGATAGAATTTGTCATCTCTTAAACTTCCACCACCAAAGCTTCCGAGGCTCCAGAATAGAAGATAGAACATGAGCCTTTGAGAAAAAGAGACTCTGGCAGCTTCCCCCCAAACCGAAGATCCATTAGATGAGCAGATTCGAAGCTCTATTTCAAGCTTGCCTTAGCCTGGTGAACAGAGAAGCACACCATTATCATAAATCCCGCTGCTCCTTTTAAGAATGATAATCGAGATTCTCCATTCGGGGTTATATCATCAAGAAGAAGAACATCAACGTATCATCCCACATTTGAATACCTCTTCTCAAATTCCTTTTACACTGAACTCTGAAGTGATCCATACCAAAAGGTTGTCAAGAGACCACTTCCCCCAAGTAGATGAATTGATGCAGTCAGTCTCTTTGTATAATGCTCAAGAACTCTCCCGAATACACATCATGCCCGGAATGAGAACACCTCCCCAATGTTTGTTCTAAACAATTTTCTTCCCTGATGATCGTGTATGAAGCTCAAGAACCCGAAGTACACCAATATCCAAGAACTCTCCCGAATACACATCATGCCCGGAAAGAAAACACCTCCCTAATGTTTGTGCTAAACAATGGCTTTCTTCCCTGATGATCGTGTATGAAGCTCAAGAACCCGAAGTATACACATTCCCACCGAAAGAATAATTGATAACACCTCCCTCATGTTATACATTTATCTCCCCTGAATATGTCATACTTGTGTACCTCTTTAATCATCAGAAACTAACTCTTACATCTCTTCCCCCACGAAGTTGGAATAATAACACTAAAAGCCATATGAGTAAAACCTTGAGTTTCTCTGCGGTCATGAAATTCGTCTTCCTGGGATATCTTCAATCACTTAGAAGAATTAAGTTCATCAAGTTTATTCGCTTTGTGTTTAGATGTGTGTCTCCTTTCCCCTTGCTGGTTTTGACACTTCAGAATCAGCAACATATTATAAGCCCAAATACTTGAAATCTTTTTGAGAATACCACATTTAATCTTAGTGAGAATCAACTTGCTGAAGAGTGTGAGCAAGTCTAATTGGGGATTAAATCTGACATTTCACTCTCCCCCAATTAGTGCTCTCCCCTAAACTGACAATCTTTATGATGAATGCTTGAATTAAGGAGAAGTCTTTAGATCGTTAAATGCAACTTGTCTTTAGTCTTCTAACATGTAGCAGAAAATGTAGAATAGACTGTAGACTCGACCTTCTTAAAGATTGTCCAATTGGGGAATAGAAAGTCAACATCTTCAACTCACCAAATGCATTCCCGTTAACTTACAAATAGCAAATCTCCTTAACTAAGATCCCTCCCAATCAAACAAGAACAGAAAGATGTTCATCAAAGAAATCAGCCCAGCAACTAGAAGCACTTTGACATTAATCAAATCAGCCCGTTTGAAGATGTCAACCAACGCCTCTTAGAAGAAACTCCATGTGAAGATGACCCGATAAGAAGAAGCTCGGTTCTTACATGTGTTTGGAGCCGTTTGACCATTTATTCTCAGAAATCAATCAACCATGCAGAGTTATCATACTTCTTCTCCCCCTCAAGAATTGCATACGGAGATGCCATTCTTGATTAAACAAGTGAATATCTTCAGCAAATGTAGTCTATTCACACTTCTCCCCCTCAAAGGTAGCACATGATGTCGCCATCGTCATTATAATCGAGCAAGTGGTATAAGAGAACAATCATCGGTAGTCCGGTTCACTTGATAACTGAAAGCGTGTGGAAAAAGTATGAAGCATGTTGATGAGAATGGTCATTAATGAGAAGATTTCTATTCTTTCGAAGATAATGCGCACTGAAGCGTACACATTTCTTTTCTTTCTAGAACGAGGCTTGAATTGTTGTGTTCAAACGTCATAAGAAGATTTCTCTTCTTTTAAAGATAAACCGCACTAAGACGTACACTTTTCTTTTCTTTAGAGTACGAGGCTTGAACTGTTGTGTTCAAACGTCATAATCTCTCTCTTTTCATCATCTCTTGGCAAAACTTGTAATCACCCCATTATCATTCAGTAGGCTCTTTGACATGACAGCTGATGGAGAAAACCCAATATGATGAATTTGACCTTGAAGTAAACTAACCCGAACTCGTGACTTAAACTTGCACATAAGTAACAAAGAGCGGTGCCGATTTCCATTAGAATCTCTAAGTACTCTCTAAGTACTCTACATCCAACCAACCATCAAGTATAAGACGTACATCACCTCTTGAAAATCCACAATTGAATGTGACACTGAGCACTACAACGTAACTCCTTAAAGTGATAGTTATTTTGTGGTGGTAAGAGCCCAATTCCCCCAAGTGGTAAAAGAAAAAGAAAAAGTCACCCAACAATAACTAGATTTCCAAGTCTTCGTTTTTGATAATAAGCTTGAACAAGGATCTCGAAGAATCTTCATCCAACTATCCCTGATACCTTCAGATACTAAGTACACTTGCCCGTGACATTTCACTTCAACCTCAAATAGATAATACTGAATTAACGCCGTTGTCACATCTTCTGGTTAAAAGCTCAAATCTAGCCTCCTTATACGTTTTAAGTGAACTATGATAATGGTTTCATCCCGACCATGGTTAAAAGCACATAACCCCGTAAAACCATGTAATAACCAAACTGCCATGACGAATATCCAAACACACATCCAATTAATGAAGTACACCCTTTTATCCCTTCTTCGAAGTAGAAACTGTAGCACCAGCATCAGATAAGGCCTCGAAATACACTTTCCTTTCTCCAGGATGGTTCCATCATTACGGGATTTTACAGTTCTATGGTTTAAACCGAGAAATAGTTTCTTTCGCGAGATTTTACAAAACCAAGAATAAACCGCATGATAGATCCGAAAATGCACATTACTTTAACCGGGATGCTTTCATTGTCACGGGATTTTACAAGTCTATGATTTAAACCGAGAAATAATTTCTTTCGCGGGATTTTACAAAATCAAGACTAAACCGTAAACAATGTCAGCTTGAAAGTGTTATGAAAACTTTGGTTTCGGTGAATATCTGTTTTAGGGGAACATGCAGCGGTTTTAACAACAATTCTTTACCCAAATGTAGACAACTTCACAAACCATACTAAGTCAAGTAGTATATACTACTTCCCCCTGGAGGTTGACCGTAACACATCAAAGTACACATTTCTCCCCCATGATGGTTTCGAACTTTCGGAAGCATCATAGCGTGTACGACCATTTGCACGAGAAGTTCTTGTCATAAGCAAACATCTTGAAAAATCATGACTGACGCTGACGAATTTTTGAAAGATTTTGCTTAGACTGTGAAGTATCATTGACATTTTGTGTCGTCGAATATCTCATGGGAATTGCTGAAATTGAATCTCCATTGATTCAACGGCTAATAGTAATAACCACACATGAAGATAACCCGATACGGCTAATATCTCATACGTAATACCATGCAAAAACTCTGTAGTCATTTTTCCCGATTGTCGCTCAAGCCGTGAATTTTGTATCCCTTTGTGCATATTCATAGACCAAAATACCATTCTTAGTCCATCTAAAATCAATAATGTATCCAAAAGGTAAATTTCGGATAGCAATTTGTTTACAATTTTACCGAACCATAATACTAATCAACTAATCCAAAACCAATTCCAATGTCCACATTGAGATCCACGAGCCATAGGGTGAAACCTCCGGGCCCAGTCCATACCAGTCCAAGAGACACAAGTTTTCAGTTAACCCAATGAGTTCAGATCATACCCCAAGGCCTAATAGAAGTAATGTTACCCGATCCAACCTAAATGAAACCGGCTATAAAACCTATCTTACCCTAAGTATATGCTCATTATACACTAACCCTAAACACAATCCTCTAAAATCCTCCTACCACTTAAAACGTTTCTCTCACCAAACGTTTTTTCCCATCACAAATCTGAGTAAAACAAGGACTATGCATCTCCTTACCAAACTGATGACATCAACAACAGATCAAACCTTACTAAACCCCATCAAATCATCTCATATTTATCATCTAAAGTAGCTCTCGTCTATCAAGCCGAACACCACATTGTGTTTTGTCTTCCAGATCTTGAGAAATTAAGGTCTCGGGTAAGGTTGTGTTCGTTTGTTAATGTTGTTATTGTCCTTGTTTTGTCTTTAATCGAATCAAAGAAATGGTTAAAACCGATTGGTTTTGATCTTTCTTTAACCTTCGAATATTAACTTGAAGATTTGCCTTCGTAAATGGTCAATGATGATAAAAGTTTCAAGTAAAACCATCTTGAAAAAGGTTGCAAAAAATTGAAACCAATCTGAGATTAGAGTTGTGTATGTTTTTATGTTTAGTCTTGGGAATGAACGAGTGTTGGGGAGAGATATGTGAGGGTCCTTTGGTGAGTCTAGATTAGGATTAGATTTTGTTTGAAGTTGGATGGAATCGGAACTGTTTGATAGTCGATTTTCTTTCGTTTGCTTTTCTTAAAAAAATTCATGGACCAATGATGTTTGATAACTGAGGTCGTGGTGTTTTGGTAATGATGGTCTTGTGGTCGAGTCTTGTTGGTAATTGGTATTTGTAAGATGAGGTCATGGTCAATTTGACGATTCTTCTTCTTCATCTCATTCTTAACAAGTCGCTATATGACACAAGTGCATCTTGACAAGTCGCTACCATGAGTCAAAACTCATGAATAATACAAGTCGCTACCATGAGTCAAAACTCATGACAAGTCGCTTCCATGAGAACAAGTCGCTTTTGACTTTCTAAAAAGTCAACAAACCTCCAAATCGCTTCAGTAATAAATAGACAAGTCGCTTATGAGATTTATTGAATCTGGAGATAGTGACAACTCGCTATCAATTTTTTTTGACTTTTTCCGGCCAGTTTTCTGACCATCTTCATAGAAACCCAGAAAAGTGACAAAAAAATCATCTTTTTGCCTTGTTTGACCACAAGAACTGACCAGTTTGACCATTAATATATTTCACAGATATGGTACTAAAAGACATATGAATGAATAACAAAACTGACCTGGACAAAAACAATGACACAAGACATATATGTAAACGTTGATAAACCATGACTTTTAATATTTGACCAAACTAAAAGGATACAATACTTGTTAACAAACTGTTTTACCACAATACTCGAAAAAAACATTTTCCGACAAAGAAAAATAGTACAAAAAACAGCCACAAACACGATTCAAACCGCAATAAATCATCAAAACACAATAACTATGGCTCTTGATACCAATTGTTGGATCTTAAATATTGTGTTGATGATGATTCGGGTGGCCTTGGTTGGTGATGAATCAAGTATGCCATGGTTTAGAGAGAGAAAGAGATGAGAGGGTGTTCTTGGTAGAGAGTTGTAATACAAAATGAAAAGGTTAGATTATGAGAAGCACCACCCCTTCCAAGGATGGAAGGGGTATTTATAGTTACAAATACTACGTCCTCCTATCGGACTGTGGATCAGGCATACATTGGGTAAAGACCCGTCCTTCCTCCACGGTGTTGCACTAAACTAAACTACGCTAATAACTAACTAATAAACTAACAAATAACGTAACTAACGATATGTCTACGAGCTAACTTATGCTTGATAATATTTGGGGTGACCGATACTTCACTATGGAATTTCTAATTCCTAACAGCAGTCTTGTTTGGTGGCGGTGGCATGGATGATGAAGATCCTCCAGTTTTCTTTTTTCTTTTTGCATTGGGATCCGAATCCTGGTCATCATCTTTCCTCGTTCTTTAGCTTTTCGAGCATCTTCTTTGCAAGGTGTATGAAGTTGTCGTGCAACTAGAAGATAGTAGAGCTTGTCATCTTCCTTGGTAAAAGACGCAGCTCTAACAGCCATTTTCGTGACTAGTTCAGCAATTAATTCTTCTTCGGTAAGGATTGGAGGCTTGACCGGTTTTGTATCCATTGCCACCGGTTTTGTCTCCATTACCACCAGTGTTGTCATGATAACCTGCTTGACCATGTTCTTAATCATGGATTGTGGTTGTCTTTTAAAGAGTTCTCTTGTGACTTCGGGAATGTTTACAGAAAGAAATTCTCGAGAGTAGTTAATGATTTGCTAATTCATTTCTCCCTAAACATCCGTAGTGACAAGCTCCTGAATAGCATCTTTGGATTCTTGAAATGATGACATATGTATATTAAGATCGGTGACCAAGTCGGACAATGTATTAACTTGTTCTTGTAAATGGTTATGCTTTCTTGCCAGGGACTGTTTCACCGCCTTTTGAATTTTGGACTTAGTATGAGACATCCAAGTATCAACCTTCTTCTTAACTGATTTCTTTGATGATTTTGTTGCCTTATGTGTTGGTGGGGGTGATGACTGTGATGATGATTCAGGTTTGGTGGAGGTGTCAAGTGGTGTTTCATAAGACGGTTAAGGTTTGTGAGATGGGTTGTCGACAATATAGTTGTCAGTTTTCTTCTTCAGACGTTCCTCTTCAGCCCTAGCCACTTTTTCTTCAGCCTTTTTGCGTTTTAATTCCTCTTAAGCCTCTAGAACATCATCATCGGTAATCCTTTCCTCCTGATCATGATAATGACCTCCATCGTCATAAATCTCCTCGTCTTCTTGTTGTTCCTATTCCTGAACGGTAATCTTTGTGGTGTCACCCGTGCCCTTACCGGGTTGATTAACTGGATCGGTTTGGATTTGGGTTACAAGAGGTGGTTCCTTGGTAGGTGGAGCACCACTACTAGAACCTCCTACCCCGTTGGGTTGATTAACCGAAAAGGTAGAGGATTGATGTTCCATCCTCTTATGCTTCAAATTTTTCTGAAATATTCTTTCCTCTTCTTCTGAATCATGCTCTAAGCCTAAATCATGTTGTTCTTCTTCAGTGCAAGGTTTTATCCCTTTATCATTCTTGTTGCTCTCTTCAATAAAAGTGTAAGCATCAATATCCTCCTCAAGTTCCGTAAGTGTTGGACTTTTCTGATTCTCTTTCTCTTTGGTAGAGTCATCAATACGAACTTCGCTATAGATCACACATTCATCTGACTCTGTCTCTGAGTCCTCATCATGTTGTGATGTGGGCTCAGGAGAAGGTTCGGGCTTGACCACTTGAGTGGGAATTTTCCTCTTTACCACTCTTTTAAAGATCTTTGACTTTGACTTTGTGGTACTACCTGAGCTTCCAGCTTTCTTCGCTCTGGTTCTAACGGCTGGAGTATGAATAACTTCATCCAAGAACCTGACACGCTGTGCTTGTAGAGCTTCCCGATAATATATGTGTGCAGGAAGTTCAACACCTTGTTTGTGACTGTTGGACCCATGGAACCTAACTAACTTCAGCGTAGGCTCATTCTTCATGGTGTGCTTATTAGGGTCATCAAGTCTCTTAGGAATGTCCTCATGCTTCCTGAGGATATTGTGAATAATCAATTTGATGAAACGGACAAAAGGGATCTTGGTGCCTCCCTTCTTGAGATGCTACATCATATGAGGCTAGCATAGTCAATGTGTTGAACATTGACCATCCCCTAGAATGTTTTAGGTGAGGCAGCTTGGGGTGCTCATGACCGCTCTCTCTCTTCCCGATATAGACTTGGCAATCATGAGGTATAGAGTCCTCCATGGTTGTGGAATGAATTTGACATCAACTCAGAAATAGGTAGAGATTATGCCATAAGTCTCATCATACCCAATGTTAATCAAGAAATCCAGAATCTCCATTTCCGTAGGAATCCTGATGTAGTCAGCTGAAGAGTTGATAGTCGGAAGTAATAGTATCACACGAAGATCATCAACAGTAATCGTGACTTCACGAGTATGTAAAGTGACCTTAACCGCATCTTCTCCATCAATATTCTCTATGGAATGCCAGAACCGATGGATATAGAAGTCAAGGACTGAGGATGACTTAGTGATCATGAATCTGTAGGGGTGCTGAAGAAGGATGTCCACAACAATTCTACACGAAGATTCAGAGCAAGTGAAGTTGTTGAAGTCAATGCGAAGGTTGTTTTTACCAATCACTTTGTCATAACCAGGTGGGAATGTGTTGGCCATAGTGAGTTCCATGGGAGCATTGACATCAGCTTGTTGTGCAGCCATTTTGTGATCTGAAAGACATTAGACACAGAAATAGACATTTACATAAACAGTGTGTTAGCATTAGTCTGTTCATTTTCTAAGTCCTTGTTTGATGTTATTGATGTTGATTTTTGTTACATGTCCAAAGTCACATTTGTCCTTTTTCATGAAGTTGTGATGATAAGTTAAGTGAACGTGTTAGTTTTGATATTTACATACCCATTTATCACTTAAACGCAACATTTTAACATTTGTATGCTTATTCGTAACCTTTAAGACAACATATGATAGTGACTTATTCGTAAGAGTTAACATACTGACAAACAATAACTTATTTGTAACTTGAGTCCTTATTCGTAAAGTTGGATGCTTATTTGTAAGATTAAGTCAAATGCTTTGAGTATGCTTATTCGTAAGATTTACTTACGTGTAAGACATATTCGTAAACATTATGCTTATTCGTAAGAATATGCTTATGTTTACGAATAGTGCTTATTCGTAAGAATAGTACTTATTCGTAACACAGTTCCCTTATTCGTAAGAATAAGGTTACGCGTAAGAATAAGCCTTATTAGTAAGAATATGGCCTTATTCGCAAACCATTCCAAGTTTACGAATTTCTTTCCAAGAAATTCGTAAGTCACTGTAGACCCTTTTTATTCGTAAAAGATTTGTTCCTTTTCAAATAATCCTCCTATTAACCCAAACACTAATTCAATGATTACAGTTCAATACAAACATCATTCATAGCAAAATCATGGCATTTAAACAGTTAAACATTCAAAGAATTCCTTATTCGTAAAGGTCCTTCAACCCTAAAATCCTAATGTTTTGAATAAGAAATCTAGCCATCAAATTCAAGCTTTTTTTGCTTCTGAGTGTTCTTAAGGTGCATATGAGAGATACTAAACACATTTTAACAGTATTTGTTCATAAACTCTAAACTTTTGATTTACAAGATTTTGAAGTTTTTTGTCTAATTAAGTGTTACCAACATATTTATTATCATATCTCAACACTTTCTTGTTCTCAAACAAACATCAAGACACATCATAATACAAAACGCCCAAATAGGTCGTATGAACCCTAATTTCAAAACCAATCAATTGAGGTTTCTGGGCATGATTGGGTTGTGAAAACATGTTCAAGACTCAATATTAAATGCTTTACCATAAAGATTTTCAATAAAAACATGCATAATCAAAAATGCCTAAATCATTCATATGAACGAGATTTAAAAAACTCAATTGTGGAAAATTGATCCGTTGTATCATTGTGATTTCAAAACCATTTGATTATAGTTATCATTGAAACGTTTTAACACTTACAGATTTCGAAAATCACGAACGGATTTAAAGGTGATTTGTGGGTCGTTGATTTTGGTGGGTAAGGAGTAAATGTGTAGCAACAGTGCATTGAATGCTTGTATTTAGTGTGTTTTGTTAAAATTTTGACATCCAAAGTGACACATTTAGTCCCTTAACCACAAAAGTGTTTTAAGCAAAGTCCCTTAACTCACAATATAACAAGGATCATTTTAGCAATGAATTTGACAATACTCCCCCTCGACTTTTGATTTAATGAATTTTATAAACTTTTTGAGTCCGGGGAGGGTATTTAACCATGATACTTTACCAACACATTTGTAAAACAACATATTTTTGGTAACATGCAAGTACAAAGATTTATGAAACCTGAAAGATATGTACCTTTTCCCCCTCAACACTTGTTTGGGAAAAAATTTGAAATGTTCGATAGAAAAAAGTGTTGATGGAAATTTTGTACTTGCAATGTTTGTTTTACATAAAAAGTTAAAATGAAAAGTATTTCTGGATTTTATATGATTTTCTTTTTTTTGTATTTTTTTCGGTAAATATATATAAAAATGGTTTTGGTGTTTGACTTGTCAAGGTAGTTTCAAAAATTCATCCAGCTCTTCTGGAGTCAAACATCGCATTCCAATTCGGTGAACCAAGTCAGCAAATCTTGCGGGTGGCAAGGCTTTGGTGAAAAGGTCCGCCAATTGGTGTTCTGTACCTACAAAGTATAGTTCCACTATTCCCTTCTCCAGATTCTCTTTGATGAAATGGTAGCGAAGAGCAATATGCTTTAACTTTGAGTGTTGAACCGTGTTGCACAAGATCGCAATAGCACTTTTGTTGTCACAGTACACCGGAATCTTGTCGAATACATAACCATAATCCATGAGTTGTGTTCGCATCCAAATGACTTGAGCACAACACGCAGACATGGCTACATATTCTACTTCAGTTGACGACAATGATGTACAACCCTGCTTCTTCGATTGCCATGACACCAGTTTATCACCAAGGAATTGTAAACCACCAGAAGTACTCTTACGTGTATCTAAGCACACTGCATAATCGACATCTGAAAATTATATTAGTTCAAAACCAAAATCTGCGGATACTAGATACCCAAGTTAATGGTTCCCTTGATGTATTGGACAATTCTTTTAGCCTCTGAGAGGTGTTTCTCAGTGGGTCTTGACTAATAACGAGAGCATAGATATACATCAAATACAATATCGGGTCTACTGGCTGTTAGATACATGAGAGACCCAATAATACTATGGTATTTGTTAGGGTCAACCAGTTTCCCATGTAAATCAGTATCCAGTTTACTGGTATGAGTCATTGGTGTATTATAGGTGTCACATGTTTGCATACCACGTTTTTTCAAAATATCAAGAGCATATTTGGACTGACTTAGGAAAATAGAATGGGGTGATTGATGAACTTGAAGTCCTAAGAAGAACGTAAACTCACCCATCATTGATATTTCAAAATTTGTTTTCATTAGTTTTGAAAAAGTATTTGAGTACTTTTTGTTAGAACCAAAAATGATGTCATCCACATAAATATGAACAATTAAAATGTGTGCCTCGTGATATTGAATAAACAGTGTGGGGTCAACAGATCTTTTGATAAAATTAAGATCAAGCAAAAAGGATGATAACTTATCATACCACGCTTGAGGGGCTTGTTTGAGACGATAGAGAGCCTTGTTCAATTTGTAAACATGATTAGGGAACTCTGGATCAACAAATCCTTCTGGTTGGCTAACATACACTGTCTCCTTATGTTGCCCATTCAGAAATGCAGTTTTGACATCCATTTGGTAGACGGTGATGTTCATGTGAGCCGCGAATGCAAGAAAAATCTGTACAATCTCAAGTCTAGCAACCGGTGCGAATGATTCTTCAAAGTCGATACCTCTTCCTGTCTATAACCCTTAGCCACCAGACGTGACTTTTTTCATATGACCGTTCCTTCAACATCTACCTTGTTTTTCCAAATCTATTTTAGACCAATAACGTAGACCTTGTTGTTCTTTCAACCAATTCCCATACTTCTAACCGTTTGAACTGGTTCATCTCTTCTTGCATGGATTTAATCTAGTTTCCATGACTCATTGCGTCCTTAATGTTTTTGGGTTCGGTTGACTGACAATGAGTGCATAAATACAATGTTCTCTGTCAGTGTGAAGGCGTTGTCTGGTTACAACTGGTTGGTTTAGGTTGCCAATAATATTAACAAAAGGATGATCTTTGGTCCATCTGTGTGTTGAAGGTTGGTGTTGATATACATTCTGCAGATTAGGTGGATCCAGATGGATGGTAAAAGATTCAGCTACATCTGGATTGGTCGTTTCAGATGCAAAATGGTTAAAAAACGTTTCCATCATAATCCGCATGTGCAGATACATTGTGGTTAATAGGATCATCAGCTCGGTCATTGTCATTTGAAGCGGTTTGTTCAGCTGTTGTTGGAGATTCGACCGGGGGTGCATCAGCAACAATTGTTGTTGTTTCAGGTGTATCTGGTATTGGAATTTGATCAGGTTGAGCAGCGAAAACAATTGATACATCTAGAGTACGTTGATCAAAATCTTAATTTAATAAATGAGCAAACAACGTTTCCATTTGACGACGAGTGAGTTGAAAGGTTTGGTCAGCTGATGATTCAGGGAAGTTGAGAAGGTTATTTCTGGGTTCTAAGCTGTTTTGCTCAGAAGCCATTTCTGTGAGCTCATCAAAATTAGCATGAATAGTCTCCATAATTTCCTTTGTACGACGATTCCTGATCCGGTATCCTTTAGAGTGTTCATAGTATCCGACAAAGACTCCAATATCAGCTTTAGCCTTTAGCTTTCCAAAGTCATCACGATCATTATTTGGATAACAGAGAGCAACAAATACATGAAAGTGTTTTAAGTTCGGTTTTCTTTTATGGATAAGCTCATAAGGTGTTTTGTTGTGGCGTTTTGTGATCATTGAACGGTTCTGAGTATAGCATGTAGTTGAAACAGCTTTTGCCCATAAGTAATCTGGAAGTTTAGCATTTATCAACATCGTTCGTTCAGCTTCCACTAACGTACGGTTTCGTCTTTCGACAAATCCATTTTGTTCGGGTGTTCTTGAAATTGATGTTTGATGGTCAATTCCAACTTTCTCATAATATTCCCATAGAGTTTGATTCACAAATTTAGTTCCTTTTTCTGTTCTGACTTGTCTGACCGTTTTACGAAGCTGAACTTGAATTTTCGTATGAAAGGTGATGATCATTGGTGGAGCTTGATATTTACTTCAAAGGAAATAAACCCAAGTCCATCTGGAGTAGTCATCAACGATTATAAGAATGTATCGTTTGCCATTAATCGTCTGCACATGCATCGGACCACACAAATCCATGTGAAGAAGATGAAGAACATGTTGAGTACTGTTTTCAACATTCGAAGGAAAATTTGCACGAGTGCTTTTTCCTTGTTCACAAGTTGAGCGTAAGTGGTCTTTTCAATACCGAAACCTTGGAAGACCGTCAACAAGTTTGTGTCGTGCAAGATCGGTTATGGTTTTGAAGTTCAAATGTGAAAGTATCTTATCCCACAACCATGATTTTGTAGATGTTGCTTTAGAGAGTAGAAAAATGGGAGATGAGGCGACCATGTCTTGCAATGAGATTGGGTGGTTGTGATGAACGTCTTCCTGACATGAGATTGTTTCCTTGTAGATCACGGATGAAACAAGTTTCTTCCCGAAAAGCAACTTCCAAATCACCATCACAAAATTGACCGACTGATAAAAGATTATGTCCAAGACCTTCCACATAATAAAATATGCTAATTTCGATGTTCCCATTGATGTAATCTTCATAGCCCATAATAGCAGCGAAGTGATCATTCCCGAACTTGACAGTGCCAATGAACTTTGCAAAAAAGTTTGATAAAAGTTTGAGGTTTCCTGTCATGTGCCAGGAACAGCCGCTATCAACAATTCAGAGAATGATTTGTGTCACCTGAAATACACACAGATGACACAGGTGGAATAGAGGTAGAGGTGGAACCCATAGAGTTAGAGGTTCCATGACAGTCACAGTTGAAGCACACATGTTAATAATTCTGGGTAACCATTTAAAACCAGCTGTACTTTGTAACCATCTCTGCCAAGTCCAACTAGTATGTGATTTTGTCTTAGTGAATGCACTAGGTGATGGTATCTTCCTAGGAGGTGATGATGGAGCTATGGGTGCATCAATGATATTCTCAGAAACTACAAGAGGCGGTTTTCCTAGCACAAACTTAAAAGCAATAGTGGGCCTAGAGGTAATGCCATTTGTAGATTTCCGACTACAAGACAAGATAGGTTTAGCAACACAATTATTATGACAACCAGAAAACATAATTTTACGACATATACACAAAAAGCTTCAAACATAACATTCAAAGTACTTAGATATTCAACATTTGTTACATTTCCTTTTCTATTACATTTGTCTAACAAAATATCTAAAGCAGGTGCAACATGTGTTTTATTCAAAGTCCTAGCATGATCGTCTACTTCTTGGGCTTTTATTGTTCCACTTTTACGTTTCAAATTCCTATTCTTCCGTTGATTGCTCTTAGGCTGTGAATTGCTAACGCTAAAAGTGGAGGCAACTACTCCTGTAGAAGTGGAAGGAATCACATTAGTATCTTGTTTTTTGTCAATGGGTTTCCTAGTATCAACTTTAAACATTCCAGGTACAAGAACATTTGTGTTACTAGATTTCGTAAGTTTCACCAATTCCTGTTTCAACTCAATGATAGTGTGTTCTAATTCCTGATTTTTTGAGCGTAAGTGTCCATTTCTATTCATTATATCATGGGTGTAAGCAATGTACTGGTCATGATCTGTTGATGCTTTAGCATGTGTCTTTTTGAGCAAGTCAAATATGGTTCCGTATTCCTTTTTGACTTTTTCAATTTCTTGATCATACTTTAAAAGTTGACATTTCAAAGACGCATTTTCATCATCCAGTCGTTCGAGTTTTGGTTCAAAAGATTTTTCACTCGACTGGTAGAGTGTGGTTTTTAAAGCAATTTTACGATCAATACAATCATTTTGACACCAATGAAGACGACGTTTTACTTCAGAAAGTTGGTTTAACAAACGCTCATTTTCAGCTTTCAAAGTTTCAATTTGAGACACATTATCATTTTCCTTATCAACAGTATCAACAATAATATTATCACAAGCAGATGCAGCAGTATAATACAACACAATCGATATAGTATCAGCACATATAACATCTTCCAAGAGTCGATCAACATGATTTCGATAAATTTTATTTTTCCTTTTTGTTTTCAAAATGATGTTTCAGTTTCATTGAATTTTTTTTTCATTTGTCCAACTTCATTCTGAAGTTCCTGTTCCTAATATGTTGCACACATACGCAAATTATGAACATGTAGTAAAAGTTGTTTTTGAAAGATTTCTCATTGTTCTTTGGCATAAGCCGATTGAAAAGTCGCAGCTTTTATTTCAGAATTACGTTCAATTGCATTTTCCAAAAGTTTAATGTCAGACATGAATGTATCAAAATATTTAAGAATTTGACATCTTTCGGGTAATGGTGTGATTTCACTCAAAGAATGTAAAGGAACATCAATTTGTGCAACTGGTTTAACAGGAATAACGTCAGCTGAGGACTCATTAATATGTGTGATAACACAAGTTGTGTTTGTTTTATCCGGCTGGGGAACAAAAGATTTTGAAATATGAGGCGCTTTTGAGTAATCAAAAGGCTTGTTATATTCAACATTTTTCATTTTTAATCGACTCTCTTCTTCCGCACCCTGTTCCTCTTCAAAATTATATTCAACAACACGCACAATTGATTCATCAAGCAGATATTTTACACTATACAACTTTGGATTGGCGTTGAATACTTTATGTAAAAAATAGTTTGTTATCAGCAAGATTTAGCCCATATCCATCTGGATTTGGCTTAAAAGTGAACTTTTTGATTGTTGTGATTGACTCACCATGTTTATACACAACATTTTGAAACTCGTTGATTTTGTTTTACAAATCAACAATTTCATCTAGATACAGATCAACTCGCTTCCTTGAATTTTGTTTGAATTATGAAAAATCATTTTGACACGAAGACAACTCAAGCTTGGGTTTTTGAATTTCCGAAGTGAGAATGTCAACGTGTTGTTTGTGTTCAAATTTTTTTTGATCCATTTGAGAAATCAAATCACTTTTGGAAGAAACTAGTTCTCGTATATGTCTTTCTAAATCTTGTTCTTTTAGATATGAGTTTTGAAAAGCGACTTCAAAACTGTGTTCTCGGTCTTTTTTTTTAATTTTCAAGTTGTTTCTTATAGCATTCAAGTTCCTTGGTCAATAATGCAACTTTTTCACGAAGATTTCCATTTATCTCATTGTATTTCTCAACTTGAGATTGGGTGGTTATAAGTAAGGTCATAAGCTATGGATCTGGATTAGATGAAGTTTCAACTTGTTCAACGTGAGTATCAACATATTCAACAGTGGGATCATCAAATGTAACCACGGGGTCAACTTGATCATCAAATGTACCCATGGGGTCAACTTGATCATCAAATGTAACTACGGGATCAACTTGACTATCGTCTTGATGAGATGTTTATGGCTCATTTTGAACACTTTCCTCCTTGTCGGATGCAGATGCAGGCGGAGATATCAGATCCTGTATGAAGCACATATTGGGATCTGGTACCTGAGACAAGCCATCAGTATCATAAACTAGGCCCATATCACTCATGTGAAGTTCTTACATGTTTGCCATTAACATTACAGCTACGTTAGCTTTCAAGTCCTTCATATCATCATCAGATTCGGCATTGGTCATGAAGCTTTGTTCCTTGTCTGTAAGAGTTCCACCAACTTCATCTTTAAGAACCAAGAGTAAAGCCTCCTTGTGATAATAACTTCCTCTGTTTCTTGGTTTTGGACACGCATTAGCCAGATGCCCCTTTTCATTGCAGTTATAGCATCGAAGACCAGTATTCCATTCTGAACATTCCCTTGCTCAACAATTTGAACCCTTTACTGAGGAGCAGCCATATTGTTCCTACCAGTAGCATTATACCCAAGTCCACTACCCATGTAGCTAGCATTTCCCATCGGACATCCATTGTTTGTGTTCTGAACTTCAACCCTTCCATTCTGAACAACAGCTTGATTCCTTGTATTGGATGAGGTACGAAGACGATTGTTGGATTTGTTTGAAAATCTCCCGAAGGCACGAGCAATTAGTGCAAATCCTTGACTCAACGTATTGAATACATCTTCATCATCATTCTGTGTTTCACTGTAGAGTGTTGAGTCTGAGTTGTTGTAGTACGAAACCAGTTAAGTATCATTTAATTGTTGTGAAGGATCATAAGGAGTGATCTGGGCGGATGGTGTCTACTTAGTAAAGTCTTGTTTTTGCTCTGGGAATTGAGGAAATTGTGGTGCACAAGACTGAGCAATCAAAGCATGTGAATTAGCATTAGGAAAAGGTGCATAAATTCCATAGAGAGCTTGATCTTTGTCCACTTCCTTCTGATGGTGCTTCAGATAATCATACAACAACCCGTATTTTGCATTCTGAAGGGTCTTATCTTGACGTATGAATGTGACATACTTCTCCCAGTCCGGACCTAGACAACTTAGAAACTTTGTGTTGATTGCAATTCTTGGCAAAATTATGTTGTGTCTATCAAAATCATTGATGATGTTTGTGAACTGGTGATAGTAGAACTCCAATGACTCCCCTTGATCAATCATGAATATTTCATAAGCTAGGTAATGTTTTGATTCCATGTCTTCCTGATTGAGTTCAGTGCCTTCCATTAAGGGTGAACATGTTTCCACATATCTTTTGCAGTTTTCTGAGCATCAACACTGCGAAGAATCGGATTAAGCAATCCCAGAAGAATGTATTCCATTTCAAGTCATCAGCTTCTTGGTGAAGAATCTGTTCTGCATTGAGTTGAGACTCAACGACAGTTGTGGTAGTGTCATCCCTTGGTGGATTAGCCGTTGGATCACCGAGAATTATCATAGTAGGCATTTGAAAAGGACCTTCAAGAATGACCATCTTCAAATATTTTCCATCAGGTTTTTTGAGATCACATAACCTAAAGAACCGACTAACCCATTTAACATAGTTTCCTGGAGTGAGCATTGAAGTTATATCAAGAGATCCAGCTTCATGAATGGATTGTTGGCTACTGATAGCCTCACACATCTTTGCAAACCAATGAGGTTCATTCTGTGTCACAATTGATGCATGCATAGCATATTTAGCTGGGAAGTGATATTGAAAGTAGTTTGCATATTGAGGTTGTTGTGGAGGGAATTGTTGTTGTTGTGGTTTTGCATATTGATGTGGTAGATAATGTTGTTCTGGTTGTTTCGGGAATTTTGGTTGAGGATATTGTTGTTGTTGCTGAGGATATTCGTGAGGAAAGTAGTTGGAATATGGTGGTTGAGACATCTTTAAACTTGTGTTGATGATGGATCTTTGTAGATGATTGAAACGTGATTTGTTTGTTGAAAGTGTTCTTATTCATAAAAAAAACTCCTTAGTCGGAAGGTTGATGTAGCTTACTTATAAACTGATCCTAGTCGTAAACTTCCTTCTTAGTTGTAAGATGATCTTACTCGTAAACCTTGTGGCTTAAACGTAATCTTTTTCGTAAACTCAAGACTTAGTCGTAAAGAACCTTACTCGTTAGAAAATATCTTATTCGTAAATTGTTACGCGTAAGTGTTGACCTTATTCGTAAGAATAGGTTAAAAACCAAACTATTTCAAACTTGTCGAAGTAAGAGAGATATCCACAAGTCGAAGTGTTTTACAAGCTTATCCAAGCAAGAGAAACACGGAGTCACAAATAACTCTAATGATTCTGGAGAAGATTCCTTATTCGTAAGATTTCTTATTTGTAAACTCTTACCTTGTTCGTAAATCTTAGTCGTAAGATTAGGGTATTCTTATTCGTAAGATAAGGGTTTAAGGTACTCGTAAGAATAAGGTATTAGCTTATTCGTAAACTCACCAGAAATGACCAAACGACTTTTTAAGCTCTAAAACGCGGTGTACACTCGATTCTTTTCATGAAACAGCTTCAATAACACTTAAATAACTAGAAGGTTTTGAACTTTATCAACCAAAGTGAAATTTCTGCTTATTCGTAAAATGTGATGAACAACAAGAAACGAGTGAAAAACGAGTAGAAACACGTAAAATTCCAAACTTTTTGCCTAAATTAAGATTCTAAACACTATAGTAACCTTAAAACTTTCCAAGCTTTAAGATTGGAGTGCAAAAATCAATGTTTACGCGTAAGAAATGGTGATGTACGAGAGAAACTTACATATAACCAACCAAACTTCAACAAAAACGTTTCAAACAACTAGATGGCGATTGATACAACTGTTAGGTCACCAAAATATGATTACACAAGTATGTTAAGATGTAAATAGAAAGAGATGAAGGAAGGAGATGGCGGATTCTTCACACACACAATATTAAAAAATGTTTATGCATAAATGAGAAGAACCAACACCCTCCTAAGAGGGTTTACATAGTATTTATAGGCAAGGGAGCTAGGGAAACACTTATAGTCCCTTCTCTTTTTCGTTTGGGCCTAAGCATAGGCTCATGGGCTTACTACATAAGTCTAGCACTTAATACAAACATATAAGCTTAATTAGCAACCTATTACAATATTGATGCAGGTTTTACTAACCAGGTTTTAATATTTATAATTACTCGTTATACCAATGGTTTTGATAAGGCTTTAAAATGTACCTTTTTGAGGGGTCGTTTAATCCCTTATTTGATCACTTTTGTATCCATTATTACTTAATATCGTTCCTTTTCACTTTTTAGGTATCTTGAAGGCAAAATGCTGGAATGACACTTATTCGGACGAAAAGGCGCGAATATACAAAGAAAATGGCCAAATTCAAGAATCGAGACACTCAGGCTGCTGGAACTGAAGGAGACGGTGTCAGAAGTTACAAGTGACGGCGTCAGGCACAACTAGTGACGCCGTCGGACAACTTTTGTGACTGTGCAGTAGCCAAATTGCTCATTTACAAGTGACGGCTTCAGGTTTTAAAAGAGTAGGGCGTCGCAACTCAGACGGCCTAGATTAGATCCAGACGACGTCAGAGACTGAAGGGGATGGCGTCACAAGCATAAGGTGATGCCGTCGCAAGACTAACGTGGCCAAGACGAAACCCTAATAACGGCGACCCGACGACGTCACAAATCAAAGGGTGACGTCGTCGCATGTGTAATCTTATATATAGAATCCTAATTTTTTAGTTTTCAGTGTGTAGTCTTTGGAGTAAAAACCTAAACCGAACCAAGGCTGTCTTGTACAGTATTTTAGGGTTCCATACCCTATCTTACATCAAGATAAGTGTTGTACTTCATTAATTCAAGTATGTCTTCAATTAATTGTGTGTATGCTTGCATGTTTCCCATGTCCGGCTAATTTACTTGTGTGTTTGCTTAGGGAATATGAAACTTAATTATTCAATATATTGATTGGTTGTCTCTTATCTTAATCATTAATGATCTAGTATTGTGATAGATCATCCGTTGTGTAGTTAATGCTTGATTAATCTTTGTGAACCTTAGCTTATAGTACCTAGATTCATTGTAGGGTAAACCATCCGAAGAGTACCTTAGTGTTAAGTTTATAAATCCTAGAGATTTTGTAGGCAATAACCTTTGGTAGTTTCAAAGAGTTAGGGATAAACGCATACCCTACGACCTTAGACACACAACGCGATTAAGAATAAGGACGTGACAATTCAAACATCAATAGGAGATAATTAAGGAGTAATAAAACCTAAGTAAACACATCTTTAAATCATCATACGAGCACACAATAATTAGACATAGACTACATACACCTTAGATTAGATAATTAGACGAGTAGAGTAATCGGTAGAAATACCAACCCTCAAATCCAATACCCCGAGATTCGTACCTTTCCATTTCCTAAAAACATAAAAAGATAAAAAATAATCTTCCTCAACCCCAACCTTAGCGTAGTAACTTCCCACTAGCATTCCTATTCCCCTAGAGAACGATATCAATTCCCGTGGCTTACCCTAATACTACACTAAAACGATTAGGTTCACTGCCTAGGGTGTTGAAAAACTTGCTCAACGAAAACGAAGTTCCTTTGACCCCTTACGACGCGTGTAGCATTATCAAGTTTTTGGCGCCGCTGCCGGGGAATAGAATAGCTAGTTAGGAGTCCACCTCATTTAGGTTTCCTTGCTTGATTCCTATCAAGTAAGCTTTTTTCCTAATTTTTAGCTTTCTCATAATCTATCCCCCTTCTTCGTAACCTTCGTTCGTAACCCGATCACTTTTCATCATGGAAGGTGATTGCTCATCAACCAACAACCCACCACTAAATAAACCCCTTTCAATCAAAAACCAACCTAATGACCAACACAACCGCCGAAACCGTTATGTGAGTAGAAACACTTACCTTCAAGATTTGCAAAAGATATTTGATAGTACAGTTAGGGATGCTGTTGAGAAAGTGGTCAGCGCCTCTGTAATTGGCTCCATGATCGATAGCAATTCCGAAAATGGCTTAGTGAATAGAAACGTGAATGAGGATGATAGTGCTTATTTCAATCTTTACCCCACTAAGGTAGAGGTTGCTTACCATCAATACATAATCGATAATCCCCGATCACCCATCTTTAGGATATGTCCAAAGATTAGGAGAGGAAATCCTTGGAACCTCAAAATTCCTTGTATTATAGGATATAGGAATGTCGAACATGCTTACATAGATACGGAATCTCCCATTAATGTGATGTCATTAGCTGTATACAATGACATTATGAATGAGCGACTTAAGATTAGGAGAGACCTTAAGTATCCATGTGGGGTTTGCAACTTTGTGGGAAGGGTCAAGGATGTACACGTCTTTATAGGAAATTTCACCTACCTAGTTGATTTTATAGTCCTAGAAGACATTGGATGTGTCATTAACTATAGCTTATCCCAAGTAGTGCTAGGAAAACCGTTTGTTGAAACATCTAAAATGAGCCATAACAAATATGACGGAACGGTTAGATTTAATGAAGGGAAGGAGGAGATCACTTATAGGATGCCTTGGAAGACGAATGAATATGGCCATTTATCCCTTTTTGAACGAGACAACATTAGAGCTTTTGAGGAAAAAAGCAAGGACGATGTTGAGAAAGGTTTTTAATTCATGTGGGAAAGAAGGAGGCTTTATTCTAAGGATTGTTTGACCCTAGGGCCTAGGTATAAATTCGATGAAAATTTTGTCGACATGATAGAATTTTCATTGAGAATGCAAAACGAGACCACGTAGGGGCACGACTTCGAGTCTAGCTACAAGACTCATAAATAAAGAAAAGCGCTTCGTGGGAGGCAACCCATGCTTAATTGTTTGCTTGTTTGTGTCGTGTATCTTTTATTGATTGTTTATTCTCATGTTTAAATTTGTAAAAATGCTTTATTTTGTCTTTAACCTCGTCTTAATTGCATATAAAGGTATTTTACATAAGGGATAAGTGTAGGGAGGATTACACACGTTTTCAAAAGAAACGTAAATATGAGAATTTCAATTAATTAAAAGATATACATGTGTGTTTGTTCGAGTCAATGTATCGAGTCATAATGGATGTTTTGCTAGAAAATTTTCAAGATTCTAAAGATGTAAATTTTCCAGAATTTTTTTTCCAGAAAATCGCAGACCAGTTTTTGTCAGGATAACCTGACGGCGTCAGGATCGCAACCTGACGGCGTCAGGAAGGAGCAAAAACAACTGATTACTTTTTCTCGTTTTATGAGCTACTTATAAATTTTTGGAATTTTCCAGGTCTTAATTTTCCAGAAATTCTGTAAACATCCATTCTACAAGCATTATATCTTATTTAAGTCTGGAATTACATCTTGTTGAGATTTTTGTTTGTTCGGTTTGATGCGTTGGGTTGTCTGTTTTCTTAAAGTGTGTAGGTTTTATTTATCAAGAAGAAAATACAAAAGATTGGAAGAAACTTTTAACGCATACATTCTTTTTGAAGAAAGATTTAACCACTACTTCACATGGATCCTACCAAGCTAATCAGGGGAGTACTAGTTTCTTTCGTCTTTTATAACCTTCCATTATCATAACTTTGATACTTTCGGGGAACATTGGGGACAATGTTCAGTTTAAGTGTATGGAGGAAAAATAAAACGGGAACTTTGAAACTATGCTTATCCTTGAATATTTGCTTTGTCCAATTGCATTTGTGTAATAAACCATGAGAGATATCGGTTAGGGTAATTTTGGCACCAAATTTAAAATTTTTCATGACATATAGGAGTGGGCCATTAGTCTTAATAAGGCGTCTCATGGATAGGAAATTATATGACTAGCACAAAAAAACCTTTACCACGTAAATTCCACCCAAAATGTGAGGATCGCCCTTAGATTAGTAGGAATTAAAGCATTCATCTATAATGCTTAGAGTGTGAACCGGTAGTATAATAGATTCTAGAACTTGTTTTGTGATGCATTCCGAGATCGCTAGTAAGACTACACTTGTGTAGTTAAGAATAACTAAATGATAAGAGGCATTAGGATAACCCTTGTTTGATACCCATAATATAATTACCTCTTCCACATCGGTTGAGTAATTCCCCCACACCTTTGCGCTGTACTCCTCTTTAGTACACGATACCCCTAGTTAACCCCTCAGAGCCTATCCTTTTCACGGTTCTCGTGATGTTTCGGTTTTCAGGAATATCAATGAAGAGCATTGTTTACACCCCACCCCCAAATGTACACCCAAATCGCCTTAGCCTACCTTTTATGCACTCACTTTTAGTGCATTATTGTTATCACACTAAACCCTTAGTTCAATTATCTAGTTGCTTGCATAAGTTGCTAAGTCGAGTCATATCCTTTGTACACAGTTTTGGGACGATTGGGACTCATGGGAAAAGTTAAATTTTATGAGATGACGGGAAGGGAACGTTAAATTCAAATTCCCTTTATTTGCATAATAATGTACTCCAAGTGTTTTGATCTTTTCAATTCAGGTCAAATTAGTGTTAGAGTAATAAAAACTCAAGTGTAAGGATGTGCCTATAAATCCTTATCATTTTGATGTTACCGTAGAGGATGGTAGAGTAAAAGTGTATGGAAAAAAAATCGAAAAAAAAAATAGAAAAAAGATAAAAAGAAAAAAATAGAGTGTTGAAAAAAAAATAAATAAAAAACATACGGGCTACCATCTTACATCTATCTTTAATTTTATGTTTGTTTATTTCAGTTATCTAGAGTTTAGAGTGTCGAGTCTTGGCTTAGCAACGCCATTCTTCGCATGCTTGTAACATAAAGATTTTTGACTTGCCACCACTAAATAGCCTATCCCACCGAACCCTTTGTTTCCCTACCGTAAGCCTAACGTTACAACCCTTTAAAAGACCTCTTGGATAGTCTTTCCTAGGTGCTTACGCTAAAGCGATGGAGGTTTGATCTAGTCTCAAGCCTATGGTAATCTATGTACTAGGACCGGTTAATGAGTGTTTATCTTCCATTTCCAACTTGTTGTATTTCATATACACCCGAGAGATGTGAGTATCCAAACACCCCGTGTGAGATGCTAGTATGTAATTTCCGTGCTTGTTATGACTTTTGCGGAGCTTATATGTGTTGTGAATCATTCTAAACTAATGCTTCATGACCTCTAACTTATAAATTGATTGGCTAAAAGCACATTTGCTTAAGGACAAGCAAATACCAAGTGTAGGGATATTTGATAACGTTTTAAAATGTACCTTTTTGAGGGGTCGTTTAAGCCCTTATTTGATCACTTTTGTATCCGTTATTACTTAATATCGTTCCTTTTCACTTTTTAGGTATCTTGAAGGCAAAATGCTGGAATGACACTTATTCGGACGAAAAGGCGCGAATATACGAAGAAAATGGCCAAAGTCAAGAATCGAGACACTCAGGTTGCTGGAACTGAAGGAGACGGCGTCAGAAGTTACAAGTGACGGCGTCAGGCACAACTAGTGATGCCGTCGGACAACTTTTGTGACGGCTCAGTAGCCAAATTGCTCATTTACAAGTGACGGCTTCAGGTTTTAAAAGAGTAGGGCGTCGCAACTCAGACGGCCTAGATTTGATCCAGACGACGTCAGAGACTGAAAGGGACGGCATCACAAGCATAAGGTGACGCCGTCCCAAGACTAACGTGGCCAAGACGAAACCCTAATAAAGGTGACCCGACGGCGTCACAAATCAAAGGGTGACGTCGTCGCATGTGTAATCTTATATATAGAATCCGAATTTTTTAGTTTTCAGTGTGTAGTCTTTGGAGTAAAAACCTAAACCGAACCAAGGCTGTCTTGTACAGCATTTTAGGGTTCCATACCCTATCTTACATCAAGATAAGTGTTGTACTTCATTAATTCAAGTATGTCTTCAATTAATTGTGTGTATGCTTGCATGTTTCCCATGTCCGGCTAATTTACTTGTGTGTTTGCTTAGGGAATATGAAACTTAATTATTGAATATTGATTGGTTGTCTCTTATCTTAATTGTTAATGATCTAGTATTGTGATAGATCATCCGTTGTGTAGTTAATGCTTGATTAATCTTTGTGAACCTTAGCTTATAGTACCTAGAGTCATTGTAGGCTAAACCATCCGAAGAGTACCTTAGTGTTAAGTTTATAAATCCTAGAGATTTTGTAGGGAATAACCTTTGGTAGTTTCAAAGAGTTAGGGATAAACGCATACCCTACGACCTTAGACACACAACGCGATTAAGAATAAGGACGTGACAATTCAACCATCAATAGGAGATAATTAAGGAGTAATAAAACCTAAGTAAACACATCTTTAAATCATCATACGAGCACACAATAATTAGACATAGACTACATACACCTTAGATTAGATAATTAGACGAGTAGAGTAATCGGTAAAAATACCAACCCCCAAATCCAATACCCTGAGATTCGTACCTTTCCATTTCCTAAAAACATAAAAAGATAAAAAATAATCTTCCTCAACCCCAACCTTAGCGTAGTAACTTCCCACTAGAATTCCTATTCCCTAGAGAACGATATCAATTCCCGTGGCTTACCCTAATACTACACTACAACGATTAGGTTCACTGCCTAGGGTGTTGAAAAACTTGCTCGACGAAAAGGAAGTTCCTTTGACCCCGAACGACGCGTGTAGCGTTATCAGGTTTACCCTAATGCACTAACGGGCAGTGTACCCGGTCGTGTGTAGTGTAGTATTTTGGTAAAACTGAGGTCGTCCCAAGAGCTATGTGTGCGGATTTAAACTAATTCTAGGTGTCACAGATTTTAATATGATTTTGATATAATTAACTACTAAAGCGAATAAAGATGAAGGTTGTGATCAATAGAGGAGAGAGGTGATAACCTAGTTACTCATCCTAAGTAGTAGTGTTTATGTCTAATTACTTTCAATTACTTCAGGTGGGGTCAAAGTCGCTAGGACAGCATTTAGTCAGTTAATCCTAACCTATCAGCAAAGGGTCCCACTGGAGAAATCAGGTGCCCCGTCATAAGTCCAGTTGTTCTTAGTCCCCTAAGCCAAGTCATTAAGTACCGCTACATGCGAGATTCATAATAGTGAGTGCCCGGGTGCTAGCACCTTAACCACTCACCCCCTATTTCTTAAGTTCATCCAAACGGTAGGTGATCAGCTGGTCAAATCGCACATGTAGAAAGGGTCGTCAGTTGGTCATATCTTACCCTTCCCGTCTTAGTCTACTTACTTTGGGTCAGTTAGTCATATCCTAAGTAACTAGCCTCTACCGCCATTTAAAACTACCGAAACAAGGCTAGCTACCAACAAACTATGCATGCATACACTTAAAAATAATTATACGGAAGCAATGTAAACGCAAACAAAACAATTAAGGAATCATAACTAGGCCAGTACCTAGAGGTGCTTAGCCGCTCATATTAACTATAACAATCGATTCAATGTTTAACATTACGAAATACATGAATTGAAAGTAAAGAAAAGATAAAAATCTAATGCTTATCGTAGGGGACTGATTTATCCCTTGGAGATAGCTCCGTATGCTCCTCTAGATCTGCCTTCGACTTCTACTCACGTTCACTTTGTGTTGTGTGTGAAATGGGATGCTTTGAAATGCTGAAAATCGTGGGGTGTTTATAAGCCAGATCTGATTACGGCGTAACTAATTATAAGAGTTACGCCGTAACATACAATTCTTCGTAATTTGCACTAATAATGCTGGTTATGGCGTAACTATGAAAAGGGTTACGTCGTATCTTCAATAAATCTTGGTTACACCATAATTGATGCAATAGTTACGGCGTAGCTTGCAGCGGCGCGGAACCTCATTTGACCTAGTTGGTTACGTCGTAATCTTTGGGAGAGTTACGTCGTAATCTTCTGTTGAGTTGGTTTTCTGAGCCACGCCTTAGTTACGGCGTAATGTGAGAGAGGAGTTACGCCGTAACTGCTTCAAAATGAGCACACTATGATATATCTTCAATAAATCTCTAAATCCGCGTCTCTTTAGCTCCAATGCTCGTAATTTACCTAAAAGTGAAATATAAAGGAAAACAAGCGTAAATTCATATAAATGATATAAAATACGAGCATTATCGGGGGAAATTGACACTTAATATTCAGGACTATTTGATGCTATAAAATATCCCCCTACTTAAACTCTACTTGCCCTCAAGTAGATCTTATTAGATAGATTCCTAAGGAGATATCTCCCAATACCTGGAAAATATAAGTTTACAAATCCCTTATGCTAGAATAAAATAAAGTCAAACACCTCACGAAATGGGAACAAAACACTCAAATCTCTCAACTATTCAAAGCATCAATTTCAGGGTGATCACTCATTGCACAGTCATAGCATGTATTCTATCATAAGCTTGGTGGTTACACAAATCTCCACCACTAGAGTTAAGGACAAAACAATTCTCGAAGGCAATATGGGTAGATACGACAAAGGTTAAGGGTGATTTGTCATTACTAACATGTCACGGCGAAGTGGACAAAATCAATAATACATGACCAAATCCATGGCCAAGACATCAAAGATTGCTCGATGCATTACCTAGACACGCTTCATGACTAAGGGTAGGATAAGACATGGGATAAAATTGGTGTAAAACAAAATCAAGCAAATAGTCTAAATCTACAACTAAGTCATCATCACTTACCGTTTGCCCAAAGTTCAAGTTTCGAAGTCAAGAAACCGGATCATGATATAATCAGGTAGATGTGCCATTAGAGGACGTCATGATGAGCACACTTCCAACTTCATTCTTCAAATGTGACCGAGGTGGCCTCCTCGATACTAAATCTATAATAAGCTCATAACAAAAGTGCTTATAACATCACACTTTACAATCACTAAATAACAATAATTATAACTATATTTTTTTTCTTTTTTTTATACATAACATACTAACATAACATCCCCCCACTTGAGATGAACAATGAGGATTTGGGGGGTCTTCATTGATCTTTAAGGATATGTCGTCGACGAGAGCATGATTCCCGAACCTTTCTACTTGAACCTTTAACTTAGGCAAATGATGACTTTCCAATTACAAATAAGACTACAGGGAAGGCTAAGGTGTAATGGTGTATCAAAACAATATGCTGGGTGAACAAAATGAAAGGAATGGCTCAGAAGGGTGTATCTAGGGGTATCTTGCACTAAAGGTGAGTGCAACAAAAGGGTTTAACATGAGGGTCGAGAAGTCGAGGTGACTAATTGATAGACACACAATGATAGGCTATATGGGTGATAATCCTATAATACTGCCTTCTTAAACTGAAAGTCCAAATACATCGAGCTAACTCAACATACCTCATCTATGGTCTCGAAATTATGTAAAGGCCAAGTTCTAAAGTTTACAAGCTACCGGCACATTCATAATTTGGTGGATTTGGGGTAAAATTTGGAAACAGATAAGGCTAATCTCACCATATAATATCAAGGGTTATAATGTGCTCGGTTAAGGTCTAATCTAGTTAGGTTAAGAAAAACATGTCAAAATTTTAAAAATGGCATAATTTTTCAAAATAAACTAGAAAAACGAGGGCAATAAAGTTCAAGAGACAATTCTACTCCCGTCCCCCCACTTGAATTGTACAAAGTCCCTTTTGTACTAAGCGTTAAATAAAGGTGAAGAGAAAAGTAGAATTAGAGCAAGAATTTCCATGAAATTTGCTCCAAAAAGAAAGAAGGACCACGAAAGAGTCGTGCCTTCGCATAAGCATCCACGAGCAAACTTCAATCCCTGAAATCACACTACCGACAAGAATGATTCTAAAAAGAAAAAGAAAAAAATGAAAAAGAAATCTAACTCACTTTCCTAGGAATCAAGGTTGCATTTAGCGTATGCAACAAGCCTTTTAAACCACTTGGTGTCCCAAGTGGACAAGTGTAGTCTCGTGGGGCTTACAGGGAACATACCCACAAAGTTCATTTGAAAACTAATACAAGGTTATTCTGTTTAAAATGAAATGAGTGTTACAGAGGGTAGTTACGTCGTAACTCCCATAAGGAGTTACACCGTAATTAAGCAAAACCTGACAGGGGTGAGGCTACGGCGTAACCATAGCTGGGGTTACGCCGTAATGGGTAATGCTTCTGACTAGTTCTGCTGCTCAAAGGCTTGTTACAGCGTAACCAGGATAGTGAGTTATGCCATAACTCTGGTCGGATCAGCATGATGCAGCAACAATTTTTCTTCGTTTCCCTGCAAAAATGTTTAAATACACAAAACCCAACAGAAATGAAATAAAAAAAAAGAAAGGGATAATTCGGGTTGTCTCTCGAAAGAGAACTTTTCTTTATTTACGAGTCTTTAAGTTAGACTCTGTTAGTACAATTTATGCGATGGGTGGTAACAGATGTAAATATAACTTATCGGACTGGGGCGACAAATGTCGACTGGGTTGGTCTTGTACTAATTCAAGTAGTTTGAATGAGATCTCTGCACAAGAAAGGTAAACCGTTAGTCTTACCGTGGGGACGGACCCCAGGATTAGACTCCGGCGTCAGAGTAAGTACACATTCTTGAGAGGGAAAGTAGAGGTGTGTGTGTGTAATTATGAGAGAGAAAGTTGTACCTTGTATGGGGATTAGAGCCCCTTTTATAGGCGAGGTTTGCCGCTGGGGCTTCCTAGATTCTCTCATATAGTGGTTAGTTGCCGGAGCCGGACCCTTGGCGGACAAGAGTTCCGTTTTAATCGTGGATGCGGATGTAAGGGGTCTAACGGTTGAAGGTTCAGCCCGTTATGTGCCTTGCGCGCATCTCAAAGCCTAGACCATAGCTAATTTAGCCATTGGGCTTATTGTAGGCCTAGGATTTGTATTCTTTGGGCTGAGCCCAGTATGTGTATAGTGTGTATTGGACCTCGTGAGCCTGTAATACATACTATATGTCATCAAGTCCCCCCATTCTAGTATGTCTATTGCGTGCGGACATTGGTGCATGCGGTGGATGTTACTAGACTCAAGTTGACTAAGCGTTTTGCTGTCTCACACCTTTTTCTTTTTTGATGGGAATTGCCACGTCACCCAGTCCCCCTAGTCTAGTGTATTGACTGCATGCGGATATTGTCGCGTGCGGTAAGTACTTACTAGACTGTAGATTTAACCAGGACGTGGTGTTATCCCATGGTTTGTCCTTTTCTTTACTTGGGAAGCGTTTCGTGTGACGTGGACGTTTGTTGACTCTTTGTTTTCTGTTTTGACGTGACCTACTATTCCACGCGTCCTTTTTTATTTTTGATCTTGGCCGTTCATTCTGTCTTTCTTTTGCACGTGTCATCATCCGGTTCTAGGTTTTCTTTATTATAAATATTGCTCCATCTTTCACCATCGTCGTTTGTTGCTTTCCTTTGAAGAAAAGAAAACAGTAAAAAAAAATTCTCATCTGTCTGCCCTTGATCCACTCGCTATAGCTTTGATTGTTGATATAAAATGTAATACTCCTCCAGGGACATTTGGCTCCTTCCTTGCGACTTACAATATTCCATCGGAGGTGCATCCGGAGCTTCCTGACCGTAAGTGTACGATGCATGAGTGCCCTTCTGGGAAGATTGGCTTATATACCCGCTTTTTTTATCTTTCCAATTTTTGTCTGCCCCTATATGTTTTCCTTGTTGACTTACTCGAGTATTATTGCATTAATATTTCTCAACTATCGGTTCTCGGCGCATGTAGAGTTTCTCACTTTGAGATCTTATGTCGTGTTCATAGCGTTACTCCCACTGTTATTCTGTTTCGTTGTTTTTATGTTAACTCGAAGTTGAAAGGGTGTTTTTCCTTTAGTAAACGCGATGGTGTCCATGCCCTTTGCACTAAAACTCTTGATTCTGTCAAAAATTGGAATGATCGATTTTTCTGGGTCGATGCCTTTGCTTGTCCTGTCTTGTTCCCATGGCAATCTAGGAAGAATATCTCTAATGATCCTGTTCCTCGCCCGAACGAGTATAATGCTGATCATTTTGCTGCTCTTGCTGCTAATCCTTATCCCTTCAGGGCATTCCCTGAGCCCTTTTTTTGTTGGGTTGGTTTGAGTCGTTATTATACTTTGGGTGAGGATGTGTACCCTGAGTATCTCCGTGAAGATCAAACTAGTGATTTTTATTTGCATTGCTTCTCTTTTTCTTCTTTTTTTACGAATATACTTTGCTTTGTGCGGTGATGAGTTGGCCCGAGTATATTCAGTCCCCGGAGCCTCTAAAGGCCCCGATGACCATTCATCCGTGTCGTGAAGGGGAACCGTCTATTATTGAAGTTTTTGTTCGTCGCACCGTGCCATTTATCCCTGTTGCTCCTGCTCGCACGGATGGTGAGTTGGAAGCTGATGTTAAACTTATTTTTGAGCCTGAAGGTGCTAGTGTTGATAATGGTGGTGGATCATCTTTTGAGGCTACAGGTTCTGATGTTAACCCTTCTTCCTCTGGTCCTTTGAGGAGAAAAGAGGGGCCTTTTTCTAGTGTTTCGGGACCATCTAGTCCTGCCAAGAGGCCTCGTTTTGAATCTCAATCAGGTCCCTCCAGCAGTAACGCTCCCCACACTGGTCCTTTCATTACTTTTATTTCCACCACCCCTGAGCGTGATGTTGGGTTCTCTGTTGGTTCTTCTTTCAGGCATCAACTTGATATTGGTTCTCCGAAAAGGTTGGTTATTTCTTCTGATTCTTCTTCTGATTCTAGTAGTGCTGCTGTTGGAGCTGAGGTTACTTCTTGTACCAGGTCCGAGAATCTTTTGGGTGTTGTTACTACTGCTGCCACAACTATTCTGGCTGCTATTCCTATATTGAAGAATGTCTCCCCTTTCCTCAATTCGTCTTCTAGTGGAGGGGCTAATCGTAGTGCCGAAGATCTTGTTGGACCTTCTGATGGCCAGCCTTTGGCTAGTCATGCCCAAACTGTAGAAAACTAGAAGGGGGGGTTGAATAGTTTTACCAATTTAAAACTTGCTTTTAAAATTTAGATCGACTTATGTCAATCTATTTAGATGTGTATGTTGGACGTTGATAGATAGATATATAAAAGTGTAATGAAAGATAAAGAGTAAGAAGCACACATAACTACGACACGAGTATTTATAGTGGTTTGGCTACAAGGACACCTTCCTTGCCCTACTACACTCCTCGAGTCACCTACTCGAGAGTTCGTAATCACTACACGACACCAACTCCTTATGGCGGAGAAGCCTTCAAAACGTCGCCTACTCTTTTTCCGGTGCTAGGATAACCATCGGGTTCTTTCACACCAAGGTGAACCACACCTGCCACAACGTCGCCTACCCTTTATCCGGTACTAGGCTAAGTACCGAGTTCCATTACAATGGAGGAACTACTACCTAACACTACACAACACCTAATCCCAAAGGAGACCAACTCCTTATTGCAACACCATCAAGGATATCAACATCCTTGAATATAGACAATCACTATATGTATAACGATGCTCCTCATTGATTATACGACCTAGGCATTCTTCACTAATGCCACTAGATATGATTCCTAGGCATCCTTCACTAATGCCTTTGACATAACGCTTGACACCTTTCACTAATGCCTTCGTCTTGACACCTTTAGCATTCTTCACTAATGATTTTGACACGGACGTTAAGCACCTTTCACTAATGCTTTCGTCTTGACTCTTTCGGCATCCTTCACTAATGCCTTCAACACAACACATCTACGGAGGAAGAAAAAACTATCAACAAGAGAACCTCAGTAGTCTTGATGATGATGAAGCATGGCAACTCATGGACTTGAGCTTGCTCGACTTCAAGAAGTGGTGATCTCTCCTTTAAGAGGAACCTAGAGAATCACACGAAAACAAAAGACAAACTACATAGAAAGATCCCTTAGGATCAGTGGTTAGAGAGTTACAATACTTGGGGAAATTATGTGTAAGAGTGGCAACCCAAAAGGAAGAAATGACTTACTATTTATATAGGATAAATGCTTACTATTCCCCGGATCCCACTGATCCCTCCCACAAGGGATCCGTCTAGTGTAAAACTAGGGATCCGTGGGACGCTCCTCTTTGCCCATGGGTTTTTTGGTTATGGGTCATGGGTCATAGGTTATGGGTTTATCCATGGTTCTTTTATTAGATACAATGTATCTTATGAGTGCAATGTACCTAGTCAAATGGGTATGGGTCAATACCATGGGTTATGGATGTGATCCATGGGTTGTAGTTTTTCCCATTATAATACATACTAGTTATGTATATATTTACCCAATATGTAAACACTAGTTGTTGTACATATGTATTACTAAATCATAAAATCACTTATACTTGTTTTAGTATTTTATGTGAAAACGTTAATTGTGTTAGAAAACTATTGGCTCAAACTATTTACGTATTTTATTTGTTTCGTTAAAATGATGTTACGTTTGTTATCGACTAAACATTAGAAGATCGTAAAATATAAATAAACGTTTTTACGGCTTATTTGTATTAACAATCTCCCCCTTTTTGTTGATGACAAAACATAAAATTATTTTAAGGAAAAATTAAACTTCGTAAACGTTCGAATTGGAGTTTTTACTCTCTTCTCCCCCTTTTTGTTGAAACAAAAAGAGCGTCGAAAAGAAACTAACACATTGTTTTAAGAAAAACATGTAAAAAGATGTAAAGAGAGCAAGTGACGGGAATGGTTCTCCTCTTAACTCCCCCTTGACGAGTCTATCCCTTTGTGAGGGCGACAAGTAAATATAAACTAATAAACTAACGAATTGCAATTTAGTTTGCAAATGGTTCGTCCTTGTGACGAAAATGCTCCCTCTTGAAGATTACAACGTTGCAATGGGGTGTCATGAAGTATAATCCGAATAAGGATTACATTGCAATGGTTTTGCAATATGGTTTGACACAAAGCTCCCCTAGCTTTATGGTGTCAAAATCTTCATGTGTATTTTGAAAATTTACAAAACAAAGGTTAGAAAACAAGAGTATAGTGCATAATTTCCTGCAAATAAGAATGTTAGTAGAGAATTTTCTTTCTGTTGCGCGGATCCCACGGTTCCCTCCATGGAGGGATCCGTCTAGGCTTTTTCTAGGGATCCGTCTGTCTGGTGACAGATTTTCAGCAATGGTGATATATCAAACAATACTAAATATGGAAGTGAGATATGTATACAAACAACAAACATATACTCAAAGCAATATGGCAAATAAGTTATCATTCAATAAACAAAGAGATAATCAAGAAATCTCTAAAACTAAGAGAATGATTTAGCCATGCAATACATATTCCACTTAATACTAATGAGTGACCTAAACTCAAGAAGCAACCACGTGCTTAAGGATGATCAATCATGAAATAGGATTCCTAAACGTTCTAAGTTGAGCTTGAGACTAGGACACCATTTTAGGCTCATGGTTGTTTAGGTTTGTTGACCTCTTCGAAACTTTCGAGGAGGTGATAAAACATGAAACGCTGCTCTTCACGGAGTTCATGTATCAACCTTCAACATGTTGACAATGATAGCAATCCTTGTCATGGTTTTGAGCTTCTTGAAGCGGAGGTTCAAGTGAAGTGGGTTGAGGATCCTTAAATAAAGGAGGAATTGGTGGAAGCTCATTAAGTGTTGGCTCAACAATGTTCGAGGGTGGAGGTAGAGAAGTGTCATCTTCCATGTGGTCAGGTGGTTGACTTTGATGTCTCCTCATAATCCAAAATGGACTATTGGGGGGAAATGGAGAAATTGACATTGGTGCAAGTGTCGATTCAACACTTTGGTTTTGTTGAACAACCTTTTCAAGTGAATTTGTTGGTAATGGTGGAAGATGAGATGGCCAGGGGGTAAGTCCTCTAAGTTGTGAGAATGTGGAGATGATTGTGAGGTGTTAAATGATGTGGCTCTAGGCACCAATTGTAACACCCCAACCCGACAAGGGTAGAAGTGTCACATTCTTGTGTCATATCAGAACATACAAATAAAATTTTACAAGCGGAAATCTTAAAGAATAACGTAGCAAGTCATATAAACAAATGATTTACAAGGAAAAATTACAAAATTAAAGATGTCTAAAATAAACTGAAGTTTCAGACAAAAGCCCGTCAAAAGTCCAAATATTAAGGTAACTAGGGTTGGTCCACTCAGATAATCCAACTCTCAGCCCATCTTCCAACCTAAAACCTGCCGCAGGAAAAGAAATGTGGCTAAGCTTAAAAAGCCCAGTGAACAGATATAACAAATGAAAGCTAAATTAAATCAGAAATACGAAATGAAATAAGGAAACTGACAACAAGGTCGCAGCGAAATGAGAACAATGAGTCAAAGAGGATCATGCAGAACACAATTATATAGATATCCAAAAGAACAGATAACAAGGAGGACAAAGCAAAGCAAAGCATCGATGACATAAATACAAGCACATACAAACCAGGCATACGGGTACTGAAACATAAGCAAGCATAGTAGACATCGTATCCACTCAACATATATATGGCATACAATCAATTCAGGAAATCAGAAGACATACAAGTCAAACAGAAATCTAAAGGCAAGCGGAAGCAATTAATTAGTAAGTGAGCATGGAAATCAAACAGGTCAAAAACCCTTAGTTGAAAACATAACCAGTATCATAACAGCGGAAATACTAACAACAGTCATGCGTAACAAGTAGGAAATACAGTATGAACATTATAATTAAATGAACTAGGGACATAGCAGGGAAATTAAACAAGTTAACAAGCCAAATGTCATAAGTTGAACCATTTACCAAATCAACCCGTAGCATAGACAGAAATGTAAACATGGCAGGTCAACAATAAGCAGATAAGGATACAACGGATAGTCATAGTCCACGAGATTAACTGAACGAAGTATACATAATAAACAGACAAAATATCGAATTACACATTAGCATGGTCACCAGACAATTCAAAGGGTCACATAACAGTGATATCACATATCATCAGATGACAACAGGTAACTCAGATAACGGCATATTAATCACATCATAGCAGGATAATTAGTAGTCACATAAAACATGAATAGCATAATCAAATTAAATAAACATATAATAACCCAGTACGTGAATGGAACGATAGTCCAAAGTAACGGAATGAGAGTGTGACAGATCAATGCAATGGAGTATCTATATCTTGGTAATAGAGTGAGTCATATAAGGGTACTGAGTAATGAGCAATTAATACAGACTATGGTGCGTTAGGGAATACGGAAGGTACAATATAGGTATATCAAAAGTGTAAGGGTTGTCAGAAATCTACCGCGAGCCCGGAAACATATCATATCATATCATATCATAAGTAGCCATTGTATTCGGAGGGGTGACCTCAGAATACCATATATAATAGGAGGGGAGACCTCAGTAACCAATGGAGTAGCTAGCTCCTAGACTGTGAAGACGCGTATTGCACACGACATCATTCACCATATAAATCATATCATATCATATCAAAACATATCTAGGATGCATCCATACGCCCCCGCAGAAACATAGTGGCCAAACATATATATTGAGCTCATAATCATATAACAGAAAGGGGACGTTGTGTAACATCACTCGTACACACTGGAGTCATGCCATTGGTGCATCAATGGCATGGTCATGGTACCTCCATGACTAGGAACACTGATTGGTGGCAAACTTTCAAGTTTATCACACAAGCTAACCACTTGTGAATGGTCAACCGTAATAAAATTCAAACAGCTCAGAAACCAATACAATTAAGATCTGGAGAGTATAGTGTTTCCACAGGTCGTTAAGTCCCACGGAGACTTAATGGTGCTTAAAAACTTTCAGATGTCGAATGATCACAAAGGATAATGATCAGTAAGGATTTTGGAATATTTATACCTAAAGAAAAAGTTTTGTAAATTACAGGGGCTTAAATGCAAATTAAAGAAAATTAAAAAGCTAGATTATATTAAATAAACGCTATCACTATTTTTTAAAATGATGTTTTCTTGATTTATAAAACAAAATAACTTAAATAAACTATTTTAATTGAAGAGTAAACCTAAATTATCTAAAAACGTGACCTAGAATGAAACGTGCGTTATATGTAAAAATTACGCGAGTGCGCAAGTAAAAACGTAAAATTTGTAAAATAAAAGTCCTACGAGTGTAAAAATAATTTTCTTACTTACTATATGACAAAAGAAAATTTTAGAAAAAAGATTTATATTTTTTTGACTTTTATATTTTTTTATTATGAATTAAATACTATTTTAAACTAATTAAATGATTAAAAATACTAAAACTATTGAGAAAATTCTGAAACTTTTTTATAAAATACTTTATACTAATACAAAGCTAAGAAAAATACAAAAGTTGTGACAACTTATTTGAATAAGCTGTAAATAAACTAAAGAGTACGAATAAGCTAAATGAAAAACAAGGGTTATATATTAAATGTTGCAAACATATACCAGTCAAAGACCCAAGGGCAGATGGTGGTGTGTGTGTGTATGGTGAGCTGGGTGGCCAGGGTTCGAATCCCAGCAATGGCTTTTTGATTTTTATTTTCTTTTTGGACTTTTTCTTTTACAAACTAATTAAGCACACTAAGATAAGCAAATTTCAAAACTAAAACTTTTTATGAAATCCATTAATAAGCTCAGATTAAGCTTATTTATCTCAACAGTGGGCAAGAAATTAGAATAAGCACAAGGATTTAGCTAAATGGCTATTAAGCTAGTAAATAAGCAAAATGTTAACTGAGAATAAGCTAGACAAATGATAATAAGCTAGAATGACAACTGAATAAGCACAATAATTAAGAAATAAGCACTGAATAACACAAAATAAGCACAAGGTTAAGCTGGTACACATGACACTTTTTTGAGTTTCAAGGCACTTTCAAGCTAATTTTTAAGCACTTTAATAAGCTAGAAATGGAAAAACTAGCACTGGAACCTTGAGACAGCTAGGTAAGCTTCTCAAAAAGCTAAGGTACACAAGTTTAAGCTAGCTAATGAGCTCTTGATGAGCTTATGAAACTGGATGGCTCACTGTGCACAGGGCATGTTTTTGGAAAAGTGCTTAAAAGAAGATTGAAAATAAGCAGTTTATAAGCTAAATAGAGATAAACTAATATTTTTCTAATAAAGGTAAGCAGCAAAATTTTAATATTCCAGAAGATGATTAGCTGAATCTTAATATTAAACACACACTAAAATTCTTTAGTTTATTCAAAAACTGCACTAAAGAAATTTTGACTTTTTAAATTACACTAAGAAATTGACTTTTATGAACTTATAATTAATTCTACTTATTAAATATGTTATATTAAGCTGTAATAAGAATGATTTAAGCTAAAGTACCTAGTTATAAGCAACTTTGATGTAATTTGTACTCTAAATTCTTAACAGTTAACAAGTAAGGTAGGATTAAAACTAATTTTGACTTTTTACTAAACAAGGACTAAATTTTATGCTTGCAGAGAGTTCTTAGATACTTTTGTGACTTAGAACAATAACAAACAACAACACTACTGGCCTCTATCACAGATAACTAAGCAAATCCAAACAGCACTTTATAAAACTGTTTTGATGTTTTAATCACTAAAACAGATTTTTAGACCAAGAAATCAAGTGATTAACTTATACTAACTATTATTAGACAGAATTAAACTGAAATTAACATATTTTAAACACATAAACTATGAAATGCAAATTTTGAGCAATTGCTTACAAGATGAGTCCAAGCTCAGAACTGAGAACCAAAAGCCAAGGACACACCCTATAGCTTCCCAAGAAGCTCTAAACCCAAGGGCAATCCTGTATTTACCCTGCTCCAGCTTTGACCTTCATTTCCATGGATTTTTTTTATTTTTCACTAATTTATTTGTATTTTTGGTATTTTTTCTTTTTAATACTAAACTGACTTTTAAATGTTTCTAATAGCTTTAATAAGCTATCTAGGAGCTTATGTGATTTTATGAGTCCTTAACAACAACTGCTTAACAACATTCAAACATTCATGAGATTTTTAAACTTGAAAATTTGAACAACTGAAAGGAAACTTGAAACTTGAAATTACTTATTGCAAAAGTTGTATAATACACTGAAATTACTTAAACAAGTACTTGAAAGCTTTAAATTACACTGGAAGGCTTAAAGAAATAAAAACGATTAAGAAATTTTAAAAGTTACACTACTTAGTCTTCTACATTGCTTCTCTTTCTCTTTATAATGATCATTTAGGGCTTTGTCGACATCTCTGAACATTTCCCACTTAACCTCAGCCATTGGATCCTCAAATTTCATCATAACTGCCCATTTGTCAATTTGGCGGGAAAAGTCATAGTAGCAGGTTTTTAGCATTAAAAGAATTTTGGGAGATTGTAGAGGTGGAAGAGAGTGGTTAACCAGCTGTTAGGGGTGAGGTGGAAAGGTGAAAACAGGCAAGGTGGAAGAAAACCACTCTGGTTTCTGGAATGCAGTTGAGGTGAGGGAGATGTACAGTGGACATGGTATTTGGCGCGTTTGACTTTATTTGACCGAGGCTTATAATAAGTGGGGGTTCAAAAATGGGGGGTCACAGGTGTTGACAGGGGTTCTTTTGGGTTTTGGCTGGGGTAAAAATACAAAAGAGTCCATTTGGTTTGTTTAATACACAAGGACCATTGATGTAAATTCTGCAAACTTGAGGGACCAAAACTGAACTTTTTCCAATGTTAACACAAGGACCAAACTTGCCATATATGAATAGTACAAGGACCACTTTTGATTATTTTCCATTTTTATAAATCCAAGGACTATTTTTGACACTTTTTAAACTTGAGGGACCTTTTCTGCCATTTGCCTAAAGATTCATTCAAGGACCATTTTTGACAATTTAGAATATTTCAGGGACCTTGAATGATAAAATTCCATATTTTTGGATTCCCGGGACTAGATTTGACAACTTTTGAAACTTGGGAGTAGTAGTCAGCAAACCATGGGGTAGTAGAGTTTCCACGAAAAGAAACCGCATTGAGTGTCTCGAGAGGAAATGTTTCATTTATTTCCTTTTTCTCGAAAACATCTTGGTGAGGGTTTTCTAGACGGGACAGATGATCAGCAGCCAGGTTCTCAGCTCCTTTTTTATCACGTATAATGATATCAAATTCTTGCAGGAGGAGAACCCAAAGGAGTAATCTCGGCTTTGCATCTTGTTTTGCAAAGAGATATTTGAGAGCCGAATGATCCATATACACCACGCATTTGGTCAAGATTAAGTATGGCCGAAACTTCTCAAATGCATACACCACGGCTAATAGCTCTTTTTCTGTGGTGGTGTAATGGGTTTGAGCTTCAGTCATAGTTTTACTCGCGTAGTGGATAGGCTGAAAATGTTTGGATCTACGTTGCCCTAGGACTGCACCGATAGCAAAATCACTTGCATCGCACATGAGCTCAAAAGGCAAGTCCCAGTCGGGAGCAACGAGAATGGGTGCTTCAGTAAGCTTTTTCTTTAATGTTTCAAAAGCTTCGATGCACTCAGGTGAGAAGATAAAAGGAGCATCTTTTTCAAGAAGATGGGTCATTGGCCGGGCGATTTTAGAAAAATCTTGTATGAATCTACGATAAAAACCGGCATGACCTAAAAAACTCCTAATACCTTTGACGGTAGTAGGATGAGGCAATTTAGCAATAACATCGACTTTTGCTCTATCAACCTCAATCCCGTTTTTGGAAATCTTATGGCCAAGGACTATGCCTTCTTTGACCATAAAGTGACTCTTCTCCCAATTTAGACAAAGATTGGTGTCTTCACACCGTTTAAGCATTTTATCTAAATGGGAGAGACATGTTTGAAACGAGTCCCCAATGACCGAGAAGTCATCCATAAACACCTCCATTGTTTCCCCGATCATGTCATGGAAAATGGCCATCATACATCGTTGGAACGTGCCAGGAGCATTACATAGGCCAAAAGGCATACGTCTGTAGGCAAAAGTTCCGTATGGGCAGGTGAATGTGGTCTTCTCTTGATCCTGTGGATCAATGGGAATCTGAAAATAACCTGAGAAACCATCAAGGAAACAATAGTACTCGTTCCCTGCTAATCTCTCAAGCATTTGGTCCATGAAGGGTAGAGGAAAATGGTCTTTACGGGTGGCGTCATTCAACTTACGATAGTCAATACACACACGCCATCCCGTAACCAATCGAGTTGGAATTAACTCGTTATCTTCATTTGTGACAACAGTTATGCCACCCTTTTTTGGAACACAGTGAATTGGGCTGACCCAAGGACTATCAGAGATCGAGTAAATTAATCCTACATCAAAAAGTTTGATAACCTCCTGTTTGATAACATCATGGATTTTTGGATTTACTCTTCTCTGATGTTGAACTGCTGGTTTGAAGTCATCCTCCATCAAGATTTTGTGAGTACAAAACTCAGGGTTGATACCCTTAATGTCGGAGAGTTTCCAAGCAATTGCTTGTTTGTGTGACTTCAAGACCTTTATGAGAGCAGTCTTTTCATCTTTACTCAAATCTCGAGCAATAATGACTGGTAATTTATCATCACCTTCAAGAAATGCATACTCGAGATGAGGTGGTAAGTCCTTAAGTTCGACTTCAGGAAATTCTTCAGTTTTCTCAACTGACTTGACTTCCTTGTTATGAAGCTTGACGGGAGGGAGTGATGATGGATCATCATTAAGCAACTTCTCAATGAGAAGTATGTCCCCCTCGATGTCGATTGGAGCGTGATCAATTTCCCATGGAACAGAATCACTAGACAAGTAGGCTTCAATCTTTTCCAAGATGAAGTCACTTTCCTCAAACGGAGTGAGAGAAGGAGTAGAATTGGCAATGATAGGTTGAGATGAATGAGTGAGATTATCACTCGAAGAATTATGATCATAACCAAGAACTTCTTGAGAGTACTCTTCAGAAGCAACATCAATGATATCTATTCGGTTAACCGACTCAGAATCATAGTTTGCGGAGTACCTCGAAGTTTGATCAAGGTTAAAGGTGACAGCTTCATTACCAACACGTAATGTGATTTCTTGCTCAAATACATCAATGAGAGCACGGCCCGTTCTCAGGAATCCTCGTCCAACAATGAGAGGAACCCGATGATCAGCATCGAAATCAACAACCACAAAGTCAGCTGGAAAATGGAACTTTCCTACTTTCACAAATACGTCCTCGGAAATGCCAAGAGGACGAGATATTGTATGATCTACAAGCTCGAGATTCATGCATGTAGGAGTAAGTTCCGGAAGAGAAAGTTTCTTCCATACTGAATAAGGCATTAGATTGATGCTTGCACCAAGATCGGCTAAGGCAAAGCATTCAACCATTCCTGGAAATACACAAGGTAAGAGAAATTTTCCAGGATCTCCAAGCTTCTCTGGAAGCTTCTTCAAGATAACTGTTGAGCAGTTCTCGTTCAGAGGAGTTTTAGCCATTTCAAACAGCTTTTCCTTGTTGCTTAACATGTGTTTGAGAGTTGATGCAAACTTGGGCATCAGCATGATAGCATCCGCAAAGCTTATGTCAAAATGTAGCTCTTGGAAAATTTGAAAAAATTTGTCCATTTGATGACTGGCTTTTTCGCGTAGCTTTTGCTCATTCAAACGTGATGGGTAAGGAATAGAAGATTTGGATTTGGGGTTTTCAACAGGAGCTACAGGAGGTTCAAAAACAACTCCTGGATTGGATTTGGGTTTCGGGACAACTTGAGGATTGACATCGTTGGTACCTCCGTTATTAGCAGGAAGTTCCTTGTCCTTTGTTGCCTCAGGTTCACTTTCCACTACCTTCGGGAGAGAAGAAGAAGAGGTAGTAGGAATACCGGGTCCATTGTATGAAACACCACTTCTGGTTGTGATCGCCTTTGCATCGCCCCTCGGGTTAGCGATCGTGTTGCTCGGAAGTTTTCCTGAGCCCGAGGGTTGATCATGTTGGAATCACTCCTAAACAGTATTTCAAGTATTTATATTTCATATGTAATAGGTAGCTTTATTATGGCCTTTATGTTTGTTTAAGGTCCAGCTTATGTAGAAGGCCCATAAGCTGAGGCCCAAGCCCAATAAGGAATAGGGAAGGAGAGGGAGTGTTGCCCTAGCTCCTTGCCTATATAAACTAGTGTAAACCCTCACTTGAGGGTTGGTTGTTCAAGTTATTGTTTCATTCACTCTCACTACGCCTAACCATACTACTCATATTGTGTGTTTGTGTTTGATACTTGTTCATCCGCCTTTATCTCTTCTCTTATAAGCTTGTGTTGTAAAACTAGTGACCTAACAGTGGTATCAATCGCCAAATAGTTGGGTGTACTCGTTTGTTTTTGAAGTTTTGGTTTTGAATCTTACGCGTAGAGATAACGCTATCTTTGGTCATCTTAAAAACTCGTTTTTTACACTTTTTAATCCAAGATTCTTGTACTTTCAATGTTTTGAGGTGTTAAAATACTTGTTTTTGGCAAAAAGTTTCAAACTTTACGCGTGGATTTACGTTTTTAAGCTTGTTTTTGTTCGTGGGTGTCGTTCTACGCGTAACCCGTTTAGCAGTTTTGGTACATCAAAATTCACACTATTGTGTTCTTTTGGTACTATTGAAGCTATTCCATAACAAAAAACTGGTTTAGAAACACATTTGGGCAGAATCAAAGTTACGAGTAATACTACGCGTAACAAAACCCTAATATTACGCCTAAGACTCTCCTTGGTTTGATCTTCAATTTTCTGGTTTATTCCGTGTTTTCTTACTTGGATAAGTCTGAAAATACTTCGACTTTGGATATCTTTTGCACTGTGAAGTGTAAAAGATCATTTGAGCAAAAACCCTAATCTTACGCTTAAGCATAAAGCTTACGCGTAGAAAATCTTACGCTTAAGATTCATCTTACGCGTAGACCTAGTCCTACGCATAAGGTAATCCTACGCCTAACTTTCTACGCCTAACTTACTGTTTACGCATAATTTTAGTAGTTTTTCCTGCTTACGCGTAAGCTAAAACCTACGCGTAACTCCTCTTTGTTACGCGTAACTTTTGGTGTTTTTACGCATAAGTGCTACTTGGTTCTTGTCTTTCCTACGCCTAAGGATACTTCATCAACAAAGGTTCATTCGACTACAAAGATCCATCTTTACCACACAAGTTTATCATCATGTCTCAACCACCATACTCTAACTATTTCCCTCACACTTATAATCATCAACAACAACAACAATTAACTCCACAACATCAACAATGGAATCAACAACAAGCTATTTATCAACAACAATTTAATCAGCAACATACTCCACAACTTGGTGCAATTCCACAACCACAAATGGTTCAACCACAACCAAGCATTCAAGTTCAACCCTACACAACCGATTTCAATCAACATCCATCACGGACAACTATGAAGGAACCCACTTGGTTTGCTAAGATGTGTGAAGCTTTAAGCAACCAACAATCAATTCATGAAGCTGGATCACTTGATAGACCTCCAATGCTCACTCCAGGAAACTACGATCAATGGGTGATAAGGTTCTTTAGGTTCTGTGATCTGAAGAAGCCACATGGAAAGTTCTTAAAGAAGGTTATCTTGGAAGGTCCATTTGAGATGCCTACTGTCACTGTACCCAGAGATCCAACTGCTGTTCCACCAAGAGATGAACAAACCAACATTGCTACTGTTGCAGATTTAAATCCTACAGAACTTCTACACTATGAAGCTGATGAACTTGCAATGGAATACATCCTCTTAGGATTACCAAACCCAATTCTTCGTAGTGTTGATGCTCAAAAGACTGCACAAAAGATGTGGGATCATATTCGTCTTCTTATGGAAGGATCGGTACTCAATCAGGAGGATTTGGAATCCAAAATTTACTTGGCCTATGAACACTTCATGATTGAACCTGGAGAGACACTCGAGTCATATCATCATCGATTTTCAGACATCATCAATGATTTGGATAAACACAACATCATCATGCCAAGAATTGCAGTGAATACTAAGTTCCTGAGTAGTCTTGGTCCAGAATGGGAGAAGTATGTCATTTTTCTCCGTCAAGCGAAGAATATGCATCATTCTACTTATGGATTGTTGTACGATTACTTGAAGCCTCATGAGAAGGAAGTTGATCGGGAAAGGATTCTCCGTGCTCAAATTGCTAAACAATCACAACCGGACAATCAACAACTTGCCTTGTATGCTCAACAGAATTATCCCTCTCAACCAGCAACTCAACCAACTGCTTCCAACACACCTTCACAGCAACAACCTCAACCTCAACAAAATCAATTGGTTCCATACAGCAACAATGCTCAAGCATATGTCAGTGAAGCTACTGAGGAAACAGATCCGTTCGAAGCATTGCAACAAGGATTTGTGATGATTGCTAATGCTTTTGGCCGTTACACCAACAAATCCAACAATCGTATTCGTTCCTCATCTAACACACGGACTCAAGCTGTTGTGAACAATGGACGTGTTGAAGTTCAGAATCGTGATTATGGTCGTCAGATGGGCGGTGGTCAAGGGTTTAATGCTGTGGGTAGGAATAACAACAGAGCTCAAGTGGTGGAACCGGGAAATGCTCAAAATCGGTTAAATGGTCTTCGATGCTACAACTGCAATGAGAAGGGACACCTGGCTAATGCATGCCCAAAGCCAAGGACTAGGGGCAGTGCTTATTTCAAAGAGGCCTTACTTTTGGCTCTTAAGGATGAAGCTGGTGGATCTCTCACAACCAAAGAACAGAGCTTTATGGCAGATGCAGACTCAGATGATGATATGGAAGATTTGCAGGCGAATGCAGCTGTTATGTTGATGGCTAATATGCATGAGCTGCACATGAGTGATACAGGCCCAGTGTATGACACTGATGGCTTGTCTCAGGTACCCGAACAAACCATCATCATATCTGAACTAATATCTCCGCCAATATCTGAATCCGGCACGGATCAGACTGTTCAAAATGAGTCTTCTACATCTTCTTCTGATGATTTTCAAGTTAACCCTGTAGTTACATTTGACGATCAAGATGACCTTATGGTCTCCTTTGATAATCAAATTGACTCCGTGGTCGTACTTGAGGATCTAACGAATGATCATGTTGAGACTCACGTTGAACAAGATGATCTGTTGCCTCATCCGGATTTTGCTCGGTTAATTCAAGACCATAAAATCAAAATGGAGGAATGTTATGCATTAAATCAATCCTTAAAAAGTAAAAATGCACTGTTAACCAAGGATTTTGAATGTTTACAAATGCAACTCAACTTTTTCAAAACTCAAGAAAACCGTGAAAAAGGTTTTGAAGCCGCTTTTGCAAAATCTCATCAAAACGAAAAATATTTAGAGAGACAGATGCGTGATCTAGCCGCCTCGAAGAATGCTTTGTTGTCCGAATTAGAACAACTGAAACATGAACATAAAAAGCAAATTAACGCTCTCACCTTGGAAAATCAAAATGCTAAGGCTGAGTTGTTAAATTGTCAAAAACAGTTCTCCGCATACAAAAAGCATTCAACGAATCGGGTAGATGACCTTCTTGCAGAAATTCTCGGTTTGCAAAACAAACTTAAAGAGTTTAAAACTGTTGTTTACAAACATGGTGAATCAGTAACAGCTATTGAAAAGTTTACCTTAAAACCTAATCCAAATGGATATGGAAAAAATCTAGCTGATTACAAACCAAAGCTTTCACTAAAAACATTCAAACCAACTCCTGAAGTTTCCAGTGCACAATACAAAATTGATAATACTGTCATGAGTGTTGTTGAATATCATCGTCAAGAGGAATTAGATGCAGAAGACGAGAGTCGATCAAAATTAAAAAATGTTGTTTACAACAAACCTTTTAATTATAAAAACGCGGTCACTTTCGTCACACCAACGGATTCTCCTAACACACCAAGGGTTATCATCAAAACACTCGAGTCTTCTATTGTTAATCCCAAAACAGTCTTTGCACAAACTTATGGTCCTTTACCTTCCATTAGCGAAGTAAACTCACAACCTGAAAATCGAAAAATTCTTCGATATTTTGACATTTTCATGGCTGACCTCAAAATTTTACAACATGAGATAGAATATCGATCTGAAATCAAAGTTGAACATTTTCAATCGCCTCTGGCGCGAGAACAAAGAGACATTTTTCAGAAAAATATTTTACCTAATGTTAAAAACTTGAAAAGTTGTGCAATTGCCTGGGAAAAGGATTTTCATAAGGAACTTGGGGTAATGAAAAACGTTTTCGAGAAAACAGAAACATCTATTACTAACACAAAACGCAAAAAGAAACTGTTGAGAAAAGATGTTGATCGACTCTTGGAAGATGTTATCTGTGCTGATATCCATAATGTTGTGCTATTCTATTCGTTGCCATATGCATCTGATCATATCTCTGCTGATATTGTTGAAACTGTTGTTACTGTTGAAAACACCGATAATGTGCTTCAGATCGAGTCTTTAAAAGCATAAAATAAACGATTACACACGGAAATTCACAATGCAAAACGTCGTCTTCAATGGTGTGAAAAAGATATTCACAACCATCAACTTAGTTTTCAAAAGAAAATCGCTCAATTGAGTGCAAAGTCTTCTGATCCTAAAATTGAGCAACTGGATGATCAAAACGTGTCTTTGAAAAGTCAAATCTCCAAATATGAACAAGAACTTTTAAAAGTTAAACAGGAATATGGTGTCATATTTGAGTTACTCAAAAAGACTCGAGATGAAGCATCTAATGAACTTGATCACTATCTTGCTCACACTAGAGATGTCATGAATTTTGCTGGTAATATTCGTTCTGAAAATCAAGATCTGATTCACACCATCTCTAAGTTACGGGAAATGTTAGGAAAGTATGAACAACTCCCGCCTACTGTGATTAAGAGATTAGCACCAGTCACACTTAGTAATCGTGAACCTAGAATTCCCACTGCCAAATCACAAGTTGCTAATGTGTTTCCCTCTACTGAAACAGGAATAGTTGCATCTTTTCCAACCGTCCGCACTTCACAGCCTAGGAGCACTCAAACGAAGAATAGGAAGTTGCGACCTAAGAAAAGATCAATAAGGAATGCTAAAGTAGAAGAACACCCTAGGACTCTGAATAAAACTCATGTTACTTCCCCTATAGATGTTGCGTCTGGCAAATGTAATAGCAATAGTGATGTAACGAATGCTAAACCGTTAAGTACCTTTGATATTCAGTCTGATGCACCTTGTGATATTTGTCAAAAGAGTATGAATTCTGATTGTCATGACAAATGTGTTGCTAAAGCTATAATCTCTAGATTACGGAATCCTAAGAATCGGAATACCTCTAGGCCCACTAATCATTCTAAGTCTGTGCTTGGTAAACCACCATCTTTAGATTCTCAGGCAACCATTGCTATCACAGTAGCTCCCGCTTCACCTCCTAAGAATGTAGTACCACCTAGTGCTTTCACTAAGACTAAAGCAAAGAGTAGTTATAGATGGCAGAAATGGATATATAACACACTAGGATTTAAATGGATGCCTAAAATTATAAATGTGTGTATGTCTAACATATCTGCTTCGGAACCCTCTCACATTCCGGGTTCCACATCTACTTCTATTCCATCTGTGTCGTCTGTGTGTAATGCAGGTGATACAGATCATTCTCTGGATTGTTGATAGCGGATGTTCCCGACACATGACAGGCAATCTCAAACTGTTATCCAACTTTATTGCAAAGTTCATTGGCACTGTCAGATTCGGGAACGATCACTTCGCAGCCATCATGGGCTACGGAGATTATGTTAATGGGAACATCGAAATAAGCAGGGTTTACTATGTGGAAGGCCTCGGTCACAATCTGTTTTCAGTAGGCCAATTTTGTGATGGAGATTTGGAGGTTGCTTTCAGGGAGAAAACTTGTTTCATTCGTGATCTACAAGGAAACGATCTTATGTCTGGCTCGCGTAATTCTAGTCTCTACACTATCTCTATGCAAGACATGGTTGCTTCATCTCCCATCTGCTTACTTTCTAAGGCAACATCAACAAAATCCTGGCTATGGCACCGTCGTCTCTCACATCTAAACTTTCAAACCATCACCAACCTTGCTCGACACAAACTAGTTGAAGGACTCCCACGATTCCGGAATTCAAAAGATCACCTTTGCTCAGCCTGTGAACAAGGGAAAAGCACTCGTGCTCATTTTCCTTCAAAGGTGGAACACAGCTCTCAGCATGTGCTTCATCTTCTTCACATGGATTTGTGTGGCCCGATGCGCGTGCAAACGATCAATGGCAAACGCTACATCTTAGTAATTGTTGATGACTACTCACGATGGACTTGGGTCTACTTTCTTCGTAGCAAAGACCAAGCTCTACAAATGATCATCACCTTTCTCACAAAGATACAAGTTCAGCTCTGCAACACCGTCAGAATCATCAGAACAGACAAAGGAACTGAATTTGTTAACAAAACCCTTCGTGAATTTTATGAGAAAGTGGGAATTCAGCATCAAACATCTATTGCACGGACACCTGAACAAAACGGAGTTGTTGAAAGACGAAACCGAACGTTAGTGGAAGCTGCAAGAACAATGTTAATCAATGCTAAACTTCCAGATTACTTATGGGCAGAAGCTGTATCTACTGCATGCTATACTCAAAACCGTTCTATGATCACAAAACGCCACAACAAAACACCTTTCGAGCTTGTCCACAACTATAAACCGAACCTCAAACACTTTCATGTATTTGGATCCCTTTGCTATCCGAATAATGATCGTGATGACTTTGGAAAGCTCAAAGCAAAAGCTGATATTGGAGTATTTATTGGATACTGTGACAATTCTAAAGGTTTCCGAATCTGGAATCGTCGAACTAAGGAGGTAATGGAAACGATTCATGCTCATTTTGATGAACTCACGGATATGGCTTCTGAGTATAACAGCTTAGAACCCGGTCACAACCGTTTAAACTTCCCTCAACCCCCATCATCAGCTGAAGAAAGCCCTCAGCTAACTCGTCAACAAATGGAAAGGTTATTTGCTCCTCTGTTCTGTGATGATATTGATGAACGTGCTCCTGGTGTATCCGCTGTCTCCGCTGCACAACCTGATAATATTCCTATACCTGATACACCTGCTACAACAACTACTGTTGAAGATGCACCTACACCAATTGACTCCAACACAACAGTTGAACACACCGCTTCCAACAATGATGAACCAGCTGATGATATTCTGAATGAAGTACCCCCACCTGCAGATTTTGATCCAAATGCGTTCTTCAACCCGTTTGCCAATGAGACTGCTGCACCAGATGTCGCGGAATCTTCAACAAACCATTTGAATCCTCAGAATCTGCACAATGTATATCAACATCAACCCTCTACACATAGATGGACAAAAGACCATCCTCTGGCTAACATTATTGGCAACCCGAATCAACCAGTCGTTACGAGACAACGTCTTCACTCAGATGGTGAACACTGCATTTATGCACTCACTGTCTGCCAATCTGAACCTAAAAACATTAAAGACGCAATGACAAAAGACAACTGGATTGAATCCATGCAAGAAGAACTCAACCAATTCAAACGTCTTGAAGTATGGGAACTGGTTGAAAGACCAACAGGAGTTTACGTCATTGGTCTAAAATGGATTTGGAAAAACAAATTGGATGCTGAAGGGAACGTCATCCGAAACAAGTCACGTCTAGTTGCTAAGGGTTATCGTCAGGAAGAAGGGATAGACTTTGAAGAATCTTTTGCTCCGGTTGCTCGTCTTGAGGCTGTTCGGATATTTCTCGCGTTCGCGGCTCATATGAATATGACGGTCTATCAGATGGATGTCAAAACGGCGTTTCTCAATGGACAACTTAAAGAAACGGTCTATGTCACCCAACCAGATGGATTCGTTGATCCTGAGTTCCCGAACCATGTTTACAAACTGAACAAAGCTCTTTATGGTCTCAAACAAGCCCCTCGGGCATGGTACGATAAGCTATCATCTTTCCTCATTGCCAATAATTTCACCAAAGGCTCGGTTGACCCAACTCTTTTTATACAATATCACGGGGCACACATCTTAATTGTTCAAATTTACGTGGATGACATCATTTTTGGGTCAACACATAAAAAGTTTTCAATCGCTTTTGCAAAACTCATGAAGAAAAATTTTGAAATGTCCATGATGGGTGAACTTACGTTCTTTCTAGGACTACAAGTTCATCAATCACCCCGTGGTATTTTCTTGAGTCAGTCCAAATATGCCCTTGAACTGTTAAACAAATTTGGAATGAATACCTGTGATACTTATGCCACACCAATGGCTCATACCAAGAAATTAGACGCTGATTTACATGGGAAATTGGTTGACCCTACCAAATACCGAAGTATTATTGGGTCTCTCATGTATCTAACAGCTAGCAGACCTGATATTGTCTTTGCCGTCTATCTATGCTCCCGTTATCAGTCGCGACCAACTGAAACCCACCTCTCTGAGGCTAAAAGAATCCTCCGATACATCAAGGGAACCATTAATTTGGGGATCTGGTATCCGAAGGATTCTGGTTTTGAACTAATAGCTTTTTCAGACGCTGATCACGCAGGATGCTTAGACTCAAGGAAAAGTACTTCAGGAGCTCTACAATTTCTCGGTGATAAACTGGTGTCTTGGCAATCAAAGAAGCAGGATTGTACATCGCTGTCCTCAACTGAAGCAGAATATGTAGCCATGTCAGCGTGTTGTGCTCAAGTCATTTGGATGAGAACACAACTCAAAGACTATGGTTATGTATTTGACAGAATCCCGATGTACTGCGACAATCGGAGTGCCATTGCAATCTCGTGCAACTCAGTTCAGCACTCGAAATCAAAGCACATCGATCTACGCTATCATTTCATCAAGGACCATGTGGAACAGGGTACCGTTGAATTATACTTTGTGGGTACTGAATACCAATTGGCAGATCTGCTCACCAAAGCCTTGCCTCCCGCTAGGTTTAATGAGTTGGTCCACCGAATTGGTATGAGGTGTTTGACTCAAGAGGAATTGGATGACCTCTTAAAACAGTCTTAAAAACCTGTCAAACACCAAAACATCCTTTGTAAATAATTTTTCAAAAACAAAATACAAAAATATAAAATCCGATAAAACAACAAAAATATTCTTCTAATCTATATTTCTTTCAACATGGCAAGTACATTTCTTCCGTCAACACTTCAATCTTTCAAAATTCAGTATTCTTCCGATCAAGTGTTGAGGGGGAGAAAATAATCTATTAACTGTTTCAAAACATCTGTGTACTTGCATGTTATCACATCTCGGTTGATTCTTTTACAAATGATGGTACATTTCCTGATTCAAAGACACTCCTCGGACTTTAATTAACAACCTTTCATTATTTTCTCAAGTCGAGGGGGAGTGTCGTCAAGGTTCTTTTCTAAAATCTTCATTTGGTAACAAAATTTGGAAGTTAAAAAGCTTTGGATGAAAATGGAAAAGGTGGAGGGACCAAAACTGTCAAAATGATAAAGTCTGTTTTATAAAAATCCTCTCCACCTAAACCTTTCACTTCTCATTTTCATTCTTAACCTCAAAAAGATCCTACGCCTAATAATCACTCAACAACACCGTGCTTTTGATCATCAAGTTGTAAGTTGTTTCTTGTGTAAAACATGTTTCTAAGCATAGGTATTTAATCTCATTCAAATCCTACGGCTAAAACGGTTTTTACACATGATTGTGTGTTCTACGCATAAGCGTATGAACACACAATCATTGTGTGTATGTTTGGGGTAAAATGGTTTGTTTCAAAACGTTTCTTAAGCATCAAGGATAACATTCTTACCATCAAAATCCACCCAGAAACTCAAATTGATGAGTTTTGAAAACTAGGGTTTATGAGTCGATTTGGGTTTCTCTAAATGTGAAGTGTCTTGGTTAAAAAGATTGTTGTTTTATGCTCTTGAGTTGTTAAATTGATGATTTCCTAAGTCTATAGCCACCCAGAAACACGAATTGATCATCAATTCGAAACTAGGGTTTAAAGCTTATAAACTTTGGGTATTTTTGATTCACAACAATTTGGATGTTATAACTTGGCCTTATGACTATACCAACACTCTTGAACTACCAGAATTAAAATGGTGCTTAATCTATGGCTAGAATCCATACGCGTAGATCTAGGGTTTAGTCTACGCGTATGCAATTCTACGCATAACTGTGTAACATATGTTATTGCCATGATCTATTGATAAAATGTATGTATGTGTTAATGTTGATGAATTGATGGATTTATTTCAGGCCTTTGCTACACGTAACATTCAGAATCAAGGTGGTTACTAATCTACGCATAAGGATCACCTTACGCGTAGCTTGTTATGCGTAAGACTTGTCTTACGCGTAGCTTCTACGCTTAAGGTTCTACAATGGACTACGCGTATCCTGTGAAGGATATGCGTAAACAGTGACCCCTACGCTTAAGGTCAACTCTTACGAGTAGCCTTACGCGTAAGGATAATATATGCCTACGCATAAGCTCTACGCATAATGTTTTTCCTACGCGTAACATTTCTTACGCGTAAGATAGGATTCTACGCGTAAGCCTACGCCTAAGCATATATCATACCTGTCTACGCGTATCTTTGCCAAAACTACGCTTAACCCTGGATTGACCTTCATGATGAATTGTTACTTGTACAAACTTGTAAATAAACTAATCATATCATCACGAATCCAAAATTGTCACTAATAAACTTAAATCGTTTGATATGTTGTGAACAATAAGTGATAAAATAAACTTTAAAACTTAAAGTTAACTAACTCACGAAACATTTCACGATAGCATTGAACTATTGAACACACAAGTGACTTAGGACTCGTAACAATCATTATCACTATACATTCAATAACTAGACAATAAGACCTTTTGTTGACTAAACATTATGTCTTTCGATATGTTGGTTCTTTTGGCTAATGCTATTTCAGATCACGACATGGCTGAACAAATGAATGTGGATGCACCTGAAGTTCTCTCCATTGCTGATATCTATCCTCATGGCTATCCAATGAAGATAGGAAAGAATAACCTCCGTGTTGACTTTGACACCCTCACCTGCTCTGAATCTTCATGTCTTATTGCTATCGATATTCTGAAGACTCATCCGTATCAGAACATGCTTACTCACTATGCAACCATTCCTGAGATCTACATCCAACAGTTCTGGAACACTATGGAAAGGGTCAAAGGAAGGACTGCTGTGACAGTGACTCTGAACCACAAACAAGTCACTATTACACCTGCAGACTTAAGGGCCGCTCTCCTTATTCCTGAAGTCAATCCAACCAAACTTTATGCCACACCTGCTGAAGAGCTAACTCTACAATTCTTAATCAATATCGGTTATGACGAGGCTACAGGAGTAATCTCTAAGCACTCTCATGTAGAGCTTAAGAGTATTCCTCAACCATGGAGAACACTCTACATGATCATCACCAAGTCTGTTTCTGGTCGTGATAGCGGCTATGAGCATCCTAAACTCATAGAACTGTAAATATTTTGGGCATTCGTCAACATGAAACACATCGCTATTGAAGCTCTGATTTGGGATGACATGATGTCATTTCTCAGCAAACTTGGCTCAAAGATTCCCTACATCAGATATACTAAACTGTTGATACAAAGAGCTCTTGGACTTCATCCTGATATTCCCAAAAGGCTCAATGACCCAGACAATCACGACATGTTGACGGAGCCTATTGTATCTGTAAGAATCAAGGAAACGTCTACAAAGAAACAAGGTGCCGTGCTCCCAGATTTCCTTCTAACTGAAGATGTCAGAAAGCTAGAATCGTACCAAAGGTATCTGGAAGCAGTCAGACAAGGCAAAGTTGGTCATCTTGACGAAAAATCTTCTGGAACACCTGTTAGGAGAACCAGAAGAGGAAGTGCAGGAAGCACAACAAGTTCTGTGAGTCAAAGGAAGGTTCCTAAAAGGAAAGCTCCTTCTAAAAGGAGTGTTCCCGTAAAGGAAGCCGAACCTATTCCCACACTTGAACCTCAAAGACAACTTAGGGATGAGAGCTCTGAAGATACTGAGACAGATGAAGAGGTTCATTACTCTGCTACTGCAACCGAAACACCTGCCTCAGTGACAAAACCCCCAAGTCCTCCAGCTGTCCAAGAAAAAGGGAAGACTCCAGCTATTGTACCTTATGATGAGAGCTCTGAAGAAGAAGAAGAAGAGCAATTGGATAAATCATACAGGAAAAAGTTTCACAACGTCCGACACATTCAAAAGGCCGCTGAATTTGCTAAAGATCAAATGGGTGGCCCCGGAGGATCAAGTGGTGCTGCCCACTCCTCTCCAGATCCTGATGCGGTTAATCAACCCGATAAGGGATCTGGTGCCACCACTCTTCTGCAACAACAACCTCCTGTTGAAGACACCATTGTGTATGATTTTGAGAAACAGGAAACTGAGAAAGAAAAGTCTAAGGATGACGAGGATGATTATACAAAGTTTCTTCTAGACAGTCCAACTCACTCAAAGGAGAAAACCACAGAAACTCCTAAGGACATGAAGTCTCCTCATGTCTCCTCATCATCGGACTCTTCATCTCATTCATCACCACCACCATCAACTAAGTCAACCAGATCATCATCCAAATCCGTGAAGAAACCACCTAAATCTTGGATTTCTCAAACACATGCAAGAATTGTGAAAGATGTCAAACAAGTTAGAAAAAAGGACATGCTTCAAAGAAAACTTAATTGGTATGCTGAACAAATGCAGTACTTACATGATGAGAATGACGAGATGCGGAAAGATAGGAAAGCTATTCAGGAATTCATGAGAAGTCATCGTCAGGGGGAACTAAATGAAATGATTGAAGGTTACACTCAAAAGTACCTTCAGGATATCGTTCCAAAAGTCCAAAAGGAACTGGAGAAGTCAGCAAGAGAACAAACCCACAAGTTTCTTCTCGACACTGTCCCCAGTGTGACAAAAGAAGTATTTTCCAGACAACTCACCCCTAACATCATAGCATTGGTCAAACATACAATGGCAAAAGACGCTGATCTCTCTGAATCTGAGTTAATCGCTAAACTTGTGATGCAAATGTCAAAAAGATCTGGAACGTTTACTTCAGATGAAGCTAAATTTTTCGAAATTCTACTTGACTATCAACTCAGATCATCATGCAAGGAGTCAGCCATTCAATCCAAACGACCAAGAGATGACGATGATAAGGATAAGGACTCTGCACCTAAACGTCAGAAGCAGTCTGGTCAATCTACATCTATGCCACCTCCTCCACATCGAACTTCTTCTCAACATAAGTCTCCATCACCTCGGTCTTCTACTGATAAACCTCGGGACGATTCCGAGTTACCACCCCTGACTCATAAAACAGGTGACTACTTTGAGTACACAGGTGGTGACGATGAAGAGGTCCTTGAGCCCCGACAACAACCCACCTCACCAAAACAAGTGCAGAAACCAAAATCATCATCAAGGCCTTCAAAACAGAAGAAGAAAACGACTCTGAATGACGTCGTATCATGGCTTGATGACGATAAAACTGCAGAATTTGATTGGTTTTCTACTCTTGTTAACGACACTCCCTACCCTGAAGAAGGTCAAGAATTGGTAGACGGTAGTACCTTGGAGCATGCAAAAATCTTGCAAGAAAGATTCCGTGTGAAGAACATGACGAAATCCGAGTTGAAGCGCATCAAGAATGACGCATTCCTTCTGTTGAAAAACAGCTCGGAAAGTGCAATCGAGGTTGAATATCACCTTGAAAACATTGCTCGAGCCATGTCTAACAACATGGATTGGCTCAACCCAGAAGCAAACATCGACTTCACTAAACGGAACAACCCTCCATATTACACTGACTGGACCAAACCTCTACCTACAATCGACCAACCAGATGAACCAAGGATTCCCTTCAGATATTTCTTCAACACAGACCTGGAATTTCTTCTCCATGGTGGCAATGGTTCACGAAAATACGCTACATCATTGACTCTTCCATTCCCAGCGGCTATTTACTCAAACTGCATAGCTATCGAGGAACGTGCAAATCACTTGTTTTCTGACAACGTGCAAGCATACGACCAAGATGCATTGTATGGGATTCATCATTGGCCTGAGCGCCGAAGAATCTACTACAGAAGCTGCCTGGTTCAGAAGTCTCAACATGAAGTGTACTGCTCTAAGGACATCGTGGCCATCAAACACATTGATCTCAAGTCTAAGTGGGAATACACATTCTTGAAGAATATCATAGTCAAACGACAAGATGAACAGGACTATGAATTCTCAGAGGCTGACTTTGAGAACTTGTCACTCAACGACATCGAAGACATGTATCTTGCCAAAGTACAGGGTCGTATGAGACAATTCTCGACCGAAATTCAACGTGAATTCATCAAGTCAGTTCTCATCTTCATTAGACGCATTGTGATCAAAGAACGTGTCGAAGATATCCAGATGGCTGTTGAATCATATCAGAAACGTGTAAACTTCACTCCACCACAGCTTGATCTTCCTGACATCAATCAGCTCAAACAACTTACGCTCATCAGCAAACCTTTCGGCATTGTTTACCGCAGTGAACTTCGCAGAAACTGCTTAATGGCGTGTAGTGAGCTCCATAAATTCGGGGATCATACCTTGAAGATGGTCAGGGATGGATTGGCGTACAGATTGAAGGATATACGCTTGAAGGTTGGGAATCCTAAGCGCTGGAACTCTCAGGATAGAAGGGATGTGAGAAGAATCATCACCATGATTGATGAACGGTTGTTCAGAAGGGATCAGTTCAGACGCTTGGAGAGCTATGTTGGTGGTAGACCCAGGATAAACATCACCGGCTTTCAACGCCCTGTGCGCACTCCTGGGAACATCACTGCACTTCCTGGTACCCCTTGAATTGTTTCCTTCATATGATTTTGGATGAATGTTTATATATGTGAATGGCTTGTGCACACATAACAGTGTACAACCCGCAATTGTCAAGAAAGGACCCTGTGGTACGCCTCAGTGCCACAATCCTTATAAAAGGAGCGAAAGCTTCTTATTTTTGAGTAAAACCTATCAAACCTTTCATTTTTCAAGGTTTTGCTCAAAAAAAAAAGACAAGTACTTCCCCATATGATTTCAAAACCTCAACCGTTTATATCACTAGTTGAGGGGGAGTATTTGATGAAAACTTTGTTCACAAATTGTTCACAGTGGTCACTCTTCCCGCAACACTCAAAATGGTCATATTTATTCTCAAACCGGTCAAAAATAACATTTTTATATGCCATTTTTGAGGGGTAGAAAATTGTGTGATAAGAAATATGTTGTACAAAATGCAAATGAATCCGTGTACCTCAGACTTAACCTACGAATTGACGGTACTAAACTGTTAGTAACTCGAAAAGACTTGTCCTGGACGGGTAATAATTTCAAGCTAGTTCGCTAGTGATGTAAACGTGTCTCGCAAAGGACTTGTCCAAGTAGAAAGTACCATTCGAGAAACTTTTGATAGACATGAACTCTGACGGGTTTGACAACCTTCCAAGGTTTGTCTACACCTTCAAGGTAGTTATTAGAGCTAGTTGTCACCTAAAAGCTGACAATGTATCTCTTTAACTAGTCAACGTAACCGTGTCCCGCGGGAGATTATCTATCTTCAGTGAATCAATTCAAAAAGTGCGCGCTCTTTCCTCACTGTGCATTTAACCATTAAAACTATTAAGCACATGTGGAGGGGGAGTATTTATGCAAAAACTTATCTCTCACAGTGGTTCAAACATGTTTTTCATTCACAAACCCTTTGAGAGATATTTTAACTTACAGTGGTTATAATGGCAAACATAGGTTAGTCATGGAGTTATAAGGTGACTAAGGTTAGGAATAACCGTCCTATGATCCGCCAGAGCCGGAGGGATCTACCCAAGGACACTACCATTAGTTAGTGTTAGAAGTCCTTAGGAATGATTATAAAAAGGAGAAAATGAGAATCGGAGAAAGAAGGAGTTGAAGAATCAAAAAAAAATGTAAAGAAAAGGGTGAAAAGAAATAGCCCTCCAGATTATTCAACTTAGGGCAGACACCGGGTTCAATTCATATGCTACTGGTTGTCACTTAGTGACACCGGTATTGAAGATTAAAAGTCGTCATGGACCCAGTGACGCATGCACTAAACCTTCTTAGCCACTCAAGTTTCTCTCAACAGAAACTTGTTTCATTCTCACAGGGAACCCTACATAATCTATTGGCTTTCTCTTAGAGATCGCTGGTATTGAAGAAGGAGACCCTCTCCCTAGTCTCCGCTCAAGAAAACCAAAACGCACTATTGAGTCTAGAGCCACGAGATTCATCAAATGATCTCTTAGGAACACTTGACATTTAATCACTTGTTGATCAACAAATAAGATCTTCAGTGATTCAGTGGTTCATATCGAGTCCTTCACAGATCTTAGCAATCTGTCGAGAACATTTATGAGAGGTTCACATCTGTGATCCTCAGTGATTGAATGGAAACTCCTGCCAGGGTCAACATCAAACAGCCCTGACAGCAGGTCGCTTCGGTAACTCCCCGTGGATTACGCGGAGTGTGTCTCAAACGGTCTACAGTCGTGAGGTGATGCTTCGGTGTACCTCAGCGACTCATCTGAACTGTAGATGTATTTCGGTACATCGCGTTATCTCACTTGTGGGACTCCAGTTCAGGAACGGCCTTTGTAAGAATTAGAGTTGTGTTTTCACACTATGCTGTTAACACTCTCGAAGTTCAAACTTGTAAGTGCCGGAAACCGCTTATTACTAACCGTTTGCAATGTTTTCTTCTTATGGAAGCTCCGGAGCGGGATGATCGTGCTGATTCTTCTCATGTTCACGCCAACATCATCACTAATGAAAGTTCTATTAAAAAGCAACACAACCGTCAGAATGATTCTTCGTCTAACAAAAGAATCTACAAAGTCAAAGATTTAAAGAACTTCATCAGTATTGATTTCCAACGTCAAAGAGCGTGTGAGCATGTTGAAGAATGACGTGGAGACACTGGAGCAGCGAAGCAGACCTGAGGCAGACTGATGCAGACAACAACATACTATTACTTTCACCACAAAGAACAATGATCAAAGAACAAAGTTAAAGATGACGTCAAAGCATAACTGCTCAAAGATAACGATCTCTCTACTCTGGGGAGATTGTTCGAATCAAGACAATTCCTCTCACAAGAAAGAAGAATGTCAGAAGACGTCACTGCTACTATTACATCAACGCCTTCACCGTTTACATTCATATATACTTGAGGGGGAGATTGTTGGAATCACTCCTAAACAGTATTTCAAGTATTTATATTTCATATGTAATAGGTAGCTTTATTATGGCCTTTATGTTTGTTTAAGGTCCAGCTTATGTAGAAGGCCCATAAGCTGAGGCCCAAGCCCAATAAGGAATAGGGAAGGAGAGGGAGTGTTGCCCTAGCTCCTTGCCTATATAAACTAGTGTAAACCCTCACTTGAGGGTTGGTTGTTCAAGTTATTCTTTCATTCACTCTCACTACGCCTAACCATACTACTCATATTGTGTGTTTGTGTTTGATACTTGTTCATCCGCCTTTATCTCTTCTCTTATAAGCTTGTGTTGTAAAACTAGTGACCTAACAGATCATTTAAAGACTTCTTTAGATCAGCGATCTGACTGACCAACAACCTGTTCATTTCATCTTGGGATTTCATGAACTGCTTCAATAACTCATCAGATGATGGTACTGGAGGATGTGGAGGGAAATTTTGAGGTCGTATGTTTTGATTATGACCTTGTTGTTGAAAATTCCCTTGGTTAGGATTTACATTTCCCTGAAATTGATTCCCTCGATTGAAATTGTTTTGATTAAGGTTACCTTGATGTTGGAAACCTTGATTGGGTCTGGGATAGAAATTACCTTGGTTTTGATAACCTTGGTTAATTCTAGGTTGGTTCTGATTCCGGTTTTGTATGTTAGGATTCTGGTTAAAACCGGGTGGTCCCTGATAAGTATTAGCACGGTAGTTTGGTTCATTTTGAGGACGGTATTGATTACCTCCCTGAAGTGAAGTACCGGCTATAGCATTGGCTTCAAACGGACTACCATCGGTGGCAGTACAGTTGTAGTATGCATGAGGGCCACCACAAGTAACACAGACCTCGACTTTCTTCACTTCACCATGTGATGGTGTCTGTGTGAAAGTGACTTTCTTTTGGTTAGCAAGAACCAAAGCCTGAACAATATCTGTGAGTTTGTCAATCTTAGCATCGGTGGTAGATGTACTCACGGGAGATGAAGTAGAAGGTCCAGCATTAGACTGAGACTGATATGTCTTTGTTCGGAAAGGACGGACCTGGGACTTGTTTTCTATGATTTGCAAGGCTTCTTTTGTGGTCTTGCTCAGGAAATTACCTCCCGCGGAGGCATTTAAAGAGTCTTGGTCAGCTTGTCTCAGACCATTGTAGAAAGTATCCATTTGCATTAACTCGGTAAAACCATGATGCGGACACTTGGGGAGCAATTCTTTGTAACGATCCCATGCCTCCCCAAATGATTCATCAAATCTTTGAGAAAATTTCATTATCTCATTCTTAAGACTTGTAGTTCGGGATGGAGGATAGAATTCGTTAACAAACTTGGTGACTAGATCTTCCCATGTCTCAATGGAACGAGGGGGTTATTTCTCAAGCCAATTCCGGGCTTGTCCCTCTAGAGAAAATGGGAACAGAAGAAGCTTAATTGCTTCATGTGGGACATTCTTGTATTTGATGGTAGATGCAATCTTGTTAAACCATCGAATATGTGCATGAGGATCATCCCGCTCAAAACCATAAAATTGGCTTTGGGTTACAAGATTAAGCAACCCGGTTTTGAGCTCAAAGGTACCAGCCACGATGGCTGGGACAATAATGGCATCTCCGTAACCCTCGATGGGTGCTTGGAGAAGCTCATTCATAGGCTTATCTTCTGCCATTACGACAGGGGTTGGTGGTGGTAGACGTTCCTCAGTCACGGCTGAAGGAGCAGAACGTCCTCTACGTCTACGAGGAATATTTGCAAGCTCAGAAAGTGGACTTGTAGAACTGGAAGAATGAGTGCGCATGCACTAAGTATAAAAATCAGCTTTTCAAAACAAATGTGAGGCAAAACGACAAGTGAACTTAAACCAATAATCACAAATGAAATGGCTTCTTTGAAAAAGGTACACCAGATCACAAGGACACAAAGGCAAGTTTTAAATCTTTTGTTTGGGAACTTATTAATGTTCACACCCCCAGTTGGTAGGTGTACTGCCTTGGTTTGCGGTGGTTGATTTTTATGTATTTATTAAGTACCACTGAAAACACGTAGGTATGGATTTGTGCAAAGGGTTTAAATACTTTTGGACAATATTTTTGGTATCGTCTCGTTTAACCAAATCGTATCTCTTTAAGAATCACCTTAAAGGAAACACAAGCTAGAAAACGTTACGATTGTTTTGTTGTTTTATATTTTTTTGGTGTTGTTAACACTTTAGGAAAAGTGTTAATGAACTTTTTGATTTTGATTAACTTTACAAAAAACTGTTTACAAAAGGTGGTATATGTGCAAGAATGGATCTGGAAATGTTTAAAACACGCTTACAGCCTCCCCGGCAGCGGCGCCAAAATTTGATTGGTGGCAAACTGTCAAGTTTATCACACAAGCTAACCACTTGTGAATGGTCAACCGTAATAAAATTCAAACAGCTCAGAAACCAATACAATTAAGATCTGGAGAGTATAGTGTTTCCACAGGTCGTTAAGTCCCACGGAGACTTAATGGTGCTTAAAAACTTTCAGATGTCGAATGATCACTAAGGATAATGATCAGTAAGGATTTTGGAATATTTATACCTAAAGAAAAAGTTTTGTAAATTACAGGGGATGCAAATTAAAGAAAATTAAAAAGCTAGATTATATTAAATAAACGCTATCACTATTTTTTAAAATGATGTTTTCTTGATTTATAAAACAAAATAACTTAAATAAACTATTTTAATTGAAGAGTAAACCTAAATTATCTAAAAACGTGACCTAGAATGAAAACGTGCGTTATATGTAAAAATTACGCGAGTGCGCAAGTAAAAACGTAAAATTTGTAAAATAAAAGTCCTACGAGTGTAAAAACAATTTTTTTACTTACTATATGACAAAAGAAAATTTTAGAAAAAAGATTTATATTTTTTTGACTTTTATATTTTTTATAATGAATTAAATACTATTTTAAACTAATTAAATGATTAAAAATACTAAAACTATTGAGAAAATTCTGAAACTTTTTTATAAAATACTTTATACCAATACAAAGCTAAGAAAAATACAAAAGTTGTGACAACTTATTTGAATAATCTGTAAATAAGCTAAAGAGTACGAATAAGCTAAATGAAAAACAAGGGTTATATATTAAATGTTGCAAACATATACCAGTCAAAGACCCAAGGGCAGATGGTGGTGTGTGTGTGTGGTGAGCTGGGTGGCCAGGGTTCGAATCCCAGCAATGGCTTTTTGATTTTTATTTTCTTTTTGGACTTTTTCTTTTACAAACTAATTAAGCACACTAAGATAAGCAAATTTCAAAACTAAAACTTTTTATGAAATCCATTAATAAGCTCAGATTAAGATTATTTATCTCAACAGTGGGCAAGAAATTAGAATAAGCACAAGGATTTAGCTAAATGGCTATTAAGCTAGTAAATAAGCAAAATGTTAACTGAGAATAAGCTAGACAAATGATAATAAGCTAGAATGACAACTGAATAAGCACAATAATTAAGAAATAAGCACTGAATAACTCCAAATAAGCACAAGGTTAAGCTGGTACACAGGACACTTTTTTGAGTTTCAAGGCACTTTCAAGCTAATTTTTAAGCACTTTAATAAGCTAGAAATGGAAAAACTAGCAATGGAACCTTGAGACAGCTAGGTAAGCTTCTCAAAAAGCTAAGGTACACAAGTTTAAGCTAGCTAATGAGCTCTTGATGAGCTTATGAAACTGGATGGCTCACTGTGCACAGGGCATGTTTTTGGAAAAGTGCTTAAAAGAAGATTGATAATAAGCAGTTTATAAGCTAAATAGAGATAAACTAATATTTTTCTAATAAAGATAAGCAGCAAAATTTTAATATTCCAAAAGATGATTAGCTGAATCTTAATATTAAACACACACTAAAATTCTTTAGTTTATTCAAAAACTGCACTTAAGAAAATTTGACTTTTTAAATTACACTAAGAAATTGACTTTTATGAACTTATAATTAATTCTACTTATTAACTATGTTATATTAAGCTGTAATAAGAATGATTTAAGCTACAGTACCTAGTTATAAGCAACTTTGATGTAATTTGTACTCTAAATTCTTAACAGTTAACAAGTAAGGTAGGATTAAAACTAATTTTGACTTTTTACTAAACAAGGACTAAATTTTATGCTTGCAGAGAGTTCTTAGATACTTTTGTGACTTAGAACAACAACAAACAACAACACTACTGGCCTCTATCACAGATAACTAAGCAAATCCAAACAGCACTTTATAAAACTGTTTTGATGTTTTAATCACTAAAACAGATTTTTAGACCAAGGAATCAAGTGATTAACTTATACTAACTATTATTAGACAGAATTAAACTGAAATTAACATATTTTAAACACATAAACTATGAAATGCAAATTTTAAGCAATTGCTTACAAGATGAGTCCAAGCTCAGAACTGAGAACCAAAAGCCAAGGACACACCCTATAGCTTCCCAAGAAGCTCTAAACCCAAGGGCAATCCTGTATTTACCCTGCTCCAGCTTTGACCTTCATTTCCATGGATTTTTTTATTTTTCACTAATTTATTTGTATTTTTTGTATTTTTTCTTTTTTATACTAAACTGACTTTTAAATGTTTCTAATAGCTTTAATAAGCTATCTAGGAGCTTATGTGATTTTATGAGTCCTTAACAACAACTGCTTAACAACATTCAAACATTCATGAGATTTTTAAACTTGAAAATTTGAACAACTGAAAGGAAACTTGAAACTTGAAATTACTTATTGCAAAAGTTGTATAATACACTGAAATTACTTAAACAAGTACTTGAAAGCTTTAAATTACACTGGAAGGCTTAAAGAAATAAAAACGATTAAGAAATTTTAAAAGTTACACTACTTAGTCTTCTACATTGCTTCTCTTTCTCTTTATAATGATCATTTAGGGCTTTGTCGACATCTCTGAACATTTCCCACTTAACCTCAGCCATTGGATCCTCAAATTTCATCATAACTGCCCATTTGTCAATTTGGCGGGAAAAGTCATAGTAGCAGGTTTTTAGCATTAAAAGAATTTTGGGAGATTGTAGAGGTGGAAGGGAGTGGTTAACCAGCTTTTAGGGGTGAGGTGGAAAGGTGAAAACAGGCAAGGTGGAAGAAAACCACTCTGGTTTCTGGAATGCAGTTGAGGTGAGGGAGATGTACAGTGGACATGGTATTTGGCGAGTTTGACTTTATTTGACCGAGGCTTATAATAAGTGGGGGTTCAAAAATGGGGGGTCACAGGTGTTGACAGGGGTTCTTTTGGGTTTTAGCTGGGGTAAGAATACAAAAGTGTCCATTTGGTTTGTTTAATACACAAGGACCATTGATGTAAATTCTGCAAACTTGAGGGACCAAAACTGAACTTTTTCCAATGTTAACACAAGGACCAAACTTGCCATATATGAATAGTACAAGGACCACTTTTGATTATTTTCTATTTTTATAAATCCAAGGACTATTTTTGACACTTTTTAAACTTGAGGGACCTTTTCTGCCATTTGCCCAAAGATTCATTCAAGGACCATTTTTGACAATTTAGAATATTTCAGGGACCTTGAATGATAAAATTCCATATTTTTGGATTCTAGGGACTAGATTTGACAAGTTTTAAAACTTGGGGGACTAAAACTGCCAATTATGCAAACTTGATACGTTTTTCACCAGATTTTGATATTTTTGCATTTAAAACACATAAAACACTTATTTGTGATATTTTTATCATTTTGATGCATTTCTGAGTGTTTTCAGATGTTTTTGCAGTTTAAATGGTACAAAAATGATAAGTACTTAGACACTCATCAAACACATATTTGGCTCGGGTATCAAACTGAATGGTCAAAGCATAATCATATCATAAGGGTTCATATCAGAGTCCTATATCATAACTTCATAATCAGAGGTTCATAATCAAAGGTTCATAATCAGAAGGTTCATAATCATAAGGTTTATAATCAGAAGTTCATAATCAGAAGGTTCATAATCAGAAGGTTCATAATCATAACAAACGAATAGCACAGCGAACAGAATCATACCAAAGGATCATAGTAAAGGGAAATCATAGCAAAGGAATATCATAAATGAAGCAAAGTCAAGGGTAAGAAAGTCGTGAGAAATCCCTACTGAAAAGGGATAGAATATCTGTACCTTAAACCATAAAGCAAATCGCCCGAAGTACACAAGGAAAACAAAAGCTACTCCTTCCTCCGCGAATCTACACGAATAATGGTCGCTTAAGTTTTAGAAACCATTTCATATTCATAATTGTTTGCATTAGGGTCTCATTATATTTTTAGAAACATTCTACTTTTAGTAACTTTCCTTATTTAATAAGTTTACGTATTTAATAAGTTTCCATAATTAGTAACCTTAAGGTAAAATCCATTAATTAGCCAAAATTAGGGGTTTACAAATGATAATTGGTTAACTTAAAAGGTTTAGTATGAAACATATCATAGTTTACGGCTTATATGTCAATTTAGCAAAGTATAGTGTTTAGTGCTTATTCTATTTTATATTAGAATGTAGATATCAGATATTGCATGCATGTACTCCATCTTCTTCGTATAGAATATAACCGAAATCGATTCGCAGTTTGCATTTTAACGATTCATCTTCTTCGTATAGAATTATATGACCCTTCTTGGTGCCTCATTTACGTCGAGACTTGCTCAATTTCAAATCCATTCTCACGACAATTAGAAAACAAATCGAGACCCCCATTTAAGAATTATCATCGATACAAAACCAACCAAGATATACATGAATGTTATTTCTCCATTTTAGATAGATACCATTTAAATGAACATGTTGAGTCGTGCAAAATAGGTCGAAACAGATTCAAGCCAAAATGATAGGCTATATGGGTGATAATCCTATAATACTGCCTTCTTAAACTGAAAATCCAAATACATCGAGCTAACTCAACATACCTCATCTATGGTCTCAAAATTATGTAAAGGCCAAGTTCTAAAGTTTACAAGCTACCGGCACATTCATAATTTGGTGGATTTAGGGTAAAATTTGGAAACAGATAAGGCTAATCTCACCATATAATATCAAGGGTTATAATGTGCTCGGTTAAGGTCTAATCTAGTTAGGTTAAGAAAAACATGTCAAAATTTTAAAAATGGCATAATTTTTCAAAATAAACTAGAAAAACGAGGGCAATAAAGTTCAAGAGACAATTCTACTCCCGTCCCCCCACTTGAATTGTACAAAGTCCCTTTTGTACTAAGCGTTAAATAAAGGTGAAGAGAAAAGTAGAATTAGAGCAAGAATTTCCATGAAATTTGCTCCAAAAAGAAAGAAGGACCACGAAAGAGTCGTGCCTTCGCATAAGCATCCACGAGCAAACTTCAATCCCTGAAATCACACTACCGACAAGAATGATTCTAAAAAGAAAAAGAAAAAAATGAAAAAGAAATCTAACTCACTTTCCTAGGAATCACAGTTGCATTTAGCGTATGCAACAAGCCTTTTAAACCACTTGGTGTCCCAAGTGGACAAGTGTAGTCTCGTGGGGCTTACAGGGAACATACCCAGAAAGTTCATTTGAAAACTAATACAAGGTTAATGTGTTTAAAATGAAATGAGTGTTACAGAGGGTAGTTACGTCGTAACTCCCATAAGGAGTTACACCGTAATTAAGCAAAACCTGACAGGGGTGAGGCTACGGCGTAACCATAGCTGGGGTTACGCCGTAATGGGTAATGCTTCTGACTAGTTTTGCTGCTCAAAGGCTTGTTACAGCGTAACCAGGATAGTGAGTTATGTCATAACTCTGGTCGGATCAGCATGATGCAGCAACAATTTTTCTTCGTTTCCCTGCAAAAATGTTTAAATACACAAAACCCAACAGAAATGAAATAAAAAAAAAAGAAAGGGATAATTCGGGTTGTCTCTCGAAAGAGCACTTTTCTTTATTTACGAGTCTTTAAGTTAGACTCTGTTAGTACAATTTATGCGATGGGTGGTAACAGATGTTAATATAACTTATCGGACTGGGGCGACAAATGTCCAGTGGGTTGGTCTTGTACTAATTCAAGTAGTTTGAATGAGATCTCTGCACAAGAAAGGTAAACCATTAGTCTTACCGTGGGGACGGACCCCAGGATTAGACTCCGGCGTCAGAGTAAGTACACATTCTTGAGAGGGAAAGTAGAGGTGTGTGTAATTATGAGAGAGAAAGTTGTACCTTGTATGGGGATTAGAGCCCCTTTTATAGGCGAGGTTTGCCGCTGGGGCTTCCTAGATTCTCTCATATAGTGGTTAGTTGCCGGAGCCGGACCCTTGGCGGACAAGAGTTCCGTTTTAATCGTGGATGCGGATGTAAGGGGTCTAACGGTTGAATGTTCAGCCCGTTATGTGCCTTGCGCGCATCTCAAAGCCTAGACCATAGCCAATTTAGCCATTGGGCTTATTGTAGGCCTAGGATTTGTATTCTTTGGGCTGAGCCCAGTATGTGTATAGTGTGTATTGGACCTCGTGAGCCTGTAATACATACTATACGTCATCAAGTCCCCCCATTCTAGTATGTCTATTGCGTGCGGACATTGGTGCATGCGGTGGATGTTACTAGACTCAAGTTGACTAAGCGTTTTGCTGTCTCACACCTTTTTCTTTTTTGATGGGAATTGCCACGTCACCCAGTCCCCCTAGTATAGTGTATTGACTGCATGCGGATATTGTCGCGTGCGGTAAGTACTTACTAGACTGTAGATTTAACCAGGACGTGGTGTTATCCCATGGTTTGTCCTTTTCTTTACTTGGGAAGCGTTTCGTGTGACGTGGACGTTTGTTGACTCTTTGTTTTCTGTTTTGATGTGACCTACTATTCCACGCGTCCTTTTTTATTTTTGATCTTGGCCGTTCATTCTGTCTTTCTTTTGCACGTGTCATCATCCGGTTCTAGGTTTTCTTTATTATAAATATTGCTCCATCTTTCACCATCGTCGTTTGTTGCTTTCCTTTGAAGAAAAGAAAACAGTAAAAAAAAATTCTCATCTGTCTGCCCTTGATCCACTCGCTATGGCTTTGATTGTTGATATAAAATGTAATACTCCTCCAGGGACATTTGGCTCCTTCCTTGCGACTTACAATATTCCACCGGAGGTGCATCCGGAGCTTCCTGACCGTAAGTGTACGATGCATGAGTGCCCTTCTGGGAAGATTGGCTTATATTCCCGCTTTTTTTATCTTGCCAATTTTTGTCTGCCCCTATCTGTTTTCCTTGTTGACTTACTCGAGTATTATTGCATTAATATTTCTCAACTATCGGTTCTCGGCGCGTGTAGAGTTTCTCACTTTGAGATCTTATGTCGTGTTCATAGCGTTACTCCCACTGTTATTCTGTTTCGTTGTTTTTATGTTAACTCGAAGTTGAAAGGGTGGTTTTCCTTTAGTAAACGCGATGGTGTCCATGCCCTTTGCACTAAAACTCTTGATTCTGTAAAAAATTGGAATGATCGATTTTTCTAGGTCGATGCCTTTGCTTGTCCTGTCTTGTTCCCATGGCAATCTAGGAAGAATATCTCTAACGATCCTGTTCCTCGCCCGAACGAGTATAATGCTGATCATTTTGTTGCTCTTGCTGCTAATCCTTATCCCTTCAGGGCATTCCCTGAGCCCTTTTTTTGTTGGGTTGGTTTGAGTCGTTATTATACTTTGGTTGAGGATGTGTACCCTGAGTATCTCCGTGAAGATCAAACTAGTGATTTTTATTTGCATTGCTTCTCTTTTTCTTCTTTTTTTACGAATATACTTTGCTTTGTGCGGTGATGAGTTGGCCCGAGTATATTCAGTCCCCGGAGCCTCTAAAGGCCCCGATGACCACTCATCCGTGTCGTGAAGGGGAACCGTCTATTATTGAAGTTTTTGTTCGTCGCACCGTGTCATTTATCCCTGTTGCTCCTGCTCGCACGGATGGTGAGTTGGAAGCTGATGTTAAACTTATTTTTGAGCCTGAAGGTGCTAGTGTTGATAATGGTGGTGGATCATCTTTTGAGGCTACAGGTTCTGATGTTAACCCTTCTTCCTCTGGTCCTTTGAGGAGAAAAGAGGGGCCTTTTTCTAGTGTTTCGGGACCATCTAGTCCTGCCAAGAGGCCTCGTTTTGAATCTCAATCAGGTCCCTCCAGCAGTAACGCTCCCCACACTGGTCCTTTCATTACTTTTATTTCCACCACCCCTGAGCGTGATGTTGGGTTCTCTGTTGGTTCTTCTTTCAGGCATCAACTTGATATCGGTTCTCCGAAAAGGTTGGTTATTTCTTCTGATTCTTCTTCTGATTCTAGTAGTGCTGCTGTTGGAGCTGAGGTTACTTCTTGTACCAGGTCCGAGAATCTTTTGGGTGTTGTTACTACTGCTGCCACAACTATTCTGGCTTCTATTCCTATATTGAAGAATGTCTCCCCTTTCCTCAATTCGTCTTCTAGTGGAGGGGCTAATCGTAGTGCCGAAGATCTTGTTGGACCTTCTGATGGCCAGCCTTTGGCTAGTCATGCCCAGACTGTAGAAAACTAGAAGGGGGGGTTGAATAGTTTTACCAATTTAAAACTTGCTTTTAAAATTTAGATCGACTTATGTCAATCTATTTAGATGTGTATGTTGGACGTTGATAGATAGATATATAAAAGTGTAATGAAAGATAAAGAGTAAGAAGCACACATAAATACGACACGAGTATTTATAGTGGTTTGGCTACAAGGACACCTTCCTTGCCCTACTACACTCCTCGAGTCACCTACTCGAGAGTTCGTAATCACTACACGACCAACTCCTTATGGCGGAGAAGCCTTCACAACGTCGCCTACTCTTTTTCCGGTGCTAGGATAACCACCGGGTTCTTTCACACCAAGGTGAACCACACCTGCCACAACGTCGCCTACCCTTTATCCGGTACTAGGCTAAGTACCGAGTTCCATTACAATGGAGGAACTACTACCTAACACTACACAACACCTAATCCCAAAGGAGACCAACTCCTTATTGCAACACCATCAAGGATATCAACATCCTTGAATATAGACAATCACTATATGTATAACGATGCTCCTCATCGATTATACGACCTAGGCATTCTTCACTAATGCCACTAGATATGATTCCTAGGCATCCTTCACTAATGCCTTTGACATAACGCTTGACACCTTTCACTAATGCCTTCGTCTTGACACCTTTAGCATTCTTCACTAATGCTTTTGACACGGACGTTAAGCACCTTTCACTAATGCTTTCGTCTTGACTCTTTCGGCATCCTTCACTAATGCCTTCAACACAACACATATACGGAGGAAGAAAAAACTATCAACAAGAGAACCTCAGTAGTCTTGATGATGATGAAGCATGGCAACTCATGGACTTGAGCTTGCTCGACTTCAAGAAGTGGTGATCTCTCCTTTAAGAGGAACCTAGAGAATCACACGAAAACAAAAGACAAACTACATAGAAAGATCCCTTAGGATCGGTGGTTAGAGAGTTACAATACTTGGGGAAATTATGTGTAAGAGTGGCAACCCAAAAGGAAGAAATGGCTCACTATTTATATAGGATAAATGCTTACTATTCCCCGGATCCCACTGATCCCTCCCACAAGGGATCCGTCTAGTGTAAAACTAGGGATCCGTGGGACGCTCCTCTTTGCCCATGGGTTTTTTGGTTATGGGTCATGGGTCATGGGTCATAGGTTATGGGTTTATCCATGGTTCTTTTATTAGATACAATGTATCTTATGAGTGCAATGTACCTAGTCAAATCGGTATGGGTCAATACCATGGGTTATGGATGTGATCCATGGGTTGTAGTTTTTCCCATTATAATACATACTAGTTATGTATATATTTACCCAATATGTAAACACTAGTTGTTGTACATATGTATTACTAAATCATAAAATCACTTATACTTGTTTTAGTATTTTATGTGAAAACGTTAATTTTGTTAGAAAACTATTGGCTCAAACTATTTACGTATTTTATTTGTTTCGTTAAAATGATGTTACGTTTGTTATCGACTAAACATTAGAAGATCGTAAAATATAAATAAACGTTTTTACGGCTTATTTGTATTAACAATCTCCCCCTTTTTGTTGATGACAAAACATAAAATTATTTTAAGGAAAAATTAAACTTCGTAAACGTTCGAATTGGAGTTTTTACTCTCTTCTCCCCCTTTTTGTTGAAACAAAAAGAGCGTCGAAAAGAAACTAACACATTGTTTTAAGAAAAACATGTAAAAAGATGTAAAGAGAGCAAGTGACGGGAATAGTTCTCCTCTTAACTCCCCCTTGACGAGTCCATCCCTTTGTGAGGGCGACAAGTAAATATAAACTAATAAACTAACGAATTGCAATTTAGTTTGCAAATGGTTCGTCCTTGTGACAAAAATGCTCCCTCTTGAAGATTACAACGTTGCAATGGGGTGTCATGAAGTATAATCCGAATAAGGATTACATTGCAATGGTTTTGCAATATGGTTTGACACAAAGCTCCCCTAGCTTTATGGTGTCAAAATCTTCATGTGTATTTTGAAAATTTACAAAACAAAGGTTAGAAAACAAGAGTATAGTGCATAATTTCCTGCAAATAAGAATGTTAGTAGAGAATTTTCTTTCTGTTGCGCGGATCCCACGGTTCCCTCCATGGAGGGATCCGTCTAGGCTTTTTCTAGGGATCCGTCTGTCTGGTGACAGATTTTCAGCAATGGTGATATATCAAACAATACTAAATATGGAAGTGAGATATGTATACAAACAACAAACATATACTCAAAGCAATATGGAAAATAAGTTATCATTCAATAAACAAGGAGATAATCAAGAAATCTCTAAAACTAAGAGAATGATTTAGCCATGCAATACATATTCCACTTAATACTAATGAGTGACCTAAACTCAAGAAGCAACCACGTGCTTAAGGATGATCAATCATGAAATAGGATTCCTAAACGTTCTAAGTTAAGCTTGAGACTAGGACACCATTTTAGGCTCATGGTTGTTTAGGTTTGTTGACCTCTTCGAAACTTTCGAGGAGGTGATAAAACATGAAACGCTGCTCTTCACGGAGTTCATGTATCAACCTTCAACATGTTGACAATGATAGCAATCCTTGTCATGGTTTTGAGCTTCTTGAAGCGGAGGTTCAAGTGAAGTGGGTTGAGGATCCTTAAATAAAGGAGGAATTGGTGGAGGCTCATTAAGTGTTGGCTCAACAATGTTCGAGGGTGGAGGTAGAGAAGTGTCATCTTCCATGTGGTCAGGTGGTTGACTTTGATGTCTCCTCATAATCCAAAATGGACTATTGGGGGGAAATGGAGAAATTGACATTGGTGCAAGTGTCGATTCAACACTTTGGTTTTGTTGAACAACCTTTTCAAGTGAATTTGTTGGTAATGGTGGAAGATGAGATGGCCAGGGGGTAAGTCCTCTAAGTTGTGAGAATGTGGAGATGATTGTGAGGTGTTAAATGATGTGGCTCTAGGCACCAATTGTAACACCCCAACCCGACAAGGGTAGAAGTGTCACATTCTTGTGTCATATCAGAACATACAAATAAAATTTTACAAGCGGAAATATTAAAGAATAACGTAGCAAGTCATATAAACAAATGATTTACAAGGAAAAATTACAAAATTAAAGATGTCTAAAATAAACTGAAGTTTCAGACAAAAGCCCGTCAAAAGTCCAAATATTAAGGTAACTAGGGTTGGTCCACTCAGATAATCCAACTCTCAGCCCATCTTCCAACCTAAAACCTGCCGCAGGAAAAGAAATGCGGCTGAGCTTAAAAAGCCCAGTGAACAGATATAACAAACGAAAGCTAAATAAAATCAAAAATACGAAATGAAATAAGGAAACTGATAACAAGGTCGCAGCGAAATGAGAACAATGAGTCAAATAGGATCCTGCAGAACACAATTATATAGATATCCAAAAGAACAGATAACAAGGAGGACGAAGCAAATCAAAGCATCGATGACATAAATACAAGCACATACAAACCAGGCATACGGGTACTGAAACATAAGCAAGCATAGTAGACATCGTATCCACTCAACATATATATGGCATACAATCAATTCAGGAAATCAGAAGACATACAAGTCAAACAGAAATCTAAAGGCAAGCAGAAGCAATTAATTAGTAAGTGAGCATGGAAATCAAACAGGTCAAAAACCCTTAGTTGAAAACATAACCAGTATCATAACAGCGGAAGTACTAACAACAGTCATGCGTAACAAGTAGGAAATACAGTATGAACATTATAATTAAATGAACTAGGGACATAGCAGGGAAATTAAACAAGTTAACAAGCCAGATGTCATAAGTTAAACCATTTACCAAATCAACCCGTAGCATAGATAGAAATGTAAACATGGCAGGTCAACAATAAGCAGATAAGGATACAACGGATAGTCATAGTCCACGAGATTAACTGAACGAAGTATACATAATAAACAGACAAAATATCAAATTACACATTAGCATGGTCACCAGACAATTCAAAGGGTCACATAACAGTGATATCACATATCATCAGATGACAACAGGTAACTCAGATAACGGCATATTAATCACATCATAGCAGGATAATTAGTAGTCACATAAAACATGAATAGCATAATCAAATTAAATAAACATATAATAACCCAGTACGTGAATGGAACGATAGTCCAAAGTAACAGAATGAGAGTGTGACAGATCAATGCAATGGAGTATCTATATCTTGGTAATAGAGTGAGTCATATAAGGGTACTGAGTAATGAGCAATTAATACAGACTATGGTGCGTTGGGGAATACGGAAGGTACAATATAGGTATATCAAAAGTGTAAGGGTTGTCAGAAATCTACCGCGAGCCCGGAAACATATCATATCATATCATATCATAAGTAGCCATTGTATTCGGAGGGGTGACCTCAGAATACCATATATAATAGGAGGGGAGACCTCAGTAACCAATGGAGTAGCTAGCTCCTAGACTGTGAAGACGCGTATTGCACACGACATCATTCACCATATAAATCATATCATATCATATCAAAACATATCTAGGATGCATCCATACGCCCCCGCAGAAACATAGTGGCCAAACATATATATTGAGCTCATAATCATATAACAGAAAGGGGACGTTGTGTAACATCACTCGTACACACTGGAGTCATGCCATTGGTGCATCAATGGCATGGTCATGGTACCTCCATGACTAGGAACACTGATTGGTGGCAAAATTTCAAGTTTATCACACAAGCTAACCACTTGTGAATGGTCAACCGTAATAAAATTCAAACAGCTCAGAAACCAATACAATTAAGATCTGGAGAGTATAGTGTTTCCACAGGTCGTTAAGTCCCACGGAGACTTAATGGTGCTTAAAAACTTTCAGATGTCGAATGATAACTAAGGATAATGATCAGTAAGGATTTTGGAATATTTATACCTAAAGAAAAAGTTTTGTAAATTACAGGGGCTTAAATGCAAATTAAAGAAAATTAAAAAGCTAGATTATATTAAATAAACGCTATCACTATTTTTTAAAATGATGTTTTCTTGATTTATAAAACAAAATAACTTAAATAAACTATTTTAATTGAAGAGTAAACCTAAATTATCTAAAAACGTGACCTAGAATGAAACGTGCGTTATATGTAAAAATTACGCGAGTGCGCAAGTAAAAACGTAAAATTTGGAAAATAAAAGTCCTACGAGTGTAAAAATAATTTTCTTACTTACTATATGACAAAAGAAAATTTTAGAAAAAAGATTTATATTTTTTTGACTTTTATATTTTTTATTATGAATTAAATACTATTTTAAACTAATTAAATGATTAAAAATACTAAAACTATTGAGAAAATTCTGAAAGTTTTTTATAAAATACTTTATACTAATACAAAGCTAAGAAAAATACAAAAGTTGTGACAACTTATTTGAATAAGCTGTAAATAAGCTAAAGAGTACGAATAAGCTAAATGAAAAACAAGGGTTACATATTAAATGTTGCAAACATATACCAGTCAAAGACCCAAGGGCAGATGGTGGTGTGTGTGTGTATGGTGAGCTGGGTGGCCAGGGTTCGAATCCCAGCAATGGCTTTTTGATTTTTATTTTCTTTTTGGACTTTTTCTTTTACAAACTAATTAAGCACACTAAGATAAGCAAATTTCAAAACTAAAACTTTTTATGAAATCCATTAATAAGCTCAGATTAAGCTTATTTATCTCAACAGTGGGCAAGAAATTAGAATAAGCACAAGGATTTAGCTAAATGGCTATTAAGCTAGTAAATAAGCAAAATGTTAACTGAGAATAAGCTAGACAAATGATAATAAGCTAGAATGACAACTGAATAAGCACAATAATTAAGAAATAAGCACTGAATAACACAAAATAAGCACAAGGTTAAGCTGGTACACATGACACTTTTTTGAGTTTCAAGGCACTTTCAAGCTAATTTTTAAGCACTTTAATAAGCTAGAAATGGAAAAACTAGCACTGGAACCTTGAGACAGCTAGGTAAGCTTCTCAAAAAGCTAAGGTACACAAGTTTAAGCTAGCTAATGAGCTCTTGATGAGCTTATGAAACTGGATGGCTCACTGTGCACAGGGCATGTTTTTGGAAAAATGCTTAAAAGAAGATTGAAAATAAGCAGTTTATAAGCTAAATAGAGATAAACTAATATTTTTCTAATAAAGGTTAGCAGCAAAATTTTAATATTCCAGAAGATGATTAGCTGAATCTTAATATTAAACACACACTAAAATTCTTTAGTTTATTCAAAAACTGCACTTAAGAAAATTTGACTTTTTAAATTACACTAAGAAATTGACTTTTATGAACTTATAATTAATTCTACTTATTAAATATGTTATATTAAGCTGTAATAAGAATGATTTAAGCTAAAGTACCTAGTTATAAGCAACTTTGATGTAATTTGTACTCTAAATTCTTAACAGTTAACAAGTAAGGTAGGATTAAAACTAATTTTGACTTTTTACTAAACAAGGACTAAATTTTATGCTTGCAGAGAGTTCTTAGATACTTTTGTGACTTAGAACAACAACAAACAACAACACTACTGGCCTCTATCACAGATAACTAAGCAAATCCAAACAGCACTTTATAAAACTGTTTTGATGTTTTAATCACTAAAACAGATTTTTAGACCAAGGAATCAAGTGATTAACTTATACTAACTATTATTAGACAGAATTAAACTGAAATTAACATATTTTAAACACATAAACTATGAAATGCAAATTTTGAGCAATTGCTTACAAGATGAGTCCAAGCTCAGAACTGAGAACCAAAAGCCAAGGACACACCCTATAGCTTCCCAAGAAGCTCTAAACCCAAGGGCAATCCTGTATTTACCCTGCTCCAGCTTTGACCTTCATTTCCATGGATTATTTTTATTTTTCACTAATTTATTTGTATTTTTGGTATTTTTTCTTTTTAACACTAAACTGACTTTTAAATGTTTCTAATAGCTTTAATAAGCTATCTAGGAGCTTATGTGATTTTATGAGTCCTTAACAACAACTGCTTAACAACATTCAAACATTCATGAGATTTTTAAACTTGAAAATTTGAACAACTGAAAGGAAACTTGAAACTTGAAATTACTTATTGCAAAAGTTGTATAATACACTGAAATTACTTAAACAAGTACTTGAAAGCTTTAAATTACACTGGAAGGCTTAAAGAAATAAAAACGATTAAGAAATTTTAAAAGTTACACTACTTAGTCTTCTACATTGCTTCTCTTTCTCTTTATAATGATCATTTAGGGCTTTGTCGACATCTCTGAACATTTCCCACTTAACCTCAGCCATTGGATCCTCAAATTTCATCATAACTGCCCATTTGTCAATTTGGCGGGAAAAGTCATAGTAGCAGGTTTTTAGCATTAAAAGAATTTTGGGAGATTGTAGAGGTGGAAGGGAGTGGTTAACCAGCTGTTAGGGGTGAGGTGGAAAGGTGAAAACAGGCAAGGTGGAAGAAAACCACTCTGGTTTTTGGAATGCAGTTGAGGTGAGGGAGATGTACAGTGGACATGGTATTTGGCGCGTTTGACTTTATTTGACCGAGGCTTATAATAAGTGGGGGTTCAAAAATGGGGGGTCACAGGTGTTGACAGGGGTTCTTTTGGGTTTTGGCTGAGGTAAAAATACAAAAGAGTCCATTTGGTTTGTTTAATACACAAGGACCATTGATGTAAATTCTGCAAACTTGAGGGACCAAAACTGAACTTTTTCCAATGTTAACACAAGGACCAAACTTGCCATATATGAATAGTACAAGGACCACTTTTGATTATTTTCCATTTTTATAAATCCAAGGACTATTTTTGACACTTTTTAAACTTGAGGGACCTTTTCTGCCATTTGCCCAAAGATTCATTCAAGGACCATTTTTGACAATTTAGAATATTTCAGGGACCTTGAATGATAAAATTCCATATTTTTGGGTTCCAGGGACTAGATTAGACAACTTTTTAAACTTGGGGGACTAAAACTGCCAATTATGCAAACTTGATACGTTTTTCACCAGATTTTGATATTTTTGCATTTAAAACACATAAAACACTTATTTGTGATATTTTTATCATTTTGATGCATTTCTGAGTGTTTTCAGATGTTTTTGCAGTTTAAATGGTACAAAAATGATGAGTATTTAGACACTCATCAAACACATATTTGGCTCGGGTATCAAACTGAATGGTCAAAGCATAATCATATCATAAGGGTTCATATCAGAGTCCTATATCATAACTTCATAATCAGAGGTTCATAATCAAAGGTTCATAATCAGAAGGTTCATAATCATAAGGTTCATAATCAGAAGTTCATAATCAGAAGGTTCATAATCAGAAGGTTCATAATCATAACAAACGAATAGCACAGCGAACAGAATCATACCAAAGGATCACAGTAAAGGGAAATCATAGCAAAGGAATATCATAAATGAAGCAAAGTCAAGGGTAAGAAAGTCGTGAGAAATCCCAACTGAAAAGGGATAGAATATCTGTACCTTAAACCATAAAGCAAATCGCCCGAAGTACACAAGGAAAACAAAAGCTACTCCTTCCTCCGCGAATCTACACGAATAATGGTCGCTTAAGTTTTAGAAACCATTTCATATTCATAATTGTTTGCATTAGGGTCTCATTATATTTTTAGAAACATTCTACTTTTAGTAACTTTCCTTATTTAATAAGTTTACGTATTTAATAAGTTTCCATAATTAGTAACCTTAAGGTAAAATCCATTAATTAGCCAAAATTAGGGGTTTACAAATGATAATTGGTTAACTTAAAAGGTTTAGTATGAAACATATCATAGTTTACGGCTTATATTTCAATTTAGCGAAGTATAGTGTTTAGTGCTTATTCTATTTTATATTAGAATGTAGATATCAGATATTGCATGCATGTACTCCATCTTCTTCGTATAGAATATAACTGAAATCGATTCGCAGTTTACATTTTAACGATTCATCTTCTTCGTATAGAATTGTATGACCCTTCTTGATGCCTCATTTACGTCGAGACTTGCTCAATTTCAAATCCATTCTCACGACAATTAGAAAACAAATCGAGACCCCCCTTTAAGAATTATCATCGATACAAAACCAACCAAGATATACATGAATGTTATTTCTCCATTTTAGATAGATACCATTTAAATGAACATGTTGAGTCGTGCAAAATAGGTCGAAACAGATTCAAGCCAAAATGTTAGATATGGGTCGACACATATGGCTTTCTCATTCGTTATTTTATGTAGTCTCTCTATAATTTTATGTGAAGGATCCAAATCGATTTATCATACCTTCGGAAATAATGCACGACAACAATACAAGGAGAATGACGAGCAAGGAAAAATGGAGACGAAATCGGGAGACAAACCTTAGTTGCATGAACGAGAGAAGAAACAAGGATTCAAAGACCCACGACAAGATCTAGGCCAAAACATCCACGCCTTCAACCTAGGATCCACGACCAGCCACCCTTCGAATCCAAGACCTAAGATCACAGCAGCCTTGTGAGACCCTTACCACGCCCCTTGTACCTTTCTCGTCCTAGCCTTGTTGCCGAATGATAAAAAAAAAAAGAGGAAGTCAAGATGAGCTGTCACTTTTATTTTTTTAGAGTGTTGATGTTATTTTGAATGTGATAAATGTGAGATAGGTAAATAAAATGAGAGAAGGTTGAATTAATGGGAGGTATGAAATTAAGGACCAATCAATACTAATTTCTACTTTCCAATTACAATGTGTACATAAAAAAATTGATAAATGGAACATATGGGATTACCTTGGGCAGATTACTAGGGAATTCAAAACAGAAAGAAAAAAAAATGGCCTTCCATAATTACAATTATAATGGCTTGATTTGAAAGTAATGTCTTCGTAATTATGCAAGTGTTTCGATCCCTGCATTTTAACGTGTGATATGTGTTTTAGACGTAAATGTATCGGTTTTCATTTATCTTGTATAATTTCATATTTACGAGTTAGGTTAGAAGTGCTTTTAATAATCTTTGCATATTTTACGTATTCTATAAATATTAAGCTTGAGGGCAAATTGGTCATTTAACACGTTTACGATTTTTAGGGTTTTACACCAATGATGTTGGTTGGGTTGAAAAGGGTGTGTTTGGTTTAGTAGAGTTTGGTGCTGATATCCTTGTGGGAACAATCCTCTTGGGAATTAGTTTGATTGGTTTATTTGGTGTAGGGGAAATTCTAGCATTGGTGGACTTAACCGGAGATGATTCGGTTGAGGAAACTTCATGTATGACCCTAGAAAGTTTCTTGGGTGGTTCTTGGGTGGATGAGTTAGCACTAGGAGCTTTTCTCTTGATGAAATGAATAAGGAGGATGTTTCTAATTGCTGAGAATTATGTTGTGTTTGATGACTTAAGGAGTTCTAGCAAGATGACTTATAAAGGAAGGAATTTGGCAAATGCATTTAAGACTTAAGCCATTAAGATTCATGGAAATGTGATGATTAACATGCACAAGATTAAAGTTCAGAGTTTCACTGATCTAGGGACTTAATAAAGATGAGGTGGAGTCTTTAAGTTAGCAAGATGAGCTTGAAATGATTGTTTTGGCTAGATTTGACATAATCTGTCACCCGGATCCCACGGTTCCCTCTTTTGAGGGATCCGTCTAGGCTAATCCTAGGGATCCGGCTCTCAGCAGCTATGAAAGGACAAAAATGATGTTTCTAAGGTCTAAGATCTATACCATCTTGAGTGTTTCAGTCATCCTAAGTATCTTAAATGAGGGTGTACTTGAATGATCAAGAGCAATGAGTGATATAGCTAATGATTGCTTTTTATGGAAGGAAAATGAGACTAAATGACTACCAATGGATGTTCAAGGATGACACTAAGAGTTTTGATGGTGTCAAGTCATAATAAATGATCCTAGAGATCAGATGTTAGCTGTTGGGAATAATCTGTTATCACTGATAGCTATGGAAGACACTGCTAAGTATTGCACTAGCAGTGGAAATGTATTACCACGGCTGGTACATTATTACCACTGCTATTAGATAATTGTTAGGAAAACGTGTTTAGATAAGTATAGAAAAGATCTTGTGTGTATTCTATATTGTTAGCTTTATACTTATTTTGTAAAGGACTCCTTGTACTATAAAAGGAGGTCCTAGGTTATTGTCTTAGGTACGTAACAACTTACAAACATACTTATCATTCACATAAGCTTCAAGGTGTAACCCTAGTGATAAGCAAGATTACTCGTATTATTCATTAATAATATTGGAGCTTAGTTTTGTGTTTAATCTGTGTTTACTTACAATACATCATATAATTCATCTTCTAAGTATTACTAAGTAGATTCCGCGTGCTTATTAATATAATACAAAATATCACTGACACAAGGTATGTGTCTAGATCCATCAAGTGGTATCAGAGCCAAGGTTATGATATTTTGTTTTAGAATATCCAAGGAATACGCTTAATCTGTTCACTCAATGGAGATGGAAAACAACCAGTCCAACACTTCTACTCCAAGACTTCCTAAGCTCAAACTTAATGAGTTTGAGATGTGGAGGATAATGATTGAGCAATACTTTCTCATTCAATACTATGCTCTATGGGAGATCATCTTAATTGGTGATTCTTTCAAGCCTGTGACTAGTACTCAGAAGGTTGGTGACACAGATGTTGTGACAGTTTTTGTGCCTGAGACCAATATTGAAAAAGCACTGAAGAAGAATGATCTAAAGGCTAGAAGTTTGTTGTTGATGACTCTTCCTAGAGACCAGATCATAGCTTTCAGCAAGTTTAAGACTACTAAAGAACTTTTTGAAGAAATTTGCTCAGTGTTTGGTGGTAATGATGCTACAAAGAAGACACAAAAGACATTGTTGAAGCAAAGTTATGAAAACTTCTCTGCTTCAAGCAATGACTCACTTGATAGCATCTTCCCCAAACTTCAGAAGATTGTTACACAACTGACTGTGTTTGGCATTTAGGTAGAAAAGGAAGACCTCAATTTGAAGTTTCTAAGAAGTTTGCCTTCAGAGTTTCAAACTAATGTTACAGTCGGGGAAAACAAAGCAGATATTGAAACAATGAAGCTCAATAATCTTTACAACAACTTCAAACTCATTGAACAAATATTGAAGAAGGCTGGGAAACTTGGTACAACCTCTGTGGTAGTTCTGAAGATGATTGTGATAATGATATTGCCACTGTTGGTTCTACAATTTCCACTGGTAATGTTAGCGTTACCACTGCAGGTTCAAAGAAAAAGATTGCTGGTATTGGAGATCCTACCTTTTATGCTTTTATCTCCACTCAAGTTAATGGCTCTATATTAACTCATGAAGACATAGAGCAAATTGATGAAGATGACTTGGAGGAGATGGATATTAAATGGCAAATAGCTCTTCTTAGCATGAGGGCTAGGAAATTCTACAAGAAGACTGGCAAGCCAATTCACATCAATGGTGGTGAAAATGCAGGGTTCGACAAAAAGAAAGTAGAGTGCTTCAATTGTCACAAGTTAGGGCATTTTGCTAGGGAATGCAGAAGACCAAGGATGAAGGACAACAGGTCTACTTGGTACAAGCAAAAGAAAGAACCAACAGTGGAAGAACAAAAGGCAATGTTGGAAATTGATGGTATGAGCTATGATTGGAGTTTCATGGCTGATGATCAAGAGGAAGAACCTTCAGATGTTGCTCTTGTGTCTACTGAATTTGCTCTCATGGCTTTCTCTGGCTCTGAGGTACAAAACTTTGAAAGTTGTTCTAAAACATGTAGGGCTGCTAGAGAAGTTGAAAGACTTAATGATCTGTATTCTAATGAAAGACAAGAGTTGTATACTGGTAATTATACTGTGTCAAACCTTAGGAGAGTTATAGCAGTATTAGAAAAACAAATAGAGCACTATAGAGAAAATGAGTCAAAATATAATGATGTTATGATTCTTCTTAGTAGAGAGGTAGATCATAAGACATTTGTGAATGAGGCATACCAAGAAGAGCTTGAAAAACTTAAAAAGATAAATGAAAATGTCAATTTAACTGTAGACACCTGTTATTATCAGTCTAAGTCAATTGATAAAATTTGGAATGCTCAAATTATGAGTAAAGTTAAGTCTGGTATGGGTTATAATACTGTTCCTCCACCACTAAGAGGTGTTCCATCACCTCCAGGTATAGATTTAGCTCATACAGGTCTAGAAGATTTTCAAGAACTTCAACGTGAATATGGTCCTCTAAAGGTCACATATGTGAAAAGTGAGGAAGGGATTAAGCTTAATAATGATGTTTTTGAAAGTGCTAGTGACTCATCAGTTGTTGATGAGAATGTTAAAAAGAATGTAGAGGCTTCTATCCCAAAAGTTGTTAATACCATTACAGAGGAACCTAGGAAACAAGCTAATAAACCTAGATCAACTGTAAGGCATGCTGAGATGTATAGGAACAAGCCTACAGCTCCTAGGGGTAACCAAAGGAGTTGGAATCATGTTAAATCTCAACAGCTAGGTAGTGATTTTGTGATGTACAATAAAGCATGCTATATCTGTGGTAGTTTTGATCATTTACATGCTTATTGTGACTATCATGTTGGGAGAAGGGAAGTCCATGGGCATAAAAGGGTGAAGTCTAACAAGTTTCAAAACAACAATTTGCACCCTAATCAACACAGCAAAATGATCCCAAGAACAGTTCAACTAAGAAGTGGACTTAAAACTTTTGCCACTGCAAAAACTGTTAACACTGCTCACCCTAAGTCACCTGTTACAAGTGCAAAGTCCAAAACAACTTTTTCAAAATCTGCACAAACAGGGAAATGAACTTTTCAGAATAAAAAGGTTCATTATAACCAACAGTGGGTACGTAAAATCAAACCAACAGTTTCCACTGCTCATTTAAAAGTTTCCACTGCAAGGGTTGTAAACAAGAAAAGGGGGGACGTGGGCAATGCTGTGAAGGCCTCAGCACGTTGGGAATGGAAACCTAAAGGAATAACCTCATTAACCAATCCCAATGGTGTATCAATGACCTTTGATAGATTTAACTATATTGATACACGAGGCAGATCCAAGTCAATCATGGCTTGGGTCCCCAAAAGAAACTAACTCTTTACTTTAATGTGCAGGAACATCCAAGGACAAAAAGATCAGATCAAGGTTACACAGATAGTGGATGTTCAAGGCACATGACTGGCAACAAGTCCTATCTCTCAGATTTTGAACAATATGATGGACAGTATGTCAGTTTTGGAGGTGGAGTAAATGGAAAAGTTGCTGGTAACGGAGTAATCAAAACTGGTAACTTGGACTTTGAACCTGTGTAATATGTAAAAGAGCTTAAGTATAATCTTTTTAGTGTGTCACAAATGTGTGACAAGAAGAAAAATGTTCTTTTTACCAAAGATAGGTGCTTTGTTCTCTCTAAGGATTTTAAGATGCCTGATGAAAGTCAGATTCTTCTTAAAATTCCTAGAAAAGGCAACCTATATAGCTTTGATATGAACAACATTGTTGCTAAAGATGATTATGCCTGCTTGCTTGCAAAGGCCATAGTGGATGAATCCATGTTATGGCATAGAAGAATTGGTCATGTTAATCTCAAAACCATTAATAAGAGTGTCAAAGATGGTTTGGTGAGAGGCTTACCTCAGAAAAGATTTGAAAATGATCAAACCTATGTGGCTTGTCTTAAAGGCAAGCAACACAGAGCTTCTTGCAGGGCAAAGCTGGTTAACTCTATTGCTCACCCACTTCAAATGTTACATATGTACTTGTTTGGTCCTACATCTGTGAGCAGCTTAAATCTTAAAAAAGTATTGTCTTGTTGTAACTGATGATTTCAGCAGGTTTACATGGGTTTTCTTTCTTAATACAAAGGATGAAACAACTGGCATCCTTAAGACCTTTATCACACAAGTAGAAAACCAATATGATTTCAAAGTGAAAATCATCAGGTGTTACAATGGGACAGAGTTTAAGAATAGAGTTATGGATGATTTTTGCAGAGATAAAGGTATTAAAAGAGAATTTAGTGTTGCTAGAACTCCTCAACAAAATGGTGTTGCTGAGAGGAGGAACAGGACACTTATAGAGGCTGCTAGAACCATGTTGGCAGATTCAAAATTGCCAATCACTTTTTGGGCTAAAGCAGTTAACACTGCATGTTATGTGTAAAACAGGATTTTAGTGGTAAAAACAAAGAACAAGACACCTTATGAGTTATTTAGGGGTAGACCACCTATCCTTGACTTCATGAGACCATTTGGATGTTATGTATCTATTCTCAATACCATAGATTATCTGGGCAAATTTAAAGAAAAAGCAGATGAAGGGTATTTTGTTGGGTATTCCATGGTCAGTAAAGCTTTCAAAGTATTCAACTTAAGAACCCAAAAGATTGAAGAAATTATGCATGTTGAGTTCCTGGAGAACAAAGTGAATGTCAAAGGAACTGGTCTAGAAAGGCTGTTTGATCTTGATACTTTAACCAATACTATGAATTATGTGCCTATTTCTACAGGTACATCTTCTTTTGATTTGGCAGGTTCAGAAGAGTTTCTTGATGATGATGAACCCAACAAAGATCAAGAGAAAGATCAAGATGAATTCAGTCTGCCACTTTGGAACTTTGCAGTCAATAATGATATTTCAAGGACTGGAGATGCTCATCCTTCTAATGATTCTGGTAAAGAAGAAGATAGCAACATGAACACTAAAGATCCCAAAAGCAGTGGAAATACAGATTCAACTGCTAGGCCAGAATTTTCCACTGCAACACCAGAAGTGGAAATTACAACTCCAGTTACAGAAGAAGCTTAAGCCAATGATGTTGAAATCTCAAATATGCCAAATGAAATTGCATTTCCTCAGACTCCCCATACTTCAATTCACAAATCACATCCTCTTGAAAATGTGATTGGGGCAGTCAATTCACCAGTTAAGACTAGAAGACAAACAAAATTGCCTGATATTCATGGATTCATTAGTGAAATATATGAATCTAAGACTCATGAAGGCAAGAATGAGTGTCTCTTTATGTGCTTTCTGTCACAAATGGAGCCAAAGAATGTATACAAGGCACTTGAAGATGAAATTTGGGTGGAAGCAATGCAAGAAGAGTTTCTCCAATTCAAGATTCAAAAGGTTTGGGTGATTTGTGATTTGCCTTCTGGCAAGAAGGTAATAGGTACTAAATGGGTGTTCAGAAACAAGAAGGATGAAAGAGGAATTGTTATCAGAAACAAAGCTAGGCTTGTGGCTCAAGGATACACTCAGGAGGAGGGTATTGACTATGAAGAAGTGTTTGCCCCAGTTGCACGAATTGAAGCAATCAGGCTGTTCTTAGCCTATGCATCCTTTATGGACTTTAAGGTCTATCAAATGGATGTAAAGAGTGCTTTTCTATATGGGCAGATTGATGAGGAGGTATACGTTTCACAACCTCCAGGCTTTGAAGACCCTGACTATCCTAATAAAGTGTACAGGGTAGTTAAAGCTTTGTATGGCTTGCATCAGGCACCAAGAAAATGGTATGAGACCTTGACTACTTATCTACTTGATAATGGGTTTCATAGAGGCAGAGTGGATCAGACTTTGTTCATCAAGAAAGACACGAATGATATCTTGTTGGTTCAAGTGTATGTTGATGATATCATTTTTGGATCTACAAAGACTGAGATGTGCAAAGAACTTGAGAAGCTAATGAAGGAAGAATTCAAGATGAGTTCTATGGGTGAACTCACATTCTTTTTGGGACTTCAAGTACAACAAAGGCCAGATGGTATTTTCATCAATCAAGATAAATATGTGGCTGAGATACTTAGAAAGTTCAAGTTCTCTGATGCAAAGTCATTCAACACCCCTGCAGACAAGACTACACATCAACTCTTGAAGGAAAATAGTGGTGAAGCAGTTGATGTGCACTTGTACAGGTCTATGATTGGTTCTTTGATGTATCTTACATCATCTAGACCTGATATTATGTTTGCAGTGTGTGCATGTGCAAGGTTTCAAGTCACTCCCAAGTTCTCTCACTTGACTGCTGTGAAGAAGATTTTCAGATATCTTAAAGCATTTCCTACTCTGGGATTGTGGTACTCTAGAGATTCTCCTCTAGATCTGGTTACTTACTTAGATAGAGACTATGCAGGAGCTAGTTTGGATAGAAAATCTACAACTGGTGGCTGCCAATTTCTTGGCAACAGATTAGTGTCATGGCAGTGCAAGAAACAAACAACGGTGGCTAATTCATCAACTGAGGCAGAGTATGTGGCTGCTGCAAGTTGCTGTGCTCAAGTTCTATGGCTTCAGAATCAACTTTTGGACTATGGGTACGATTTCATGAATACCATCATTCATATTGACAATAGCAGTACCATTTGCATTATTAAGAATCCATTTCAACACACAAAGACTAAACATATTGAAATTAGACACCATTTCATAAGAGACTGTTATGAAAAAGGACTAATTCAAGTTGTCAAAATCCATACTGATGACAACTATGCTGATTTATTAACAAAAGGACTTGATGTGGGTAGATTTCAATACTTGGTAACAAGTATTGGAATGCTAAATCCATAAACTTTTTGTATCTAATGTTCTTTGGTGTTGATTGGAAGACTCTGGGTACTAACATTGTTGTATAAGTTTGTATATGTTTTTGTGCTTGTGTTGTTGCTTGTTCAATAACTTTTATGCAGCATAGATGGGAGTTGATCTTAAAAGGTGTATAACTGAGATACATAAATGGTTATTGATTCACCATGTCTAACCCACATAAGAACCAACTAGTCCAGAACAAACGGCTACTGGTAAAGACTTGACAAATCCATTTATGGTTGATAGTTTACCAAAAACTATATGGTTATCAACTCACCATATTCTTTATGATTAAGAGTTGGCTAGTCCATAGCAAACGGCTCATGGTAAAGACATATCAAATCCGTTGATAGTTGGTAGTTTGCTAAAAACTATGATAAGAGCAGTCTATTTTTATATGTTTTTTTTTTACCACTGCTCTTTCAAAATTTTTATGAAAAATTCCCTCTGCTAGTTCACAGTTTCCACTGACAGTATTATTTTTACCACTGTTGTTCTAGCCGTTACAACTGTTGTGTCAGTAACTAATTTTTTACTAGCCGTTGTAGAAAATTTGCTTTACATATATATAGGGTAACTTTATAGAAGATTATATACTTTCCTATTTGATATTTATCCCCCAAAGATAAATACTTTCCTTGGATAATCTTTCTTGCGCAACATTCTTAAACCCTACCTCTATATATCTTTTGTCTCAATTGGCTATTTATTCCTTCAATTCTTACTGACATAATATCTTTTTCATCAAAAGTTTCTATGGCACCATTACAATTTGCAGATGAGCACAACCAAGTGGCCTACTTAGAAAAGTCAAACGAGAAGAGTGGCCCTGTTTTTCACCAGATTGTGGACTTTCTTAATACTACCCATTTAAGGTATACTTTACTTTTAAATCCCATAATCTATATCTCTCAAATCAAACAGTTTTGGACTTCTGCTCAGTCCATAACCATTGAAACTAGAGATACACATGAAACAGTGGATGCTCTTAGAGCCACTGTGGATGGGGTAACTATTGATGTTACTGAGGCATCCTTAAGGAGAATTCTCCAATTGGATGATCTCAATGGTATCATCACATTACCCATGCCCGAAATTCATACACATCTTTCATTAATGGGGTATGATACCACTGATAAAAAGGCTACTTTCAAAAAGAGTTGTTTTTGTCCCCACTCAAGATTTTTCATACATACTCTCTTACATTGTCTTAGTCCAAAGAAAACATCTTATGAGCAATTTAGTTCAACCATGGCTTACCCTTTGGTTTGTCTAGCCACTGATAAGATTTTTAACTGGTCAAAATATATTTTTACAAGTATGACTGGCAATGTAAAGAGTTCAACAAAATTTTTAATGTATCCAAGGTTTGTGCAAGCAGTGCTAAATGATTTTCAACTGCAACCCCATACAAGAACTTATAAAATCCGTTGCCTTAACCCTAAAGTTTTTCAAAATATGAATAAAGATGGCAATATGTATTTTACACCTCTCTTTCCTCAAATGCTTGCAAAGATATCACAAATACAAACTACACCCATAATCACTGTTCCACACATTGATTATACTCCACCAGTTTCTCACACCTATGAGAGGAGGCAAAAACAGCCAACTCCTCCCATTACAACACAGCATGTACCTGATTCTTTTGGTTTAGGCACAAGCAGTGGTGGTTCCAGGCTTCAATCTAGTCCAAATAGGGAGGAACCTAAACCAATGCTCTATGATTCACCTCTCCCAACAAGTCACACAGTTGGAAGTGTTGACGGCAGTGGGCAACCAATGTAATTGATGGAAATTTGTACCACATTAGCAAAGCAGGTTAAATCTCTGGAACAAGACTTGGCACAACTTAAGGAGCAGCATGCCAAGGATATTACATCATTGAAGGAGTAGATTCAGACCTTGAAGGAAGAGTTGCAGGGGTTAAATCAAAGAAGAACTGCAAAGTTTGTGCTATCATCTCCATCCTCACCTCATGATGGTGATTCAGAAGCTTTCAGTGCAGATTTGGGTCATTCTCCCAAACAGGGGAGGAAAACAGGTGCTGAAGCTAAGGGGAGGAAGATAAATTTTGGAGATCAAGGTGTTACAAGTAAAGGTGCAGAGGGAGCTGATACTCATGAAGAGCAACTAGATCAAGATGTTTTTAGTACTGCAACTACAGATTTTACCATTGATCCAATTTCCACTGCAGAGCCAAATATTCCCACTGCTGAACATGATGTTGCCACTGCATGTGAAGAAATTGATAAACAAAAGAATGACAAAGGTAAAGCTGTTATGCAAAGCAAAGAGTAAACAAAAAGGAAGATTTCAAAGAAAGAACAAGTTCAGATTGCTCTTGATGAAGAAATTGCTAAAAAGATTACTGAAGAACAAGTTGATGAGAAGAAAAAGCTTGAAGAATTGGAGATTGCAAGCTTTATGGAGGCTAAAAGGCTGGATAGAATGGAAGATCCACTTTCTACTGTTCAACCTACAATATTCAGAGAGAAGACTCCAGAGTTCAGCTATGTACCTATTGAAGAAGAAATAGAGTTCTTGATTGCAAATGATCCAGTAATCAAGAAAAAGGCAATTGACCTAGTTGCAGATAAGTCTTTAACTGAATAACAAAGAACAGCTCAGTTAAAGGACTTTATTCAGATGAAGAATAATCAAGCACTTCAAGAGGTAATTGGTTCAGTCAGAAAAGGTCAAAAGAAACCAAGGCAACCAACTAAGGCACAAGTTATTGCATACATGAAGACTTATTGTTGCAATGTTGGTGGCTGGAAAAGACATCAATTCAAAGGAATGTTTGATGATAAAGTTGAAAGTATCTACTACAGAGTTCAAAGACAAGATAAAGATTTCATTCCAATGGACTCTGAAGAAGAAGCAAGAAGGTATCCTATTTTGAATAGAAAGGCCAAAGACAGTGATTCTCAGACTTCTAAAAAGATAAAGTTTGCTGAAGAAAAAGAAGTTCCAACTAAGACATTTACTGAAGAACAGCTGACTGATATGATTGTGATTGAAGAAGAAGATTTTTATCCAGAACCACTACAAGTCAGACATCCTATCATTGATTGGGAAGTATACACTGCTAGCAATTTTGCTCCAACATGGAAGATCACAAGGCTAGGTGGTGAAACTCAATCATTTATTCAGTTTGAAGATCTTATCAAAGCTTTTGACAGAGATGATCTTGATAGACTATGGAAGTTAGTTCAAGAAAGGTTTGATGCTGAAGATCTCAAAGATATGAAGGAGATGCAGTTATGGGTTAATCTTAGAAGGCTCTATGATCCAGATGTTAATGATGATTTCTGGAAATTCTCATGTTTATGTCCTGGTACTAAATGGTTCTATTATGATTCGTGTGAAGTTCATCATGTTTCTACAGCAAATGGAGTAGATGCATTCATGCTTGCTGAGAAAGAATATCCACTCAGAGCTGGAACTCTAACTGTGATGTTATGTACTACTATAAGAGTTCATGAAGATAGTGAGAAAGTCAAAGCATTGTTACTTAGGCTTCAAGATCAATGTTCAAGAGCTATTCAGAATCTAAGGAAGAAGTGAAGTGTTTGAAAGAATTCCCCAAATCCTTGAAGATAATGAAGATTGAAGAAACTTATTGATTTGCAGAGAAATCATAAGTTTAGGGGAGGATTGTTGGGAATAATCTATTATCACTGATAGCTGTGGAAGACACTGCTAAGTATTGCACTAGCAGTGGAAACGTATTACCACTGCTGGTACATTATTACCACTGCTATTAGATAATTGTTAGGAAAACGTGTTTAGATAAGTATAGAAAAGATCTTGTGTATATTCTATATTGTTAGCTTTATACTTATCTTGTAAAGGACTCCTTGTACTATAAAAGGAGGTCCTAGGTTATTGTCTTAGGTACGTAACAACTTACAAACATACGTATCATTCACATAAGCTTCAAGGTGTAACCCTAGTGATAAGCAAGATCACTCGTATTATTCATTAATAATATTGGAGCTTAGTTTTGTGTTTAATCTGTGTTTACTTACAATACATCATATAATTCATCTTCTAAGTATTACTAAGTAAATTCTGCGTGCTTATTAATATAATACAAAATATCACTGACACAAGGTGTGTGTCTAGATCCATCATTAGCTTGAGATGGAGTTTGAAAAAAATCCTCAAAAATCAAAATAATTGAAAAACTAATTTTTGACCCGTTTTGAGATACGGATGACTAGAAACAATTTCCTAAAATTGTTCAATATGTCCATCTAATTGTTTTGAAAAATGAAAAGCAATTTGTGAGTATTGAAGCGGAAATATGGTGAGTTTTGATGAGTTGATACATCAAAAGAGACTTTGAATAAGATCTTATGTAAGCTATGAGTGGGTTTAAGGCTTTCTCATCTTTGAAGAAGACTTAGTTGAGTTCTAAAATCTTATGTTTGGCTAGTGTGAAGTGATCTAGTAAACTATTTTGTGTATGGGATACTGTTTTGCTTATCTGTTGTCCCGGATCCCACGGTTCCCTCAAGGGAGGGATCCGTCTAGGCTAATCCTAGGGATCCGGCATCTGTAGATCAGAACCATCACAGAATCAGGTTCAGATTTCGCACCTAGCAATATACACTAATAACCATTAAACCAAATAGAAATATAAGCATGTCATCACATAAAACATCACATGGATAATGGTAGAAATAACAATATCCAAGTTAACACAAACAAGAGTGCTAAAACATAGTCATTCACATATTAATCAAATGTCTCAAATTAAACATAGTCCTATAGTCTCTTTCGTCAATCCTTTCTTTTCCTCTTTCCTGACTTTGTGAAGTGATAAGCTAGGTTTTGAATCATACCCCTCAATTGTTTGAATTCCGCGGTCTCGTTTGGAATAGTTGGAAGTTGTCGATAGTAATAAAAGGGTTCCGATTCGATGTTAGCTATGGGGTCGGCATCTTCTTCTTCTTCATCTTTGTCTACTTCACCATCCGAGGAATCCGAGAGAGCTTTAGGTTTTCTTCCATTGACCGTGAACTGTTTACGGGGTTGTTTGGTAAGAGGTACCATGACGTGATCGGCAAAGAAATGATCATCATTGATAGGAGATGGTTGCAATGCACTAACATACTTACAAAGTCGTGTTAGGAGCATACCATATGGAAGTACCATGTTGGAAATTTTGAATATCTCGGCCATTCTCTTCACCATGTAATAGGCGAGATTAAATGGCTTTTGGTGGATAAGACAATAGATCATCTGTACGAGACATGCATTTGGATGATCCTTGTTACCAACTAGGCTAATGACATTTTCCCTAAGAATTTCTTCCCATTTTCTAAACATGGGGTGCATTTCGAAAAGTTCCATTTGAAAGGGATCACGGTGAATGAGCTTCTTGTTTCAGTTGAGACGGGATTGGTCGGATCTTACTTTGAAAATGGTGTCTCGGACGGTTTTGGGTTCATCAAGAGAAGTATGGTATATTGGGTTGGGATCAAGAGCAAAGGATTGACAAGATATCACCCAATCTTGAGAGTACATACAAATTCCTTCACAAGGAATGCGAAGAATTTGAGCGAATGTGTTGAGAAGTAGCGTGAAGTTTTGTTTGTTGATGATGAAGGCGATTGAAATGCTTTCATCGGTGTTTCGAATGATCCTAATGCTTTTGTAAAATTCAAAAATGAAAACCAGATAAATTTGTTCATCTATGTCAAGAAGACAAGCAAAGTTGATTGCCGAGAAGACTTGACGAATGTCGATATTTTCAAGGAAACATTCCTTGACTACACGACCTTCGTGGATAAGTCGTTATTCGAGTCTTTTGAAGACTTTTTTGTCGGTTTTTGATAATCCATCTTTTCAATAGTAATGGGTGACGTAATGGATGGTATCATGATGGTCTTGTTGAGTGGCTTTAGCCATGGTTGGTCCTAGAAACACAAATATTTCAATTAGGTAAAATTAGTTGAGATGGGTTTATGGTTTTGATTTGTATTAACAATGTTGTGAACACAATGTAATCCTAATTGTGTTAAAATCCCCTTTTAATGATTAATTTTGAAAACCCTAATTGAATTAATTGATTAGAAATTGTGAAACCATAAACCCTAGGATGAGAATGATGAAAATTAGAACAAATTAGTGTAATTACTTACAATGGTGTTCTAGAGAAGAATACTTGAGGGTATGGAGTCCTATGAGGATGAAATCAGTTCTTGAGTCATTTTTGTGTTATGGGGAGAGGGAAAATGATCAGTGATTGTTTTCAAATGCGTATAGATGTGTTCTGTCCCATGGTTCCCCCAGATCCCTTGTATTTGGGATCCGGCTAGTACAACTAGAGGGATCCGGCTACTGTGGACAAAAAAAGGGTTGTTTGGCATTATTTTTGTAGTATGCTATAAACTAGCTTATGGAACAAAAATAGTTTAGAGGTTTCAAATAAAAAGATATTTTGGTCGACGGGATTTGATAAGTTAATTATCAAGGATCCATTTGTGACAACGGCGTTAGTTTGACGAAATCAAGAGGAATACTATTCCCGATGATGAGTAAGTCGGGAAAGTGACGAAAGAGAGACTTTTAAGATACTAGGAATTTATTTTTATTTTTTTTTAAACAAACAAGAACTATGATATCAACATAATCATGTAAGCTAGCTAATGAAAAAGTAAACATACCTTTATGCTTCTTGGTTTGGCTTATGAAGACATAATACCAAAAATACTTCACGAGCTCTTAAAGTAATCCTTTGTACTTAGAGTAAGTAAGTTGTGATTACTTTTAGATCCTTTCTTTAAGATTGACTTTATTATTCTTTGAATAGAAATGAAGGTTTTGAAGAGATCCTAGCATGAAAATTTCTTGAAACAAATATGTAAGAATGATCTATCAATGTCCAACATGAAAGAGAAAGAAAAAAAATGTTTTGAAATATTTCCTTCTTTGTATTTTTCAAACATACACGGATCGTATCAAGTTTTTAAAGTACAACATACTCTAAGAAACTTGGTAACGAAGCTCTGATGCCAATTGTAGAAAATTAGAAGGGGGGTTGAATAGTTTTACCAATCTAAAACTTCCTTTTAAATATTTAGATCGACTTATGTCAATCTATTTAGACGTGTATGTTGGACGTTGATAGATAGATATATAAAAGTGTAAAGAAAGATAAAGAGTAAGAAGCACATAACCACGACACGAGTATTTATAGTGGTTCGGCTACAAGGACACCTTCCTTGCCCTACCCCACTCCCCGAGTCACCTACTCGAGAGTTCGTAATCACTACACGACACCAACTCCTTATGGCGGAGAAGCCTTCACAACGTCGCCTACTCTTTTTCCTGTACTAGGCTAACCACCGGGTTCTTTCACACCAAGGTGAACCACACCAACCACAACGCCGCCTACCCTTTATCCGGTACTAGTCTCAGTACCGAGTTCCATTACAATGGAGGAACTACTACCCAACACTACACAACACCTAATCCCAAAGGAGACCAACTCCTTATTACAACACCATCAAGGATATCAACATCCTTGAATATAGACAATCACTATATGTATAACGATGCTCCTCATCGATTATACGACCTAGGCATTCTTTACTAAGGCCACTTGATATGATTCCTAGGCATCCTTCACTAATGCCTTTGACATAACGCTTGGCACCTTTCACTAATGCCTTCGTCTTGACACCTTTAGCATTCTTCACTAATGCTTTTGACACGGACGTTAAGCACCTTTCACTAATGCTTTCATCTTGACTCTTTCGGCATCCTTTTCTAATGCCTTCAACACAATACATCTAAGGAGGAAGAAAGAACTATCAACAAGAGAACCTCAATAGTCTTGATGATGATGAAGCATGGCAACTCATAGACTTGAGCTTGCTCGACTTCAAGAAGTGGTGATCTCACCTTTAATAGGAACCTAGAGAATCACACGAAAACAAAAGACAAACTACATAGAAAGATCCCTTAGGATCGGTGGTTAGAGAGTTACAATACTTGGGGAAAGTATGTGGAAGAGTGGCAACCCAAAAGGAAGAAATGGTTCACTATTTATAGAGGAGAAATGATTACTGTTCCCCGGATTCCACTGATCCCTCCCACAAGGGATCCGTCTAGTGTAAAACTAGGGATCCGTGGGACGCTCCTCTTTGCCCATGGGTTTTTTGGTTATGGGTATTGGGTCATAGGTTATGGGTTGATCCATGGTTCTTTTATTAGATACAATGTAGCTTATGAGTGCAATGTACCTAGTCAAATGGGTATGGGTCAATACCATGGGTTATGGATGTGATCCATGGGTTGTAGTTTTTACCCATTATAATACATAGAAGTTATGTATATATTTACCCAATATGTAAACACTAGTTGTTGTACATATGTATTGCTAAATCATAAAATCACTTATACTTGTTTTAGTATTTTATGTGAAAACCTTAAGTGTGTTAGAAAACTATTGCCTCAAACTATTTACGTATTTTATTTGTTTCGTTAAAATGATTTTACGTTTGTATCGAAAAAACATTAGAAGATCATAAAATATAAATAAACATTTTTACGGCTTATTTGTATTAACACAGACTACTGTTGAGTTTGACCCCCTGTGCTCACAGGAACGCCATCATCCAGGGTGGAGAGTATTGAACGGGTCTCTGCTTAACAATCCCTTGGACTGCTGCGAGATTGTTGAAGGTGTTGCTCCTCCGAAGTTTTCCTCTTTACTTCATGAAATGAGTCACGACGATTTATTTTCAGGATTTGACCTTTTGTCAGCTCGCCATTTGTGCTTTGGTTCTGAGTTGCGGACTCGTGCAGAACATTATCTGCAACAGAAGGAGAAATTATTCGCCAGGTGTAATGTTCAAGCTAACTTGATTCATGGGCTAGAGTCCAAATTAGCTCAGGCTGAATCAAATGCGTCTGAGATATTGTCTCTTCGCAGTGAGATATCATCTTTAGGGGAAGCTGTCAAAGAAAACGAATTGTTGCGTGCCACGATCAAAGAGTTGGAAGCTTCTTATGTCAGTCAGGATGTCGAGCTTGAACGTTTATGATGTGCTACCTCTACTCTTGAATCGCGTAATGCTGAACTTACTAAACAGGTTCTCTTGTTTTTGTATTTTTATTTTTTTTTAAATCGTTCTTTCTTCTCCCCTCTTTTTTTATTGACCTCCGGAATTTTCTTTGTTATTTACAAGTTTTGGATAGAGAATGTTCGGAGCTCCATCGTTATGCTTCAGAGTTAGCTTGCTTGAAGGAGCTCTTTCTTAAGGTCGCCATGTATTTAGAGGAAAAACGTTATCCGGGCTTGCTTACTGCTATGTCCATTCGTCGTTGGTTATTGTTCGAAGGCTTCTGGCTTGCCGTATCTGAATGTTGGCATTGGAAAGGCTACCTGGACGCATTGGCTAATGCTATTAGCTTTGTTGTTGATAAAGGTATGCAAGATGAGCTTGTTGCCGGACATGTTCATGGTACGGCCAATACGCCACTTTCTCGCGTTGCTGCTTTTAATCCTTCTGCTAAGCCTAACTATGAAAATGCCCTTCAAGTTCTCCGCGGTCTCCAAATTCCTTTACTCTCTTCCTTAGAGGCTATCAAGGATTCTTCCGTTGAAGACATCATTTGCTTGCTTCGTCCCGGGGTATCCTCCGATGATTTATCCCCTGTTGAGAAGCATTTTTACTTGGAGCAGCCGGTCGTTCCTGCTTGTCTTTCTGGAGGCTCGTCGAGTGAGTCTCCCCTTTCTGCTTCAATCCAGGGTTGTTTTGATAGAGCCAAGAAAGCAAGGGAAGGTTCACTTCATGATTGGTTGGCACTCGCGGATACTTGGTTGTCTTTTGCTGATCCTTTGTGTATAGAACCTATAGTGTAATCAGTTCGTTTTTCCGTTCCTGAGCATGGTGATGTTGTTAGCGGTCTTGGTGCGGATACATGTTCACAAGCTGGGACGGGTCCGTTTGTGAACCCTTCCATTTAGTAGTGTTTTATTGTGATTATGCTCTCTTGTTGTTTGGCTTGCCGAAGCGCGGCACTTTTGTTTCTTTGTATGTAGACAGTCTATTGTATGCATATTTCTTTTGTTTCGAAACTTTTTGCTATTCAATCTTCACACTGATGTGTCTATTATAATAGTCTTCTCTGAATACTTGTGGGCTATTCGCCCGATACTGGATTTGCAATATCTCTTACGTATCTTGGGGTAATTTAGAGGTTACTCAGCCTTTTGTTATTCGGAATAACATTGTATGGGTCATGCCCATGTGTATGCGCGTCTTACGTACATAAGTATTTTTTTTTTCTTTTTTAAATTAAATGATTAAAAAGAATAATTTTCTAAAGTAAAACTGGTGAAGGTAGCTAAGCTTCACCTTTTTTCATTCAATAAAAAAGAACAATACATAACAATATAAAAAGATAGGTTTGATATGAACCCTCCTTCACGGAATCCACGAGGAATGGTTTGCTTACACTTGATGTATGTAGCATCTCTTAAGATTGCAAACATTCCATGTTCGTGGGATTAGATTCCCTGCACGGTCCTTTAGCTTGTATGCGCCTTTTCCTAATGCTTCCGTGACCACGTAGGGTCCTTCCCATTTAGGTCCTAGCTTTCCTCCTTCTTCGGCATGACTTGCATCATTGTTCCGATATATTAGGTCTCCTGGTTTGAAACTTGTATTTCGGACTCTTGAATTGTAATATTTCTCCATTTATGCCTTGCTTTTTGCTTCACATATTGCCGCTTGTTCTCTTCTTTCTTCAAGGAGGTCCAAGTTCATTTCCAACTCCTAGTCATTTTCTTCTATGTTTGCTTCTGCCGTCCTCCATGTTGGCATCCCTATCTTAGCTGGTATGACAGCTTCCGTTCCATATGTTAACGAGAATAGAGTGTCTCCGTTGCTAGATTTGATCATTGTGCGATGTACTCATAGGACGTGCGACAATTCATCTAACCAGCTCTTGCTTTTTTCTTCCAACCTAGCCTTTATGCCTTCCCCTAAGCTTCTGTTTGCTCTTTCCACTTGTCCGTTTGTTTGTGGGTATTTTACTGAATCAAAATGTTGCTTTATATCCATTTTTCACACCATTCTTTAAATGGGTTGTCTTGGAATTGTTTTCCGTTGTCAGATATTATTTCTCCCAGGAGTCCGAACCAGCATACAATGTTTTCCCACATGAACTTCTTGATCTGATTTCCTGTTATGGTGGCTACCGGCTTTGCTTCTATCTATTTTGTTAAGTAGTCTATTGCTACTATGAGGAATCTGACTCTCCCAGGCTCTTCTGGTAGAGGTCCTACAATGTCAATTCCCCACTTGTAGAACGGCCATGGGGAAGTGATGGTCGTTAGCTTTTCTTGTGGATGTTTTTGGAACTGGCCTATGCACCTGACAGCTTTTGCATGCTTGGATTAGTTTTCGAGCATCGTCGTGCATGGTAGGCCAGTAGTATCCGGTACGCAGGGCTCTGGCCACTACGGACCTTGTCCCTACGTGCATGCCGTAAGATCCTTCGTGAATTTCTCGTAACACATAGTTAGCTTGAAGTGGCCCAACGCACCGTAACCATGATCCAAGAAAAGATTTCTTGTAAAGTATCCCATTGACTACTGTAAATCTTTGTTATTTTCTTTTAACTTCTCGTGCTCTCTCTTTTTCTGCTGGGAGTGTTTCTTTTGTCAGATATTCATATATTGGTGTCATCTACGTATAACCCTCTTCTTCCGTGGTTGCTACGAGCGGTGTTTCTTCTATTGACTTTTGACCAAGTTCTTCCACTAGTACTTGCTTTTTTAGATGTGCAAAGCTAGTAGAAGCCATTTTGCTTAGGGCGTCTGCCTTTTTATTTTCACTTCTGGGCACTTGTTTGATTGAGAACATTCGGAAGTTCTTTAGGAGTTTTTTTACTTTTTCCAGATATTGAATCATTCTTGATTCTTTCGCACCGTATGTTCCATTGACTTGATTTGCCACCAGTTTTGAGTCTACATTTTCTTGCACATTCTAGACTCCCATTTTTTCTGCTATCCGTAATCCTGCTATCAAGGCTTCATATTCGGCTTCGTTGTTTGTTGTGTTGAAACCAAACCTTAGGGCATAAGTAAACTCTATCCCCTAAGGGTCCGTCAGTATGAGGCCTGCTCCGCAACCGTCTATGCAAGATGAGCCGTCCATGAATAGGACCCATGGTTGCGGAAGTTCCTCCACTTCCATTGGTTCGTCTTCTTCTTCATCTTTTGGACGCTCTACTATGAAGTCTGCTAGAATTTGTCCTTTAATGGACGTTCTTGGTTTGTATTGTATGTCATACTCTCCCAATTCAATGCTCCACTTTTGTAATCTACCTGCGACTTCTGGCCTTGATAGTATTTACTTGATTGGCTGGTCCGTGATGACTACTACCGTATGCGCTTGGAAATACCTCTTCAGCCACTTTGTAGCGTGTACCAAGGATCAAACTAGTTTCTCCATTGGTGTGTAGTTTATTTTCGGTCCTCGAAGGGCTCGGCTCACAAAGTATATTGGCGTTTGTTTTCCTACCCTTTCTGTCATCAGAACCGCACTGACCGCTTCTCTGGCTGCTGCTAAGTATATTATTAACTCTTCTTTCTCCTGAGGTGCGGTTAGGGTGGGGAGGTTTGCTATCATCTTCTTCATCTGCTTAAAAGCTTCCTCCGCTTCTTGTGTCCATTGAAAGTCGCTCTTTTTCGTACACTTTTTAAGTGTTTTAAAGAATGGTAGTGACTTTTCGGCAGATTTAGCCAAGAATCTGTTCAAACTTGCTAGCTTTCCATTCAGTCTTTGAACATCCTTGAGGCATTTTGGAGATGGGAGGTTTAGTACGGCCTCTGGTTTGTCTGGGCATACTTTAATTCCTTTAGTGTTTACTGTGTATCCTAAAAACATCCCTTCTTTTATTCCGAAGGTACACTTTTTAGGATTTAGCTTCATGTTTATTTCCCTTAATGTTTTGAAAGTTTCCGCTATGTCTCTTATTATTTCTGCCTCCGAGCGGATTTTGATCACCAGATCATCGACATACACTTCTAAGTTTCTGCCAATTTGTTTGTGGAAAGCTTTGTCTACTAGCCGTTGGTATGTTGCTCCTGCATTTTTTAGTCCGAATGGCATCTTAGTGTAGCAAAATATTCCCTGATTTGTGATGAAGGCCATTTTTTCCTCGTCTTTTTTTGCCATCGGGATTTGTTGATAGCCTTTGTACGCATCTAAGAAGCATTTGAAGGGATATCCGCAGAGTGATTCTACCTTCCAATCTATCTCTGGTAAGGGGTAACCATCTTTCGTACAGACTTTATTAAGGTCCTTGAAGTCGACACACATTCTCCAGCTCCCGTCATGCTTTGCTACCATTACTGGGTTGGCCAACCAGCTGTGATAATGTACTTCCTTCATGATTCCGGCTTCCACGAGTTTCCCCACTTCCTCTTGTATCGCCTTGCTCCTTTCCGGTGCTTGGCCTCTTTTCTTTTACCTTATTGGAGTATATCCTTCCCGTATGTTTAGGCTATGTTCTGCTATCTGTCTTGGAACGCCCGTCATGTCGGCTGGACACCAGGCGAATATATCCAAGTTCTGCTCTAGCAGGTCACATAACGTTTTTCGCCCTTCAGCTGATAGGGTTGACCCAATGGCTATTGTTTGTTCCAGATGTTCCGGATGTATTGCCACGTGTATTCGTTTTTCACTTTGCTTTTCTATCACGGGTTGCGGCGTTGGTTCGGAAATCATAGTACATTATAACGAGACCATTCTGCTACTGCGGATCGTGAGCACTCCGCCTTTCACCGGGATTTTCATCATCCCGTGCGCTGTTGAAGGAACGACCTGTAATTTCCGCACTCCCGGCCTTCCTATGATCCCGTTATATGGCGATTGGGACCTAACCACCACGAAATTCATCAATGCTGACACTGAATGCTCGCCGTCTCCAATTTTAGTTAGTAGCAAGATCTGCCCAATCGGCCATATTATTTCTCCGCTGAATCCCATGTGAGGGGTTGTAGCAGGTACCATTTGCTTTCTTATTTCTGGCCGAATCCTTTCGAAACAATGTTCATACAGGACTTCTGACGCAGAGCCTCCGTCAACATACATTCGGTGTATAAAGTGTCCACCTATCTCTGCTTCGATGACCATTGTTCCGTCATTCCCTTCTTCTCCCATGAGTGGTGGGAACGAGATGTTCTGGTTTGGAGAAAAGCTTTGTGTAACTTTTTGTCTAATCACCCGTTGTTGAGATTGCACCATCAAGATTGCCAGAGGCTTATCTTTTCCTGACGTTTTCCCTTTCTTAGGTGCTTTGGACTGATCCTTGCCACTATTTTTCTTAAGTTCCTTTATTACGTTTGACAGCGTTCCAGTTATGAACAATTCTTCTATCTGTCTTTTTAGGTGCATGCATTCGTCTGTGTTGTGTCCTACTTCTCCATGGAACTCGTAATACTTGTTGCCATTTCTTTTCTCAATCGGCGTAAGCATTGGAGGAGGAGTCTTGAATTTCGCCTTTTCCAACGCCAATATTTCTTTAGGCGTTTTGGAAAGGAGGGTGAACCTATCCTGCTTCCGATCCATCCGGAGCGGATTTCTGTATCTTCTCTTGAAGCCTTGCTTTTGTCCGGACTCATGCGGTTTCCAGTGTATTTGGGGTAACGTCCTCCGCTTTTCATGGTTGCCAGCGGCTACTTCCCCGCGGAGGAAAGATGTGGTTACCCTCATCATCTCGTCCACCGATTTGGGTATATTATCATGCAGTCTCTTAATTAACTCAGGATTAGTGATTCCATGCATGAAGCTGGAAACCTTCATGACTTCTGGAGCTCCTTTGACATCCCTACTTCCACCTTGAATCTTTTCACGAATCTTCTGTGGTTTTTCCTTCTTTTTGTTTGATATGGTGAAGCTCCACTGGATCCTTTATGCACTTCTTTTGCTGAAGGAAGTTTGACAAGAAAACTTCCTTTAGTTCGTCATAGTTATCTACCGATTCCTTTACTTACACTGAAGATAAACTGAAGTAGAAGACTGAAGGATATGAAGACTGAAGAATGAGCGGGATAAGGCGGGATAAGTTTGAATCAGATAAGACAAAGTCCTTATCAACCAAAGTCAACTTTCCTTGTATGGCAAACGATCAGGCTCAATGTCATCACTGACCTTTGGAAAGCAATCTTGTCTCTTTCCTAAAATAGTCTTTGTAAACAGAGACAAAATACATCAGTATTTTGTCTTCTGTAAATTGTCAGTTTGTCACTTAGGAAAGAGTTAAAACTCATACTTGTATAAATAGCATAAGAGATGGAGTGAAAGATTAAGCTTGTGAATTGTAAAAAACACACATACACGCAAGCCATCTTTTCACTCCTCCAAATACAACTTAATCCATGATAGCTCAGTGGGAACTTGTAGTTGTGCTCAGACTTAGCCTGAGCTTCGAGAGGAGTTACCAACCTTTGTCATTTCAATCCCAAGTACTATTCCGCAAGTACTTGGGTAATGTATTCTTGTTTGATTCATTTCTAATAAAGAATATTATGTTGAAAATTAATCTGTGTGTTTTACGTATATCTTATCAGTCATAGATTCACTATTAACTTATTTTTAATACTTAAACTATTTTACAATAGTGAATAGGGAACAACAAGTGGTATCAGAGCAAGGCTGATTATAAAACCTTTTTAAGCCGGTCTAAAACGTTTTTAAATCAAGATCCCTATGGCTGAAATTGATGTACCCCAACTAGTCGATAAAAAGGGTGGAGCTTATTCAGCTGTTGCCCCTAGACTTGAAGTTGGTAAATTCAACAAATGGAAAAAGCGTATGCTTTGCTATTTGATTGGGATGGAACCTTATTATATCAAGTGTATAAATGAAGGTCCATTTATCCCAAAGACTGCTGAAGGTTTGCCTAAACCTGAAGCTCAGTGGACTCAGGATGAGAGGAGAGTGGTCAACCAGGACCAAAGACTCAAAAGCATCATCATATCATGTCTTCCTGATGATATTATGGAGTCAGTTATAAGCTGTAGTACAGCTAAACAAACCTGGGATGACCTAGTTCATTGCCATGAAGGCCCATCTGATACCAAGGAAAACAGGATAATGGACATGAAACTTGAGTATAACACCTTCAGGCTAAGGACTCAGAAACTCTGTCTCAAACTTACACCCGGTACAAAACTCTTTTAAATGAACTGTCTAATGATGGTGTTAAGTTGTCCAAACATGAAATCAATGTTGGTTTTGTCAATAGTCTCCCTGAGAAGTGGTTGAACTTCTCTCAGGGACTTAGGAATGCAAATCATATCCAGAATCTTGAACTTCCTGAAATTTATGGGAAATTTGTCTATGAGGAAAACCTCATCAACAGACGATACCCTGACTTAAAAAAGTCTCGGGAAGTCAAGAAGTACCTGACCACCACTTCAACACCTATATCAATTTCTTTATTTTCTAACAATGTGGTTCAAGATTTCCAAGAAAATTTAGATGATGAGCCCTATGAGAGATCAAGTGAGGAGTACCTAAATGACCTGAACGTTGAATTTCAGGAAAGGGCACTCCTTGCTAACTCTCGGAGGTTTATAAAAAGAAACAAAAGTTTTTCAAATGCTAAAGCAAATGAGGACACTGAATGCTTTAAGTGTCACAAAAGAGGTCATTTTGCAAAAGACTGTTTTTCAAAAACAATTTCAGAACCCTCTTATGAACCATCAGGGTCAAATCAGTCCTCAGGCTTTTGCAAATTTCAACCAAAAATCTATCAGTCTCATCAAAACTTTCAAAACAAATCAGATCAAAACAAAACTATTGATTTTGAAGCTAAGTATAGGAAAGTCAAAGCTAAGCTTGCATTGCCTGAGGCCAGTCCCTCAAAAACAAGAAAAAGTGTTCGATCTGTGCAAGGTAAAAACAAAGGCCTTATTGCTAAAACCTTCGACTGGGATGAAGAGCCAGTCTCATCTAATGATGAAATGGTGCATGTCAGTGCACTGATGCCCCTCTTAGAAGAAGAAAAGCTAGATGTTGGGAAAAATCATGCCAGGAATGAAGAATGGGTCAATATCACAATGAAGAAGGTAAATATTCTACTTTCTACGGATGATGACTCTGATTGGCAGTCTTATATGAACTATATCAATGTTGACCTTAAGTTTGTAGAGGAGCAATGATTAAATCTTTTTTCTAAGTACAACAAGTTATGTTTTGAATTAAACAAGTGTAGGGATGAACTACTTCTGTTAAAATGAGCTAAGCTTGAGGCTGTCACTTTACAAATTCAAAACACTGAACTAGTAAAAAGAAATCAGGTTCTTCAAGATGAACTAAAAAGGGAAAAAGAAATCATTGAGGGTTAGACTGCTAAGAATCCAAGGGTCTTTGATGTTGTGGGAGCCCCCAGTAGCAAAAAGAGAGTCATCGGTGAAAATCATCTCCCTGACTCTCCCAACAAAGACCAGAGTCACAAACCATTTGTGTCTGGTGGCATGATTACTAGTATGTTGACTATTCCCAAGCCCAGTGATTGGATTGAACGGGTAATCCTGAGAGTAAGCTTCCAAATTTTGATTCTGGAAGAATTCTTGAGCCTGAAAGTCAAGCTATAAAGAGCATGCTTGGACTCCCTGATGTGCCTAGTAGTACAGAACACATCTCTGAGTCTAAAGCTGAATCTCAAGCAACACTTCCACCCCTGGAACCTCTTCAGGGTGCTGCTCCTAGCTCTGAGCTTACTCCATTACAATACAATCCACACTCACCTAATGAAAGGTATGGACTTGGTAGAACCATCCTGAAAAGACCATCAAAACAAATTCAACAAGAATCTACCCCCACTGAGACTTCCACATCCTCTGTCCCTACTGAAGCTGACCAAATTCAGCAACTGACTGAACTTGTGAGGAAGCTAACTGACAAGATGGAATCCATCGAAAAAGTCCCTGAATCAATCAAGGAAACAAAGTCAGCTTCCTCTAGTTCCTCAAAGTCAAAAGCCACCACCAAACCCAAGCAGAAGTGTGATCTATGCCACTATACCAGTCATACCACTAACAACTGTTATAGAATCCTTTTTTGTATGATCTGCAAAATGGATGATCACAGAACTTCTGATCACTTACAATATGTAAGTTCTCTCAGTTAAGAAAACTATACCAAAGTTGGTCATCAGTATGCGTCAACATCCAAGTCTGCTCAAAGGTTTAGAGCAAAACCCTTTCCTCCTTGCCCACACTGTGGCTTTAATGATCATCATCCTGATGATTGTCTCATGAACACATGCTGTGATATTTTCGGAAATCCAGCTCATGAGACATCCCAGCATGACAGTGTCATCCAAGTAAGGAGAAGTTCCAAGCAACCCAAAATCACTAAGTCATCCTGAGTCTCCAAATGTAAAACTTGTGGTAGCACAATGCACTCAACCATTGACCATGAGTCAATTGCCAAATTCAAACAGACCTTTAAACCCAAGCCCACTAGTATGTGGGTCAGCAAGAGAAACTAATCCAGATTACTATTTGTGTAGATACACGCCAAGGAGCCTATTTCGCATCTAGATAGTGGATGCTCAAGAAGCATGACTGGTGTTAAGGAGTATCTGCACAAATATGTAAAGGAACCAGGACCCAAGGTAGTATTTGGTGATAACTCATCATGTCCCACTGAAGGTTATGGTTCAGTATACTGCAATGGAATAGTTTTCTCTAGAATAGCTTATGTCAATGGTCTCAAATACAATCTCATCAGTTTCAGTCAACTCTGTGATGCAAAGTACATTGTGCAACTCAATGACAAACAAGGCACCATTTTCAATGCCAACAAAGAATTTGTGTTGATAGCTCCTAGAAGAGATGATTTTTATGTCTTAGACATGTCAACACTCTCTCAAAATGGAACTTTTCTCTTTGCCAAAGCCACTGAAACTGTCAACTGGCTGTGGCACAAGAGACTCTCACACTTAAATTTCAAAAACATCAACAACTTGGCAAAACAAAACAAAGTCCTTGGCTTACCATCACTGGTTTTTGCAAAAGATAAACCATGCTCAGCCTGTGAAAAAGGTAAACACCAAAGAGCATCTTTCAAAACAAAATAAAATTTCTCAATCAAAAGCTGCCTTCACCTCCTGCATATGGATCTCTTTGGACCAGTCAGCCCTAGATCAATCCAGCATGAGAAGTATACACTTGTCATTGTTGATGAGTTTTCAAGATACACTTTGGTATACTTTCTTTCCAAAAAGAGTCAGGCAGCTGACACTATAATGTCATTCATCAGAAACATTGAAAACTAGAATGACATTACTGTTAAACAAATCAGAACTGACAATGGCACTGAGTTCAGAAATGATGAGCTTGAGAATTTCTGTGATGAAAAGGGAATCTCCCAAAAAATTTCATCTTCTTACACCCCTGAACAAAATGGGGTAGCTGAAAGGTAAAACAGAACTCTCATTGAGGCTGCTAGAACTATGTTAAATGGCTCAGCTCTATCAAAACATTTCTGGATTGAAGCAGTCAAAACAGCCTGTTACACTCAAAACAGGTCAATCATTGTCAAAAGACATAAAAAAACCCCATATAAGATATTCAAAGGTAGACTTCCTGATATCAGCTACTTTCATATGTTTGGATGTCCTGTGTTTATTCATAACCATAAGGATCATCTAGGCAAGTTTGATGCTAAAGCTGATGATGGATACTTTCTAGGTTACTCACTGATCTCCAAAGCCTTTAGGGTATTTAACATAAGGAGACAACAAGTTGAGGAAACCTTTCATGTCACCTTTGATGAGAGTTCAGAAAGCATCAGGTTCACCAACACCTCAGTGGAGGAAATAGGAATTGATAACTCATCAAGATATCCTCCTGATGAGTATAACACTGAAATCAATTCCTCATACCAAGCTAATACTGACATCTCATAATATGTCTTGCCTCACAACCTGTCATAACCAACTATCAGTGAATTCATTGATAATCAATCAGTGCCTGCTGGGATAGGTAACACTGAACCAAATGTTCAGGAACCTGTGATTCATGAACCCCAACCTGAACAAGACATCTCAACAGATGCTTTTAATGATTTTGTGGCTCATGCACCTGAACTCACTCCTGAGTCTCCAGTGACCTCTTCAAGCTCAGATCCTAGACCACAAAGTAAGTGGACAAAATCTCAGGACATTGAGCTTCTAAACATTATTGGTGGCATGCTCACTAGAAGCATGGCTGCTAAGTTAACTGCAGCTTCAGCCAATGAATGTCTATATGCTGATTACCTATCAGATATAGAACCCAAAAGTGTCACTGAGGCTCTAAAACACCCAAGCTGGGTTCAGGCCATGCAAGAAGAACTTCAATAGTTTGATAAAAACAAGGTCATGACCTTGATCAAATTTCCTCAAGATGTCATTGTCATAGGAATGAAGTGGGTTTTCAGGAAAAAAAACTGATGAAAATGGCACTGTCATTAAAAAGAAAGCCAGACTTGTAGCCAAAGGTTACAGTCAACAAGAAGGCATTGACTATAATGAGATATTTGCTCCTATTGCAAGAATGGAAGCCATCAGGATCTTCCTTGCATATGCTACCTACATGAACTTCAAAGTTTACCAAATGGATGTAAAAAGTGCAGTCCTGAATGGTGAACTCAAGGAAGATGTGTATGTTCAGCAACCTCCTGGCTTTGAGAGTAGTGAATTCCCTGACTATGTCTGCAAGCTTGATAAAGCCCTCTATGGACTAAAGAAAGCTCTCAGGGCATGGTATGAAACTCTCTCAGCCTTCCTGATTCAAAACAAGTTTGTCAGAGGAAAGATAGACAACACATTGTTTATCTGCAGGACAAAACAAGATGTGATACTGGTCCAAGTATATGTTGATGACATCATCTTTGGCTTAACAAACTACACTTTTTGCAAACAGTTTGAAAAACTGATGACAAAGAAGTTTGAAATGAGTATGATGGGTGAACTCACATACTTCCTTACACTACAAATCAGTCAAATTGATAAAGGAATCTCCATCAGTCAAGAGAAATACACCAGAAATCTCTTGAAGAAATATGAGATATCTGACTGTGCCTCAGTGAAGACACCAATGGTCCCTCCTAACAACCTTGGACCTGATCTCACTGGCAAATCAGTCAATCAAACCCATTTCAGAGGGATTGCTGGCTCAATGATGTATCTCACTGCTTCCAGACTTGACATACAATTCTCAGTCTGTCTAATAGCAAGATATCAGTCCAATCCCAAAGAATCCCATCTCACTGCAGCCAAAAGAATACTAAGATACCTGAAGGGAACTCCAAGCCTTAGACTCTACTATCCAAAGTGCTCAGGGTTTGACCTCAAAGGATATACTGATTCTGATTATGCTGGCTGCAACATGGACAGAAAAAGTACCTCTGGGTCCTGTCAATTTCTTGGAGGAAAACTGGTTTGTTGGAGTGCTAAAAAGCAGCAATCAATGGCTATGTCTTTAGTCGAAGCTGAGTATGTTGTTGCTGCAGGATGTTGTGCCAATGTATTATGGATGAAAAGTTAACTCAGTGACTATGACATCCACTACAAAATGGTACCTATCTTCTGTGACAACACTAGTGCCATTGCTATCTCCAACAACCCTGTCCTTCACCAAAGAACCAAACACATTGATATCAGATATCATTTCATCAGGGACCACATAATGAAAGGAGACATAGAGCATCATTTCATCCCTACTGAATATCAACTTGCTGATATCTTCACCAAACCCTTGGATGAACCTACCTTCAGGAGACTGAAAGCTGAATTGGGTATGCTAGACGTTGAAAGTCAGCAACCTGAAAACCAATCCCAATCTCAGTAAGTTTTCACTAAAATGGTTCATCCTCCCTGAACAAAACCTCAAAATTAACCCTCTCACTGAATGATTAAGACTCATTCAGGGACCCTGACTCTTGATATTGAGCATTGAATGAGTAACTAAATGCACCAAGTATTAGTTACTTAAATGTCCTAGGTTGGTAAACACACCAATTAAATATAGGAATATATGTCTCTGTATCTTACTGTCAAGGGTCCCTCAAACTTACCCAATCCCACTTGGCATTAAATGCCCCCTCTCACATGAAATATCTTATTGATATTTTATTGTTGCAAAATGCACTTTTACTGTGCACTGCAACTGTTCCTTGAAAACCGGGATTTTACTGCGGGTAGTGGAGTGGTGGCATTAAATGTGGAAATACTAAATGTTTTCAAAAACTGACTTTACAAATCCACATTTGTGCATAAACTACCCCTCTCATCACTCTATAAATACCCCTCACAAAATCAGTAAAAACCACACAAAGTATTTCTGCAACAAAACGCTGTCAAAATACTCTTTCAAACCCAGAAATCTGTGTGTTCTTCAAACCCTTTTCTGAAAAATCTTCTCTGTAAACCTTTACAAAAGTTTTTCATCACAAAGTTGAGAGATTTAAAACCCTTTGACTGTTCTTGTCAAGATATTTTTTTTTTCAGAACCCTAAAAACTTTTTAATGGAAATGGCAAGAACACAATCTCTTCAGTTTGCATCACAGTGGGTAGGGGATCTCAGTAACGTTGAATTTAAAACCAATAATGTCATAGGCAATTTTGAATACCCACAAAATGTCCCAGCCTATAAGGACATAATGAAATTTTTGTTCCACTGCCCACTGAAAACGGCCTTTGTTCAGTGTCCCTCTATATTGTACCAAAACCTCCTTAGGGAGTTTTGGGCTACAGCCACGGCCTATGACCCGTCACCCTCAACTAATGAGACAGACCTAAGACCACTCAGGGAGTATCTCATTAAGTTCAGTCTTTTTAACGGGGAAAGATCAGTCACCCTGGACTATAAACTTTTTGTACTTCAACAGGGTTAGACTACAATAATAGTGTCTATGTTGCCCATCCTGAACCCTCCACAGTGAAGGATGGGTTAAAACAAATCGTTTTGGATCCAAAAGTTTTGGACAAGACCCTAGTCACCAAGAGTTCATTTCCCGTGGCTTGGAGGATCCTATTCACTTTTGTGATTCAGGTCCTCGGCGGGAACCACTCATCCACTTAACAAGTTAACTCTATTCAGTTGATGATGGCATACTGCTTGATTAATAGGGTCACTGTCAACATAGGGGAGATTATTTACAGTGATCTCGTAACCAAGCTACTGAGCAAAACTAGGGCGAAATACATTTCGTACCCTAGGTTTGTCTCATGTGCTTTACAAGTGTTACTGGGTTGCAATTATCCTCAGGAAGAATAATATTGTGCTTTACCTGGCATCCTGAGTCAATCTAATTTTCAAAAGGATCCATCCCTTGTCACTAATATTTAATTGACGGCCCATATGGTTGCTGTAAACAACCAGAGGGACTCAGTGTCTCCTAACCCTGCTCCTAAAAAGAGAAAGGGGAAGTCTCAGACTGGGACTAAGACCAAACCCAAGTCTCAGGGCCCTGAGGCTTCAGGAACACAGCCCAAAAGGCAAAAGAAGCCCAAGACTGATATGCCGCCCACTGGAGACCAAGCAACATCCACCAAGGTGACAACGAAGGACACTGATAAATCACAATCAGTGCCCTTGGTCCCAACTACTACTCCCCAAGATCCAGAGGGAAACATACAACCCGCTTGTAGGGGAGCGCCTTCCACATCGCCCAAGGATGACATTAGCAAATCACAGCCTTTGTCTGAGGGCAAACTGAATGATCCCAAAGACTCAGAGGGACCTAAACAACCCGCTGATAGGGATATAACTATCACTGACTCCGCCAAAGGCACTGGGAAAAACCCATTAGTTTCTCAGGGGTCTTAGGGGGACAAAGACTCGGAGGGAAAGAAACAACCCGCCGATACGGAACCCATCACCAATCTTGACTCCGGAGAAGACACTGGGAAAAACCCATCAGTGTCTCAGGGGTCAAAGGGGGACAAAGACTCAGAGGGATTAATACCACCCACTGATACGGAACCCATCACCCCCACCTTGTTAACTATTGCTGATGTTACTGAGATACTATTTTCTGATGAAGACCATGATGTAAGTGAAGATGAAATTCTATCAGTAGGAGAAGAAGTGGACGCTGATGTTCAAGCTGAACAAGAACATCAGCCTGATCCACAAGAGCCTAAGGAGTTACCATTTCAGCCTGAAGATAATGACTCTGACTCCTCTTCATCCAGTACTGATGAATTCAGCCTGTTTGATAATATTCTTCCAATCACTGAAAGGCATCTAGTTATGTGGATCACCAAATCTTCAAGAAAGATATATTCTGGGGTCACTGACACATTGTGGGATCAACACACTAAAGCTGCTGCAAGTTATGCTAATCTAAAGTCGATGTGCTCACTTTCAATGCTAACACTGATGAGCACAGAGATATCATGTATGAGCATCTTCATAGATTGGATGATAACCTGGCTAAGTTTCTTAAACATCTTCAGGGTTGTGGGACCAAAATTGATGAAATCAGGGACTCGGTCAAAGAAGACCCAGCACTCAACTCAAAAGTGCTGGAGGCTACTGAGGCTTACTTGAAGAATTCCTCAGACCTCACTGAACTAATCAACATGCTCAAGTCTGCCAAAATTCAGGGTCTTCAATCTTCAGTTCAGTCTCTTCAGGCAACACTGGGTTCCTTGGATGCTCAGGTGACCTCTCTGGCTAAGGCATCATCCTCCATGGCTTGGAATCTTGGGCCACGGATGACTGCTTTGGAATTATCTTAGGCTAATCTGGAGAAACAAGTCACCAGTCTTCAGCAGGATACTACTGACATCAAGGCTATGCTCACTGAAATTTATCAAGCCTTCAAAGGTCAAGCCACTGAAACTCCCCCAGTGTCCGAAGCAACTCTTGCTCTCACTCATGTTGCGGTAACAGTTGAGGGAGAGAAGACTACTGAAGAGACTTCCTCTCACACTGAGGGGGAGCCAGCTCAACCAGTCCCTGTTGTACCAATTTCATCAGTACCACCAACACCTTCAACAACAACAACAATGACGGTGATCACACCTATAACAACAACAACACCACCTCTGGTAGCATCATCTTCTTCAGGCCAGGATAAAGGAAAAGGCATTATGCAAACACCACCTGAGCCTGAGAAGATTCCTTATATGATCGGCAACATTGAGTACCTGCTTACCCCACAATAGCTAAGTGCCTACTTTGCAAAGGAAGAGAGGAAAAAGAAACTTGCTGAGGAGGAAAGAAAGAGCAGAGAAGCACTGGTAAAAGTTGTCGCTGAGGAAGCTGAGAATATTGGAATTGATCCTACGAAGCTTCAAAAGGGTCAGCTGGACAAAAGTTCAAGGATGCTCAGGCTGCTAAGATGGCTGAAATGAGAAAGCAGTTGGAAGAAAAGAACAAAAGAACTGCAGCCATCAGGAAAGCAAGAATTGACCATTACAACTGGTCAATGACAAATAGAAGGCTGCCTGAGAAAATCACAGATGTCATAATCATCCCCAAGTCCAAACCACTAGCCATGAATGTTTACAGGGGGGATGACAAAAGACACTTCGAGGTTCATGATCCCCTAAAATTCATTGACTTTGGGATCACTGAACTCGATGAGCTGGGTCCAATAATTGAAAAGAAGCAGAATGTGGTGGTTAAGGAGCTGATGAAAATGCTCAGCAAAAGATATGAAAGACTGAGGGATGCACCAGCACAACTGGGGATTCAGCCTGCCTTAACTGCAACACAAGGATCTCAACCTGAGTCTTCACAAGGAAAAAGAAAGAGGGTTGAGTTCCAGCCTGAGATCAAAGTGCCTAAACTTGAATGCAACAGGGAGCTGCCTGAAGGTGTGAAATTTGTCAACTGTCTTATGATTGAAAAGCCTGAAAGAGGGCTATTTTTCATTGATGTATATAGAAACCCAGCATTCCAAAGGTGGAGTGATATTGATCAGGAAGGAGTGGCTACAATGTTGAGCTACATACCAGTGGCCTCTCAAATTCAGACTCCTGCAAATGTCAGGTTCTGTGCTGACTTAAACGCCAAGATAAGAGAGCATCCTGACAAGGAAACACTCATCACTAAGAAAGTCAAGCTTGAAGCACTCGGAATCCATCTAGACTGACATCATTTTGCTTTATCTTTTTACACTAGTGATAGGAACCATGTAATGTGATCAATATAAGATGTATGTTTTGTTAAAATACTCAGTGTTCCTTATGGTATTCATTAGTACATTCAGTGTAAGAAGAAGCCATTTGCTCACTTACACTGATCAAACACTTAGGCTATTTGTATATCCAAATAGGGGGAGACTGTTGGGTTCAGTAAATACCCAAACCCCTTAATCTAGGATTTGAATAGAAAATAACCTAAGTGTTTAGACCGTTAAACACTAACAGGTCACTGAGTGCATAGTCTCTCAGTGAGCCATCTTCAGGATACTCAGTATGAGGCGAAGAAGAAGTCTCTCCACTCAGTAAGGTGGAACTTAAAGGGTGAAGACTGAGTCAAGAAGAAGATGGTGGATTCAGTGAGTGATGAGAATAACTCACTGAATCCCTAAGACTCCTCTCCAGCTACTTACACTGAAGATAAACTGAAGTAGAAGACTGAAGGATATGAAGACTGAAGAATGAGCGGGATAAGGCGGGATAAGTTTGAATCAGATAAGACAAAGTCCTTATCAACCAAATTCAACTTTCCCTGTATGGCAAACGATCAGGCTCAGTGTCATCACTGACCTTTGGAAAGCAGTCTTGTCTCTTACCTAAAATAGTCTTTGTAAACAGAGACAAAATACATTAGTATTTTGTCTTCTGTAAATTGTCAGTTTGTCACTTAGAAAAGAGTTAAAACTCATACTTGTATAAATAGCATAAGATATGGAGTGAAAGATTAAGCTTGTGACTTGTAAAAAACACAAATACACGCAAGCCATCTTTTCACTCCTCCAAATACAACTTAATCCCTGAGATAGCCCAGTGGGTACTTGTAGTTGTGCTCGGACTTAGCCTGAGCTTCGAGAGGAGTTACCAACCTTTGTCATTTCAATCCCAAGTACTATTCCGCAAGTACTTGGGTAATGTATTCTTGTTTGATTCATTTCTAATAAAGAATATTATGTTGAAAATTAGTCTGTGTGTTTTACGTATATCTTATCAGTTATAGATTCACTATTAACTTGTTTTTAATACTTAAACTATTTTACGGTAGTGAATAGGGAACAACACTTCTTCTTTTTCGGCAGTTTTCTTCCGTGGTGATCTGGATCGGCTGCGTCTTGGCTCAGAGTTCTCCCCCGTGTTCCAGCGCTTCCGAGATTCGATCTTCTTTCTCAGATTTTTAGGAATTGGAAATTCCATGTTAAAGTGTCGGTCACCCCAATTAAGGTCTAGCATATGTTTGCTCGTAGACGTGTCTTTATTTACGTTATTTAGTAGTTAAATAGTTAGTTTGTAGCGTAGTTTAGTTTAGTGTAACACCGTGGAAGAAGGACGGGTCTTTACCCATTGTATGCCTGATCCACAGTTCGACAGGAGGACGTTAAGTTTGTAAGTATAAATACCCCTTCCATCCTTGGAAGGGGTAGACCTTTCACTCAATCTAACCTTTCTTTCTTTGTTTACTTTCTCTCTCTAGAAAGGCTCCCACCTTCTACTTTCTCTCTCTAGAAAGGCTCCCACCTTCTACTTTCTCTCTCTAAACTCTTAAACCATACGCCTAATATTATTATGTTATGATGTGTTTGTGAAATCCAATATCCTACAATTGGTATCAAGAGCCATGGTTTGATCATCTCTCTTACATATCCTTGGATTTCTAGTGGTTTTAGATGGTTTTTGAGTTTGAAAAAGTTTAGTGGTTTTTGCATCATATGGATCATTTCTAGTGTTAAAGTTTGAATATTGGGTGTACTTTTGTGTTTAGAACCATTGTAAGTACTTGGGTTTTGATTTGGTAAGCTTGAATCACTGTGGTTGAGCTTGGTTTGGATTGAAAAGTATGTTTCTGAAGTTTTTCTTGCTAGCGACTTGGTTCTCGTAGTGTTTTTCATCGTAGCGACTTGCTTCAGTAAAAGGTAGCGAGTTGTAGTGTTAATTGTTAGCGATTTGTTCCTAGTGACTTGTCTATTGAGACAAGCCGACAAACAGTACAACTTAGTGGATTCTCCACTACGGCTAGCGACTTGGTGAAGTTAGCGACTTGCTTTCAATTTTGTTAGCGACTTGGTGTTAGCGACTTGGACCTTAGCGAGTTGCTCTTTAGCGACTTGACTATGTAGCGACTTGGTTCGTTAGCGACTTGTGTTTAGCTACTTGGTTCATAGTGACTTGTGTTTAGCGACTTGGTGACTTAGCGACTTGTCTTCATAGCGTTTTGTTGACTTTTCCCGATAAAACTTCAAACAGCCATAACTTTTGAACCGTAACTCCGTTTTCAGCGTTCTACCCATCAAAACGACCGTGAGAACGAGGAGAATGGCACGCCCATTCAAGTCAATCTTCGAGGCCTAAATCTGCTCCGAACAGAAGTTATTAAGGTTTTTATGTTTTTAGACCTAAATTTCTTAGTAAAAACGGGCATAAACCAATCCAAATCTCAACCAAACAACATCTCTGCTAATCCTACAAACAATCATATGTCCTAACACACAATTGTCTATCATTGTGTCGATCCATCAGTCATCTTAACACATTCCATTGGTCATTGCTTAACGGTTTGGTCTTGATTTTAGTAAAATCCTGTGAAAGATTCTATTTCTCGGTTTAAATCATAGACTTGTAAAATCCCGTGCATTCTACCACATCATGTCTTAATCTACTGACCCAGTGATTTCAGAAGTGCTTAAACTGTATGATACTGTGAACAACAATGATAATGTATGCTACACTGATCGATTAAAGATGATTGAATTAAGCAATGAGGATGTGAGATCTCCGTGTTCAGAATCTAAAGAGAGAGAATTGCACCAGTTTAGGCTACAAAATGCCATGCTAATGGAAAGTAACATTGAACCTTATCAGTTACTTCACTCTCACCTCGTACAGCTTTTGTCCACAATTAGGGATCGAACATGTAGTGCCATCTTCCGTCAGGATTTACCTACACTGACTAGAAACTTGTTGTTGAACTTAGAACAATTGGAACAACAACTTGATAAAGAAAAGGTTCAAAAGGATAGTTCCAGTGTTGCACTTCAGGTGATCCACAAACAATTTCAGTCAGTCATCAGTGGGGAATTTACATCAGATTATGATCAAGACATGACTGAAGTGTCTTTCAAGAAACACACTAGAATGGAAATTAACGTGTTCATAGAGACACTTATCCATCTCATGGATAATGTGGAGAAGTATATTGAGGAAGTTACTTAGACAGATGAAAAAGTGGATGAGTGTCTGGTGCAGTTGAGAGATTGTTGTGATAAGTTAGGTAATGTGTTTGTTGAAGAATCGGGTGTTGTTGCTGAATGCAGAATGTCAGAGACAACAAATAATGATGAGTCGGGTAAAGAACCAGATGATGGATCAGTTGACACTGAATACAGAGGCTCAGAGATAGATAAGCTTGACACAGCCAACGGTCCAGTGACTCTTGTTACACATGATGTGGATGCAGATATCAGACCAGAAATTGAGCAGGTGTCATATGATGAGGTACCCTAAACATACTGATCTTAATGCTGAACATAGTGCATCTACTAATGTACCTAAACATACTGATCTTAATGCTGAACATGATTCTGATAAATGTTCCTTGGTTGAGGCTGAGTCTAATAATTTCAAAACAAATGATATGGTTGACAAAAAGGCTTTTGATGAACTTTCAAACAAATTCTCAAAACTTGAAAAACATTGCATTTCACTTGAAATTGCGATACAGAGTAAAGAAGAAAGTTTTCAACTTAACAAACCATGTAAAAATCCGAAACTTCCTGAATTCCGTGAACTTTTTGAAATTAACACTTTGAAAGCTCAGCTTCAAGACAAAGAGTCAACTATCAACAATTTGAAGAAACATATTTCTAAAATGCATGTGAAAAGTAATTTGGTTACAAGTAATTCTGATGTTAATACTATTGATGATATTCAAATGAGAAATGATGAATTAGCGGTTTGTGTGGCCAAATTACTAAAGGAAAATGAGTCGTTGAGAAAGCATCACATAGAACTAAGTGACTCTGTCAAAGAAGCTAGAGCTAAGTCAATGGAGCAAACAAACTCTTTGATAGCAAAAATTGATGAACTCAAAGCTCAACTTCAGGAAAAGAGTTTCGCTATTGTTGCCTTAAAAAATGAGCTTAGGAAAACTGTAGGGAAAAGTGCGAACACTAAGTTTACAAAACCATCAACCTTGGGGAAACCAGTTTCTCATCCCATTAGAAACCTGTCCATTGTTAGGAAGCCTACTGCGTTTATATCTGAAAGACCAAAATTTTCAAAAACACGGTTTGCCTCCCAAGTTGATGAGAAACAAGTTTTGTCAAAACCAGTCACTTCACCAGAGTTACCTAAGAATAAGGCTTCTAGCTCCGTTAACTCTCAACACGTAGCCACTTCTACTCCCAGCACCTCTAGGATTAGTTCGAAAACAGTGTCAAAACCAAGCATTAAAACCCAGAATTCATATGATATGAATGACTTGTGGAAGAACTATTATCTAGAAAAAGCTAAGAAAAAGGAACAGATTCGAAAAGACAGAATTTTAGGTGCAAGACCTAGGGTGAGGAATTCTACGAGATTTTAAGGTACTGCTAGTAGTTGTAAACCACTACCTAGGAACACTCAAAAGACTAGGGATTGGCGTGCATCTAAGAGTAGTTATGTGCATAAGAATGCTAAGCATGTAGAAAACAAAACTAGAAATTCTGAGTCTTTTCCACATAAGAAACATTTTCCTAATTCACATGCCAAGGTACAATCCATTAAGACTACCTACATGGCTAAGGTTCAACATGTTATGATGCAAAACAAACCTAAAACTTAGTCTAGATGGATCCAAACTGCTAAATCTTTAGAGTCTAGGAATAACGATAAGTCTTCCAATTTGCATAAGAATATCAACAATTGTAGACCTTGCCATAAGTGGATGCCGTCTGGTAGAATGTTTAAGGATGCTGGACTTAGGTGGATACCTACCGGAAAGCTGTTTACCGATGACAAAATCAAGGTTGCCTGTGAAACCCCAAAGGGTTTGGATACTAATGTCACTAACCAAAATATATGCAATCAAGTTTTTAATATTAGTGCAGGTAGTCCTTACTCAGTTGCAGATACTTCGATCCTTTAATACATAGACTGGCTTAAAGTATGGATAACAAAAGGAATGATATCTCATAACTCACGGGTTCAAGTTACTCAACATTGATATTCAATCGGCTATGACGTCTGTTCACATCAGTTCAGGCCTCATTCTTCATCATAATGGCGTATGTAGATATCACTTCAGGCCCCGTTCCTCAAAGAAAAGAAAGGTGTACGCTTCAGTGCGCTTTATCTTCAAAAGAAGAGAAATCGTCATGTTTATGAACATTCTCATCGACATTCTTCATCAACAAGCTTCATGTTTTTCCACGCTCTTTCAACCCTCAAGTGGATCTTCGTTCATTGGTGTATATTCTTATTCACTTGTTCAAATCAAAATTGGCAACTTCGGATGCAATTTTTGAGGGGGGGAAGAGTGCATATACTACATGTTGATGGATGCTTGAATTATGGTCATATGACTCTCCTTCAACGTCTAATGCTTCACTTACTAAGGATAACTAGGATTCATTGTTTGGGCTTCATTGTTTCTAGATATGTTTGATGAGTACTTCCAACCTCCAACGAATGTTGATCATCTAGTTTCTGAAGCTCCTGCTCCGGTTCCTACTGACTCAACTGGTTCACCATCTAAGAAGTACTTCTCGGAATTCTCAAGAAACCTTATCTCCAGTTACTTCACAAGGCGTTGATAATGACTATCATGATATTGTAGTTGCACTATTGAATAATAATCCGCTCTTTGGTATTCCTTTGCCAAATCTTCACGGATTATTGTTCATCTCATTGTGCACGCTATAAATCAACCTCATGAACATTAAGGAAAATGACTACCTCATCTGCTCGAAGACATTATTGGTGAATCTTCCATATCAGTCTCTACATGTATACCTTTAGGAAGAATGCATTGATGTTGAGGAATCATTTGTTTCGGTTCATTCAGTGGGTCAATATACATCCGATTGTATGTTTATTCACGTGTTGCACATTTGACACAAGTTGATTACTTCGGATTTAATCATTTATCACTTATTTGAGATTGAAGTTGACTTTCACAAAGGCGTGTTCTTATTTGATAACTTTCTCGGGCTTAAGATTTTGAGTTGAAGACTTGGCTTATCTAGTTACCAGCAGTCGGGGTGGTTGGTTGAAGACCTGGTTAACTATCACTATTAGGAGTTACATTGTTTTACTCAGTGTCACATGCATATGACAATGTGGATAATCTCAAGAGGTGTTAATGTCTCATACTTTGTTTGAGTAGTGAGTACTAAGAGATTTGCTTGAAGCATAGATTCTCGACACCGTTCTTCCATCATTAAGTACAAGCTTAAGATATAAATGCGGGGAATTCGACTTTAGTTTTAAGTTTGGTATATCGGGTTTTCTTCAACAGTGGTCACTTCAAATTGTCTACATATGGATTGATAAAGATAGTCAGAGAGAGTTTCTGTAGCAGTTGATTCTCACAAGATTCATTTGGGCTATTTGAGTTCTTCTCACAAGATTTCATGTTTATGGGTATATTATGTTTTGCTGATTCTGAGGTATCAAAACCAGCAAGGGGGAAGGAGACATATATCTAAAAGCACAACGAGTACACATGATGAACTTAACACTTCTACCTGATTGAAGTTATCTCGGAAAGACAATGGTCATAACCGTAGAGAAACTCAGTGTTTAACTCGTAGCCTTTGGTGTATTATTCCAACTATTTGGGGGAAGGATATATTATTCCAACTATTTGGGGGAAGGATGTATTAATCCAACTATTTGGGGGAAATGGTCTCTGGAGACTTTTGGTATGTGTTACTTCAGCGTTCAGTTGGAAGAAATGTGAGAAGAATATGTGGTACGTGAGATGATATTGCTTATCGACATCTTCTATATGGTTTATGATAAAGTGCTTCCGGTTAGTGCTTCATGTATACAATGTAATGATGATTCTAATGAGATCGCAACCATCAGGGGAGAGATATGTGTACATCAAGGTCGCACAACATATTCACATGATCGAGCTTAATCAGTTATTCCAGAGTTGACATCCGCAGAGGAGATCAGTGATTCAACCAGTTACTGTGATGTCGTTGTCTCTACTCTGGTTGGGTACGTGTGTACATTATGGGTTGATTGGTTATATGGGAGATAATTGGAATGCACTTGGTAAAAAGAAGATGTTGATGTATTGTTCCCCTGAATAGACAACTGGTCTATCTCGAAGAGTAATGTGTACATCGGGGACGCACAACAGGTTCATGTGATCGGACTTCATCAGTTATTCCGGATTTGATAACCACTGAGACGATCAATGTTTCAACTTGTTTCTTTGGTGTTCTCGTGTTCTTCGGGGTGCTGAGCTTCATTCAATGAGACCATTTTTATTCACTTCTACTTCTTGGGGAAATGGTCTTTATTCTTAGTTTGTCAGTTTGGGGGGAAGCTACCAAAGTCTCACTTTCAGAAGGCTCAAGTTATGTCGACGATTCAAGAGCCTCGAAAGCTTTGGTGGTGAAAGTTTAAGAGATGATGACTTCTATCTTCTTCAAAGTGCTGAACGATTTCCTTATCTCGGTACTCGTATCATCATCTTCTTAAACTATTTCTCTATCTTTGTATATAATTTTCAAAAAGCAATTTACAAAAATATAAAACCAACAAAAACAAAATAGAAAAATATAATATCAACAAAAGCCCATAAAAATCAGAAAATTGAAAAATACCAAAAATATGTTTTCTCAAGACATGTCTTCTGGTATCGATAACATCTACGGTCTTAGAAATGTCATTCAATAATGGCACGGGACTTTAGATGAAGTTCGAGCAGGAGGTGTAAATATTTCTTTCTAAACATGTCTCAAAATATGGCTTACAGTTATTTCAGACTGTGACCCGCGCTTAAACCATGGTTTGCTATTATTTCAGATAGCAACCCGCTCTTTAAATAAAGGAAAGTGCTGCACTAAACAAATTTTCAAAAATATCGTGCACTTTTCCTAAAACAATTTGAGGAAAGTATGTCGAAGGACTGCTGTTCCTACTCAAATATTTTTCCTTCAAAATTCTTCGGAAAAATATTTGTTTTAGAAAATTGGTGGTAAATGAGTTGCTTGTAAATAAATCAGTTTCAGAGTTTTTATAAAAATTGAAAACTCAATCAATGACTTCAGCGCTTTTAAACTTTTCAAAAAATGAGTCATTGATTGAGGGGGAGAATGTTTTCAAATTTATATCATCTATCGGACTTATCTAATTATCCGAATATGCTTAATTAAAAATAATGTTAACCTATGTTGAGGGACTAGGAATTTAGGATATGATTGTTAGGATTAGATGATTAGAGTTTGATAAACACACTATTCCCATGCTTTACATGATCTGATTGATATGTTGAATAATGTTGAATTGACTTTTATTAGTCGATTGTTGTTATGGGTGATATCGACCACCATATATCTGTATGTGTGTTCACTAACGTATGTAGGTATATTAGTTATAAGAATGTTCCCGATCCGGATCCCACAAATGAAGATGATTGGATGCCAAAAGGAAAGGGTAACTATATCTTGGGTTGACAAATGAAGAAACGGAGCTTAATTGGACTTCTATGGAGTGTTGGCATGGAAAATGCAATGTAAGAGGTCTCACTGCATCAGCAGATGGTTTTCTTCATCATAAAATGAAGAAACAGAGCTTAATTTAACCTCAGTTGGAATTAAAATGCAACGTAAGAAGTCTCACTACATCATCAGACGGTCTTTCTTCCAAACCCTACAGCAACAACAACAAAAGCAGCTTAACCACCTGACGTATCTTTGTGCAGGGATACCATTTTTCTAAAACTTTGAATTATATTGTTTTGAAAATGGAAAAATATTGTTTTGAAAATAAATTGGACTAAATTTTAAAAATCACCGGACTTCCTTTTATCAAAACCTAAGTCACTCAATCAACGACTACGGTCATCGATTGAGGGGGAGAGTGATATAAAATAAAATATTTTCAAACAATATTTCTTCACAAAAGTCCGGATTGTACAAAATAAGTGGTGATCTAAAGATTTAATGTTATGTCATGGTATGATTTTTCTTTAATAATCATGATCTTTCAAAATGAAATTTTTTATGTTCTTGTTTGATTGTGAAATTGTTTTATTTTACTTAAAGATCTCTTAAAAACTATCATACCTGACACTAACAATCTTTAATGTCTAAATATGTTCCTTATCTATCATTTTTCAAAATTAAATCTTGCCACGTTTTTCCCCAAAATTTTCTAAATGATTTAAATCTTTTGGGATCACAAATCTCAAATGGTTTGAAATTTTTGATCGGGGGAGAGATCGTGATTTAAATCTCAAATCTGTTTAAATGGAATTGGTTTTAGTCCTTTAAAGGTACTCCTGCCTCCATGTGCCAAACGATTTCAAATATACAATGCAGATGTTGAGGAGGAGCATTTAACAAAAAACCAGAAGAGTATTTAAACCAGGCGCATTTTCTCCCATGTTTTCTAAACCTCATTAAATCACTTGGGATCCAAAATCTCAAAGGGTTTGATATTTTTGATCGGGGAGAATTTGTGATTTAATAATGAAATTTGATAAATGATGATCGTTTTGATTCAAAGTGCAGGTTCTCTCTAATATGTGCCAAACTCTTTCGTATATCGATGCACATATTAAGGGGGAGCGAATGGTTTATATTGGCTTTTGTAATCGTGGATGTACTTCAAAAAAACTCTTGCCTCTATGTGATAAAATGATTTCAAATATCCTATTCACATATTGAGGAAGAGAATTTACCAAAGAAAATCAAAAGGCTTTTTCTAAGGAAATTGTGATCAAGAAATTATTTCAAAGAAATTATTTCAAAGAACTCTTGCCTCCATGTGCCAAACAATTTCAATATCATATGCACATGTTGAGGGGGAGCATTTCTAAAATGATCAAAACAATTAAGGTACAAAATGTTTTGATTTTATATCACAAGTACCTTGATTGATTTTCCAAAAGATTTTTCAATTGGTTTCATGAAGGAAAGAACAATACCAAAAGACCTACCAATTTACTTTATGCATGGTGTTATAAGGATGGTTAGGTTAGGTATTCGTTCCCATGATCCCGCTAGATCCTGAGGGATCTACCCAGGGACAATCCACTAGATAGTGTAGAGTCCTTAGGTATGATGAAAAAAGGAGAAAAATGAGAATTGGGAAGAGTGCGGACTAAGACAGAGCTAGAACTGGAATAAACCCAACAAGGTTCTAGTTGTGAAGTCTCGGTAAGCACTGAAGGGGTTGAAGAATGAAAAAGAATTAAATGAGAAAATGGTGAAAAGAAATAGCCCTCCAATAATTCAACCTTAGGGCAGTAACCGGGTTCAATACATATGCTACTGGTGTTTACTAAGGTAACACTGGTATTGAAGATAAGATGTCATAGACCCAATGACGCACTGCACTAAACTTCCCAAGCTACTCAAGTTCCTCTTAAAAGGGCTTGTTTCATTCTCACGGGGAACCGACATAATCTATCGACTTTCTCTTAGAGATTGTTGATATTGAAGAAGGAGACCCTCTCCCTAGTCTCCGGTATAGGAACCAAATGTGCACAATTGAGTCTAGAGCCAAGATATCATCCACAATATCTCATTAGGACACTATTCTTGAAGACTTGCTGTTTCACACAATGTGGAAAGTAAGAATATATTAAGAGTCCTACGCATTATCCTTGTGGTATTGCCAGAACATCCGAGTAATATGTAAAAGTATTCACTATGAAGATGGAAATCCTTCTAGAGCTAACATCAAACAAGCTCTTGGTGGGTGACATGTGAGATCTTTTCTGATGATCAAGCTTGTGACAACTGGACAGAAACGATGGGGCGATTCACTCTTAAATCAACCTTGGTTTAGGAAAGGAATTGACGAATACTTTTGGAAAAACCGTTCGATGTGCAAATCTTCTTCTCTCTAGCACATCGAATGTGTACTTATGTTTTCAAACTCAAAAAGTATCTCTGATTGAAAAAATACTTTTGGAAAAACCGTTCGATGTGCGAATCTCTTCTTTTCTCTAGCACGTCGAATGTGTATTCTTTTCAAATACAAAAAGTATTTTTGATTGAAAATTTATCTTTCTTATAAAACCTTCGTTGTATTGCAATACTCTTTCTTCAAGCAATACACGATTGTTTTTCAAATCATTTTTCATCAATCAGTGAATCTCAATTCGCTAGTTCACTCACTCCGTGTTGTCTTCTTTGAGAAGTTCCGGTTTGAGAACAGCTAGAACAGCTGCGAAACCCTGTCAAGGAGATTCTTAGGAATCATACCTGATCACAGGCAGTACTTGTACTGATCAACGGGGAACCGTGGGCCGTGTACCTCAATTCGATGAAAGTGATCAAAGACACTTTCGTGTGATTTATTGCTAACTGTTGTTTGCAGGTACATTTGGACGGTTGCAGCTGATCAGAATTGAGAAGTCAATCCAAAGCCGCATGCTCACAGCATCCACACGTAATTGAAGAAATCATGACTGGTGCATATCTACATAACCTGGTTCTGATATTTTTATACTATGCTTCTGCTACGCTGCTGCAAATATCATGAACCAGTAAAGCTTTTGCTACTCTGATAGAAAGATGTCATGATTCAAAAGTGTGAGCATGTCGGTTCAAAAGTCACAACATCACATGAAGGCAACACAACTATGGATGATCCAGAGAGATTTGTTGTGGCTGATGATCACAAAGAAAGCTCGAAGGATCAGTTAAAGGCCTCCACTAAAAGTACAAATCAATGCGGACTTTGAAGAATCGCTACAAAAGCACAAAGATTGCGGAATTGAAGAACTGAAGTCTACGAGCTCAAGAACGAAGTCAAGAATAGAATGCTAGGATTCAAAATGTAAATCATGGGGTGACCTCCCTTAGGGGGAGATTGTTAGGAATTGGAAATTCCATGTTAAAGTGTCGGTCACCCCAATTAAGGTCTAGCATATGTTTGCTCATAGACGTGTCTTTATTTACGTTATTTAGTAGTTAAATAGTTAGTTTGTAGCGTAGTTTAGTTTAGTGTAACACCATGGAGGAAGGACGGGTTTTTACCCACTGTATGCCTGATCCACAGTCCGACAGGAGGACGTTAAGTTTGTAAGTATAGATACCCCTTCCATCCTTGGAAGGGGTGGACCTTTCACTCAATCTAACCTTTCTTTCTTTGTTTACTTTCTCTCTCTAGAAATGCTCCCACCTTCTACTTTCTCTCTCTAAACTCTTAAACCATACGCCTAATATTATTATGTTATGATGTGTTTGTGAAATCCAATATCCTACACAGATCCTTCCTTCACGCATGTTTTCCAGATTCGGACTGCTGGGATGCTTCACTAAAGTCTAATATGGTTTTCGCCGTTTCTCTAGCCTTGATTCTTCCTTCCTGTTTCCGAACTTTCTCTGTCACAATGGGTAAGATCTGTTTGTAGTACTTATCACAGTTCTTCTTGATGGCTGCATTGGATGCGGACCCATCAGATCCTTCCAGATCTATCGTGTTCTTCTTTCCTCCCTTATTCCGTACCACAGAAACTGTGGCGGGATTAGGATCGGAACGAGCTCTTTCGGTAGGCATTTTTCTTTTTTGGAACGCAGTTGTGCACTGGGTCCCACGGATGGCGCCAACTTGTTAGTACAATTTATGCGATGGGTGGTAACAGATGTGAATATAACTTATCGAACTGTGCCGACAAATGACCAGTGGGTTGGTCTTGTACTAATTCAAGTAGTTTGAATGAGATCCCTGCACAAGAAAGGTAAACTGTTAGTCTTACCATGGGGACGGACCCCACAATTAGACTCTGGCGTGAGAGTAAGTACACATTCTTAAGAGGGAAAGTAGAGGTGTGTGTGTGTAAATATGAGAGAGAAAGTTGTACCTTGTATGGGGATTACAGCCCCTTTTATAGGCGAGGTTTGCCGCTGGGGCTTCCTAGATTCTCGCATATAGTGGTTAGTTGCCGGAGCCGGACCCTTGGCGAACAAGAGTTCCGTGTTAATCGCGAATGCGGACGTAAGGGGTCTAACGGTTGAAGGTTCAGCCCGTTATTTGCCTTGCGCGCATCTCAAAGCCTGGACCATAGCCAACTTAGCCATTGGGCTTATTGTAGGCCTAGAATTTGTAATCATTGGGCCTGAGCCCAGTATGTGTATAGTGTGTATTGGACCTCGTGGGCCTGTAATACATACTATACGTCATCAGAATCAGAGCCTCGGGGCTTTATGGTGGCCTTTGGACTTGGCCAACTTCCTCCATGTCCTTCATTAATTTATGTCTGAACCATGCGACATTTGTAGTGGTGCGGAGGTACTCTTTAGTCTCGATCTTCCGGATTTTGCAAAAATTTTCGTCTGGCCCTAAATGGTATCGAGTGAACTCATACTTTTCAGCTATAATTGGTGGTGGCCTCTTATACGGAATGCCAAGAAGTTTGCACCTTCTTTGCTCATATGCTTTATCATCGGGGTCAGTGAATCCATCATCTCCTTGTAGTTCAAGGTAGTCCAAAATCCCTTCTATATCATCATCGTCGGACTCGGTACCTTTAAACCATTCATCTTTGATTAAATCTTCCACCAGTACCCGTTTGCACTCTTTTTTCTCATTTCTCTTTGAATCTTCGTTTGTCACTTTACTAATGTCATTAAGGATTTCTTCTCTCGGTTCCTCTTTACTCACATATTCCTTCCATATCTTTTCCTTTGTCAATGCGTCGACTTTCCCATATTTGATTTTCACCCAATTGTCAAATCCTAGATTGTCTAACCAAGGTAATTCAGTCCTGTCCACATCATTTGTTGAAGTCCAAAGGAATTCATCCTCTCCAACCCTCTTAAAGTTGCTTCCTCCGTTGCATTTGTTATCATATGGGTCGCAAGATGCCCAAAAAACTTCACCATGCGTCCTTATTTTTTCACACCAATGACTTCTAGTTACCTTGCCAAGGATGTCGCTGGAGGGATCCTCCATGCAGTAGATATCATCATTTATGGTTTTTTATGTAGACAATGCTCCTCATAATCAATTTTGAGCTTCTTCAGTAGATTTGGGTTTATTTTAGCATCCCCGAATTGTATTGCATACCAATCATCGAAGGATAATTCTCCAAACTTGATGTCATGTCTTTCAAGCTCATGCGGGCATGTCCATTCCTCATTTTTCAGATTATCACCCCCATTGCAATATTCGCGGAAAGGATTGCATGTAGGCCATGCTTGTGTGGACTCTTCATCCGTGATAATTATCGGGGTGCAATAGTGCCTAATCGGTGGTTCTTCCTCTTCCTCAAATGAGAGCTTCTCCAATCTCTCTTCATCAGTATATGCAGGCAACATGAATTTGTTATCCTTGACCCTATCCTTATCGGTTCCTCCATCACAGATTTTGTTCCGGGGTCGCACGAAGCCCATAAATCATACCATTCACCCTTAGCTATGGGTATTTTCTTGCACCAGTGATACTTTATTTTAGATGGGGACAGAGGACATAAATTAATGTCATCGGACCATTCGTTGATAACCTGTGTCCCTGATTCATCTACCTCGAGATATCTGTCAGCCCACGTATCCCAGTTAAGCCGTAACTGTGATGTTTGGTTATGGCGTAACTCCGCTGTGTCATAATCCTCAGTATTCTTCATAATGCCACGATCGCTGTCAAAAATGTAGTTACGCCGTAACTCATAAGAGGGGTTACGGCATAACTTCACACTGTCGCCGGAATTTTCACTTGAATCCGAACTTCCGGTAGGAGAATTGGCTTGTAACTTTGAGTCTTCATCAGAAAAGATGACCTTGCATTCCATTGTGGGTTTTGTCCCTTCCAGTTTAGTATTATTCTTCCTTACCTTTTCACTAAGCTTTTCCACCATTGTTTCCAGGTTCTTTAGGGTTGTGTCGTGATTGGAAAGACTTCTATCATTGTTTTCCTAGAATTCTTTTCGCCATTCATCTTGCTCCTTTTTTCTTTGGGCTGAAGTTTCCAGGAATTTGTTAATGGTCTCTTCAATATTGGGCCTTTTTTCTCCATAAGGCCCACGGTTATAGTTTCCAGCAGGTCCTCCACGATAGCCATTACTATTTCGATTATCTCCGTAAAACGGTCGATTTTCTCCATATTTAGCTTCTTTGATTGTGTTTTCTTTGTTAATGTGAGGACAATTCTTGGTGAGATGTCCTCCTCCACAGCTTTCGCAACCTACTTGGATGGCATGAATAGTCTCTCTGATTTTTAGCGTATCTCGACTCAGATTTTCAATTTTGCTAGTGATGGCTGCAATTCCGTCAAGATTTCCACCTTCGTTTCTTTTGCTTCCTCCATCATGCCATTTCTGGGAAGGATCAACCATTTTTTGGATGGCTTCAATTGCAAGAGTAGGAGTCATGTTTGGAATTGGTCCTTGGTAGTCCAGCATCTGTCTTGTAGTCACGTTTATTCCTTTGTTGAAGATGTTAACCTTTTGCTGGTTGTTTAGATCATGTGTAGGACATCGTTTCATCATCTTCTTGCTTGAAATTATGGATCTCCTTGCTTGAAATTATGGATCTCCAAGATTTGGTTAGATATCTTCGACGGTGGAAAATACCTCTGAATGAAGTGCTTCTTCAGTAGAGCCCATGTATCAACTGCCCCGGCGGGCAATCTTTCGATCCATCTTCTTGCAGCCCCAGTAAGAGTCATGGGGAACACTCTTAGCATAACAGCGTCATGAGATACACCCGGAATGTTGAAAAGGCTTGCGATGTGCAAGAAATTCTCAACGTGCTCATACGCATCTTCGTCCCTGTTTCCTAGAAAAATGGTTAGCACGAAGCTCCCTCATAAATTGGTCTTTAATCTCGAAATGGACATTAGCTCCAATTGCCGGTCTTACGAGCCCCGGCCCTTGTTCTTCTCTTGTCAACGCCAAATATTCCTCAAGAGTGAGGTCATCAATGTTAACAACTTCCATAGTACCTGAAACTTGAAAAGAGATCGTGAGAAATTGAAAAAAATTTTAAAACAAAACAAAAATGAAAGACTTAATAGAAATCCTAATATAACTCCCCGGCAGTGGCGCCAAAAACTTGATGCAGGTTTTACTAACCAGGTTTTAATATTTATAATTACTCGTTATACCTATGTTCTTCCCTAACGCACTAATAGGCAGTGTACCCGGTCGTGTGTAGTGTAGTATTCCGTAAAACCGATGTCGTCCCAAGAGCTATGTGTGTGGATTTAAACTAAGTCTAGGTGTCACAAATTTTAATATGATTTCGATATAATTAACTACTAAAGCGAATAAAGATGAAGGTTGTGATCAATAGAGGAGAGGGGTGCTAACCTAGTTACTCATCATAAGTAGTAGTGTTTACGTCTAATAACTTCCAATTACTTCAGGTGGGGTCAAATTCGCTAGGACAGCATTTAGTCAGTTCGTCCTAACCTATCAGCAAAGGGTCCCACTAGAGAAATCAGGTGCCCCGTCATAAGTCCAGTTGTTCTTAGTCCCCTAAGCCAAGTCATTAAGTATGCTACATGCTAGATTCATAATATTGAGTGTTCGGGCGCTAGCATCTTAAACACTCACCCCCTACTTCTTAAGTTCATCCAAACGGTAGGTGATCACTGGTCAAATCGCACAAGTAGAAAGGGTCGTCAGTTGGTCATATCTTACCCTTCCCATCTCAGTCTACTTACTTAGGGTCAGTTGGTCATATCTCCTAAGTAGCTAGCCTCTACTGCCATTCAAAACTACCGAAACAAGGGTAGCTACCATCAAACTATGCATGCATACACTTAAAAATAATTATACGGAAGCCATGTAAATGCAAACAAAACAATTAAGGAATCATAACTAGGCTAGCACCTAGAGGTGCTTAGCCGCTCATATTAACTATAACAATCAATTCAATGTTTAACATTACGAAATACATGAATTGAAAGTAAAGAAAAGATAAAAAGCTAATGCTTATCGTAGGGGAGTGATTTCTCCCTTGGAGATAGCTCCGTATGCTCCTCTAGATCTGCCTTCGACTTCTACTCACGTTCACTTTATGTTGTGTGTGAAATGGGATGTTTTGAAATGCTGGAAATTGTGGGGTATTTATAGGCCAGATCTGGTTACGGCGTAACTAATTATAAGAGTTAGGCCGTAACATACAATTCTTCGTAATTTGCACTAATATTGCTGGTTACGGTGTAACTATGAAAAGGGTTACGCCGTATCTTCAATAAATCTTGGTTACACCATAATTGATGCAATAGTTACGGCGTAGCTTGTAGCAGCGCGGAACCTCATTTGACCTAGTTGGTTACGTCGTAATCTTTGGGAGAGTTATGTCGTAATCTTTTGTTGAGTTGGTTTTCTGAGCCACGTCTTAGTTACGGCGTAATGTGAGAGAGGAGTTACGCCGTAACTGCTTCAAAATGAGCATACTATGATATATCTTCAATAAATCTCCAAATCCACGTCTCTTTAGCTCCAATGCTCGTAATTTACATGAAAGTGAAATATAAAGGAAAACAAGCGTAAATCCATATAAATGATATAAAATACGAGCATTATCGGGGGAAATTGACACTTAATATTCAGGATTATTTGATGTTATCAAATACTAATGACCGACACTTGAATAATAGTTACACGTAATCCCAACATACATGATTTTACATCCTTTTATTTTTCTAGTTTTTAGTGAAAAGTGTTTCATCTTTAAAATTTTGACATGTTTTTCATTAATTAACTAGATTAATCTAGACTGAGCACACCTACCTTGTATTTACATTATGAAAGGATAAGCCTTTCTGTTTTTCCTTATACATAATACTATTAAAATGAGTGTGTCGGTGGCTGTAATAGACTTTAGAACTTGTCATTGATTATCTTTTCAAGTCCATTACAATGAGCATTACACTGATGTATCTTGGTGTAATCGGTCCAGCTAGGATATACATCAATTTTTAGGATTAACCCCAAATACCCCCATCCATTTATGTTATGTTTGTGTATTGACTTCTCACATTGAATAGTCAGTCCCCTTGTGAAACCATTTTTTTGCACTCATTATTAGTGCAAGATATGCCTAGTAAACCTGTCTGAGCTATTCCTTTCATTTTTTTTATCCATATTATTTGTTTGTTTCATTACACCTATTGCCTAGCCTACCATATAGTTTCTTTAAGTCCATGGTCTGGGCGTTGTTAGTTATTGGTTCTACTGGTGAAAGTCGCAGGTTTTGAATAAATGGTATTGGAAGAAATTCGGGTTTAGATGATAGTTGATCTCAAGTGGGGGGATGCTTTTATATGTTCGTATCGTTTTTATTTCTTATTTCGTCATGTATACCTTGTCTTGCATCCAAAAAAAATAATTAAAAAAAAGGGTTTTGGCCGTACAATAGCCGCGTACTTTTTTAAATATACCGATCTAGTACGCGTATTATTTTTTGTCCCACTTAATGGAACGTACTTTCATTTTTTGTTCCATTCTACCCCACCAAACTTGTTTAACCGGCACCAAAAATTTTTTTGCCCATTTTTGCACGTTTTTATCCGTTTTGCACGTTTTTATCCGTTTTTACACATTTTCGTCCGTTTTTAAATGTTTTTGCACGTTTTCGCACGTTATCACTCGTTTTCATCCGTTTTTGCATGTTTTTGCACGTTTTCGCCCGTTTTCGTCTGTTTTTGCATGTTTTTGAAAGTTTTGCCCGTTTTTGCATTTCATCCGTTTTTGCCCGTTTTCGTCCGTTTTTGCACATTTTCACACGTTTTTGCATGATTTCATCCGTTCTTACACGTTTTTGTTCGTTTTTATGCATTTTCATTCGTTTTTACATGCTTTCACCTGTTTTTGCACATTTTTTTCGTTTTTGCACGTTTTCGTGCGTTTTTACACATTTTTGCACGTTTTTGTCCGTTTTTGCATGTTTTTACACATTTTCGCCCGCCTTTGCACGTTTTCGGCTATTTTTGCATATTTTCGTCCGTTTTCGTCTATTTTTGTATGTTTTCGCCCGTTTTCGTTTGTTTTAGCACGTTTTCGCACGTCTGTTTTAGCACGTTTTTACACTTTTTTGTCTGTTTTTGCATGTTTTCGTCCGTTTTTGCCCGTTTTCATCTGTTTTTGCACATTTTCGCACGTTTTTGCACAAACGGACAAACATGTACAAAAAAAGGCGAAAACATGTAAAAACAAATAATGATGCGTAAAAACGAACAAAAACGTGTGAGAACGGATGAAAAACATGCAAAAACGTGTGAAAATGTGCAAAAACGGACGAAAACGGACAAAAGTGTGCGAAAATGAAAGTACGTTATATTAACTGGGACAAAAAATAGTACGCGTACTAGATCGGTACATTTGAAAAAGTACGTTGCTATTATACAGCCAAAACCCTTAATAAAAAATGTCAGGTATGATGCATAGCCGGTTTCCAAACTTTTTTCCCGGTAACCGGTCATCTTATGGGTAGAATGGAACAAAAGTTGAAAGTTCGTTACATTAAGTGGAACAAAAAATAGTACGCGTACTAGATCGGTACATTTGAAAAAGTACGTTGCTATTGTACGGCCAAAACCCTAAAAAAATGATATATAGAATGCAAGCAAGATTTTGTTTATTAACTGTTTATTGCTGATTTTAATATAAATTAGCTTATGTGTCATTGTAGTATTGCGGTAAGTATTACCGCCTTGCGCAGCTCATATAGTTTTGATTTATCCGTTTTGATATGTTTTAACGGATAACACTTATAAACCCATCCATTTCTATATATCCTTCAATTTTCGTTAATATTTGTACAATGGGGGCAATGTACTACTCAAGTGGGGGGAGAGATATAAATGAGTGATTGTAGATTGTATGGTTTTTGATCAAAATATGTGCTAATTTTACCCAAATTTTTAAATTTTTTATAGCATACACTTTGTTTCATTAATAATGAAGGCCGAGTTGATGCATCCTTTTGCCTAGTATATGGAGATTATGAGGCACTACAGTACATTTTATATGCATTAACTCGTGTATTGGATGATATTGAAGACCCTTGACTCTTGACCCTCGGATTTTACCTTATGTGATTGGATGCGACTAGTGATGGGGCGATTGTGGACTTAGGAAACTATTTGTTTCGTGTCTTTTTATTTACTCCTATTAAATGTTTTCCCATGTCTTTACCTACCCTTATTGTCCTTTAATCTCATGCTTCGAGCTTAGGTGAGGAAGCGAGCAATCATTGGTATCTTGGCCATGGATTTAGTCATGTATCATTGGTCTTTTCCCCTTCGCCATAGCACGCTAGTAATGACTTAAAAGAACAACTCACCACATAAGCCTTTATGTTGTGTCAACCCTTTGCCTTTTGGAATAGTTTCATCTATAAACTCTAGTGATGGAGATTAGTATCTTTGTCAAGCCTATAATAGAATACTCACCATGACTGAGCAGTTGAGTGATCACCCAGAAAATATACACATTGATTAGTAAGGGATGAGTGTGATTTCAATTACCTTTTTGTGAGGTGCTCGGTTTAGAAATTTTCAGATTAGGTAATTTTTAAACTCATATCTTCCAAGACATCTTGGGAGATATCCTTTCAGAAATGATTTAAAAGATCTACTTGAGGGCGAGTATAGTTCAAGAGGTGGGATATTTGATAACATCAAATTAGCCTGATATTTTATATATTAAGTTCCCGTGTTTATTGCCTCATTTATATTAATATGGTACTTAATTCGCTCATATTCGTTCATATTTACATTTCAGGTTAATTGAGGCATTGGAGCGGAAAAGAGACGAGAAACGGCCAAAAAGACAAAAACATATTCAGAAGATAGTTATGGCATAAGTGGCACGATTTACTTATGTCATGACACATATTACAAAAGCCAAAGAAATTTTCTAAGTCTCAAGAAGGTTACACCGTAACCAATTAATAGGGTTACATCATAAAAATTGAAGAAATGTTTACGAGAGTTTTACATTTGTAACATATCCTTAAGGTTACCCCGTAATTAATAATGTGTTAACCAAATATGAGGTTACGACGTAACTTGGTGATTTAGTTACGCCGTAGTAATATTATAAGCGGTGGAAAAGTATATGTTGATAATGGATTACGGCATAAGTAGGCTGATGGACTTACGCCGTAAGGTATACCTTGGGTGCAATAGAGTTGAAGTCCAGGGACTAAAATCGAAAAGTTGATATTAAGGTTTATTTATTTCAAGGATTTGAAGTAATTATATGAAGAACGATGGAGGACTTAAATCATACAAATCCAAAATATGAATCAATATGAAATGGCTATTTCATACGTGTTCTACGGAAGAAAATACCACAAGGACCAAGATTGAAATGTAACACACGTTCAAGGGCCAAATCCGGTTGAGTCATTAGTTTCTCATTATAAATACAAATGATTGAAATCATATTATTCATTCTTTTCTGTTTTGATTTTCTGTGCCGCCACAAGAACAAAGAGGACAAGCATCAGCAGTGGACGGTTTTAAGGGGCAAACCCTTCAGGGTTTTGCTCCGGTACTTAACTAGGGGATCAAGCATTTAATTAGCATATGTAATCATAGTCCCACTTTCATTAATTTATTCAGTTTCATTATTTATTAATATAATTTTGGTTCTAATTAATTTGTTGATGTATTGGTACCGATTGTGTTTTATTTAACCGTTATTGACTTTTAATTTATTTATTATTAGTTGTTTAATTGTTTGATCTTTATTCTTCATTTATTTATCGCTTTATGTGCATATTTTCTTTGCTTATTCGTGGATACCTCTGTTTCAATAGTGTTAATGTTTGGTAGTATCTAGGAAGCTAGGAGAATTGACATCAGACCCTAGATGAATAGGTTGCGAGTAGTGGTAAGAATTGACCATGGGACTACCATTATCTTGTGTACAAATTGACCATAAGATCACCTACCAAACAGAGGTGCTTAAGAATTTAAGGGGAAACCTAAGTTCCGAGAGGCCGAGTTTCCTTAGAATAATTCTAGATTGTATTTGGTTCTTAATGACTCGACATAGGTTAACCCACGAACTCTAGTAATCATATATGGTTACGAAATAGGAACTTATGGAACATAGGCTAGACAAATTTACCCGAGGATTCTAGTTACATTTACCCCACTTATTGCGATAGTAATCACCGGTACTTTCATGACTAAGAATAGATTACCAAATAATCCTTGGTTACTCATAATTACCTTGGTGAGGAGTCTAGGGTCATAGGGTAGACGAATTGACCAAAGGAGTCTATCATCTTTTACCTCAATTTAATGCGTGTGTAGATACGGTATGAGAATTAGATCATAATAATTATCATCCCCATAAGTTGTTGCCAAAAGACCGTCCCATTAGATCAACCTTGACTACTTATAATATATAAATTCACAACAAAATTATTCCTTTAAATACCCCCTTAGAATATCATTTCAATTAGACAACTAGAAATCACTAGCCGTTCCTGAGGACTACCTAAGACTTACCATCCACTCACTACGTGCGACGGGTACACTGCCCGTTAGTATATGTGTAGATCAGTAGGAAGTCGAGAATTATAAATGTAAAACCTGATCTAGCGTATCAGCATTAAGACCTAAAAGTGAATAAAACAAATTTTGGAACCAAAAAGAACGTTTAACCAGATTGTTATCAACATTGCGAACAAAAGTTGTATTAAGCTTTACGAGCAAAGACTTCTAAGAAACTACGAAGTACGAACAAAAAAAAATTTCAATACACTATTTTTGTAACACAAACATACTCCTAAATCATTAATAGGCTCTTGATACCACTTGTTAGGTCACCCTATATATGAAGGTTGTACAAGTTATTCTAAAGAAAAAAAGTATAGAGATAAAGAGATGGTATGGAACACTACTATGTGAAATATAATGAAAGAGTAGTTTGCATAAAAGTGAACCAACACCCTTCTCTTCATTGAGAGGGGTATATGTAGTAGTACATGAGCTAGAGCAACGCCCCTTTAGGTGTTTCTAGAGCATTTACCATGGCCCATGCGCTTACTTCATGGGTCGGACCTCTAAACAAAAATATAAGCCTGTCTATTAAGTAACCTATTACATTAACTAATGACCGACACTTTAATATTGATTACACGTAATCTCAACAAAGTCAAAGAAAAGGTAAGGGAGCATTAGATATAGATTAGAAGAAATTCAACTTCTGTAGTTAGGGCCAAATGTTTGGGTATTATTCTAGTTTATGGCCTAGGTTAAAGTGCTAGACTGAGTTATCGCCCAAAAAATACAAGTAAGGGTCCAATAACCAGAGGTAGAAAAAGAACGGAATTAATGGTAGCCAAAATTAATTCTTCACCAACATTATGCCCATGGTTGTTGTATGTCACCAACGAGCATGCCTTAGAGACTTGGACTGTCAGAAGTTATAAAGATGAACACAAATATTTGTAGTCAAGGGAGATCCCAGGTTGTGACTATAAGTTTTTGTCAAAAAAAATTATAGAACAAGTTCAAGTCAATCCATATATTTCAGTCAAGGCTATTCAGGATCAACTTACTAACCAATTTGAACTTGAAGTGTCTATGCAGACGGCTTTAAGGGCAAAAAACGAGCAGAAACAGATATTAAGGGTGATCATAAGCTACATATTCACTATGTTGAGAGATTATGATGTAGAGTTGCAGAAGAAAAACCCCAATACAACAGTTAGGTTTAATGTCCACCCTGTTATAGATCAAAGTCTTCTAAAAAGAGAACTCAAGAGAATTTATGTTTGTTACGTGCACTAAAGACATGATTTACAGCAAGTCAGAGAGAGTTGTTAGGATTAGATGTTGCTTTTGTGAAAGGTCCTTTTCCTGTTCAACTTCTTACAGTTGTGGGAATTGATAGCAATAATGGTATATACCGATAAGCTTATGTTTTTGCAAAAGAAGAAAACAATGAATCATGAACTTGGTTTCTTCAATGTCTATATGATGATCTTGACTTATAGCCTAACTGTCACACCCCCAAAATATCGCAGCGAAAAGGTACCGGGGGCGTGACTTGATACTACAAGGTCACCAGGTATAGAGAACGACCTCTATATGAGCCGTTTTGAAATACACGTTCGATAAAGTTTAAACAAGGTTTTGAAATCATTACCAATGTAAGATCTACAACAATAAGGAAATACGTTTTTGAAAGGGTTATCGAATGATAAGAAAATGCATAAGTCTTCAAAGGATGTGACTCGAGTGCTCATGCTCCATGATATGCCAATAAACTATTGCAAACCTGAGAAATAAATGCTAAAAGTGTTAACACAAAGTTGGTGAGTTCATAGGTTTATGTAAATGTAAATTTAAGTTCGGACCACAATATTTCAGTACATATGACAATTATAGCAAATACATGTCATATAAAAAGTAATACTATTACCCTAAGCTCATGACCCCGAAGCTCAACGTAATAGGTATGCAATCAAGCAAATTAATAACTTTCCCCATGTAAGTACTTGCCAAACACTCATTACTTTTCAATTGATATGCGTTCGTTTACTAAGTTGGAGCGACCAACTTGAACAAGGGTGTTAACCAAATAGATATATTCAAACACTTGTGCTTACTACGTAATTAATAGTTCATGATAATTAGGGACTTCTTGGCATTGTGATAACTTAGGCAATATCCAACGTATTTAGTACTCATATCCGTGAAAAGTAGCTGATTAAGTAATGAGTAAACTAGTAATGTGTTCAAACCATTGAATCAAGTATATAGGTACCTCAAATAAATTATTCGAGTAAGCAATCAAGTATGCAAATAGTGGCTTTAAATAATGAACAAGTATTCAAATTAACCAAGCAGGGTATTTAAATAATCAAAGGTATTTAGAATGAATAATGGATTTAAATAAACGAATACGTATTTAAATAAACCAATCAAGGTATTTAAGTAATCAATCATGTGTTTAAATAACACAAATAGTGCTTTTAAATAACGAATAAGTATTTAAATAAACCAATCAAGGTAATTGAGAAATCAAAAGTATTTAAATAAAAAGAATAAAGATTTTATTTAAATGAATAAGTATTTAAGTAAGCGAATAAACTTTTAAATAGTGAATAAGTATTATAAACAAGCATGTAATCTCACTTAAAAGTAATTCAAACAATTAAAATAAGGGATATGAAACTCACCTCAAGTAGTTAAGTGATAAACTACTAAAAATGTGTGCACGGAAAACGATGCTCGAAAACCTAACTTAAACCTAAGTAAATAATATGGTGCTTAGGTTATGTAATAACGTGAGATGACGTGTATGCACTTTTATAGATTTTATATAACCCGTAGCTGTTTGTATTCAAGTTTAATAAGTAAAATGTACTTTACGTCAAAATTGTGGTATAGTTATATAAGTTTCGACACTTGTAAAAATTGCTATATCGTCAACATTTGGAAATTATGCCACTTTTTGTTTATAATTAACCCCGGCTGTATTATTCGTGTCTAAATAATATTTTTTTTATAGTTTACAAAAAGTCTATTTTTTGTTTAACTCGTCTCGTAGCTTATGACATCTATTGTTAGAAAATAAGCTTATACAACTTATATATACTTCATAAAAGTTCCTAAGTAGTCATCATAATTTTTTCGTTACTTATCATTTTGAAAAGATTTCAACTCGTACGTAAATCACACATATGATACTACATTATTTCTTTAGAACGTTTTTGCTCATTTGGAATTTTAGACGCTTAAAAATAATTTCGAAAATATATGATCAGCTTTTATTTATTAATAAGTAAAAGCTCTCAACTTATTTAAAATAAAGTTTTTAGTCTAAACATTAACGTATCGTAACTTATTCGTTTTAAATTCGTTTTTTTTTTGGACATATAATATATCCACAGAAAGGTATATAAAATATAGTTTCACATTTTTAGACTTTCGGTTACTCAGCTCGACCTTAACAATCCGGTTTGCCTCGGGAACCGCGCCAAACAGCATGTACTATGTAGTTTTCTCGAAAAATAATATAAGTTTAGTCAAAAATTTAAACCATCGCAATTTCTTCGTTATAAACCCGTTTTTAGTGAATAATACATCCACGAAAAGGTATTCAAGTACATTTTCTAATTCTCGAGCCATCGGTTTCCCAATCCGAGTCCTAAAGCTTGTTTTATGTCAAAAACTATTTTCACAGCAACTATATGTAAAAATAAATATATCCTCTTGATTTCCATCAATTCCAAATCTATACTAATCCTAATCCCTTATACCAATTTTATTCAATAATATCAATAATTACGTAAAAAGAGGACTTAATACATAAATAATTCAAGATTTTCAACAACTAACACAAATATATAATTATATGTATATGTTTACTTTTGACTCGTCATCTTTAACACAAACTTGTCTAAAAGTCCAATATTGTAAAGTATTAAAATAATTAAAATAACATATTTTTGTTGAAAACTTTACTAGTTTATTTTTATAAACTATTTGTGCATAAAAACATGATATGGTAATATATTTGATTGTAATTGATGTTAAAATCAATTATAAATATGTATGTGATGTAAATTGAATGTAAGAAAATATTTAAATGATTTGTATCCCTCCTTGAATGTGTGTGAGTGATGTTTAATAATCAAGATCATTAATAACCTAATAAAACCCCAATAAGCTTTGAAGGACTTAACCCTTCTCCAAAAAAGCACTAAATAAGCTATGTAGTTTATATAACTCAAAATTTTCTTCCCCAAACCTATGAACTCACCAGTTTTTTGCTGAATTTTTAAAAATGTCTTCCTCAGGTGCTTAACTTTACGGACTTGGTATGCATGGAGTCTACATCATCATCATGACATTAGCATTTGGACTTTTATGCATTTAAACACTATCTCGTTGTAATAAGTTGAACTATGTTTATTAACTTTTGGGACCACTTATGTTTAAACTTTTTTCGTAACTTATTTAAATTTTATGTATCAATAAGATCTTTTAAAACGACTCATGTAGGTCGTTCTATGTTATTGTGTGATCTTTTCCTATAAAGTCACACCTCAGTTACTTTTCCGCTGCGATAATTTGGGGGTGTTACGATATTCTAAACCCATTCCAAATATACAACAAAAACAGAGTCCACTTGCAACAAACTTATGAAAACAAGAAACATACCACTAAAGAGAAGATAAAGCCAATACACATACTACACGATTTTTTAACCATTGTTATGATGGTGCCTTAACATATTACTTACATTTCCTACATAATGAAAAATATCACCATCACGCATAAAAGATAAACAGTTATTACCTACATAACTAAAGCATAAACAATCATGAACAATATCCAACTAATCACAAGGTAGATCTTGCACTTCTACGGATCAGCTTGGGCATGCAACAGATCGGCCCTAGAAGCTTCTAATCTTGCCTCTAACTCATTTCTTGCTAGCAAAAGCCATGGTAGTATCAATGGTGAACGAGCACACATTTTTCGACCATACCATCCAAATTATTACTAATCATGAAAATGACAATTAAAGTAAAACAAGAACTACCATTGTTACTGTGTAGTTTGTTAATAAGACTAAAATGCACTTATTGTTTCAGGACAAGACAAGAAGCGACAACTTGGGTTGTTGGTTGTCCATGATGTTCGAACAATTGCTTGCCTCACATCAGCACCAGACCATTTTTTTAGGTTTTAGAATTTTGGAGAAGAAAGATCTTGGGATAGTTCATGTTGGAAGATGGGAAAACCCCATAGGTTATAATTATTATTTATGCACATTATATAGAGATTAAATGAGTAACCCTAACAGACGATAAGCCTACAGACCGGGCTTGGGCCGACTATGCTAAACTCTAATATAATCTCTAATACTCCCACACAGTTCGAGCGGCGAAATCGCGAAAGCTCGGAATGGAGTAGTAAAATAGTCAAGGAAAAAAAAACATTAACATAATAAAAACATAACTTTAGTCTACTGGTAACAAAACTGTACCAACGGTCGACTTTAGTCGACTGGTACCAACGGTCGGCTAAGTCGACTCGTAACAAAACCGTACTAACGATCGACTTTAGGGACTGATACCGTTACTTTAGTCGACTAGTAATAAAGCCGTACGAACAATCAACTAACAAGCAAACAATAAAACAACTATATTTTTTTTAGCAATGCTACAACCACATAAACTTTACAAAATAATTTTCACATAATGATGTGTAACAAAATAATTTGTTATAAAAGATAGAGAAAGTGGGAAAAAAGAAAGAACATTGGTCCAAGTGTCTTGCCAACTCATTGTGTGGAAGTTATTTTGTAAAGTTTATGTGGTTGTAGCGTTGTTCTTTTTTTTTCTTTTCTTTTCTTTTCTTTAAAAAAAAACATTCATAAAAGATTAAAAGATCAACAAAGCTTACCCTCATTACTAACTATGCGAATAAACAATTAAATAATCAAATGGCCACCAAGTAGTTAAATAAACAGTTAAATCATCATCCTTCATATTCTAGGCGTATGATCTTCTTTAATCCTACCACCATAATTCGTAAATCTCAGGGTATTATAGTCCACTTTTGCACGAACGCCGAAGTCGACTGGTAATAATCAAAACTGAAACTAACGATCAACAATGATACCAACGATCGAATAAGAATAGTCAATTGGTAATAATAAAAAGCGTAACTTCAAAAACACAACATCGACTGGTAACAAGTTGTAGCACCAACGATCGACGTGAACGTATACCGGAACAATAAGAATACTAACCAACGATGGACAAATAGGAAGAAGGGTGTGTTTCTGGAATTGGTTCGGTGGTGGTGTTTAGGGTTTTGAGATCTTAATGGCCTGATACCATGTTGGAAGATGGGAAAACCCCATAGGTTATAATTATTATTCATGCACACTATATGGAGATTACATGAGTAAACCCTAACAGACTCTAAGCTCATAGACCGGGCTTGAGCCGACTATGATAAACCACAATATAATCTCTAATAGTTTAAAGATAATCTTTGAGGTTGATTATTGTGGTAGAAGAGTTATATGGATAATGGAAATCATAAACAACAGGTTGAGAAATGCATTCAATTAAAAGACCAAAATACTCTCTTGTGAAACACACACGGGACGAGTTAACTGATATTGATTCACGGGCTTTAATTAAAAGGACCTCAAGTTATGCAAAAACTGTAGAATAAGGACATTGGGCGTATTTTTTTGACTCACCGCGTGTATTCAGTACAAATAAAAGTATTTTACTCTTAATAAAAACTAGAAGGGTACCCGCGCAATGCGGCGGCGGGTACCCGATGACTATTTTGTAGCGAACAAATGTTTTTCATTTTTACGTCTAATTCAAGTAAGTTTCTTTCTTTTCAACTCCGCTTTTTCCCGACTACTAAAGAAAACTCATAAAAATATATCTAAATGGATGTTGAATTAAAGAGCACAAAATTTTAAAAGATATGGTGAAATTAGATCATAAAAAAATTAAACGGATTAAAAGATATTTAAATTTAAAAATAAAGGTGATTAATTAGTTAGGAAGTGACATGTGTCACCCCATTATTGGAGCTCTTTATTTTCGTTTGTTAGAGCTCCTCCCTTTTTGTTATTTTTTAGTTAGAGAAGTGACACATGTCACTCAATGATTGGAGCTCCTTATCTTATTTTTTTTAATTCTTTCCATAATAAGCAAGTAAAAAATTCTGAATTTTTAAGCCTTCTAATTTTAGAAGGCCTAAATGCATTATAAAGTAGTATAGATATAGATAAGAATTTTTCTAAATAAATATAAAATTTATACTAAAAAAATACTAGTGACCATCTCATACACAATCATCTTTCATCTCTCTTTATAAAAAAACACACAACACAACACAAAATGATGTTCCAAAGCATTACAAAATTCTAAGTTAGTAAAATCTTATATTTATATTTAAGAAAATTGATTGATATGGTGATGGAAAGTAACAGCAGCAACGAAGAGAGTTGTCGTAGTAATAAAAGCGTGGAATCATCATCATCGCCACCGCGTAATCATCAGCGTAATCAAATGAAGAAAATAGAAGTTTATAAAGACGTACTTAACCGACTTAAAGATATTAATAATGATGAAGTTAATCAACCTGGTTTTGATCAACAGCTTCTTGCTCATTTCAATCGTTTACCTACTAGGTACGTACGTACGTAATCTTATTACTATTTGTATCATCTACTTTTATACATATAGTTATTTGCTAGATGTGTTGCTTTGTGTGTGAAATGTAGATTTTGTGTTATTTAATATATGATTTGATCAATTAGTTACTGTATAAGAATTTTTATTATATTTCATGTTAACTTTTTTTCTGTTTGGTTAAAGTTTGAACCACTGCCAACCAGACTCAATAATTTTTACGCTGTGATGAGTATCTTTTTTGAGCTAAATTTGTTATTTCTTGTTTGGGTTGAAGGATGATTCAAAGCTAGATTAAAAAGATATATTTTTAAATTAAATAAAAAGTTGGAGATGCAATAGTAGATTTTATGTGGCACATTTGCTGTAGCAGTTTTTCTTTTTTACATTTTTTTTGGACATAAAATTGCAGTTTCTTTCTTTTTGTATACGATAAATGTGTTTTTTTTTTTTTTTTTTTTTTTTTTTTTTTTTTTTCATACATACAATTACAAGCTGATCTGAGACCTAATTTATTTGGTACATACAAGTAGATGATGTTAAAATTGTCTTTTTCGTTTAGAATGAGTTAAAAGCTGTGGCAGCCTCTTTGCCACCTCAAAAGGATTGGATAATGGAATTGCTTTTAATGCACTTTGATCTTATCCTGAAATGAGTGCATGAGCTTAATTCATATTCAAAATTTGATGTATGCTAATTTATATTTTTTGGACAAGTATCGCTAATACTTACGACTACGATAATGCTGTTATATTTGCTGCATTGCAGGTATGCACTTGATGTAAATGTGGAAAGGGCTGAAGATGTACTAATGCACAAACGGTTATTGCATCTAGCACATGATCCCGCTAATCGGCCTGCATTCGAAGTTCGCCTAGTACAGGTTAGCTAACTATTATTGTTAAAATATGAGTCTTTTAATGGTTGTGGATTAGTTGGTTTGGTGCTGACTAATCACTTACTGGTCAAACTTATCTTTTTCATTGTTCATTAATGGGGACACTTTTGTGGGCAGGATTGACCTTTTTTTTTTTTTTTTGAACTTTAAATGAATATATTGGAAAAGAAAAGATAAGGTATTTGGTTTGCAGCAGTCTTGCACAATTTACTAAATTTTTATATCTTAAAACCGAGTGCTTAAGTTTACTCGACTATGCGAGTGGTACCGAGATTGACGCGTGATGTTGCTACTGCTAGTCTTGAGCACGCATGGAGGGTGTTAAAAATGGTTGTTCAGTGTTCTGCACCACCAAAACAAAAGGATTTTTGTGTGTGTGTGGGTATGTTGTGGGGTATGTTTATGTGGTGAGTTTGGCGTTAACTACTACGCGGGTTTGGTGGTGGGAGTGTATGCTGATGTTGCACATGACCACACACACAAACCATACGACTACTTCCCGTCTTTGCAAAAAGATGGATGTGGTGATGCATTATGTGTTCAGTTGGCGTGGTTGGTGCTATCTTTGACTTCTACTTAAAATATCGGCTAGATGAAAATATTTCATGTGTAATTTCAGGCAGCCAAAGTCTTAGTATGGTTCATAATAGCATTTCCAGTAATAGGTTTGGACAGTTGGTAATTAGTTCTGGTTAGCTTTGTATTTAATCAGTTGATGCCATACTATATTTGTAATCTTTTATAGTTTTTAATGAACTTTTAATATGTTTATCTGGTGTTGCACACTTGAACCTTTCTCTTAGCTGCTACATCGTGCCTAGATAAGTTATTAACCATAAGATGGCATATTGAGTGCCTCAAAAGTTGCACAGTTGACTGGGTCTTTAAGAACTCAAACTCTTTCAACAAGCATTCCATTAAAAAAAGCTATAAAAAAAGTGATGGACATGGCATCCGCTGAATGTGACCAAGTACATGATCATATTTTTTGGTTACTGATTTATGGTTTTGAATCCATGATTATTGGAACACCTAATTTCACTGTTAAAATTTAAGGTGAAACAGATCTGTTTTTTTCTGCATCTATATGTTTTAAGTGTCGTAAACATCAGAATAGTCTTGTCCGTATTTCTGGTTGCCTGTGTATGTTAGGTTTTATAGGAATGTGCTATTTGTGCTTTTCCTTCTTGTTTTGAATGGCATTTCTTAATTCCATTGCTGATATGCAGGTTTCTCCAACAACTGATGGGAGTTCTGATGATTTAGTTTATTCCAGCTCGCCTAGACAGCAACCGACACACAGGTAAAATTTAGTTGAAGAACCACCAGCATTTTCAATTCTTTAGCCCATCAAAGTTCAATGTCGCAACTGCAATCGTCTTCTTATGCGCCTTTCAGTCCATTGATAATGGCCCCTTAGGCCATTACTAATCAGTTTTCTTGTTTTTTCAGGTCTTAGTTTGTGTATCTTCTAATTTGTTTAATGGTTTTTAAATTTACGACAGCATTCATCCACCACCAGCCTTCGGGTCATCACCTAATCTTGAAGCCCTTGCGCTTGAAGCAACTGAGGCTCAAGTTCGGAACGGAGATAGTGCTGTAAATAGCTATAAAAATCTTCCCAGGTATATCAGTAGACAAAATATACATTTTCCTTTTTTTTTTCTTTGATTCGAGTATTAGACCTTCTAAACGGATCTAATAGAAAGAAACAGTTATTCACACTTTAGTTTCTTTTTTTATGTTGCTGTATTTGATCACCCAAACTAATGCATTAGCCTATCGTAAATCACTTGTAACCTTCTCATTTTTGTATTATGAACCATCTTCTCAAAGAATTCTCACATTATTATGTATACTTAATTTTAGAGCAGTTTTCATTAATTACATCTTATCTCGTGACAATCTTTTATGTCATCAAATCTTTTACAGGCCCATGCACGAGATTACCTTTTCAACAGATGACAAACCAAAGCTTCTGAGTCAGGTGCTTATTTGTTCTCTCAAGTCTCAATAGTAGGTTCATCCGCATTGGGAGTTTTCACATGGACAAAATTTTGCGATTTTTTCATGCAATTCTCCGATAATGGATTCTTACAGTTCAGTGTGCACTTCCCTTCTTTGCATTGCATTTTTTTGCTCATTTGGATATTTATTCAAGATGGGATACTGCATTCCTATATGTCGCATCTGAATATTAGTGTAGTTGTCATATTAGAGTTTACCATTTCATAAAACATGAGCCAGAGATCACTGAATAAGAAATAAATGTCAGTATGGAGTGATTTACATGTTTATGAGCCTCGTTTTGTGTAGCTTTTGGCAGCTCAGAAATACTAACATGCTCCAAATATTTCAGTTGACAGCCTTGCTGGCTGAAGTAGGACTGAACATCCAGGAAGCACATGCTTTTTCCACAGTGGATCGCTACTCATTAGATGTCTTTGTTGTTGATGGTTGGCCGTATGAGGTATTGTCTATGTTGTTGATAGTTGCGTGTATCATGTTGTTGATAGTCAAAGTCAAGCCGCATGTTGCATGCACCTCTTCTGTCTTACTTTGATTTTTAACTTCAGCTTGAGAACTTATCGAAGTGATACATTATGTGTGACTCTTGATCATAATATTTTAATCTTAACAAAGGTAACGAGTCTTTCTCAAAGACCGGGTAAATAATTTCTAATCCAAGATGTTGGTCAACTTGATTTTTACTTTCAGAAGTGTATTTTTTGCATCTTCAAACATACTGAAACGCAGTGAAGTTCTTCACTCTGCTAATTGTTTATTTTCAAAGTTGAATATCCTTTAGTAATTTTACAAGAAATCGATGTTTTGCTCGGTTTTGGCTACAACCCTTGTCATCAGTTTCCATCACCAATCAGTGTAGAGACATTTTCTGTTTTTAAAGAGCCATGATGCTTGGTTAATTTGGTTTTATATTTATGGAAATTTGCGCTACTTATTTTCAGGAAACCGAGCAGCTCCGAACTGCATTGGAAAGAGAACTTTTAAAGCTTGAGGTCTGTACATGCCAATTATGATTTTGGCCTGATATGTATCTTTTTTTGTTTTATACACCCATATGCTGACTATTGCTTATATATTACTGTATCTCATAACTACTTCAGAAAGGTGGGACACAGTATAGCAAAATAAGGCCAAAACTGTATTAAATGTTAATGAGCAGAATAGCAGTATCCATTTGATATTAAGAAACGTCAAATCTACACTAACACGGTTGCTTAAGTCTCCAAACACTACTTGTGTAATTATATAATGTTGCACATCCTTGTTACTAATCATGCTCAAACGATACAATTATATTTACCATGGGGTTTATGTCCAAATGCTTCCTTCTGTTGCAGTTGTCAATCATACATTAAATCCTGTTAATTAGTGTTGAAGTCACCTACACAGCTTATGTTCCGAATGCCTATCTGTTATGATATAATTTTTAATAATTATTAATAATAAACCTGGTTTATGTGCAGAGAAAGTCTGTGTCAAATCAGAATTCATCATCTCCTTCAAGTGAGTTAGACCAAACAAGTATACCAATGCAAGTTAATCACCTAGCAATACCTAATGATGGGACGGATGTATGGGAAATTGATTCTCGGTTTCTTATACTTGACCACAAAGTTGCATCTGGCTCATATGGCGACCTGTAAGTCTATTTAAGTAAATAATATAATGGTCACATTTGTGGATTAGAACCGTGTTACTGACGTTTGTTTTAATGTAGATATAAAGGTACATATCGTAGTCAAGAAGTGGCTATCAAGATACTTAAAACTGAGCGTGTAAACACTGATCTGCAGAAAGAATTTGCCCAAGAAGTTTACATCTTGAGGTCACTCAATAATCTCTTGTACATTTTTGCATTGTTAGATTGCACGGTCTAATGTCTATGCATAGATGAAAGGCTTATATCATCAAATACTGGATCATCCACATGCTACTAGTTTAAATTTAACTTTTTCAACAAAAAATGGGTTACACAAAGTTTCTTTGCAGGTTCATTATATTCCACTTGGTGATTAATTTTATAATGTGCAGGAAAGTCCGGCATAAGAATGTTGTGCAGTTCATAGGAGCATGTACCAAGCCTCCAAGCTTGTGCATTGTAACTGGTAATTTTATATTTTCTATCAGCAGTTTCTCCAGATATGTAACAAGCCATTGCCTCCATCCCACGAAAATTGAAACAAAATTTGTGAATTTCCATGAAATTACACCATTTACTATTTGAAACATTTTCAAGGATGTAGTCATTTCATTTTTGCATTGTGGTTATCAAAATCTATTGGTATGATTGATTGTAGTTCAAGAATCCTATTTTTACTCGTTATTAGATAATATTAAGATGCTCGAAACAGTAAAACCCACTCATAGAATCAAGTGCCAAGTCAAACTCTGTAATTCTCATGGGCCAGAGGCAGTATATTAATTTTCAGTACTCATCCTGTTCGACAGTTTACTAATTGTGGTTTGTGTCATTGCCTTTACTTTTGTGGCTTTAAGAGTTCATGAGTGGGGGAAGTGTTTACGACTATTTACACAAACAAAGGGGCACATTTAAGCTTCCAACATTACTCAAGATCTCAATTGATATATCAAAGGGTATGAATTACCTGCATCAGAATAACATAATACACAGGGACCTAAAGGCTGCAAATCTTCTGTTAGATGAACATGAAGTAAGATGCTTTATCTTTCTACATAGTAATGATATATATATATATATATATATATATATATATATATATATATATATATATATATATATATATATATATATATATATATATATATATATATATATATATATATATATATCATATATATATATATATATATATATATATATGGGATAAAGATCAAATAAAAAGACAAATATCCGTAAAAAGATAAAAAGATTTTTTTTTCAAAAAAAGTTCTCGAAAAATTCCCAAAATATTCCACAATATCGGGTATGATGGTGCATGAAAAAGTTGTGAAAAACTTTTTTCTAAAAGTGGATATTTTTTCCGAAAAAAAACTATGAAAAAATACGTTTGCGCATTAAATCGTTTTTTTGTGTATCAAAAATTGGTTTTTGCACCCAACTTCTTTTGACTTTTTTGATGCACCCAACTTATTTTGAGAAAATTGAGAAATCTTCGTTTGAACAAACTGACTCATGTTTTTGATTTGATTCACAAGTAAACATCATTTTATATGGTGAATCGAATCTATAAATCACAAATTTGATTCACAAATCATTGTTAAAATCGAGTTATGATGATGATTCATTAAATTTGTACAGATGATTCAGTATTCTACATATATCGCAAAATCGAGAGATTTTTAACATTGATTCAATTTTTTTTTACACATTTTGATTTTTAATCACATTAAAATGAGTTTTACGCTTGAAAAACATGAATCAATGTTACAAATCTATCATTTTTGAAAACCTTCTCAATCTTCTCAAAATAAAAACCTTCTCAATCGATCCGGATATATATATATATATAGGCTCCGGTTCCATTGAGAAGGTTTTTATTTTGAGAAGATTGAGAAATCTTCGTTTGAACAAACTGATTCATGTTTTCGATTTGATTCACAAGTAAACATCATTTTATGGTGAATCGAATCTATAAATCACAAATTTGATTCACAAATCATTGTTAAAATCGAGTTATGATGATGATTCATTAAATTTGTACAGATGATTCAGTATTCTATATATATCGCAAAATCGAGAGATTTTTAACATTGATTCAAATTTTTTTTACACATTTTGAATTTTAATCACATTAAAATGAGTTTTACGCTTGAAAAACATGAATCAAAGTTGCAAATCTTTCGTTTTTGAAAATCTTCTCAATCTTCTCAAAATAAAAACCTTCTCAATTAATCCGGATTAATATATATATATATATATATATATATATATATATATATATATATATATATATATATATATATATACATATATGATATATATATATTAGCTTATTATGTTTTATATGACGACCATCGAGGATAAGCTTTATTCCTAACTCTTACCTATCAAGTTATTTCAATATAAAAGCGTAACTAAAACTAGTACTTAAATGCTTTTATTTCAACTAATAGACGTGTTATAACTGATAGTAATCACTTTTTCTCTTATTTATTTTCAATGTTGACATCGTTATACTGGTTCTAATTACCTCATGAAATTCACTTATTTGGTTTTTCATTTTTAATAAATGAATGCAATATTTAGGTTTTACCACGTGAATAGGATTGTTCAGATTCTTTTCCATGATTCTGAGTTGGAACTTATGAGATACTTTGGTTTCAGGTAGTTAAGGTAGCTGATTTTGGTGTTGCGAGAGTGAAGGCTCAGACTGGTGTCATGACAGCAGAAACGGGGACATACCGATGGATGGCTCCAGAGGTAGCTTTTAGATGCCATATCTCATGTGTATTTCTATTTCATGATATTTGACCACTGAGTGCTGAAATCCATATGCTTCTCGAGCCTTGATATGCTGGCATATATATAATAGTAGTGGGTCTGTGTATGCTAATATGATACATAGGGTATATTTTTCATGTTAACTAAAATAGACCCATAAAGGCTTTATTTTTCATGATCGTAGTTTGGACAAAAGGAAAATGATGAGGGAACAAAAGGAAATATTAAACCAGTTTTAGCGACAATAATGAAAATATGAAATGTTCAAGTCTAGCACTAAGTCAGTCAATACAAGAAACTCTTTATATGATAAGCAAATAGTCTGACCAGTTAAACTTTGACCAACCTTTAACCCAGATGATTCTATTAACAGGTCCGATTCTAACCAATGCTTGCATGTTTGTCGTTATTTATCCCTAATGTTATTTCTTTTGTGATGAAGGTTATTGAACACAAGCCCTATGATCACAAAGCAGATGTTTTCAGTTTTGGGGTAGTATTATGGGAGTTACTAACCGGAAAGGTATATTTTTTACTTTGAATGATTCATTGGGTTGTATGTGTTATATACAAAGAAATTTATTTAATTTTACGTACATTTTTCTTCCAGCTTCCTTATGAGTACTTGACCCCCCTACAGGCAGCTGTTGGCGTGGTTCAGAAGGTAAAGCATTGGTCATTACTTTTGTTCTGCATTATCTGTTAAAAATGCAATGTTTCATTCAACTCATAACTTAACAAAGTCTTGACAAATTGAGTAATATAAAATTACACTTTAATCTATTTAAAACTAGATTATCATGTCGACTCATATTTGTATCATTAGTATATACGGATCGATAATGATAGACAGACAGGTCATCTTAACATGACAATATACCCAAAAACATGTTTTAGTTTTCCGGAACGGTCGAAGTATAAAATTTAACACAATGTTACTCCATTTTCAGGGTTTACGTCCTACTATTCCAAAGAACACTCCGCCAAAACTTGCTGAGCTGCTTGAGAAATGCTGGCAACAAGATCCAAGTTTGAGACCCGACTTTACAGAAATTATTGAGATTCTTAATCAGATATCTAAGGAGGTATGCTACCTAATTTAGAATCATGTCTGATTAATCTTTTGTTTGCTTTACTAAACTAGTATTACAATAAAACAACCTATGGCCTCAACATGGTTTTACCAATGTTAGTAAGTCCTATTTACTTGTTTAATGAGGAGAAACGAGAATGAGACCAATAAAGAATCAAGGAAAATTGTATGAACAAAGATAATTCAAGTCTGGGTTGATAAATCATATGTCCCACCCTTTTGCCTGCCTTCTCAGTTGGTCTAACGTAACTAGTTTGCAAGTTAATTTTTCAAAAAGAAAACATACAATGATTGATGTTTTTTTTTTGGGTAAAGGGTTTTAACCCGGTAAACATATACAATGATTGACGTTGAACATCTTAAAAGTGGGTTGTCTCATCGTTTTGAGAAACATTCTGGTGCTGAGTTGTTTTATCCTCATAATGAATTGCATACTTCTGTTCAACCAAAAGTTTTTTTTACTATGCTTGTCATTTACAGAACATTAATGTATATCTATTAAAATTATGCTAAAGATAATTGTTCCATCATCATTTTGAGGGTTTCTATAATTTGACCATCTAACCGCACTCAATTCAGGTTAAAATTTTAACCCGTTTACTTCAAAACATGTTGCTTTGGGTTAAAATTGTCTACAATAAGTCAAATGGTTATAATTTTAAAACTTGGCTAAAAATGAAACGAGTCTAATGGGTTGAACGAGTCAAACTGGTTCAGAGTTTCCTAAAAGGTATTTAATGCTTTAGTCAAAAAAATTGATTATTATTCCATTTGTGCTTGTTTCTTGTAATCATATCAAACACATTAGTTGTTAATGAAATTCAAAATTCTGGACAAAAATGCATGGGCAAGTCAACTCAGCCTGACCCGACTCACAGTGAAAAATCACTTTTTTTACATCACAGGATATATTGATGCATCATTTTCGTTAAATGTAGAACTCTGCATACTAAGCTACAAGTCACATTAGTCTATCCCATTTTTACTCATTATTTATTTTTCATCTCCGCTTCTCTATGCATCAAATGAAGACTCACACAACACATATATCTTAATTCTTCTGATGTTATGTCAATTGGAACCCCGTAAATGACATTGTAAAATAGCAACAACAAATTGAATCTATGTAGTTGTGTTTTTTGCATTTTTGCTTATGTAAGTTGGTTGATGAAGAGATTGTATTCTTTCGTATTATCAGGTTGGAGAAGAAGTTGATGATCGACGAAGGGACAAAGGATTCCTATCAGTGCTTAGGAGGGGACATCAATGAAACTAAACACTACTCATTCTATTTGATTTTAACATTCTTCTGCACTTTGTTTCTAACAACACGAGTCGCCTTATGATAGTGTCGTGTACATTATGTGTTAAAAGCTGTATCTTGTTTTGGAGAACAGAAAATTTAGAGGTACTATTTTGGAAAATTGTTAATTATATAGAACAATAACAATGGCGTGTAAAAATACGTTGAGTGGCTAAATTTTTTCATGTCTCTAGAATACAACAAACAGATATACAGATTTAAAACCATCAACTTCCCCTCTAAATGCATGTTTAATGGATTCTTTCATGTGTTATCCGGGTCAACAACACTAAATGAGTTGAATCCAAGCATTTTGAGACCTAAAAATAAAAACTCAAATCAAACCTTTAATTATCACAGTGGCTTACTTTAAGTTAGAGATGCCATTAATGTAGAATAGGTTTAAAAAAGGGTTTTGCTAAACACTGCCCAATGGGCAATGCTTAAGGAATATTAAACAATATGTTATTTCTATATATAAAGTCATTATGCATTTAATGCACAATAAATGAACAAAAAAATTAACTTAAATATATGTCATTTTTTATTTAACAAAGTCCAAGTTTCTTTTTATATTTGTTTTAAACATTGCCCAATGGGCATTGTTTAGCAAAACTCTTTAATAAAATTGTGTAGAATTTCTTCTTTTTTAATTCTTTCGGATTACATTAATTCGGGCTTAATCTCATTGTGAAAAACTAAAAAGGGATTGAATAGTTTACTGATTAAAATTTAGTAAACTACAAGAATGATTTGAGATCTAAAGTTAGAGAGATATAAGAAGAGAAAAGTACCAAAAAGTGCCAAAATCTTTTTGGTAGTCCCCTTTGTGGTCAAATTTTTTTTCAATCTCCAAAATGGTCATGCGCAGCCACTCGACTGCGCAGCTCCACCAAAAATGTGACACATGTCATAAGGAAAGTACACTTTTTACTTTTTAATCTACCCAAATAACCACCATATTTGCGCAACCGACGGCTACTCAACCTACTTTTACTCGACTTGCATTTATCCACGTGCAAAAAGTAAAAAAAAAAAAAAAAAAAGTACAAAACTACTTTTCACCGTACCTCTTTCTTTTCCAATGTACCTGGAAACCCGATCGGCAATAACCATCGGATCATACACAAGAATTAATCAATACATGATTATCAATCCAAATCTTATTATCATTCTCAAACTTAAATACAAACACAAACACAAAACAACATATATTCACCGATTGAGAGATAGGATTTTTGTTTATGTCCAATGGATTCATCGTTGCATCGTGTTGATGTAAGTATCATATTTAGATGTAATAAATGTTTAATCCTTTAGTTATGTTTGGGATTGTTACAGATCAGATTGTACTTTAATGATCAAGTCTTTTGGGTATATGAATTTTGGTTGAAAATAGTTGGTATCTTGTATTTTTTGTACCAGTAACACAATATACCCATGAAGACTGAATAATCTTGTAGCTAGTATCATGTATAAATTAGTTTTATTTTTAATATTTTGTTTTTTGTTAACCTAGGTTTATGATTCGAAGGTTAGTTTGAGAACTAAGCTACACCTTCTGAAAACAATAGCAAAGAAGTTGGCTGAAAAAAGGAAAGGTATAACAAGTTTAAAAGTAGTGTTTTTGGCCCTTGGTTGGATATTAGAACGGAGGACCATGATAATCTTGTCCTGAACTTTTTGCTTCAACACCAAAGGATTATCAAAGATGCTAGTACTGATATGCCTTTTATTTTCGATATTGGTCACAATACATTAGAGTTTGGTAGGAGGGAATTTTGTTTGTTAACTGGTTTCAAATTTGGAAATCCTTCTTTAGACCATTTGAGTAACAGCGTCTCAAATTTCCATAACCGTGTATTTCCTACTCTACCAAGAATAAAGGGTGATGATCTTAAAGGACTTCTTGAGACGGATAAGGATTTTAAAAAGCTATCTCATGATGATTCGGTCCGTGTTTGTCTGTTGCTGGCTTTAGAGTATGTATTCATGGGTAACGAGCTTAGGCACGTTATACCCGATGAGATTTTGGCTCTAGTGGTTGATTTGTCTGCTTTTGATGCTTTCCCTTGGGGACAATATATTTGGCACGAGCTTCACATAAGGGTGTATAATGTTGATTCAAGACACCGTAAGGATATCTTGAAAAAAATTGCAACACACGGGAAAAAATTCAAGCCTCAATATTCTTTGAACGGATTTGTTTTCGTCTTTAAGGTTTGCAAGCTTTTCTCATTTATTGCTTGTCTCATGTATTGCTTGTCTCATTTATGTCATTGCAGTGTAAATGTTGACCCAACCCACCCATACCATAAATGTTGACCCAACCCAGCCTTTAGTATCTAAATGCTATGTTTGACTCCCCAAATCTACTTTTAAGTTTGGTTTTAATCAACTCTATAGTGCAACTGCATTGTTATCAGAATATGTGGTCATATTGAATAGAATACCTCATTTATTGTGACGTTTATATGAATCTAATAACATAATGCAGTGACGCACTTTTGTCTGACTTTTGAAGTACACAGATTTTATCCGAAACTCTTAGATTAGAAACAGATGCTTGACTAATAGTTGCTGAAACACAACATGTTCATATTAAGCGCAAACTTGTAGATGAAGTTTGATATATCTTTGTTACGTTGGCATATACAACTTGTTAAAGATCTGGTTTTAAAAACTTTACAGATCTGGTTATTGGACATTAATTTAGTTTACAACTAGCCATTAAGTTAGTTTGTTTATTTAACATTAATGGTTTTAAAATTTTTACAGATCTGGTTATTGGAACTTTTTCCGAATGCTACAAATTGGTGGCACAAAGTCGATGATGTTGTACCCCGTTGTGCTTCGTGGAGTAATGGTATAACATTTACAAAAAGTGATTGTGAGAGGCTATTCTATTCTAGAGAGTCAATTAATACACTTGTCCCCACAGAAAAGGAGATCAATACATCATGGTGGACATGTAGTTTAGACTATTTCAAGAATGGGTCAACAGAAGATGCATCTCATAGACCTTTGAAAAAGAGGAAGGTTATTCCGCGTAAACATGTTCACACGGAGGTTCACACGGAGGTTCACCGTGAGGTACATGTTCGCACTGAGGTGCATGGCTATGAAGGATTGGATGACCCAGCGCTTGCAAAGAAGGTTGAGGATATTGAGCGTGCATTTGGGAGTCGTTTAAGTACACTTGAGAAATGTGTGAAACCTCCCAAGGATGCATCTTTTATGCAGATGTCGAGTGTATCTGATAATCCTAGTGAAGTTGATCAAGACTCAAAGGTTTGTTGTTTATAAACAAATTTTTATTTTTACATTGAATGTGTAAATAGCAGTCCTCTAGTAGATTATCAGAAAATTCTGAACCTCGAGGTGAGCTTATAAAGAAGATTGAGTATATTGAAGCATTCTATGGGAGACGTTTAACAGCACTTGAGCAACTTGTTAAGAATGGCACTAACGAGACTATGGAGCCTTGTAGTGTACATGATGATGAACCAAATGTTGTTGATACTGCAAATCAAGAAAATGTAAGTTCTTGAATTTTGTTTTCTTATCAACATGGCGTATATTATTACAAGAAGATTGTTAAGGGCTAAGATTAGTTGAATTTTTGCAGCCTTCTGTGAACGAGACTTTGGAGCCCTCTGTCAACAAGACTTTGGAGCCCACTAGTGTGAAGGTCGATAACAGGTTTAATGATAGTGTGGAGCCCACTAGTGGAAAGGTTGAGAACAGCTTTAACGATAATGTGGAGCCCACTGCAAATGAAGAAAAGGTAATATGTATGCAGCCCTCTCATGAACCTGACAATGCAAATGAAGAAAAGGTAATATTATTACATAACGAGACTATGGATATTATTACATAACACTCGTCATACAATAACGTTATATTTTATTTATACTTCTTATGCAGCCCTCAAATGCATTTGATAATGATGTCAAATTGCATCCTGACATGGATATTCAACATGATCCAAAGGAAATGGAATATTATAACGGTGGAATCAACGAAGCTGAACCTGAAATATTGGATTTAGAATATAAAAACATGTTTGACACACCGTTTGATAATCAGGTAGTCAGTTTTAACCATATTCACCGTTTGTATGACCGAAACATGTGTATTTGATCATATATCAGTTTACTTAAATAGAATGGCTTGATTACTTGTATTTCTACAGGTAGTAGAGGAACAAGAGGAAGAAGGGGCATTGAAGAATACGGGTTGTACGCTTCAGGAACAAGATTTAATGGCAGTGGAGACTCTTATGCAAATATATGTATTTAATACTCCTGAAAAGGTAAATTTAACATTAAGTTTTTTGGTTTTAAAATCAAATAACCCAATCTTTTTATTCTATTTTTTTTTAATATAGGAAAAAGACAATGATTTGCAGTCTCCTTCAATGAAGGATCGAGATTCTGTTCCTAGTAATGATGATATGGAGAAATTAGCAACGAAGCATCCCGATTCTGTTCCTAGCAATGATGATCAGGATAAATCAGCAATGAATGTTCCAGATTGTACCCCTAGCAATGACGATAATGAGAATTTAGTTGATATCTACTTTTATGGTGACGGGCAGGCATTTATTAAAAAGATACTGGTTAATTTTGCCCGAGAGACTAGAGCGAGCAGGTATCTTCAAGACCCGTACATGAACCAGCCTTCAACCACTCCACAGAAGCCAAAAGTCCGTGCTAGGAAGAAGAAATGCGTAAAGCGTTTTCAGCCGTTGGTTTCACATGGTGGTGAAGAGATTCCCCCGTGGAATGAGGTAACTTATTTTACTTATTATTTATTTCAGATTTTGTAACGTTGGTTAAGTACTCTGGACTAGACAATTCTGTATGATATATCTGCAGGATCTAACTCGTCCTACAGGTTCGCGACAATTAAGAGTGATTGTGCCAAAAGAAATTATGGGTTTTTTGAATCAAAAGGAGGACAGGAGATTTTATTTTCCATGGGGAGGAGATGGCATATATGCATATCATGATTTTTGGGAAAGGTTGGTGGGCATCAGGAAGTATAGAAATGGATGGCTTTCTGATACGGTAAATTTCATGTTAACAATTTTTAAGATTTATGGATAATGTTAACTACTTAGGTAATTTATTATTTTTATTTTTATTTTTTTTCGCAGCATCTTGATCTATAGATAATGTTTCTATGGCATTTTAGACCTGTCGATGCTGATTGGGCAATGGCAGGTCCATTTTTTAGCTCCATGATTCTTACCAACAGGATGCCGGGTTTTTTTGCTGACGGAGTAACTTATGGTCTCCCCTGGTTTGCTCAATCTGTGGAAAAGGTGTGTTTAAGAAATTTTTGATAGTCGTATAGTAGTATTTCATGGTTCTAATTGATATTTAGTATTTCTTAGATCACAATCAGGCATGACCATAATAACTAACCTTTAGTTTTCGCGATGATCACACATAAGCTGTTACTATATATGGTTGAAAAGTCATTTTCTAGTAGTGTAAGGAAATTCCTAAAAAAGGTAATGTGAGGCTGTTTTTGGAGCTTATTTTCTAGCTGAAAAAAGACTTTCAAAACCAAAAGCAAACTACAACAACAAAGTTAGAATAGTGGTAATCCTAAAAAAGTAACTTGGTGATGGAAAGGGCATCTACACAAATTAAAAATAAGCTGTTGCTGTGTGTTTTAGGGCCATTTTCTTACTGATGCAGAACAGGAAGTTGTGCAAAAACAGATTTTAACTCGACTTTTTACCAAATCCTACCAAAACTTATGCAAAAGGGTTAAAAACAATTATTTGGTTTGCCTTTCACAGCCTTGACCCAAACAGCCCCTTGTGTGAGTTTCTTTGGAGAGAGAAATGGAGCCCTTTGATACAAAATTTTAAATACAATATCGTTTTTGTTGTCTTATGTTTGTTCACCAATATTGTAGGTCTATTTTCCTATAAATGAAGATAATGTACATTGGGTTCTGGGAGAACTCCATCTACGCTCCGGTGTCATAACAATCTATGACAGTCTATCCTGGCCTCTAGTTGAAAATCGAGAATGGTGGGTCAACATGAGGGGATGTTTTGAATATAAAATTCCAAAGTTTTTACAACAAACCGAAGTAATGGAAAAAAAGGGAATTGATCCAAAACATTACTCCATCACCTTCCGGTATGCGGATAATGTGCCAAAGCAAGGCCCTCTTTATGGTGACTGCGGTATATGGGTGATGATAAACTTGTATAGGTTGTCGAATAATCTTCCATTAGCGGTCGATAATACTACTTTGGCAGCTTTGGCATATAGGGAGCGTTTGGTAGATTTCTTTTGGAAGTACAAGATTGAAGTACCTTTGGCACAAATTGATTGAAGCTGGGGTTGAAATGTGGCGCTGAAAGGTGAGAAGCTGTAGTAGTTGGTAGAAATAACTCATTGATGTACAAGTTCAAATAACTCAACTGGTAGTTGCAAATGTATTTTGTAGTTTGGCAAAACTTTGGTACTTTGGTAGTAGTTTGGTACTTTGGTAGTTGAAACTGTACTAGTAGTTGCAAATGTATGTTGAAACTGTAGTAGTTGGTAGTAGTTGAAACAGATCATAATCTATTGTAAACGAATGTTGTATGTTTTGTAAACCCATGTGACTAGGGCTGTAAACGAACCGAACGAACACGAACGGAGCCTTGTTCATGTTCGTTCATTTAACTTTAACAGGACAAATAAACGAACACGAACGCTTAAACGGACGAAATTTCTTGTTCGTGTTCGTTTATTAAGAAAATGAGTTGTTCATGTTCGTTTATGTTCGTTCATTAAGACACTAAACGAACGCTAAACGGACATAAACGATCGAACATAAATAAACACATACAAACAAACATAAACTTTATTAAATTATGCATCTAATATTGTTTACAAGTGTTTTTTTGTTTAGACAAACTAATTTTAAAATTATACAATTAAAAAATATGATATACAAACATAAATAAATAAATGAACATAAACGAACGTTAACGAACGCATAATCGGACGTTCACGGACATAAATAAACGGACGTGACCATTGTTCATATTCGTTTATTTAACTAAACAATCGTAAAATATTGTTCATGTTCGTTCATTTAATAAATAAACGAACATAAACGAACTTTTTACCGAACGGTTCATGAAATGTTCAATGAACGTTCAGTTCGTTTACAACCCTACATGTGACATATGTATTGTTGAAAACAATTTTGTTTAATCATCTCATCCAGTTAAATCTGTTTACTCGAACTCAGTTGTAGAGGATAATGTTGTGGTTTAACTTAATGTGAAGTTAATTAAGAAGTTACTTTGGGTATTTGACTTTTCAAGTTACTTTGGATAATGAACAAAAAATAGAACCTGCAACATTTGTGTGCAGTCTATAGCAGATTTGTACAAAAGTTTTGCCGTCCGACAAAAGATTCTTAACTATGGTATGCAAGTGAAATGTCTGTCTTTAGTTCTGAAAATATTGCTAAGCATATTAACAAGCTGTATTTTTTTATTAATGTATGATCAATACATGACCCACAAGTTCCTAAAAGTGACCCACTTTAGGCACTTTAGAACAAAATCTAAAAACTTACCCACAAGTTCCTAAAAGTGACCCACTTTAGGCACAAGAACAGCAACATGTCATTTCTAAAAGTGACCCTTAAACGACATAAAAATACAAGACTTTCTAAAATTGACCAACTCCGTATATTAATCCATGTTGTCAAACCAACTTTAAAAAATTCACCCACAACTGCCTAAAATTGACCATTAAAACCAAATTCCATTACAATGTGATTAACAAAACTGAAACAACATCTACACTAGAATTGCATATACAAAATGCCAACAAAATGAATAAGGATAAACTAAATAGCATAACGATTCATTACCAGCATAATCATTTAAGTACATAACTTCAGTCGACTAATTATCATCCAAATAAGTACATAACTTCATTACCAGAATATTCAGAAATCATAACCCAAACTATATTTACATAAGCCATTCACATAGTTAGACATTCAGTAACCAAACCAAATTACTTACTAATGATCCATACCCAAAAGACATTCACATAGTTAGACCACTTGAAAACCAAAAAGCTTCAACACAAAAGTGACGATGTCACTAAACACCAGTCAAGTCTTCATCAATCTCCATGAGGGTCACACCATCTTGCTTCTGCTCAATCCCATCACGAATCAAATCAACAGAAGCTTCAAGGCCTTGCAAAATATCACGATCATCTACATTCATCTTCACCAGACATGATAAAGCATCCACCCCTTTCTCATGGTTTGGTCCAAGATAATGGAGCTCCGTAACTGTCCCTTCACGCTTCGCAAGCACATCACCTAGTTCTCTGCATATTACTTCCAATTTCACTAGGCGAGCTTGAGCTTCCATCGCTTCACTGTTAAAGAGATGCTTGAACATGGTTGCAATATCATCGGAACCACAAACGTGACTCAACTCATCAAGATTTGGGGTTTGGTTTGCCATTGATTTTGCAAGGCGGTGATTTGGGATTTGGGGTTATGTGTACAGTAAAAATAGATGAAAATTAAGAGATTAGGTAGGGGTTCAATTATTATTACGCTTATAAATAGACAAATCCAAAACATTTTTACTCTCCCCAAAATTAATTAAAGCATAAAATCGTGATAGAAGAGAATGATTACAAAAGATAAATGAAACCACAGCATTTGATTTGAAAAATAAAATAAATGAAACTTACAATAGAAAATCTTTACACTATGAAGTATGAACTAATACAAAAATAAAAGAATGACACAAATAACCTTATATTTCAATTACTTTCAAACCACCCCCCCCCCCTCCCCTCAATGTTTTTTTGACTATAATCCTTGTTAGAGACCATAATATACTGATAACATTAACTACCAACTAATACATTACACGATCTTGGATGACCCACAAGAATTAACACATGTTAACTAAAAGCACTAGAACCTAAATTACAACAAACAAGGCAATGAAACATAACCATCATAAATTACAATAAAAAAATGCCCATCATAAATTATTGTTATCACCGTTATTGGACAAATAAGGAAGAGCACTAGAACCTTCATCAAATTCATCATGAGCTGCATCCTCAAAATCATCAAAAAGCATCCTTGGTGTAAATAGACTAGCTTCTTTAAACGGCTTTTCATGAGGTGATCTTAAGTAAGCCGGTGATTGAGATTCTTCATTTTCCCATGCACTAACCTCTTCCAACGACATACAATCAAAATATTTCTTTCTCTTATCATGGTTTTTTAATTGTGTTGTCACCTCCTCATCAAACTCATCTTTACGCAAGTTTTTGTGATAGTAATCAACTAGGAATGCTTGAGGAGTCAAACCTTCTTCCAAGCTACATTTTGGTATACAATAAAACCAAGCCCAAATATCCTCTTTTATTTTTTCTAACAACATGTCACACATTTGGGAATACGACAACGTTTTAGACATAGATAGTTTAATTTCAATAATTTTTCCACCTGCGTACCTTAGGGGAAAGACGTAGAAAATGCTTTTATTAAAAACTTCGAATACAATATCATTAGAAATATTAGACATTTTGTTTTTAATTTAAAAAATCCGAATAAACCAAAAAAAAAATTCGGCCAAAAATAAATGCGTAAACTTTACCGAAATATTAGTGAAGTGTACACAAATTCTTCTAGTATTAGTGAACAAACACAAATGAAGTGTGTAAAATGTAAATAACAAAAAAAGGATTAATATAGTGATCTGAATGGATATTACCTGATGGATAATAGATATAATTCAAAGTCGAGTGGTCGAGTAGCTGATGGTCGAGTATCCTAACATGTATTAATTACAACAACTAACACCTATTAATTGATTGCATTAATATTGATGTATTAATTACAACAACTAACCTTTTCCCAACTAACACATAATATAATTAATGTGATGGGGTATATGATAATTATATAAATAGAGATGAGAAACATGTGATAAGGTTACCAAACCTTAAAAGCTAGGCAATGAATTCACCACCAAATTACGAGTGGGAAGAATTACTTGATATAGACGACTCTGATCTCCGATTATCCGCCACAACACAAAACACAATATCCTCTCAAGTTGATAATTATGTTGAAAACCCTGTTAGAAAAATACCCGGTCCTGCAGGTATTCGTAGGGCTGTAAACGAACCGGACGAACACGAACGGAGCCTTGTTCATGTTCGTTCGTTTAACTTTAACCGGACAAATAAACGAACATGAACGCTTAAACGAACGAATTTTCTTGTTCATGTTCGTTTATTAAGAAAATTAGTTTTTCATGTTCGTTTATTAAGACACTAAACGAACGTTAAACGAACATAAACGATCGAACATAAATGAGCATATGCAAACAAACATAAAATTTCTTAATATATGCACAATATATTATTTTACAAGTGTCGCTTTGTTTAAACAAGCCAATTTTAAAATTATAGAATTAAAAGATATAATATGCCAACATAAATAAATAAATGAACATAAACTAACGTTAACGAACATATAATCGAGCGTTCACGAACATAAATGAACGGACGCGACTATTGTTCATGTTCGTTCATTTAACTAAACGAACGTAAAATATTGTTCATGTTCGTTCATTTAATAAATAAACGAACATAAACGAACTTTTTACCGAACGGTTCATGAAATGTTCGTTGAACGTTCAGTTCGTTTACAGCCCTAGGTATTCGGGATGGTGTGGACGATGGTGTAATGATCACACAGGAGTTTATTAGGAAATTTGTTGACGATTTGGTTGAGGATTCGGATTTTAAAACTGGTCCATGGGTTAACGCGGTTGAGTTTATGAATGCTGATGGCGGGATAATTGTTGGTTGTTTTGGCGATATCGAAAAATTTCTTAAAAAAGGGAAACTTGAAAAGGTTGTTGCTATAATCAAGTCTTGTACTTCGAATAAATCACACAAGCCCGCCACTTGTGAATGGCGGACCGTAACCAGCTTAAAACTGCTTCAGCACGAACTCAATGAAGATCTGAGGAGTATAGGGTCTCCCCGGGTCGTTATGTCCCAGCGAGCTATGCGATGAATTATCAAACGTAAAGTGATCGAGGAGTTTGAACGAAAAAAAGATTCTGAATAATATTATAACTACAGAAAAGCCAACAAATTACAATGGCTTAAATACAAATTAAAGAAAGTTAAAAAGATTAAAAATATTAAATAAACGCTATCACTATATTTAAAGTGATGAACGTTTAAAACTTAAAACTAAAAACTTACGTTTAAATTAAAATTACGTAAACGTATAAAATAAAAAGTGAAATCTAAGAAATAAAAGTCCTAAAAATATGAAAAATACATTTTTACAATCCTAATGATAAAATAAAATATTTGGAAAAAGAAAATTATTTTTATAACTAACTATCTAATTATTATGAATTAAAAACTATTTTTAACTATTTAATAATTACCTAAAATACAAGAAATTAGGAAATAAAGCTAGAAAAATAAAATTATGAATTGGAAAAGTCTAAAATATCAAAATAGAATTTTCAAAACTATTTTTGTAATTTTCTGATTAATTTCCTATTTTCTACAAATTTAAATCTATTTAAATCTAATTTAAATTATGAAAAATACCAAATAAAAGGATAAAAATAGGGAAAAATGTTTTTTATGCTTTTTATATTTATCTTAAACTATTAAAATTGAAAAATGATTTTTTGGAACTTTTTCTCAATTAATTGCAATTAAAGCTAATTAAAAATGAATAAAAACTGATTTTATTCAAGAAAAATAGCAAACAGTGTCTAAAATTTATGAAAAATTCAGGGAAATCCTAAAATAATATTCTAAAGCTGTAAAAATTATAAAAACAAGACCCTATGTGAAGGAAATGAAAGCTGCAATGTAAACTACTATAAAATAAGCACTTGACATTAAGCAAATAAGCACTAGAGGGAACCAACTGATTATATAAGCTAGGGTATGCTAAAATCACTCTAAGAAAACCAATTACATCTACTCCTAACCACTAATGAGCATTTACCAATGATTAAGGACAACTGAATCACAACAGCAAAACAGAAACTGGACCCAAGTTTAAGCTTATGCAACAGCTTATTCAATAAGCTAGATTGAAAACCAAAAGTTGACATATGTAAACAACCAGCCAGAGATACTATAACCAAAGTTACAGCTAATGAAGACTAATATTGAAGCAATTAAAGACCAAACAAAAGTGCTGCATAAGACTGAAGCTACTAAATGCAACAGAACAGTGAACATACCCCTACTGTTTAAGCTTATGCACCAGCTTATATAATAAGCTACAGTGAAAACTAATAGTGGAAATCTAAAGGTAACCTAGCAGAGAGTCTATACCCAAAATTACAGCTTCTAAGGTCTAGCAATGAAAAAGTTATAGATCAAGAAAAAACTGGCTAACAAGGACAGTAACTGATACAGTACAGATATGGGATTTGATTTTTATAGACAGAAGAGATTTTTGACTTTTATGAAATTCTAGTGATTCTAATTTGATCTAAACTATGAAATGAGCTACAATAAGACTTGATTAAGCTAGTGTGATGATATCTAGACCTAGTGCTAACCTAATATGCAACTATACCTATCTGATACAATCACAAGGACTGATTAAAGTTCAATTTGACTAAGAGCTGTTTTCTTTTGCAAAAGAGTGACTACATGACTGAGTTATGACTAATGGATATTAAAGTAACTGAGTCCAACCACAGATAAGCAATAGGACTACAAATATTAGCTTATACCAAACACTATGTTTAAAGATTGAAATGCAAATTTCCCAATCAAATCTTAAATCTATCCTATAACAAGCATAAGTACAGATTCAAACTACTCCTACATGATACAATAACTCCAACTTAAACTACCAATGACACTATAAGCTAAAAATGCAGATGAACAGATATGCATATGAGCAAATTATAAAAACAGAATTCAACAGATTAACTTAATCAGAAACATAATGAATTGAACAAGCTGTAAATCAATCAAACTAGACTATGCTAATCATAAGCAAACAACAATAAGCAACAATGATGAATTCTACACTTCTGATATAGAACTAGGAGATAAAACTGACTTACAAGAGATCCTGCCAATGGTATGCAAAACTGAGAATCAAAGTAACCACTATCTAAATCTGATATCAAACCCAAATCAAATTCAAATCAACCTCAAACCATCACCAAACAGTAATCCAGAACTACATTAATAATGAAACTGCAACTTTGACTTTAGTTTGACCATTATGAGAATTGAGAATTACATCTCATAAGACTTCACCAGTTCACTTTATTAACCAAAAACAAGTTTAAACAAATAATTTCAAACACTCTTTATCACACTAAAACTGGAATTTGATAAAAAAGGATTTTGGCGGGAAAATTACAACAATCATAAAACTTGAATTTAATTGATAAAACAGATGAATTCATACATAAGATACTTGTTTATTACATAAGAAATTGGAACCCAGCTAAAAGATTACATTAAAAATGAGAACGACTAAACATACAATTAAAGATTTGGTCTAAAAACAGTGACACCTCCTTCTCTGTCTTCTCTCTTCCTTTATATGCTCCATTAGGGTTTCTTAACTCAATCCTAGCCATTGATTAGGTTCATTTGATCCCCACCTTTGATTTCCCATTTTGGCGCCAAATTGAGCACATGGGTATTTGTGATTTGTGACAGGGAAAAGATATGACCTGTGTTTTGGAGGGTAGTGTTTGGAGGGGGGTGGTAATGATGAAGGTTGAGTGTGAGCAGAAGGTTTGCAGGAAGTGGTGATGATGGAAATGGCGCACCCGTGAGCTTTTGGAGGGAAGGGGTGAGTCAACATTGTTTGACTGGGTATTAAATATTGGGAAGGGTCCAAAATGCAATTGGCAGGGGTCAAATGGGTTAGGCAGGGGTTCAAAATAGGTTTGTGACAAGTCCAAGTGGTGTAAAGGGGTTTAAAATCATAGGGACTTGATTTGTAATTTCTGAAACTGTAGGGACTTAGGCTGCCAATATCTCAAAGTTGCTCCAAGGACTGAATTTGACAAGTGTTAATAGTACAAGGACCAAAGTTGCCATTTTCACATTTTCCAGGGACCATTTCTGCCAATTTTCAAAGTTGAAGGACCATTCTTGTAATTTTCTCAAACTTTTGACATTTTTCACCAAAGGACTAAATTTGACAAGTTATGATTTTAAAAGGACCTTTGGTGATTTTTCTTTTGAAATTTTGACTCAGGGACTATTTTTGACAATTTTTGAAACTTGGGGGACTGAAACTGCCAATTATGCAAACTTTGCTCATTTTTCATCTGATTTTGAACATTTTGCATCTGAAACATATAAAATGCAATTTTGGAATATTTTCAGTATTTTGATGCATTTGTGAGCATTTTTAAGTGTTTTGCAGTTCAGATTTGACTAAAAATGATGAGTATTTACACACTCATCAATCCCCCACACTAAACTATTGCTAGTCCCTAGCAATCTCTTGAGAAAAACTTAATGGATTTGAATCTCTTTACCAAAAGCCATTACTTCTGGAGTAGCCAAATGTTTCAGTTCAAGTAAGAACCATGGTACACCGATAACCATGTGATTTTGAGCAAACCACCAGCTTTCAACGGATTTGATTTTGTCTTTACCAGAAGCCGTACCCTTCTGGACTAGCCAACTCTTAGATAAATTATCAATATTATCTTTGGTGAGCTGATTACCAATTATGGTTTTTCCACTGCCTTTACCACAAGCTATAATCTTGCGGGCTAGCCAACTCTTCACTTTTTAGGATATGGTGAGCTGAATACCATACAATTTTGGGCAAATTGCAAGCCGTAAACGGATTTGATATATCTTTACCAAGAGCCGTTTGCTCCTGGATTAGCCAATCCTTTAGTCTTACAGACATGGCGGACTGATAACCAAATGAGTAAGTGCAAAACACTTACTCCAAAAAAAAATTTTAGCCAAAAACGGGGGAATTGGGTAGATAATACATGAAATTCGTGAGAATTCCCCCCCACACTAGAAATGAATATTGCCCTCAATATTCACAGTACCGGCGGTTATGCCGAAACAAAGAACGTAAAAGGGAAATACTACGGCCATTATTTAGAAAGGTTTTTTTTTTTTTTTTTTTTTTAGATAATATATATATATATATATAACATGTGGGGCAACTCCCCCACACTTAGGTGGTACACACGGGTGAAAACCCATGTTAAGCTACTGTTTTTGATTACCGAGTCGCTAGCTTGACTCGACCCCGAATTCATTTGTTCATGGGGAAGCAAAGTGGAAGAAACAATCTCCATCGGACTTTCATTCAAGATGTTTGGACAAACATTTGAAGCACGTGAAAGTTCCACACCGATGAGATATAGAGAGAACCGGCTCAAAAATGATAAATGAAAATGCCGGGATCAAAAATAGTGTCCTCATTCCCGAAGGAGAAAAGGGAACGAGAAGTCACACCATATGTGAAGAAAATAAGGAAAATCATGATGATGATCATGACTAACTCCTCATTATCAGAAGGGGAATTCATGATTTTTGGATCATGAATCTCATCAGTGAGGATAGAATCGTCATCACATGATGGAAGAGATAAGTTAGAATACATAGGTGGGACAAGTGGTGTGCTCTGAGAGCTAGCAATTTCCACCACTTCCGTGATGGTCTCTGTATCGGCCTCAGACATTTCATCGAAAAGAGGATTTACTTTCCCAAAAGTGTAGTCATTATTAAATTCAAAAAGAGGATTTGAGAAAATCCCGGAAGTAACCTCAGAAATGTCGAGAGAATCACAAAAAGGCAAATCACAATCACTATCGGATATATCCTCAGACTCACTTGGGATTGGGACAAGATCCTCAACACTAGACGATTCCGTTTCCGAAATAGTGCTGAGATGATCATCCTCCATTATGAGAGAGTCTTTGGAAGCAATAATAGGTAAGATAGGTGTGATAGCAATAGACTGAGGGAGTTGAGAAATAAGATCGTTCAATTGAGTAACACTCTCCTCGTCGTAATCATAGTATTCCTTTATTTGAATACTATCCTCATCATCGTCGTCATCATATCTGATTCTTATATTCATCTGCTGAAGCTTACACACCATTCTTTTCATTTGCAGTTTCTTTCGAATGCGTATTTCTTCAGAACTTTGAGGAAGATTACACTCCTCGTAATCATTGAAATGATGTGAAGGCTCGGAAGTCTGATGACTGATGGAATACTGTGGGGGTTGGAAATTGTCAAAACCGGGAGAATTGGAATTTTGAAAATTTTGATTCACCGACTGACATTCAAAAGTCGCATGAGGACCCCCACAATTCTCACAACAGAGATAATTGGGAAAATAACTTTCACCAAAGTTCTGATTGTAACATGGTTCCGGCTCATAGACAAGCGGGACCTGTGGTGGACAATCAAAACCGTAATGAGAATCATTCCCACAAAACTCGCATGAGTGGGATTCGTATTGGGGGTGTGGAGGTAGGTAGGAAAAATCGGGTGCTTCATTATTTGAAATGGGATCGGGATTACCGACAAACTTGTCTCCGAAACCCACATTGGTACATCGCCGACAATTTCCACCGTTAAATGGACCTCCACACCAGGAACATGTCGAAAACCATGACATGAAGAATTAAACGGATAAGAGGGATAAGAGATGAAGAATTAAACGGTTATAGAGGATAAGGAATGGAGAATTAAACAGGTTTGAGGATAAAGAAATGTAGAATTAAACAGATTAGAGGATAAAGGATGGATATTTTTGGATTTTTTTGAAAAATATGCTGCAAAAACAAAGAATGAAAATCTTTTTGGATTTTTGATTTTTATAAGAAAATATAAATACATACAGATGGTATAGACAAAGAGTGAATATCCAAATCACTAATCTGCTAAACGTAAGATTATCAGCACAGCTCCCCGGCAGCGGCGCCAAAAATTTGATGCGCGCAGAACAGTCAAGCTAAATCACACAAGCCCGCCACTTGTGAATGGCGGACCGTAACCAGCTTAAAACTGCTTAAGCACGTATGCAATGAAGATCTGAGGAGTATAGTGTTTCCCCGGGTCGTTATGTCCCAGCGAGTTGTGCAATGGATTATCAAACGTTTAGTGATCGAGGAATTTGAACGATAAAGGGATTTGAATGTGATTACAACTACAGGAAAAGCCAACAAATAAAAACGGCTTAAATGCAAATTAAAGAAAATTAAAAAGATTAAAAATATTAAATAAACGCTATCACTATATTTAAAGTGATGAACGTTTAAAACTTAAAACTAAAAACTTACGTTTAAATTAAAATTACGTAAACGTATAAAATAAAAAGTGAAATCTAAGAAATAAAAGTCCTAAAAATATGAAAAATACATTTTTACAATCCTAATGATAAAAGAAAATATTTGGAAAAAGAAAATTATTTTTATAACTAACTATCTAATTATTATTAATTAAAAACTATTTTTAACTATTTAATAATTACCTAAAATACAAGAAATTAGGAAATAAAGCTAGAAAAATAAAATTATGAATTGGAAAAGTCTAAAATATCAAAATAGAATTTTCAAAACTATTTTTGTAATTTTCTGATTAATTTCCTATTTTCTACAAATTTAAATCTATTTAAATCTAATTTAAATTATGAAAAATACCAAATAAAAGGATAAAAATAGGGAAAAATGTTTTTTATGCTTTTTATATTTATCTTAAACTATTAAAATTGAAAAATGATTTTTTGGAACTTTTTCTCAATTAATTGCAATTAAAGCTAATTAAAAATGAATAAAAACTGATTTTATTCAAGAAAAATAGCAAACAGTGTCTAAAATTTATGAAAAATTCAGGGAAATCCTAAAATAATATTCTAAAGCTGTAAAAATTATAAAAACAAGACCCTATGTGAAGGAAATGAAAGCTGCAATGTAAACTACTATAAAATAAGCACTTGACATTAAGCAAATAAGCACTAGAGGGAACCAACTGATTATATAAGCTAGGGTATGCTAAAATCACTCTAAGAAAACCAATTACATCTACTCCTAACCACTAATGAGCATTTACCAATGATTAAGGACAACTGAATCACAACAGCAAAACAGAAACTGGACCCAAGTTTAAGCTTATGCAACAGCTTATTCAATAAGCTAGATTGAAAACCAAAAGTTGACATATGTAAACAACCAGCCAGAGATACTATAACCAAAGTTACAGCTAATGAAGACTAATATTGAAGCAATTAAAGACCAAACAAAAGTGCTGCATAAGACTGAAGCTACTGAATGCAACAGAACAGTGAACATACCCCTACTGTTTAAGCTTATGCACCAGCTTATATAATAAGCTACAGTGAAAACTAATAGTGGAAATCTAAAGGTAACCTAGCAGAGAGTCTATACCCAAAATTACAGCTTCTAAGGTCTAGCAATGAAAAAGTTATAGATCAAGAAAAAACTGGCTAACAGGGACAGTAACTGATACAGTACAGATATGGGATTTGACTTTTAAAGACAGAAGAGATTTTTGACTTTTATGAAATTCTAGTGATTCTAATTTGATCTAAACTATGAAATGAGCTACAATAAGACTTGATTAAGCTAGTGTGATGATATCTAGACCTAGTGCTAACCTAATATGCAACTATACCTATCTGATACAATCACAAGGACTGATTAAAGTTCAATTTGACTAAGAGCTGTTTTCTTTTGCAAAAGAGTGACTACATGACTGAGTTATGACTAATGGATATTAAAGTAACTGAGTCCAACCACAGATAAGCAACAGGACTACAAATATTAGCTTATACCAAACACTATGTTTAAAGATTGAAATGCAAATTTCCCAATCAAATCTTAAATCTATCCTATAACAAGCATAAGTACAGATTCAAACTACTCCTACATGATACAATAACTCCAACTTAAACTACCAATGACACTATAAGCTAAAAATGCAGATGAACAGATATGCATATGAGCAAATTATAAAAACAGAATTCAACAGATTAACTTAATCAGAAACATAATGAATTGAACAAGCTGTAAATCAATCAAACTAGACTATGCTAATCATAAGCAAACAACAATAAGCAACAATGATGAATTCTACACTTCTGATATAGAACTAGGAGATAAAACTGACTTACAAGAGATCCTGCCAATGGTATGCAAAACTGAGAATCAAAGTAACCACTATCTAAATCTGATATCAAACCCAAATCAAATTCAAATCAACCTCAAACCATCACCAAACAGTAATCCAGAACTACATTAATAATGAAACTGCAACTTTGACTTTAGTTTGACCATTATGAGAATTGAGAATTACATCTCATAAGACTTCACCAGTTCACTTTATTAACCAAAAACAAGTTTAAACAAATAATTTCAAACACTCTTTATCACACTAAAACTGGAATTTGATAAAAAAGGATTTTGGCGGGAAAATTACAACAATCATAAAACTTGAATTTAATTGATAAAACAGATGAATTCATACATAAGATACTTGTTTATTACATAAGAAATTGGAACCCAGCTAAAAAATTACATTAAAAATGAGAAAGACTAAACATACAATTAAAGATTTGGTCTAAAAACAATGACACCTCCTTCTCTGTCTTCTCTCTTCCTTTATATGCTCCATTAGGGTTTCTTAACTCAATCCTAGCCATTGATTAGGTTCATTTGATCCCCACCTTTGATTTCCCATTTTGGCGCCAAATTGAGCACATGGGTATTTGTGATTTGTGACAGGGAAAAGATATGACCTGTGTTTTGGAGGGTAGTGTTTGGAGGGGGGTGGTAATGATGAAGGTTGAGTGTGAGCAGAAGGTTTGCAGGAAGTGGTGATGATGGAAATGGCGCACCCGTGAGCTTTTGGAGGGAAGGGGTGAGTCAACATTGTTTGACTGGGTATTAAATATTGGGAAGGGTCCAAAATGCAATTGGCAGGGGTCAAATGGGTTAGGCAGGGGTTCAAAATAGGTTTGTGACAAGTCCAAGTGGTGTAAAGGGGTTTAAAATCATAGGGACTTGATTTGTAATTTCTGAAACTGTAGGGACTTAGGCTGCCAATATCTCAAAGTTGCTCCAAGGACTGAATTTGACAAGTGTTAATAGTACAAGGACCAAAGTTGCCATTTTCACATTTTCCAGGGACCATTTCTGCCAATTTTCAAAGTTGAAGGACCATTCTTGTAATTTTCTCAAACTTTTGACATTTTTCACCAAAGGACTAAATTTGACAAGTTATGATTTTAAAAGGACCTTTGGTGATTTTTCTTTTGAAATTTTGACTCAGGGACTATTTTTGACAATTTTTGAAACTTGGGGGACTGAAACTGCCAATTATGCAAACTTTGCTCATTTTTCATCTGATTTTGAACATTTTGCATCTGAAACATATAAAATGCAATTTTGGAATATTTTCAGTATTTTGATGCATTTGTGAGCATTTTTAAGTGTTTTGCAGTTCAGATTTGACTAAAAATGATGAGTATTTACACACTCATCAGTGACCTAACAGTAACATTGAAAGATGTTTCAGGGTTTATGTCAGGTACAATACATCACAAAGTTGTTAATGATGAGAGGTTTAAAAACCAATTTACCGTCGGAACTGTCTTGATACTTCAAAATGTTTCTGTATTTTCTCCCAAACAATCTGGCAATCATTATCTTAACATCACAATAAAAAATTTGGTCAAGGTTTTATCCAAGGATGAGGTTCTTGAAAGTGGCAACGGTGATGGTGGTACTGGAAGTGAAATATTTATGTAACCATTGGTGTTTTATTGAATGTATTTTCACTTAACGAATTTAGTTTGTTATGTGTCTAGTTACTAGTTTGGTTGTAGTATAACTTATGTTGTAGTAAATCAATTAATTCGAAATTTTAGTTTTTACATATAACAAATGTACTCGTTAATTCGAAATGTGCATCAACTATACATTAATTCAAAATTTTGGTTTAATAATTAATGTAGTAATTAATGCACTGGATACTCGACTACTCGACCGACGGCTACTCGACCTATGGTAATTAAATGTCCACATAAATATGCATTTAGTATTGCACCTTAGCTTTGATATTAAGTGATATGAATAAATATGTGTTTGGTTTAAAAATTAATGTAGTAATTAATGCACTGGATACTCGACTACTCGACCGACGGCTACTCGACCCACTTGTATTCAAATATTTCTCACAAACACTAACAATTTATTTAATAACTAGATTAACGGACATGAAATTAGATGATAGGACATGAAATACATTGTTCTCAAAATAAAACAACAAATTAAAAAAAGGAATCATCCGAGACCCAACCCTCGTCACTTGAAGTATATGATTGCTCAGGTCCAAGCCCCATTTCCCATCGGTATTCAAATTCTCGTTGTTCCCGCTCCCTACGAGCAGCTTCCTCACGTTCCTCGGCTAGTTCAAACTCAATGAGTACTTCCATATCTTGTTCAAGTAGTCGAAGTTGATCCTCAGTTAACCCAAACGGATTGGGGTCGTATTCCAAAGGTGGGTTATTTGCCGCTTCATTTTCATTTGGGATTACCGGTAACGGAACTTGCGGTCGAACGTTTCCTACTTCATTTTCATTTGTGAATACCGGGAAGAGATATTTAGGTGAAGCCTCAAAAACATGCTCATTTTGTGGTGGACTAGGGAATTGTTGAGAGAAATCTTTGTGTGACATTTTTTAAAATTCGTGTTTGAGTTGAGTATATGAGTTGTGTATGTGACATGAATGGGTATTTATAGGCTAGGTTTTTAAATTTGAACTTGAACCATAGGTCGAGTAGCCGTCGGTCGAGTAGTCGAGTATCAAGTGCATCAATTACTACATTAAGTTTTACATTTATTCATATCATTTAAATTCACAACTAACACACATATGTAGTAGATGCAATATTAAATGCATATTAATGTGTACAATTAATTACTATAGGTCGAGTAGCCGTCGGTCGAGTAGTCGAGTATCCAGTGCATTAATTACTACATTAATTTTTACATTTATTCATATCATTTAAATTCACCACTAACACACATATGTAGTAGATGCAATATTAAATGCATATTAATGTGTACAATTAATTACCACAACTTCCCAACCATAGGTCGAGTAGTCGTCGGTCGAGTAGTCGAGTATCCAGTGCATTAATTACTACATTAAGTTTTAAACCAAACACATATTTATTCATATCATTTAAATTCACAACTAACACACATATGTAGTAGATGCAATATTAAATGCATATTAATGTGTACAATTAATTACTATAGGTCGAGTAACCGTCGGTCGAGTAGTCGAGTATCTACTAACTTAAATACTACATTTATTTTACGTCATACAACTATAAAATTACATACTTTACACCAAAGAGCTATATATATTAATGTACTTATTAGAAAGAATTAGATTGTTCACTCAAAAGAAATGGGAGAATCGGGTATTGCATTTAGTGTATATTTGGTTAACGGAGATGTGACTTTTGGTGTTTGCCTTAAAAGAAATATTACTTACAATCAACTGGTAGCTATTGTGAAGAAAAAGTACAAGTTTAACGATACGTGCAACCTCATCTTTACGTACAAAGTTGGTACACAGTGTGTCCACATTGTAGACGATGATGATGCGAGATTTTACACAAACGAAATTTGCAAAGGAAAAGGTACGCCACATACTATTTTTATTGCAAAGATTGAGCAATCATCCGTGGGAAATCCTTCTTCTTCTAATTCTTTGGGTATAGATCTTAACGTTCCTTTATCTCCTTTCGATTTAAACCCACAATACACTGTTTACAATGATTCCCGAATACCAAAACAAGAATATTTCGAAAATCACCGTAATTTAAACCAACAATACAATATTTACAATGATTCAAAATTAACCAAAAAAGAAAATTTTGATTGCCATAATGATTTTATGGCAAGAGAAAAGTTTGAGCATAATTGGCAAATGAATACTTTAAACAACATTCACAATCCACCAGATCCACAACCTATTATAAAAACTCCAAAAGGAAAAATTGATCATGCTAGATAAATTTTGGAAAAGGGTGAAAGATTTGATAATAAAAAATGTGTTATGAATAAAATTGGTTATAAAGCTCTTTTAGATGGTTATGAATTTAAGGTTAGAAAATCAGATCCGGTAAGGTATGATGTAATTTGTGTGCATGAGGGTTGCGAATGGAAAATAATTTCAAGTAAGTGCAAATTTAGTAGTGAATGGGAATTAGGAATGGTGAACGACCATCACACTTGTTCAAAAACAAAAATAGGTATGCATCACCGTAATGCTACGAAAAACTTGTTGGGTCATTTACTAGTACCTAAGTTCAAAGACAACAGCCGTATATATACGGCAAAGGACATACAAAACGACATAAACCTAGAATTCAACATTGATATTAGTTACAAACAAGCATGGAGATCGAAGAATGTGGCATTGGATACGCTTGAAGGTTGCCCGAAAGCATCTTTTGAACAGTTACCGGTTTATTGTCATAATTTAGAATTGACAAATGAGGGTACTGTAACACATATTGATACTGATGATGAAGACCGGTTTAAGATGGTTTTCATAGCTTTTGGTGTAACAGTAAGCATATATATATTTTTACTATTAAATTTATTTTTGTTGAGTATTATTATCATATAACTAATCGTTTAATAATTAATTAGATTCGAAGCTTTCTGCACCATATGCGACCATTTTTAATAATTGATGCAACTCATCTTAAAGGTACTTACCTTGGAACAAATCTGCTGGCAGTTGGAATGGACGGGAATAATCAAATTATACCTGTTGCAACGGGTGTGTCTCAGGGTGAGACTGGTGAATCGTGGACATGGTTTTTGTCAAAATTAAGAGAATGCATTGGTGAAGTTCCAGATTTAACTATCATATCTGATCGACATGTAGCAATACAATATGCATGTGGATCTGTTTTTCCGAATGCATTCCATGGGCATTGTTGTAGGCATTTGATGATGAATTGTAACTTGAAAAGTAAAAAGCATAAGGCTTTATATTGGAAGATGTGCAAAGCCTACTTAATCGATGATTTTAATAGAGCATTAGAAGAGGTTAAGGGCAAAAGAAAAGAAGCCTACGACAAACTGATCGAAGCTGGGGTTGAAAGGTGGTCTAGGGCATATTCCGCTGGTAATCGTTACAATTACATGACATCTAATAGCGCTGAGTCAATCAATTCGTTAACAAGAGATGTCGGAAAAGTACGCATCACTAATCTATTGGAGTGGTACAGAGCCCTTGTCCAAAAGTGGTACTTCAATCGTCGAGAAAAATATAAAGGTACGCGGTTTATGTAATTTTTTCCTAAAAGTAAACTATTTACCTTATTTATTGTTTTCCAATCAAAAAATACTAACGATATTATAATTTAGATGCACAAATGGATGAACTAAGTGATTGGGCAACTGCAAAAATAACAGACCGAATGTTAAAGAGCGCTCATTGGACTGTGGCCGGGATTGAGATGAACAGGATTTACCAGGTCGATGATCGACAAAAAATACATATAGTGGATTTAGGTCAACGTTCATGCACATGTAGAAAATGGCAAGTTTCTGCTTTGCCTTGTGGTCATGTTTTAGCGGTTTGTAGAGTTATGGGAATGACGGATTGTAATCATTTGGCAAAAGCATGGTTTAGGAAAATTGAGCTTAAAGCTACGTACCAAGACTTGGTATATCCTGTTGGAGAAGTTTCAAGTTGGCAGTGTCCTAGTTACTTGCAAGTTGTTAAGCCACCACTTATGGCTAGACCCCAATCTGGTAGACCCAAGAACAAAGATCGTATTAGATCCCAAGGAGAGGAACCGGTACCAATTAAGTGTGGAAGGTGCGGTAATGTTGGACACACCCGACAAAGTTGCAGAGAAACATTGCCAAAGAAAAAAGTAAGTTATGTATTGTTATTTAAAGCTCGTTATTTAGGATACATATTTTTAACTCATAAATTGGTTTACACAATTTTTAGGCAAAGCTACCTGCTAGAAGAAGCTCACAGCAAGCAATGCCAAGCTCACAAGAAGAACAAGTCTATTCACAAGCTGTTAATTTGGATGACCCATAGAGTGGCATACTTTAGTTTTTTCTAGTGTGTATGGCAAACAGCATTAGACTTTTAATGAAAGTTGCAAGTTTTGCGCTTTGAAAGCACAAACACAATCATCAAACTTTGAATATCACAGTTAACAAACATAGCATACCCAAATTAAAAAACAAATAAGTTTTTTGCCCAAAAAGCAACAGTTAACAAACACAAAACACAATGTATCTTTTGCCCAAAGGTAACAGGTCACAACAGCAATCACACCTACACAAATATCTTGTGCTTGAAATAGAAACGGGCCATCTGTTCTCGATATGCAAGGGATGTCTGGACGGCATCTTCAACAACCAATGGCATCCCATGAGATAATCTGTTTAGAGAACAAGAAACAACAAATTAAAATCATGCATAAATATAACCTGTATTGGACTAACAAGTAACAGTTAACCTGTACTTGAGTCACAAGTAACAGTTAACCTGTACTTGAGTCACAAGTAACAGTTAAAATGACTCAAATATTTATGCAAAATTATTTGCAGTCATGATGCAGGCATTTATGATGCAAAAAGCTGTTTTTTGACTAAAATAGTGACTAAAAACAATTTGATCCTACAATATATAAGGCCAAAATCTCAATTTTATTTTGATCACACATCTATAACAAAAAACAAATAACAGAGAAAAATGAGTGGTAAAAGAGTTACGTTTGAGCATAATCATGATGATAGGGAGTGGTCAATAAAGGTAGCAAGAGAGGTAATGTTTCCTGAGATATATGAATTGTATGGACCAAATGCTGAACCAAGTTACCGATTACCAGCTGAAGTGCTAGAAGAACTAAGAAGACAGATATACTGTCAGGAACAAGAAGAAGTTATACAACCAAGTGGCTGTGTTAAACTTAAGCAACCACATACGCAATTTGCCGGTCCTAGTAGCAGTAACACTATTGTTGGGAAGCAACCTAAAAAGAATGAGAATCTAAGAGGCAAGTCAACCATTTTGCACGAGTGTAATGATGATACAAAGAAAAAAGGAAAAAGAGACTAAATGTGATTTCAATGTTTCCTGAAAGTGATGTGTCTGGTTACATGTATGAATATATGATGTATGTATGCAGTTGGTTTAAGTATCACTTAAACAAAATTTAATAAAACTGTTGTAACCAAATCTATCAATGAAATGTTTTATGCTTATGCAACACTGCTGGTTACATGTATGAATATATGATGTATGTATGCAGTTGGTTTAAGTAACACTAGGTTAATCATGTAAAGGTTAGTGGTATACTATATCATTATACTTCTATGCAATGACTCCTAGGCTAACATGCTTGTGTGTGAGTTAAGTACAGGTTATGAATACCAAACTAAGTAGGAAAACCACTAGCCTACATCATTTACCTAGACACTATTAAAGACAACATTAAAGAAATAAGGCTTAAAACTATGTAAAAAACAAATTTAAACAATCAGGCTTCAAAAAATCACTAACCTGTAAAGAAATAAGCATACAAAGACGCCGCAATCACCAAATACCCCACCCTGCTTGGGGACATTACGTGCATTCCTAAACTTAATGTTGTATTCTAGGGGATCGATTCCCTTGCTTGCAAACACATCAGTTTTCTCTAGAACTATCGGAAGCTTACACTCCAAACACCTCCTCATATTCAAATACCACGGACGAGTTTCAGGTTCTTGATATCCTTCACTGTCATAGAATGTAACAATTCCAGATTTAATGTCAAACTGCGCTAGGGACCAATGTTTCTTGGGTTCATTTATGGGTATGAAGACCTACAATGTTTAAAAACAAAATTGATATAATCCACATAATTAAACTATCATATTCTAAAAGATTGGTTACCAATGAATACCTGTTCCACATTCCTCCACGCAAATGGGTAAATATCATCGGTTGCATAAAATAGTGGCATTAAGTCTTGAAGTAGAAGCGTTAAAAAATAGCAACTAACCATTGACCAATCTGCGGAAGATGGTCTGAAATACCACATATACCATACCCAAAGATCAATGTGTTGTAGGCAATAAAAAGACAGAATTCAACAAAAACTTTACATATAGCGAAAAATAGTTTTATCCAAAATATACTGTAAATGGTTATTTTAACGTACCTCGTCAAGTAACCAACCTACACGTTTATCGTCAAGCCCAACTAAAGCATCCCAGAAAGTACGATCAACAGTAACGTCACTATACCAAGGAAACTTGCAACGAGTCTGCCCAGGGGTAATCAGAAACTTCTCCAACTCAAAAGTACATGAAATTTTATCGATACATTTGAATGGACGGCTTCGTTCCTAAACAAAACAGGTTAAAGTTGAATTATAAGACTTAATTGAGCCAATATCTTATGCTGTAGTTCCAGATTCATAAAGGTAATACCTCTTTCCACGGTTCGAGATCTTCACACCTTTGAATCATGAATGCATCAAGGACATTTGTACGTTTCTTTAGTGCATCTATGCTAGGGACGTATAAAGGTAATAACTCCTCCCATGGTTCCATCTGCGGCCTGACCACGTTGACATACCTCCTCTTGAAAGTTCCACATCGCTGTAAAGCAAGTTTCATGTGACTGGAATTACTATGCTCTATACTCTTCATCCTCTTTTCTTCTTCCAAAATCAGTTTCGTCCTCTGTTTCCTCTGCTCTGCCACCCTATAAATCTCAGCAGCTTGCTTTTCAGCCTTCACACAATCATCCTGCAATTACATAAAAAAAATCGTTGTTATTACCTAAGATAATTCTTGAAAACAGTTAATATATTCTTGAAAACATGTATGTGATCACCTCAGATAAATCTTCATCAGACAATTTCTCCACTTCAACCCCACCATTCTGTGTAAAGTGATGAAAGAAGTAATAATGAAAGGTACAAGACAAATAAGATAATTTGAAAGTTGTAGAAATCAATTACCACATAAACTTTCTGAGAGAAATTATCCAAACCATCTACAAATCCATTGGCAGTGTGTTTGTTGGATGTTCGAATAGGCGAATCAAATAATTTAAAAAAATCACCATCTAGATTACTACAATACTCGTCACCCAGATCACACTCCACGTTATCCTGTAACATGTGTGCACATACTTGAACAGATGAGGTAACTTTGTGCTCGTGTCCGACTTTTTTTTCCGAGTAATATACTGCATCACAAAGTTTTTTGCAAAACATAATAATTAGACATTAGTTAAATTGGGGCATACGTAGAAAAGGGTTTTGTCAAGAATAACATGAATAATACTTTCCAGTTTGTAGACACGTTCTTTCAAACTCTTGATCTCTTTAGGTAGAATCAAAAAACTGTCACATAAACGCTCCAAAGCCTTAACACGAAGCATACAACTCTGCCTAAGTGGATGTGCCTCTCTATCTTTGTCCTTAGATGTGCGAGCTGATGACAATTTTTTTAGATAATCACCAAAAACCCCCCCATATTCAACAGGAGGAGGTGCTCTTGGTGTATACCACTTAAAAAAATTTTGACTTTGTCTAAACCATTCTGATTGGCCCTCAGCAATATTGGGATATAGGTCATAATTTGGATTTTTGGCCTAAGGCATTTAAGATTACAAAACATCTTAGATAAGGAAAAAAGTTGGCATATATGCAATTACATTTAGCAAAAAAATTGGCATATACGCATTAACTGACCTCGGGAAAAAGTTGGTTGTATAGCTCCCAATTTTGAAATGGAAAATGCTTCGACCAAGAACATCCTCTCGGGATCACATCAGGGTCATTAATCCACCAACGCTGTGTCTGAGACGAAGACTCTAGAATCCATATCTACAAAAAGTTAACGAATAAGTCAAATGACAAACAAAATATTAGCATAAAATAACTTGACAATGATGTGGACAAAAAATACAGACCTTGAAACACAGAATAAATCCAGACAATGAATACGATGGAACAAACTTTGGGTCTTTTTCCAATGCTTTATGGTGCTCATCCTTATGATTTGCGTTCACATTTCTAATGGCAGCGTATAACTCCCGCCAGATGTGCTCTCCCCAAGCAAACTCATCCCAAGCATCCAGATTTTCTACCATCCTTAGATATACATCATCAACAACAGATCCTAACTCACGACCCATAAATATAACTTCCAAAGATAACAAAAGACAAACTCGTATTGAGTCTTCATCTGATAGTTTCGTGAAACGCGCTTCATCCTCAATCACAGATAGAAGATCTATGTTTTTAACATAGCGACCTATCTTCTCCGGAAATACACGATCACGAAAACTGATATCACCCTCCCTAAACTTGCGAAAACTGACCATCCCAAACTTGAATGCAGTTATGAGGCAAAATTCACGACGACCAAAGTGTAGCAAATGATTGTTAACATTATAAATGAGGGGTAAATCATAGTGATCATTATCAGAGAAGACTTGCTTCTGAAGCATAAAATGTATAAGACCCTCTTCATTGTCAACATAATCCAAATCCAGCCACCGCCCAAAACATGTCGACCTAAACAGTACAGATCGGTCCAAACCTAGTCTGTCTTTCATTAGTGGAAAGTAATTGAGTTTGCTTCTAACATGTACCCTCGCATGATATTCCTAAAGAGATTACAATATACAAGAATTAGCATCGCTGGGTCCTAGTTAACAAGATTATGCAGACACGAAATAAGCTAAGAAGAACTTTTACTTATGGGCTTATACTTGCAATATGGGCTTCTCTAAACAATTCAAATATCAGCTTATATACATCAGAAATTCAGAATACTAAGCTTATAACTAGTTTCACACTTTTCAAATAGTCGACCTAAACAGTACACTTAAAACAATAATTTGAATCAGTTTATAAACACTGTAGAATAGCATTGAGCAATGTTAATATATTTGCATGCAGACATGATTATGCAGACATGTATAAGCACTTAACCCATTTTCAAGAATTGCTTATTTTCTTAAAAATTGCTTATTTTCTTAAAAATTGCTTATTTTCTTAAAAATTAGCCAAAAACACTTCAAAACAGTTGATTTTCTTGAATAAAATACCAAATAAGCACTTCAAAACAGCTTCAGACATGTATAAGCACTTAACCCATTTTCAAGAATTGCTTATTTTCTTAAAAATTAGCCAAAAACACTTCAAAACAGTTGATTTTCTTGTATAAAATACCAAATAAGCACTTCAAAACAGCTTATTTTCTTAAAAACGGCCAAAGAATAAATAGAAACTGATCAACAACAATAAAAGCAAGTAACCCATTTTCAGAAATACACAAAAGGCAAACACCCAGTTAGATCTAGCAATAAAAAAAAAAAAGAAGTTAGAAGAGTACCATCGGTTTCATGGTGGAATGAAACAATAAATTGAGTGTGTGATTATTGAGTGTGTGCAAAATCTAGAACGGATAGTAATTCAAAACCTAGATCGGATAATAATTCAAAATCTATAACGGATATCCAGAAAGTTAATCGGATATCAAGGAAAGTAAAAAAGTCAACGCACCTTTATGTCACATCTTGGCCGCCGGTTGCGCAAGCCATCGGTTGAGTAGCCGGCGGTTGCTCAAACATAGAGGTTATCTTGGAAAAGAGAGAAGATAAAAGGTATGTTGGTAGTTGGGACATGTGTCACATTTTTGGTGGAGCTGCGCAGTCGAGTGGCTGCGCATGACCATTTTGGAGATTGAAGAAAAATTTGACCACAAAGAGGACTACCAAAAAGATTTTGTCACTTTTTGGTACTTTTCTCATATAAGAATATAAGAAGAATTATGCAAGAGAGAGGTTGGAAACAATGAAGAAATGGCCTTCTATTTATAGGAAAAAATCTACCTGACCTGCCAGATCTGGCGGATCCCTTTCAAAAGGGATCCGGCCAGCCTTATCCAAGGGTTCCATCTATCTAGATAATACATTCAGGATTTTGAGTTACAAAGTGTGATCTTGAAAATCTTCCAAGTATGTTGCCAAGATATGGTAGATGATGTCTTGCACGAGGTAAATAATATATTTACTAAAAACAAATGTATAAGTAACTAGTGAATAATGTATAGACTAGTAACAAAATAATTGTGATGACTATTTTAAAACTTGTGATTTTTGATTTCTACTTGATATAATTTTACGATTGTTATCGACAAAATATGGATAGATCGAAAAATATAAGTAAACATTTTTACGGTTTATTTGTATTAACAATTTTCTCATTTTTGTTGATGACAAAACGTAAAATTATTGTGAGTAAAACTTAAGTTCAAGAAGTTTTTAATAGTTTTAAAAATGAAGTTTTACTCTCTTCTCCCTCTTTTTGTCGAAACAAAAAGAGTGTCGAAGAGAAAATCTTGTGGAATAAAAATTCCAAATGTAATACTCCCCCTTGACGGTAGCTCCCCCTTAATAAGGACATCAAGTAAATCTAATGTGATTGAAAACCTACAAAATAAATGGTAAGTGATAAACAATAATGAATCCCATTAGATAGGATAGTATAAATAACTAAAGAATATGTAAAGATAGCTAATCTAATCATACTCAACATATGCAACATTCGAAATATGTAACAATAATCCTTGTAATAAAATGAGACAAAATATAGTGGTCCTTTAACCACATACAAGATGTAAAAATAAGAACAAGCAATTGTTCTTAAAGGAAAATACAAAAGAAATGTGAAAATAAACGAAGAAATAAAAAAAATACAAGGTAATTGTAACACCCCCAAAAATGGCACAACGGAAGTACACAAGTCACAAGTGCTACTAAATTGGTACTACAACACAAAGTATAGAATAACGGAGTTTTCCTTAAGAAATTTCATTTATTGTCATAAAACAAGGTTACATCATGGTTTAGTGCGAAAATACAGGCCCATAATGGTAAAGTAGTCCCAAATAATATTATCATCGAAATCTATGACCATGTCATGCCATTGCCTTGTGCCTCCAAAATTTAGTCATCGCCTTAAAACCTGAAAATACATGCTAAAGAGTGTCAACTCGAGGTTGGTGAGTTCATAGGTTTAAATTAAATATAATTATTGAACCACAAGATTTTGAAAGGTGTGACCATTGTAACCCAATGGTACAAAATAGTATATTCTACTGCCTAAACTCATCACACTGAAGCCTTAAGTATTATATAAGTACATTTTCCCTAATTATTTGTCCGTCCGACTCGTACTAGTAGTCAGTAGAGCTTACCCTACTATGGATGGGGAGTTCAATCCGAATAAGATCTATTCATAATATTCGCGCTTACAACGTAATTAACGGCTCATGATATGTAGGGACTTTTTGGTAATAGTACTAGCTTAGGCAATCCGTAGTTGTTTAAAAACTTGTGTACAAGAGAAAATAATTGAGTATGTAACGAGTGAATAAGTAATGCATTCGAGTAACCAAACAAGTATTTAAGTAAAGGAAGTAATGTTTTGAGTAAACAAATATCGTTTTCAAGTAAAACAAGTATAAGTAAAAATAAGCATGTATTCTCCCCCAAAAAATAGTTCAAAACAAGTAAAATAGGGGTCATGAACTCACCTCAGCAATAGTCGCCTGAAGTGGGATAAAACAAATAGTGATAGTGAGCGGCACCGACACGCGACCTAAATTAGTATGTCAAGTCTTAGTTTACAGATTTAGGTTTAAGACTCGATAAGTTTAAAAAATGTTTTTCAAGTGTTTGTGTTGTTGTTACTTGTGTGACAGCATTTAAGTTTAAAACAATTTTCAAAATGTTTGTAAGTATTGGCTCTTGAAAGTGTATAAATATGTAAACAGGAAAGTATCAAGTACGAATGAGTCTTTGGTTCAATGGCAGCCGAAAAATGATGTACGAAAATAATATAATATAAAATTAGACGTTAGTCGATCATGCAACGATATAGTCAAAGATACATATATTAATTTTTATAACACGTCTATTAGTTGAAATAAAAGCATTTAAGTACTAGTTTTAGGTACGCTTTTATATTGAAATAACTTGATAGGTAAGAGTTAGGAATAAAGCTTATCCTCGATGGTCGTCATATAAAACATAATAAGCTAAAATATATATATCATATATATATATATATATATATATAGAGTGAGGATCAGGTGCAGATTTTTTAAATTCGTGCGGATGTGCGGATAGATCTGGACCGCCCATTCCAGATCTGATCTTACTTTTTGTAAAAAAGTCAAGATCTGCGCTAACTTCACGGTAACAATTGACCATGTAAACGATTTTTTTAATTTTTTTCCTTTTGAGGGATCGTTACTATTGTTATCTTTTTTTATTTTTTTTATTTTTCCAGATTTTTCTGAGCACTTTTTGTTTTTTTGATTATGAGTCCTACCGTGATATTAACGATATTATTAGTCCTACTGTGATATTAAGAAACTGTGATATTATAAAATGGTGATATTATAAAACCAACTGTGATATTAAGCTTTTTTACATGTAAAAATGAACCGTGATATTAAGAAACATATGATAGTTACTATGATATTAACAATTTTATTAAAAAAAACATATGATAGTTACGGTGATATTAACAATTATATTAAAAAAAAAAAAAAAAAAAAAAAAAAAAAAAAAAAAAAGCTGTGATATAAAAAGTAACCGTGATATTAACATTTTTTTATTAAAAAGTTACGATGATATTAATAATATTAGTAAAAAAACAAAAAAGTACTATGATATAAAAAAAAGTTAGTGTGATATTAACAATTTGTATTTAAAAAAAAGTTTATGTGATATTAAGATCAAATCTTGACGTTTTTACAAAAGTCAAAATCGACCTTAATATCACAATACCTTTAATCATGAAAACGATTTTTTTTTGAAATTTTTTTCAGCGATTCTTAATAATTTATCATCCTCTTTATTTTTTTAATTTTTTCAGATTTTTTTGAATTTCTTTTTTTTAAAAAGCTACTGTGATATTTCCGCACCATCCCTACTTAAAAGCCTAAAACTCACCCGATCCCTTCACTATATATATATATATATATATATATATATATATATATATATATATATATATATATATATATATATATATATATATATATATATATATATATATATATATATATATATATATGTTTCTTTCGTTCACACCAACTACGTCACACAATATACGTACTATCTTTCGTACATTATCATTCGGTCATCATCAAACCAAAGTCTCATTTATTCTCGATATATTTTTCTATTATATTTACTTCTATACTTCCATAAGCCGATATACACACAACTTTTGAAAAACCATTTTCAAACTTAAACGATGCCACGCAAGCAACAACAACATAACATTGTAAAACTTATAAAGTTTTGTTAAACTTTATCAAGTATTGAACGTGAAATAAAGATTAAAACTCGTCGTACTAATTTAGGTTACGTGTCGGAGCTGCCCACTATCACTATTTGATTGTCACTTCATATTGCTTTTTCTGAGGTGAGTTTATAGCCCCACTTTTATCTGATAATCTGTTTCATAAACTTTGGGGTGAGAAACTTGCAAAATACTTTTGCGGATCAACTGAAAACTTATGTTTATTTAAACTTTTTCGTAGAGTAGCCTAAGCACTTAAATCCTCTTTTTTGGCCGAACTCATGAACCGTTAATCCCTGTTGGGAAGCACGAATGTTATAAATAGATCTATTGGGGGTGAGTCCCCCGTTCAAGTGTACCGGATAGGCAACAGAACGTATATCATGTCGAGATTCAAGTGTTTTGGGATTTCAACACTTGCAAGGCGTTTACTATAACATGCTTCTAGAGCATGCGCACAATCGTTAAGCTTTGGTTGCATGAACTTAGTGCTAGCGGAACATGTTTCACAACTGTTTGAAATGTTTATTATATTGGTCCATCTCTATTTGAATATTTAGACATATGAACTCACCAGCTTTTTGCTAACTTTTAGCATGTTTTTCTCAAATGTTTAATTCTGCAAGCAAGGTAATGGCAAGGCAATGGTCATAGACCATCCACATAAGTGTTTTACACAAACTATGACTTATTTTCATGATTAGTAAAACATATGGGCCATATTTTTCGTACTTGACATTATTGTAAAACGTTTTTCATTATAAATGAAACTTTAACGTAGTATGTATTTCGTTCTTTATTACTTTGTGTTGTGAATACCAATAGACTAGCACCCCGTGTGTTTCTGCTGTAACAAATTTTGGGGGTGTTACATTTGAGTCCATTGTCTTAACACAAAACGCACCATAGTGTTATATGTTAACTGTAACACCCCCAAATCTCGGTACAGCGGAAGACTTAATCAAGTTTTCGGGGCGTTACTATTGAATTGGTATCGCACACAAGTATAGCAAAAAGATAGTCATTTAACATTCAAAACCAATCCCAAATTTAGTTATTCAAAACATTTAATCCAAAAGTGTAAATATTAGGCCCAACACATGATTTCATAAAATAGGTCCCCAAAGCTTATCAGAGTCAGAATTGATCCTTGAACCCGCCTTCTTGTCAAGATTCCACCGATCACGTATACCAAACATCTCTCAAATACCTGATAAATCATGCTAAAAGGTCAACTTACGCTGGTGAGTTCATAGGTTTAAGTTCAACAAAATCATAGTGGACCAGTAAGAGTTGATTTGCTATGCAAGACCTAAGATAGATAAATACCGTTTGCACACACTGATCCTACCCGGATCTCCAATCATATCCAGCATCCAGGGATTACTCGGGCCCCGCGTCTCTAGTCCAGCACTGTTGTGGCAAAATCTAGAACAATTGCCAACCCCGGACTAGGTCGAGGTAGAAGTCTATTCTTAGTTAGGCACGGTTAAACCTAGACTAAGGCAACAACTACCGCACATCTATCTAAACAATCAAGCATATAGGCAAATCCAAATAGTTTTCACGGTCCAAAAATAGTAGCATGATTCTCACCCCAAAATATTTCAAAACGTAGTTAAAACGTAGATAAAAGTGGGGCTATGAAACTCACCTTAGCCACAGCAAGGCACGAATAAACACTAGCAGAAGATAACAGGTAATCACGGCACAGCAATGCACTATTCACTATTGACACGACTGGCATCTAAAGCTAATCTCCATGGCATCCAAAAGAATGTACGACGAGTACAATAGAATAGTTGTGACGTAACCTAATGCGTATACGATATTCTTAGAATATGGCTCATATGATAAAGAAATCAATAGAAAACCATGTGTTGTAGTTTTCGTGGATCATTCATGTCGTTACTTTCAAAAGTACATTATCTTTCCAAAAATTCATAATCAATATCTCAAAAGTTTGGTTTTAACGTTTCGTGTGGTGGTAAGAAATATAGACGCGATGTACAACTCACGCGAAAGAAGAGAATACATCGACCAAATCAAGTTATACAGACCATAACTCACGCCAAAAAGGAAAAGACATTGACATAGTCAAGAAATACTTGACGATACTTAAGCTAGTCAAAGACTAGGGAATGATGACGATTATTTATGTAACATAAATAGGTTAATTGATAAGTTTCGACAATTTACCCAACAATTCCCAAACGTACATGTTCAATAATAAAAGACAAGTTTCCATTTATCGCTCGATTAATAAAGGTTTCTCAATCGTTATTCATAATCATACAAGTTTACCCGAAATTACTTCATATAAGGTATGGTAAATAGGGTACTATAGATGACACTTTCGTTTATTCCCAAACCATTACGACGTTAATAAGTTATCTTATCAAAATAATATTTCAAACAAGTTTACACAAGCTACATGTGTTACAAAATATGAGTTATTATCCTAGTAAATAAAGGTTTATAATTCAAATAAAGTCGTAGTCGTCAACAATATATATAGTAGTATATTTCATTATTGGTTAAAATAAGAAAACATAATATTCAGGCTTATTGTAAAGCGAATATATTAAACTCATTTAAACCAAATGTTTAATAAAGTACGACACAATAATCAATATAACTTGTTATCAATAGTTTAAAAAAGATATTTTATATTTATCCAAACATAAGTTATTATTGTAGATAATAAGGGTTTTTAACTAAATAAAACCGTATCTGCCAACAATATATGGGTTAATATCTTGTCAAATGTGAAAATAGAATACTTAGACACATTGTGAAATAAACCTATTAACTTATTCCCGAGTCCATTATATCGTACTCGGTAAATTCAAAATACTTAATATAGTACATCTTATAACCAAAATAACTTGGAAGACAATTGTTACTCAAAACGTATGAACCGTATTCAAACCCAAATCGCAATTCCCCATATTATCCGAAACATACTAGTTCACGATTAATCAAATGAAACCATGTTGATTCATTAACTAATTTTATTAGTCTTAATATCTCTCGTTGCAATAATATTTACTACTTATCGACCACATTTCCAAGTCCAATTAAAGTATTACTCGTTACTTAGTTTGACTCATACCAAACATGTAACACGTCTCGTATTTCCCATTTTAATCCGTTACCTACACCGGTTACCACTTACTTGTTTCGATATTATCTATTATCACACTTTATGATTTATAACTACTTATCGAGTCTTAACAAATTTGACCCGTGATCCATTTAACTTAAAAAGTCCCAACACACTTATTCCCGGGCTTGGCAACAACAACCATTAGAAGTTCATAAATCAAAAGAGACTAAACCGGTCTCGGCCCATAACCCATACGGGTTCTAAAACTGTTAACCATGACCTTAAGTACTCCAAAACAAGCCACGACAACAACATAACTTGACCCGACACAGCCCGTTGACCCGACTCACCGAGTCCACTGTTCCGACCCAGTGGGTTCACTCAACTTCGAGTCAACTCGCAACACAAACACCATGTTTTCCCGATTTATTCCACATCACGTTTCTCATTCTAACACCACACGGGACCCATTATAAAACTACCCTTACCCGGTTTTAAATCCGTTTTATTAATTTTTAATGAACCAAATATATTTTTAGTTCTCGTTTCCCTTTTTCTTCTCCACGAAAGCAACACAAAAACAATATCATACGAATATAAAAATTCGTATACGTTAAATAAAAGGAGACAACAAAAAGAATAGTGGAGCGCTTAGTTACCGAGAGAGGAAGAAAGAAAACGAGAGACGAGGTCGTTGTTGTTGGTGTCCCATACGAGTACAACTCGTATACCATTACCATGAAAGACTTAATACCACGATTTCAGTTGAAACCCTAGGTATTCGAAACTTATAATCAAGATTAGAGGCGCGTGTGAGTGTTTAGATGTGATTATCTTGCATAAACGTGACCACAAGACACCGATCTATCGTTTGAGATAGGTGGTGTAAGTAGAGAAGGTCGCCGTAAATTGGCCGGAAAAGATGACGGCGCCGGAACCCTAGAAATGGGTGGCCGGATTTTGTAGAGAGAGAAAGAAGGGTTTGCTTGTGTGTGTTTTGTAGAGAGAGAGTGAAAATGAGGAAATGGGAGAGTTGTGAGTAGTTAGGGGTATTTATACCCCTGGAGGGACCTAATGTGTATTAGTGAAACCATAAGGGCGAAAATGAAACATTTAAAAAGGACCCTAGATGTAACTTTCTCAAACCTTTAATAATATTAAGCTCGGGACTCATTTAGCCTAGTAAACGAGGGATTCGTGACTCGAGAGTTACACCATTGTTTTTAAAATATTAATTCCAATAAAAACGATATAAAATACGACTCGTGTCTCAAATTAAATCAAACAATCGCTCAAATCGACGTTTTTCCAATTACGACGCATCGAGGAAATTACGAGTTGTCACAACGCACCTCCTTAAAAGGAATTGCGTCCTCGCGATTCAATTCGAGTCATCCATTAAAGTTTAGAAGGGGTGAGTGCAATAGAACGAGGGCTTATCTTCACGTTCCCTACGTGAATCATGGATCTTACTGCGAGTTTCTATGAACTTTCGAAGACAGGGAGGCAACTTTACTAAAGTTGCCAGGTCTCATCATCTATGGTTTTGATAGATCAACGAAGTTTAAACCTCCAAAAATTAGGATTTTCCAAAGAGATAACATTTGCCTCAACGACAAGTCACTTCTTCCTACTATGCACAAAATGTTGGGAACTCTCTACTGAGTCTCGATGGTAGCTTAAGGCTCTGAGCTACTGGTCTCAATGTAGCAAGGATTTTCCAAAAGATTGACATAGCGGGGATTAAGTTTTCACATTTACTACTCGCTTCACAAAATTTCATGGTGGCTCCGAAAGCTAAATTCTAGGTTACCTCGGAGGGTTCAAGAGATTCACGTTGTCTATGCCTCCAAATGGTTTGTGAGTAACTTGTAACACCCCCAATTTCGTGATACGCAGCGGAATTCAAACTGGGTGTTACTTCATGACACAACAGTCATAACAATAGAAAACGAACTCTAATGGAGTCGTTTTAAAAGATTTATCATTCGATTTATATAAATATCAGAGTTTACAAAGATGAGGTCCCAGTTGGTTCCAAGTTTACAAAATACATTAAATTGATTTTCGAATGATAATAAAATTTATAGCCTTCTTGATCTAGTCCTCGCTCCTCCGTGCCAGCCTCGTACAATATGGACCTGAAATACATGCTTAAAACTGTCAACACAAAGGTTGAGTGAATTCATAGAGTTTGTTTGATGGTTGAACACATTATGTTTGTAGTGTGAGTTATAAATTCACACCAAGGGTTTGAAAACCAAAACAGTTATTATTAGACTAAGCATCATGCAATCAAGGCGTTAACGTGTTCCAAAATTAATTGGAGAAAATGTCGGTGCGTGCCCTATCAGGTAAAATTGCCGTTTTTACCAATGTTACTCAAATATAGTGCGTTTGTTTGCCTACCCGGTCAACACAAACGGGATTCGTCAATCCCAATAGATCTATTCACAATATTCGCGCCCACTCTCACATAGTGATTAATGATTCATGATTAAGGGACTTAAGTTTGGCAAATGCGGAAACTTAGTGCTAATAACAATCAGATAAGTATATAGTGGTACGGCTGCCTCAAGTAGATGATACTTGAGTCCGCTTTTGTTTGATACGGCTGCCTCAATACGTTGTGATACTTGAGCCCGCTTTTGTTTGAAAGAAATGTGTTCGGTTTAAAATAAAGCATGTATTTCCCCCAAGGGTTTGTAAAACAATTAAGTAATAGAAAGTGGGGCTATGAACTCATGGTAATCAGTAAAAGTTTAAAGTACTTATAAAAGTAAATGAAAATAGTTGAGCATGTATCTCCCCCAAAGAGTTTGTAAAACAAGTATTAAAAGAGTAGGGGCTATGACTCACCTTAATAAATGATATCACATGTATAATGAGAATGATGGATATGCCGTGAGAACTTCTACGAGCAACCTAAAATAGAATGTTGCGACTTAGGTTTGGAATAATGTTTAGGAAAACATAAACGAGCCTATATATGTAGCATTTGTATGTTTGTTAATAGAAATTGTTTTAGTTTGTATATCTCGTACTACCGTTCGGGCCATCATAATTCAGAGGTCATGCAGTAAACGTTCAAGGAGCTAGGACACTTTAATTCGTAAATCCAGCAACTCGTCGATCCGTTTACCCAAATGAACCCCTCACATGAAGTTCCCTAGTGTTGTAGTGCTTAATATGTAAAACATGTATTTTAATTACTTGATTATATGATATATTAAGAGTTTTAGTTTTTCATCTTGTGTTTACGGAGTGAGTTTTAGTCCCGAAAATTGCTAACGGTAAGTATTTAATTCATGAAACGTAAAATCGGGTATCGTAAAATTATGAAACTTATAGGAATGATTAAAATCATCATTATACTCCATATAAAAATATAAAATGAGTGATAAGTCTCATTGGGTGTAAAAATGCTGCTTAAAGCTGGAAATACGGGTCAAAAACGCGTAATTCGCAGTTTATCAGAAAAGAACGAAATTTTAGGGAAACGACCTTGAATTTATTTAGAGTAGACTAAAATTAGTATAAAAGTGATATGAGATGTTGAAATGTGGTTTTCGTCATACGCGGGATAACTTTACAGTTATTCGTGAAATTTAAAAGTTACACGATTTAAGCAAAAATATAGAACGTACAAGGTTAATTCCTTTATGGTCAAAGGAGGTGGGAAATATGTTTGACTTTTCCAAAAAATGTAAAAGTGTCAAAAACATATTAGAAACACAGTGCAGGAATCGTTAAGTCTGGATGTAAGTAGAATTGTTTAAAACGTAAGTTTAGTTTTGTTCTGCGCTGGGCTTATTTGGTAATATTAAAAATAATAATTCTTAAAAATTCTCAAATTAATCATGAATGATCTAAAAATTTATCTGATGTGAGGAAAATTGTCAGGGTTGATTTTCGTTAAGCGCGTGATGTTTAAACGGTGGACCGTCTAAAACGAAACTTTAAAACGATGTTTACTTAATAATTTTTGCGAAAATGATCTAACGATGGTCGAACTCTCAGGTTATTACTAAAATAATTTATCTTACGAGAATGTGGATTAAAAATTTTACGAGATGAATAGTGAATTTGAATAGTAAAAGTGAATAGTAAATTCTCGAAAATAAAAAGTAACCTAAAAATGCGGGTGGTTACAGTCTCACCCCCTTAATGGGAATTCCGTCCCGGAATTCAGGATGTGTTACCCGATGTTGAATTGTCTAGGGAAATGTGGATGTATGCGCCGAATTCTAATCTTTGTGTTCTCAAATTTTTGGTCATAGAATGTATTATATACCATGTGGCTTAAGTTGTAATCTAAATGGTTTTGTTAAAATCTTATAGAGTCTAATATACCTAAAGTTTGGATTTTCCCGATTCTCAAAATGAATCATATCTTATTGTATCGAGGCTATCAATAAAACCTTAATTTCTAACATGGAGTTTTTGGTGATAGTGTGCGGCATGGAGCCTAATTTATATTTGTATGGTTTCCTTAGTTGTTTCGTGGGTGATCTATGAACACCTTAGTCCAGCAAATGGTTGACTGACACTTTCGTCTATATAGTGCCTCAAATGGAATAGTTTTATTGTTGTTAGGGTAACTGTTGTTAATCAAAGGTGTAAGATATTGTTGATATGAAACGGTTTGTAATGATGTGATAACTGTCATTGTAGGGAAAGTTTTGCTAGTGGCAAGTGGTTTATCCAAACCATTTCCAAAGTTGATCCTATCTTAGGTGGTTTCGGGATGACGGCTATATCGTATAGTGTTTATGTCTACTAGTGTTTGAAGGAAACGTGATACTGTGAAGTTTTACGTACTGAATTTCAATGAGGTTTAGATAATGATGTGTCATGTTGACGATTAGAAGAGTGTAACGTATGTTTACCATTATTCTTAGGTAGAGATGTCAAGTTTGTTTTAAAATCAAAAGTGAATTTTAAAGGAATATGGCAGAATGATATCCTTGAAACTTAATCAGGCTAGAACTTCTAAGAAATGACGAGAAGATTTGATGACTATCCCAAGATAGTAGTTCGGATTATCTCATGTATGAAAATTTCAAGAATGAAATTAGGTAGTATAAATGAGATGTTAAGATTTTGCTGAGTGGTAAGACACTATCGTGTCTCTAGATCTTTTTAATGAATTCTGGTGGTTTATTGAGTTTAAGTAGGAAATCAACCTGAATATAACACTTGTATAACTGTTCTCAGTGTTTGAAAAATTTAAGTCGAACATAGTTAGTCAGACTCTGTTCCACTATCCCTAGGCTAAATATAGGTGACTAGACTATATTTAGCCGAGGTTTGATAAATTTTCCAAATACCTAAATTAGGTATACTTGTGATATGTCCATAGCTTTTGAGAAATTGTCCACTAAGCAAAGGCGACATCAAACTATTCAGTTGCAAGTCCTGGCCATAAAAGACTTGTAACCTATGTTTTCACATTCCATTGCATAGAAGATAGTATGGGTAGATACGTGTGGAAAGGAAATCTTAAGTAATCCTAAAATAGTCCATACTTGGCTAGAATCACGAACCTTTAACAATGAAGGTTTCAGAAGAGAATTTTGATGAATGTAGAGAGTGTTGCTGAACTTCAGCTTTTGTAGATGATGAGTCAGTTTATCTTTTAGAAATCCCATTTCTTGTATTTCCATTAGGGAAATTGATAGACTATGACGGGTTTCATGTAAAACAATATCATATAATGTTTATAAGAAACTTTTTAGAGACTATTGTATAACTTACAATATCTGAGGAGTAGTTGAGACCATTGTGCAACTCACAATGTCTGAGAAATAGTTGAGACCATTGTGTAACTCACAATGTCTAGGAAATAATAGAGACCATTGTGCAACTCACAATGTCTAAGAAGTGATGGAAAGATCATTGTGTAACCCACAATGTCTTGAGAAATAAATGAGATCACTGTAGGATTTACAGTGTCTGAAAATATAATAGAGACCACTGTATCTCACAGTGTCTTGAAAAATGAATGAGACCATTGTATCTCACAATGTCTGGGAAGTAGGAAAGACCATTGTAACCAGTTACAATGTCTTGGAGGAAGTTTCGAAATCCTAAAATGCACGAGTAGATGCATGATTGGGAGATTAGGAAAATATGATTGTGCCGTAATGCCTTAGAATAGGCATACGTAAATATGTTGAGTACATTGTTTATGATTGAAATTATGTCAGGTATATATATCAATATACTAGTATGTTTGTATAGCTTAAAATACCTAAAAGTCACATAATCGTCTGAAGGATGGAAGGCACGGAGAACGGAAGGCTATAAAATGTTTTTGTGTCACAATTCTCAAATTCCGGTCATTCCTCATACTCCATATTCATCATTTCATAACGGTTTGTGCATGGTTTTGCATTTCACATTAAACGTTTATTTTCTTATTAAATAAACGCTATCGCGTAAGTTATTATTTTGAACATTTAATCCGATACTTCCAAAATGATCCCGATATATTTTTATACTTACATTTAGTTTATAAAAATAATATTTTGAGTTTACCTAGTGTTTTAAATTTATTTTGTATATAAATCGTTAAATTTATATTATTACGACACTTTTCTTAAAAACTACACGATAATTATTATATCACTCAAATTTTACAAGAAATGTATTTTTATAACTTTTATGACTACAATATATTTTATCTTGACCCGTGAAAATTTATTTTTATCTAACGCTACCTTAAATATTCAAATGTGTATGCAACTTACTAATATTACTTAACAATACAACAAGTTACTACTTCCATTCAAGTAACTTTACATAACTTACACTTATACATTTACATAATAATAATAATAACACTAATAATAAATATATGTATATGTATCATTAAATGCATGATTCACTAGACTTTTTCAAGATTTCTTACATATACAATTTTACACTCAAAGTCTTACACACACAACTCAATTATTCAAGGTGAAAAGTTAATGTTTCTCTCCTCTCTTTGTCTCCAAAATCCGGCCAACCATAGAGATCAAAGAAGTGATCATCCAAAATTTTTCTAATCAAATTCTACACAATCTAGTAACACTCTTTGTTTAGGTTTTGAAATAAAAACCTAGGGTGTTTAGGATGAATCCTTGATCATAAGCCTCATCAAGCAACTTGTAAGCATGAAACTTCATCTTTTTCATCTTCATACATATTTTTCATACATTTTCTTGAAGTCCTCATGATCATATTTGATTTGTTGTGATTTTATTCATTATCATCCAAGAGTATCACCCATATGTACTATATAAATATTTATAACAATCATGTGCTAGTTAAAAGTTTATAAAAATGAGAAGTTTGAAAAATGGATCATCAAAGTCTAGTTGTGGTTTTTGGAGGAAATGGTTACATAAATTTTATATATGTTTATTTAAGTTTGTATATATATTTTTAGCCTCACAATGAATATTTATTTTGGTTATGATCAAATGAAGTTGTTTTACTAGTAGGATTGGTGATGAGTAGATTAAGGGATTTTTGTGGTGAAGTTGTGGTTAAACAGGTAGATAAAAAATGGTTAAGTTTAAAATAAGCGCGGAAGCGCTGTCGAAATTTATAATTTTTCCGAAAAGTTAGTCATTTTTATAAGTTTTATTAAAGATTTAGAAAATAGATTTTTAGTTATGAACGTGGCCTTTTGAACGGACTAAAACGGAGTCATAACGAAAAAGATACGTGGTTTCCAAGTTACGATTTAAAAACTACAATTTTCCGGAAAATGTTTATACAGTCCGAGTTTTAACTGACCAAACAGTAGCCTAAAAATTTCTGTGAAGTCTCCGAGGTTTAAAAATATATTAGTACTCTTGATTACCTTCGAGTGGATATAAAGAACTTGAAAAACGGACTTAAAACGAGTGAGTTATGGTTAACCGAACTTTGAGTCAAAAACGTGCTGAAAACACTATTCCCAGCATTAGTATGCTGTCAGAATTTTTAATCAAGGTTTTGAGGGCCTAAACGGACGTTTCGGGGGAAACGGACCTTAAAAACGAGTTAGTTTTCCTATGTATACATTACGTTAAATCCGATGTAAACCGATTTGTTAATTACTAAAACCGTTACGTAGTTTTAACTACATTTTCACCATTAGCTCAAAAGTAATTATTTTTGACAAGGAACCGTCACACATTCAAGTAACAATATTTTTATATAACTAGTTTTCAAGTAGCATATTGGGTGATACGTTTTCAAATCATGCATTCACGACAACATATCATAACTCAAGTCATAACATTCATTTTAGGTCGAGGATAGTTTCCGAGCCTCACTTTCGTGCACTTCATTTTGTTAGCATATCAATCACACCAGGTGAGTTCATACCCCACTTTTACTCGTTTAAATTCCTATAAACTATTTGGGGCGAGATACATGCTTATTTATCAAAACATTTAAACTATTTTGCCAAACAACATTACCTATACTTTAGACTTGATTGCGTTTGATACTTGATTGGGTTATACTTGATTTCATATGCATACTTGGAACAAACATACAAGAATTAGTGGCTCCAAATTAAGTTGTTGGAAGGCTATTAATTTACAAACATACAAGAATTAGTGGCTCCAAATTAAGTTGTTGGAAGGCTATTAATTTACAAACATCCCAACACGAGTTGTTGGAAGACTCTTGTGGTGACATTTATACTTTTAACTACTATGATAAATGCATACTTGATTGACATACTATATTTTGGCAATGGGTTGTGAACACACAGGTTGCAAGTTTTGTATGGGCGGAACTTGGAACTGAGTGGATTTACAATGCCTTTGCTGTGTGAACATTTCTCAAAGTATTTCAAATCATTTTGTTACAAACTTATGAACTCACCAACCTTTGTGTTGACACTTTTTAGCATGTTTATCTCAGGTCTTAAGGTGATAGCATTTCATGGAGCTTTTGGGTCTCATGGCATACATTGGAGTCTTGTGCTTTTAACAATTACCATTCGACATGTTTTGTAAACTCTTTGTGTATTATCAAACTTTGGGATTCTTGCTTGTAAACTTTAACTTATTTATCGAATGGTAAACTTTTCAAAACGTCTCATTATAGAGGTCGTTTTCTGTATCCATACTTTGTGCTATGACGTTATACCCCAATGACACTATCGTTCCGCTGCGATATTTTGGGGGTGTGACAGATTGGTATCAGAGACTTGGTTATAGAGAACTAGGTTGCATTTTAGTTCCTAGACTATAACCGCTCTCACGTCGATCCTTTCTTTTCCTATCACCTTACACACTTTTCGTGCGCATATGTTTTCTTAAGTATTTCGTCTAGACCTACCTTATTAGATAAAGTAGTTTCCTTGTACCAATAGGGGAGTCCCAAAATCTAGTTGAGTCATCAAAGATATGGAGCTTAGTAATGAGCACTTATCTAACTTGATCTCGTGACAGTTCTTGTTTGATGAGATGCGAGATCGAGCTAAATAAGTGTTACTATAAAGCTGGATAGATTTGATGATTTTGCCCGAGGATGGGAGTTCTCTTGAGGATACTTTGGGAACTGCTGGCGACTAAACCTCATCATGACTTTAGTACCTAACGGAATTTCCTATACACCAAGTGCGACTCTTCCTAGATACCTACCCTAAATCCCTCCTTCACCATTTAGAATCGGATGATAGACTGGCTACCTATTTAAGTAACACCAATCGCCGAGACATGTATGTTTGGTGGTATGTACACGTGTGAAATGAAGCAATTATAATTATGGTGGCCAACATAATTATAAATGCGTCACAACCCACGTGGACATATGCGACCACGCATACGTAGATCGGCGTGGACACCTTAGGAACCAATTTGTGGCGTGATATTATGTTTGAGGACGTTAAGTATAGACACTGGGAATTCAATGGTTCTTTCCCTTGCAGAGATCATGGCACCAAAGAGGGTAACACGCAGTTCTGGCCGAGGTGGTGCGGCACCGAGGGGTGGAATGACAGGTGGGCGTGGAGGTAGAGAAGGCGGTAGCGACATGGGCAACAATGACAACAACGCTGGCGGAAACCCTGACTTTGCCGCCATCATCGCTCAACAACTTCAAATCTTGCTTCCCACTATTGTCACACAAGTTGGAATTCATATGAATAACTCGGGAAATCACGGGAACGGGAATGGCGACACCAACAATGTAGCTGGCAGTAACAACAACAACAACACCAACAACAACAACAACAGAATTGGATGCACATATAAGGAATTTTCGGCATGCAAACCTGTGGAGTTTGATGGTATAGGAGGTGCTTTGGCGTATACTCGATGGGTTGAGAAGACAAAGTCAGTAATCGACATCGGCAATTGTGCCACACATCAGAGGGTGAAGTATGCTGCTTGTTTGCTATCAGGGAAGGCATTGACATGGTGGAACACACAGCTACAGGCTAGGGGCAGAGAAGCAGCTATAGGCATGACATGGGACGAATTTAAGGCGTTATTGAAAGAGGAGTACTGCCCGGACAATGAAATGCAGAAATTGGAAGATGAATTTTATCACCACTCCATGATAGGGGCTGGTCACGCAGCCTACACGGACCGATTTCATGAGTTAGCAAGACTAGTTCCTCATCTAGTTACCCCTGAGTCCAAGAGAATCTCGAGGTACATATATGGTCTTGTCCCCGAAATCCGTGGGACTGTGAAAACAACTGAGCCGTCTACAATACAAAGTGCGATACTGAGGGCAGGAACCCTGACAGACGAGATGGTTAGAAATGGTACTTTGAAGAGCAGTGATAAGAGGAAGGAAGCAAGTGGGTCGAATAAGCAGATAGACATGGTAGCAGACAACAAAAGGACAAGAGTTTTTGTGGCAACTGGTACTGAACAAAGAGAGTATGCGGGTACACATCCCAAATGTGCTAAATGTGCTTATCATCACCCGAAGAACAAGCCCTGCCGCTTGTGTATAAATTGCAATCGATACGGCCATTTTAAGGAGCAGTGTAAAACACAGATTGGCAACATGAGGAATAATCAAAGGACTTGCTTTGAATGTAACAGCCCGAATCACTTCCGGAATAATTGTCCTCAGTTGAATAAGCCACCGATGCAAGCTCCTCTAGCTGTGGCAATTGAAGGAAATAACCCAAACCCTGTACTCAATATCAATCCACCCCGAGGTCGAGCATTCTATATAGGGACCGAGGAAGCCCGCAATGCGTAACTGGTACGTTTTTCCTAGACCATTAAGTGATCCACCATATTATTCAGATTCAGTGAGTCTCCTTAGATAAGAAACCTAGACGCGTAAGTTTTGGCATAAGCACTTTGACCGTACATTCTGATTTCTCTAAACCTAAGGGTAGAACTTTAAGTATCATCGATTGAATTGCGAGGACGCGATTCTTCTATCAGGGGAAGAATGTCACAATTCTCAAATTCCGGTCATTCCTCATACTCCATATTCATCATTTCATAACGGTTTGTGCATGGTTTTGCATTTCACATTAAACGTTTATTTTCTTATTAAATAAACGCTATCGCGTAAGTTATTATTTTGAACATTTAATCCGATACTTCCAAAATGATCCCGATATATTTTTATACTTACATTTAGTTTATAAAAATAATATTTTGAGTTTACCTAGTGTTTTAAATTTATTTTGTATATAAATCGTTAAATTTATATTATTACGACACTTTTCTTAAAAACTACACGATAATTATTATATCACTCAAATTTTACAAGAAATGTATTTTTATAACTTTTATGACTACAATATATTTTATCTTGACCCGTGAAAATTTATTTTTATCTAACGCTACCTTAAATATTCAAAAATGTATGCAACTTACTAATATTACTTAACAATACAACAAGTTACTACTTCCATTCAAGTAACTTTACATAACTTACACTTATACATTTACATAATAATAATAATAACACTAATAATAAATATATGTATATGTATCATTAAATGCATGATTCACTAGACTTTTTCAAGATTTCTTACATATACAATTTTACACTCAAAGTCTTACACACACAACTCAATTATTCAAGGTGAAAAGTTAATGTTTCTCTCCTCTCTTTGTCTCCAAAATCCGGCCAACCATAGAGATCAAAGAAGTGATCATCCAAAATTTTTCTAATCAAATTCTACACAATCTAGTAACACTCTTTGTTTAGGTTTTGAAATAAAAACCTAGGGTGTTTAGGATGAATCCTTGATCATAAGCCTCATCAAGCAACTTGTAAGCATGAAACTTCATCTTTTTCATCTTCATACATATTTTTCATACATTTTCTTGAAGTCCTCATGATCATATTTGATTTGTTGTGATTTTATTCATTATCATCCAAGAGTATCACCCATATGTACTATATAAATATTTATAACAATCATGTGCTAGTTAAAAGTTTATAAAAATGAGAAGTTTGAAAAATGGATCATCAAAGTCTAGTTGTGGTTTTTGGAGGAAATGGTTACATAAATTTTATATATGTTTATTTAAGTTTGTATATATATTTTTAGCCTCACAATGAATATTTATTTTGGTTATGATCAAATGAAGTTGTTTTACTAGTAGGATTGGTGATGAGTAGATTAAGGGATTTTTGTGGTGAAGTTGTGGTTAAACAGGTAGATAAAAATGGTTAAGTTTAAAATAAGCGCGGAAGCGCTGTCGAAATTTATAATTTTTCCGAAAAGTTAGTCATTTTTATAAGTTTTATTAAAGATTTAGAAAATAGATTTTTAGTTATGAACGTGGCCTTTTGAACGGACTAAAACGGAGTCATAACGAAAAAGATACGTGGTTTCCAAGTTACGATTTAAAAACTACAATTTTCCGGAAAATGTTTATACAGTCCGAGTTTTAACTGACCAAACAGTAGCCTAAAAATTTCTGTGAAGTCTCCGAGGTTTAAAAATATATTAGTACTCTTGATTACCTTCGAGTGGATATAAAGAACTTGAAAAACGGACTTAAAACGAGTGAGTTATGGTTAACCGAACTTTGAGTCAAAAACGTGCTGAAAACACTATTCCCAGCATTAGTATGCTGTCAGAATTTTTAATCAAGGTTTTGAGGGCCTAAACGGACGTTTCGGGGGAAACGGACCTTAAAAACGAGTTAGTTTTCCTATGTATACATTACGTTAAATCCGATGTAAACCGATTTGTTAATTACTAAAACCGTTACGTAGTTTTAACTACATTTTCACCATTAGCTCAAAAGTAATTATTTTTGACAAGGAACCGTCACACATTCAAGTAACAATATTTTTATATAACTAGTTTTCAAGTAGCATATTGGGTGATACGTTTTCAAATCATGCATTCACGACAACATATCATAACTCAAGTCATAACATTCATTTTAGGTCGAGGATAGTTTCCGAGCCTCACTTTCGTGCACTTCATTTTGTTAGCATATCAATCACACCAGGTGAGTTCATACCCCACTTTTACTCGTTTAAATTCCTATAAACTATTTGGGGCGAGATACATGCTTATTTATCAAAACATTTAAACTATTTTGCCAAACAACATTACCTATACTTTAGACTTGATTGCGTTTGATACTTGATTGGGTTATACTTGATTTCATATGCATACTTGGAACAAACATACAAGAATTAGTGGCTCCAAATTAAGTTGTTGGAAGGCTATTAATTTACAAACATACAAGAATTAGTGGCTCCAAATTAAGTTGTTGGAAGGCTATTAATTTACAAACATACAAGAATTAGTGGCTCCAAATTAAGTTGTTGGAAGGCTATTAATTTACAAACATCCCAACATGAGTTGTTGGAAGACTCTTGTGGTGACATTTATACTTTTAACTACTATGATAAATGCATACTTGATTGACATACTATATTTTGGCAATGGGTTGTGAACACACAGGTTGCAAGTTTTGTATGGGCGGAACTTGGAACTGAGTGGATTTACAATGCCTTTGCTGTGTGAACATTTCTCAAAGTATTTCAAATCATTTTGTTACAAACTTATGAACTCACCAACCTTTGTGTTGACACTTTTTAGCATGTTTATCTCAGGTCTTAAGGTGATAGCATTTCATGGAGCTTTTGGGTCTCATGGCATACATTGGAGTCTTGTGCTTTTAACAATTACCATTCGACATGTTTTGTAAACTCTTTGTGTATTATCAAACTTTGGGATTCTTGCTTGTAAACTTTAACTTATTTATCGAATGGTAAACTTTTCAAAACGTCTCATTATAGAGGTCGTTTTCTGTATCCATACTTTGTGCTATGACGTTATACCCCAATGACACTATCGTTCCGCTGCGATATTTTGGGGGTGTGACAGATTGGTATCAGAGACTTGGTTATAGAGAACTAGGTTGCATTTTAGTTCCTAGACTATAACCGCTCTCACGTCGATCCTTTCTTTTCCTATCACCTTACACACTTTTCGTGCGCATATGTTTTCTTAAGTATTTCGTCTAGACCTACCTCATTAGATAAAGTAGTTTCCTTGTACCAATAAGGGAGTCCCAAAATCTAGTTGAGTCATCAAAGATATGGAGCTCAGTAATGAGCACTTATCTAACTTGATCTCGTGACAGTTCTTGTTTGATGAGATGCGAGATCGAGCTAAATAAGTGTTACTATAAAGCTGGATAGATTTGATGATTTTGCCCGAGGATGGGAGTTCTCTTGAGGATACTTTGGGAACTGCTGGCGACTAAACCTCATCATGACTTTAGTACCTAACGGAATTTCCTATACACCAAGTGCGACTCTTCCTAGATACCTACCCTAAATCCCTCCTTCACCATTTAGAATCGGATGATAGACTGGCTACCTATTTAAGTAACACCAATCGCCGAGACATGTATGTTTGGTGGTATGTACACGTGTGAAATGAAGCAATTATAATTATGGTGGCCAACATAATTATAAATGCGTCACAACCCACGTGGACATATGCGACCACGCATACGTAGATCGGCGTGGACACCTTAGGAACCAATTTGTGGCGTGATATTATGTTTGAGGACGTTAAGTATAGACACTGGGAATTCAATGGTTCTTTCCCTTGCAGAGATCATGGCACCAAAGAGGGTAACACGCAGTTCTGGCCGAGGTGGTGCGGCACCGAGGGGTGGAATGACAGGTGGGCGTGGAGGTAGAGAAGGCGGTAGCGACATGGGTAACAATGACAACAACGCTGGCGGAAACCCTGACTTTGCCGCCATCATCGCTCAACAACTTCAAATCTTGCTTCCCACTATTGTCACACAAGTTGGAATTCATATGAATAACTCGGGAAATTACGGGAACGGGAATGGCGACACCAACAATGTAGCTGGCAGTAACAACAACAACAACACCAACAACAACAACAACAGAATTGGATGCACATATAAGGAATTTTCGGCATGCAAACCTGTGGAGTTTGATGGTATAGGAGGTGCTTTGGCGTATACTCGATGGGTTGAGAAGACAGAGTCAGTAATCGACATCAGCAATTGTGCCACACATCAGAGGGTGAAGTATGATGCTTGTTTGCTATCAGGGAAGGCATTGACATGAGGAAATGGGAGAGTTGTGAGTAGTTAGGGGTATTTATACCCCTGGAGGGACCTAATGTGTATTAGTGAAACCATAAGGGCGAAAATGAAACATTTAAAAAGGACCCTAGATGTAACTTTCCCAAACCTTTAATAATATTAAGCTCGGGACTCGTTTAGCCTAGTAAACGAGGGATTCGTGACTCGAGAGTTACGCCATTGTTTTTAAAATATTAATTCCAATAAAAACGATATAAAATACGACTCGTGTCTCAAATTAAATCAAACAATCGCTCAAATCGACGTTTTTCCAATTACGACGCATCGAGGAAATTACGAGTTGTCACAACGCACCTCCTTAAAAGGAATTGCGTCCTCGCGATTCAATTCGAGTCATCCATTAAAGTTTAGAAGGGGTGAGTGCAATAGAACGAGGGCTTATCTTCACGTTCCCTACGTGAATCATGGATCTTACTGCGAGTTTCTATGAACTTTCGAAGACAGGGAGGCAACTTTACTAAAGTTGCCAGGTCTCATCATCTATGGTTTCGATAGATCAACGAAGTTTAAACCTCCAAAAATTAGGATTTTCCAAAGAGATAACATTTGCCTCAACGGCAAGTCACTTCTTCCTACTATGCACAAAATGTTGGGAACTCTCTACTGAGTCTCGATGGTAGCTTAAGGCTCTGAGCTACTGGTCTCAATGTAGCAAGGATTTTCCAAAAGATTGACATAGCGGGGATTAAGTTTTCACATTTACTACTCGCTTCACAAAATTTCATGGTGGCTCCGAAAGCTAAATTCTAGGTTACCTCGGAGGGTTCAAGAGATTCACGTTGTCTATGCCTCCAAATGGTTTGTGAGTAACTTGTAACACCCCCAATTTCGTGATACGCAGCGGAATTCAAACTGGGTGTTACTTCATGACACAACAGTCATAACAATAGAAAACGAACTCTAATGGTGTCGTTTTAAAAGATTTATCATTCGATTTATATAAATATCAGAGTTTACAAAGATGAGGTCCCAGTTGGTTCCAAGTTTACAAAATACATTAAATTGATTTTCGAATGATAATAAAATTTATAGCCTTCTTGATCTAGTCCTCGCTCCTCCGTGCCAGCCTCGTACAATATGGACCTGAAATACATGCTTAAAACTGTCAACACAAAGGTTGAGTGAATTCATAGAGTTTGTTTGATGGTTGAACACATTATGTTTGTAGTGTGAGTTATAAATTCACACCAAGGGTTTGAAAACCAAAACAGTTATTATTAGACTAAGCATCATGCAATCAAGGCGTTAACGTGTTCCAAAATTAATTGGAGAAAATGTCGGTGCGTGCCCTATCAGGTAAAATTGTCGTTTTTACCAATGTTACTCAAATATAGTGCGTTTGTTTGCCTACCCGGTCAACACAAACGGGATTCGTCAATCCCAATAGATCTATTCACAATATTCGCGCCCACTCTCACATAGTGATTAATGATTCATGATTAAGGGACTTAAGTTTGGCAAATGCGGAAACTTAGTGCTAATAACAATCAGATAAGTATATAGTGGTACGGCTGCCTCAAGTAGATGATACTTGAGTCCGCTTTTGTTTGATACGGCTGCCTCAATATGTTGTGATACTTGAGCCCGCTTTTGTTTGAAAGCAATGTGTTCGGTTTAAAATAAAGCATGTATTTCCCCCAAGGGTTTGTAAAACAATTAAGTAATAGAAAGTGGGGCTATGAACTCATGGTAATCAGTAAAAGTTTAAAGTACTTATAAAAGTAAATGAAAATAGTTGAGCATGTATCTCCCCCAAAGAGTTTGTAAAACAAGTATTAAAAGAGTAGGGGCTATGACTCACCTTAATAAATGATATCACATGTATAATGAGAATGATGGATATGCCGTGAGAACTTCTACGAGCAACCTAAAATAGAATGTTGCGACTTAGGTTTGGAATAATGTTTAGGAAAACATAAACGAGCCTATATATGTAGCATTTGTATGTTTGTTAATAGAAATTGTTTTAGTTTGTATATCTCGTACTACCGTTCGGGCCATCATAATTCAGAGGTCATGCAGTAAACGTTCAAGGAGCTAGGACACTTTAATTCGTAAATCCAGCAACTCGTCGATCCGTTTACCCAAATGAACCCCTCACATGAAGTTCCCTAGTGTTGTAGTGCTTAATATGTAAAACATGTATTTTAATTACTTGATTATATGATATATTAAGAGTTTTAGTTTTTCATCTTGTGTTTACGGAGTGAGTTTTAGTCCCGAAAATCGCTAACGGTAAGTATTTAATTCATGAAACGTAAAATCGGGTATCGTAAAATTATGAAACTTATAGGAATGATTAAAATCATCATTATACTCCATCTAAAAATATAAAATGAGTGATAAGTCTCATTGGGAGTAAAAATGCTGCTTAAAGCTGGAAATACGGGTCAAAAACGCGTAATTCGCAGTTTATCAGAAAAGAACGAAATTTTAGGGAAACGACCGTGAATTTATTTAGAGTAGACTAAAATTAGTATAAAAGTGATATGAGATGTTGAAATGTGGTTTTCGTCATACGCGGGATAACTTTACAGTTATTCGTGAAATTTAAAAGTTACACGATTTAAGCAAAAATATAGAACGTACAAGGTTAATTCCTTTATGGTCAAAGGAGGTGGGAAATATGTTTGACTTTTCCAAAAAATGTAAAAGTGTCAAAAACATATTAGAAACACAGTGCAGGAATCGTTAAGTCTGGATGTAAGTAGAATTGTTTAAAACGTAAGTTTAGTTTTGTTCTGCGCTGGGCTTATTTGGTAATATTAAAAATAATAATTCTTAAAAATTCTCAAATTAATCATGAATGATCTAAAAATTTATCTGATGTGAGGAAAATTGTCAGGGTTGATTTTCGTTAAGCGCGTGATGTTTAAACGGTGGACCGTCTAAAACGAAACTTTAAAACGATGTTTACTTAATAATTTTTGCGAAAATGATCTAACGATGGTCGAACTCTCAGGTTATTACTAAAATAATTTATCTTACGAGAATGTGGATTAAAAATTTTACGAGATGAATAGTGAATTTGAATAGTAAAAGTGAATAGTAAATTCTCGAAAATAAAAAGTAACCTAAAAATGCGGGTGGTTACATAACTTACATATCCATCCCAACTTAGAACGGTTTCCTTGGTATCATTTCGAATAGGTTCAGGGTTGGTAGGTTGGGTATTTCCATTTTTACCCAACAATCGAGATTGGCAATTACGACCATAAGGGATCTCTTACGGTGCATGTGAGGTACTAAAGCGATAGGTATGGTTATAAGAGATGTTGACCAAGGGAAAGTGTCCATCCCAACCATTGCCAAACTTGATAGGTACGCTATGTGTTCTACTAGGGTTCGAATGATTCTTCCACTTCAGTCCTTCGTCTGGAGGTGATACACTATAAGCATGTCCAGATCGGTTCTCTAGGCTCTAGGAAGTGATAGATGAAAAATGGGTGTGTGGCGATTGCCAAAATCCGGAAAGGATAGGAATCAGCATTTCCTAAAGCACACGGTTTCCTTTACGTGTGGAGAAGTCCATTTGTATAACTTAGGTTTTCGATCGCACTCCTTCCTTAAAGAATATCGAAATGAGTTGAAGGTTGAGGAAGGAGGATCAGGTGTATACTAACCAAATGAATCTCAGATAGAGAAAACGGATCAAGGTAATTTCCTTTTTAATCAAAGTTCCATAATTGAAAGAAGGTATGGAGCTAAGGTTTGAAAGTGAGGTCTAGCTTATTAGAGCAAGTCACTTTACCAGAGGGAGAGGATTGGGTACTACCTCACCTCCGTAAAAGAAGATAGATGGGTTCTCTAGTGTTTCTATATCTATATGAGGAGAGACGAGCATTGTCGTCCATACTTTTTCTTTTTACTAATTCGCGGGAAGTGAATAGGTTGGTAAGACTACTAACAATCACTTAGGTAAAGGCGGGAATCTACTTCCAAGGTCTTGTCTATGGTGTAGCTTATCGTTTGGTGAGAGGTCCGAAAGGTTAGCAGATGCTCCTCGAAGGATGAGAGAAAGATTAAGTGATTGTCTTAGAGAACGTGGTTCCGATTTCTCCTTAGGATTTCAAGGTTTCTGCTGAGTACGGAATCTCTACTAGATGATGAGTCTAGGACGTTCAGATTATGTCTCTATTAGAAAGTGTTGATTGCTTCCAGCAATCGGTTGGTTGACTTCGCATGATATCTAGGTTAGAGATGAAAGTACGACTCCTAAAAGAGAGTATTGGTTACTAACCACAGTCAGTCGATTGACTCATTGGTGCACTTAACACTTAACGCAAAGGTTTCAAGGTTCAACTCCAAAATCATAATCTCCAAAAGAAGTTCAACTACCAATCGATATCCAAATCATTTCCTACCTACGAGTGAACGTCAACGGCTCTAAGTACGTATGCTAGAGAATTTCTCATCTATGGTGTGTAAGGTACCATACTGATAAAATAGGGTAGGTATTACCATTACCGGTGGTGTGACGTAGCAGACTATTGTTAACAAACAATGTTGAGGGTTCAAATGTTACTAGATTCAATCATCGACGAAACAATATCTAAGGATAATCCTTGGTGAACAACTTCACTTAAAACAAGTCGTTAGATCGTTATCGATAGGGGTTCCTACATAGAGGATAAGGTACGACATCAACAGCACGTAAGGTACTACCTTAACTGAAAACTGTTGGCGAAGCAACGTCGACCACAATATTATCGGTTTAGAAAATGAGCAGCGTCGACTAGATGAAGTCGTTAAAATCAACATCAAGTGAATGGTAAGGTTTCAGAAGTTTTCTCAACAATCGGTTCAAGACTAGGCTTGAGGTATAAGTGTCGGTAACAGGGTTACCAACGAAACGAGGCTCGATGACAAATCCACGGTGTTACTACCGAAACGATGTGGAATGATAATTCCAACAAGATTACTATCGAAATACGGTGGAATAATAATTCCAATACGGTTACTATCGTAATGCGACCGGATGACGTTTCGAAATCGAATACCGACTAAAGGTCGAAAGATGATTTTAACAAAGTTATCAACAAAACGGAGCCGAATAATAATTCGAGGCCAACGATGACTCGAAGTCAAATGACGAGTTAAAACTCGGAACGAGATCAAAATCTCAAATTCAAACCCAAAGACCAAAATCCAAAACCGAATACAAAATAGTCAACACCAAATCCAAAAATAGCCCAAAATAATTTCAAACGCTCTAGAGAGACCGACGAGGCTTATGTCGATAAGCAACTCGGATGTAAACAGTGCCAATCGGGTCTCACCCGACTTATGGCGAACTACGCTCAGGTGTTACAAACAAGAATTCCACAAAACGAAGACGTATAGTGATGCCAGAAGTGTTACGATTCAAGAGGTGTTACGATGCCAGTGTGTCGTGTGTGAGTGCGGGCTTTCGTGATGTTTAGCGAGTGTGAGTGTGCGAGTCCACCTTAAGTTTATCGTTCTTAAAACCAATCTCAAATCCGAACACAATTTTGTTATAACAATTCCCAGTATTTGTAAAATTCACCTCTGAGACGGACATAGGTGATCAGCCCATGTCCTGCTGTCTCTGGCTGAATATAGGTGATCAGTCTATATTCAATGGAGGTTCGATAAATTTTTATCAAGCAAGGCACAACCAGTTTATAACCAATTCTTAATATATATTCTCAACTTCAATGTTTTATGCCCAAAATGTATTCATTTCCTCATCTCAAAATATCTCGTTGTTCCATTTAGTTAGTAGCGTTAGGTATCATCGTGTGTGTGTGTGGTATCGACTCGACAAGACTCCATGAATGCACTCAAATAACCAAAATGCGACTCATAATGACACAATGAGACGTCTAAATGATAAACTTCATAGTTTAATAAGTTTCGGAATAAATAGTTAGATCTTATCGAATTCGTCAATTCGATAAACTCAACCATTTATTCATGTCGCTTATTATCCCAAAACCAAACACATCCTAACGAGTCATAAGTATAATTCACCCATTAATAACGTTATCCTACGTACATAGCGGGCACCTATTAGGTTCGTCAACCTAATAAGTCCGTTATCCACGTGGATCGACGCTATTAATGTTAGGTCATCCGTAACCCATGCACAACACATAAATGACATTAAATATTCATAAATGACACCCTTCGATAAACGTACCCTCGAAACATTTAACGACTCCTTTGTTACAAAACATTTCTATTTTCAAACATTGGTTCCCTTCTTAAATTGTTGGATAACAAGGCGAGCTTTGTTATCGAATGCTTAGTACAAAACCATTTATCATTCATATAATCTAGTATGATTTACTAGTAGATATATATATATATATATATATATATATATATATATATATATATATATATTTATTTATTTATTTATATATAAAATTCGATACGAATTTCAATATAAATTCATTCATCTCACTTATAAATTTCAATAAAAATTTCAATACAAATTTCAATGAAAATTTCAATATAAATTTCGATAAAATCTTCACTATAAATTTCAATAAAATCTTCAATATAAATTTTGAGTCGTTATTCGTTTCGAGTTCCCAAGTCCTAGTCATGACTCTCGGTTTTTACACAATCATATTGCCCACATAAATACTAAAGACCATGATACGGCGTTGTCAGGGTAGTCGAGACTAGAAAGTCACGATAACACCTGACGTAGCGCAAAGTTTGCATATATACCATTAAGTCCAAAATAAACAATTTTCACAATTCTAATTAATCTCCCAAACAATCTCATACCAACCTCGCCATCTAGACAGAAAATCAAACATACCCAACACCATTAAACATTTCAAATTGACTCTTCCAATTTCCCCAAACACAACCTGATTAACGAGTATCAATTCTAACGTTTTTTAATAACTCATCAATTACCCAAAACACCACAATTAATTTGTTATTCAATTAAGGTTGTTAATTGAAATGTCATTCGATTCCAAAAATCTGATTCATACCAATGATTCAACGTTAACCAAATAATCACACGTTAGTCCAATTTATCATCTGAAAACACTTACTGGTTTCGCATATCATTATAATATTAACGGAAATGAATTCGTTATTAGTAATCAAAACCGGTTATCACTCGTTTGACAATACTTAAGAACAAAACAATGGTTTACGAAGGTTTCGACTCAAAATCGTGACACGAGACCATCACCAATCGACATCATCAAAATCATTATAATCCATCATTTAGTTATGATCAAGAGCACATAAACATGATACGATGCAAAACACGTGAGCATGACACACACACGATACCAACACACTAGTTCACATGCTTTATTAGCTTTAACGCGTTTTAGACTCGTGTTCATCAAAACTTAACTGTGGAACTCACGTTCACGAGACAAAAGGCCTCGTTTGTGACTCCCTGACTTAGTTATAATAGTACCATTTCCTTTATATTCCCAAATCATTTCCACGACCACTACTAATGTGCAAATTTTAAATCAAGCGGTGAGATTACGCAAGAAAATTACCATGATACTTTAAGAGTATCCGCATTATTGATAATAAATGTTGAATTATTGGTTATCACATTATGTGTTCATTTGTTCACTTTAATCTTCCAAATACATTCTAATAAATCCCACGTATTTGTGTATATTCATACAAGGTTTTCTTCTTTATTGTTTTGGGATATACCCAAGGCAACTGCTTAGTATAAGCTAAGTGTTATAGATTTTAAGGTTTGGGACTCCACACTTTGTGAAAGGTATAGCGCGTACGAAAACATGAGGACATGTTTTCTGTGTATGTATGAGCATGAGGACATGCTCATAGGGCGTGCATAGGCATATAGAAATGCTTATGGGGTATGCGTAAGCATGATGACATGCTTAATGTGTGTGTATAAGCATGTGAAATGCTTATAGTGAACTTCTACGATAGGCAGACTTAAATCGTCTACTAACAGGGCACACGCTCAATCAAGTGTTCAATCAACCGTTCATCAAATCAGCCCTAAACATCTCATCAATCATCTTATCAATCAATTCGTCTAATGTGTTCTCAATCATCCATATCAAATCAATCGAGTTCAAGATTCCAAAATCATAATATACCGTTTACTCAAATCAAATTTCGTAATATCTCGATAATCTCATCTCATTTACCCAAAATCAATAATCATATCTCCAAATCATAACGTTTCAATAATCAATTCCTATATCCCTTAACAGATCATCTCATAATTCAAATCGCAGTTCATACCATAATCAATTAAGAAGCTTCGGCTTGGCAAGCGGGCGTGCGTCGGTCGAGGATCAATTTTCTCAAAAGTGGTTATAGTTTAGGGTTTATAAAATATCTAATTCTCTATAACCTTGAGCTCTGATACCAATCTGTAACACCCCCAAATCTCGGTACAGCGAAAGACTTAATCAAGTTTTCGGGGTGTTACTATTGGATTGGTATCGCACATAAGTATAGCAAAAAGATAGTCATTTAACATTCAAAACCAATCCCAAATTTAGTTATTCAAAACATTTAATCCAAAAGTGTAAATATTAGGCCCAACACATGATTTCATAAAATAGGTTCCCAAAGCTTATCAGAGTCAGAATTGATCCTTGAACCCGCCTTCTTGCCAAGCTTCCACCGATCATGTATACCAAACATCTCTCAAATACCTGAGAAATCATGCTAAAAGGTCAGCTTACGCTGGTGAGTTCATAGGTTTAAGTTCAACAAAATCATAGTGGACCAGTAAGAGTTGATTTGCTATGCAAGACCTAAGATAGATAAATACCGTTTGCACACACTGATCCTACCCGGATCTCCAATCATATCCCGCATCCAGGGATTACTCGGGCCCCGCGACTCTAGTCCAGCACTGTTGTGGCAAAATCTAGAACAATTTCCAACCCCGGACTAGGTCGAGGTAGAAGTCTATTCTTAGTTAGGCACGGTTAAACCTAGACTAAGGCAACAACTACCGCACATCTATCTAAACAGTCAAGCATATAGGCAAATCCAAATAGTTTTCATGGTCCAAAAACAGTAGCATGATTCTCACCCTAAAATAGTTCAAAACGTAGTTAAAACGTAGATAAAAGTGGGGCTATGAAACTCACCTTAGCCACAGCAAGGCACGAATAAACACTAGCAGAAGATAACAGGTAATCACGGCACAGCAATGCACTATTCACTATTGACACGACTGGCCTCTAAAGCTAATCTCCATGGCATCCAAAAGAATGTACGACGAGTACAATAGAATAGTTGTCACGTAACCTAATGCGTATACGATATTCTTAGAATATGGCTCATATGATAAAGAAATCAATAGAAGGTAATGTGTTGTAGTTTTCGTGGATCATTCATGTCGTTACTTTCAAAAGTGCATTATCTTTCCAAAAATTCATAATCAATATCTCAAAAGTTTGGTTTTAATGTTTCGTGTGGTGGTAAGAAATATAGAAGCGATGTACAACTCACGCGAAAGAAGAGAAGACATCGACCAAATCAAGTCATACAGACCATAACTCACGCCAAAAAGGAAAAGACATTGACATAGTCAAGAAATACTTGACGATACTTAAGCTAGTCAAAGACTAGGAAATGATGACGATTATTTATGTAATATAAATAGGTTAATTGATAAGTTTCGGAAATTTACCCAACAATTCCCAAACGTACATGTTCAATAATAAAAGGCAAGTTTCCATTTATCGCTCGATTAATAAAGGTTTCTCAATCGTTATTCATAATCATACAAGTTTACCCGAAATTACTTCATATAAGGTATGGTAAATAGGGTACTATAGATGACACTTTCGTTTATTCCCAAACCATTACGACGTTAATAAGTTATCTTATCAAAATAATATTTTCAAACAAGTTTATACAAGCTACATGTGTTACAAAATATGAGTTATTATCGTAGTAAATAAAGGTTTATAATTCAAATAAAGTCGTAGTCGTCAACAATATATATAGTAGTATATTTCATTATTGGTTAAAATATGAAAATATAATATTCAGGCTTATTGTAAAGCGAATATATTAAACTCATTTAAACCAAATGTTTAATAAAGTACGACACAATAATCAATATAACTTGTTATCAATAGTTTATAAAAGATATTTTATATTTATCCAAACACAAGTTATTATTGTAGATAATAAGGGTTTTTAACTAAATAAAACCGTATCTCCCAACAATATATAGGTTAATATCTTGTCAAATGTGAAAATAAAATACTTAGACACATTGTGAAACAAACCTATTAACTTATTCCCGGGCCCATTATATCGTACTCGGTAAATTCAAAATACTTAATATAGTACATCTTATAACCAAAATAACTTGGAAGACAATTGTTACTCAAAACGTATGAACCGTATTCAAACCCAAATTGCAATTCCCCGTATTATCCGAAACATACTAGTTCACGATTAATCAAATGAAACCATGTTGATTCATTAACTAATTTTATTAGTCTTAATATCTCTCGTTCCAATAATATTTACTACTTATCGACCACATTTCCAAGTCCAATTAAAGTATTACTCGTTACTTAGTTCGACTCATACCAAACATGTAACACGTCTCGTATTTCCCATTTTAATCTATTGCCTACACCGGTTACCACTTACTTGTTTCGATATTATCTATTATCACACTTTATGATTTATAACTACGTATCGAGTCTTAACAAATTTGACCCGTGATCCGTTTAACTTAACAAGTCCCAACACACTTATTCCCGGGCTTGGCAACAACAACAACTATTAGAAGTTTATAAATCAAAAGAGACTAAACCGGTCTCGGCCCATAACCCATACGGGTTCTAAAACTGTTAACCATGACCTTAAGTACTCCAAAACAAGCCACGACAACAACATAACTTGACCCGACACAGCCCGTTGACCCGACTCACCGAGTCCACTGTTCCGACCCAGTGGGTTCACTCAACTTCGAGTCAACTCGCAACACAAACACCATGTTTTCCAGATTTATTCCACATCACGTTTCTCATTCTAACACCACACGGGACCCATTATAAAACTACTCTTACCCGGTTTTAAATCCGTTTTATTAATTGTTAATGAACCAAATATATTTTTAGTTCTCGTTTCCCCTTTTCTTCACCACGAAAGCAACACAAAAACAATATCATACGAATACAAAAATTCATATACGTTAAATAAAAGGAGACAACAAAAAGAATAGTGGAGCGCTTAGTTACCGAGAGAGGAAGAAAGAAAACGAGAGACGAGGTCGTTGTTGTTGGTGTCCCATACGAGTACAACTCGTATACCATTACCATGAAAGACTTAATACCACGATTTCATTTGAAACCCTAGGTATTCGAAACTTATAATCAAGATTAGAGGCGCGTGTGAGTGTTTAGATGTGATTATCTTGCATAAACGTGACCACAAGACACCGATCTATCGTTTGAGATAGGTGGTGTAAGTAGAGAAGGTCGCCGGAAATTGGCCGAAAAAGATGACGGCGCCGGAACCCTAGAAATGGGTGGCCGGATTTTGTAGAGAGAGAAAGGAGGGTTTGCTTGTGTGTGTTTTGTAGAGAGAGAGTGAAAATGAGGAAATGGGAAAGTTGTGAGTGGTTAGGGGTATTTATACCCCTGGAGGGACTTAATGTGTATTAGTGAAACCATAAGGGCGAAAATGAAACATTTAAAAAGGACCCTAGATGTAACTTTCTCAAACCTTTAATAATATTAAGCTCGGGACTCGTTTAGCCTAGTAAACGAGGGATTCGTGACTCAAGAGTTACGCCATTGTTTTTAAAATATTAATTCCAATAAAAACGATATAAAATACGTCTCGTGTCTCAAATTAAATCAAACAATCGCTCAAATCGACGTTTATCCAATTACGACACATCGAGGAAATTACGAGTTGTCACATTAACACATGTGTACATCAATGAAGTCAAAACATAGCCTAAATAAGCTAGAAGAGAGCAGAACATAAGCTGTACTTTAGCAGAAATAAGCTGGATATTTAGCAGAAATAAGCTAGGAAAATAAGCAGAATTTAAGCTGGAATCGAACACCCTGGTACACTTTGTGGTCGACTCAAGAACAGGCAACCAATTACACACCTTCTCGAGTGTATATGTTACATCTGTAACACCCCAATTTCGTGATACGTAGCGGAATTCAAACTGGGTGTTACTTCATGGCACAACAGTCATAACAATAGAAAACGAACTCTAATGGAGTCGTTTTAAAAGATTTATCATTCGATTTATATAAATATCATAGTTTACAAAAATGAGGTCCCAGTAGTTTCACGGTTTACAAAATACATTAAATGGGTTTTCGAATGATAATAAAATTTATAGCCTTCTTGAGTATCCGTGCTCCTCCGTGCCAGCCTCGTACAATATGGACCTGAAATACATGCTTAAAACTGTCAACACAAAGGTTGAGTGAAATTCATAGAGTTTGTTTGATGGTTGAACACATTATGTTTGTAGTGTGAGTTATAAATTCACACCAATGGTTTGAAAACAAAACAGTTATTATTAGACTAAGCATCATGCAATCAAGGCGTTAACGTGTTCCAAAATTAATGTCAGTGCGTGCCCTATCAGGTAAAAATTTCCGTTTTTACCAATGTTACTCAAATATAGTGCGTTTATTTGCCTACCTGGTCAACACAAACGGGATTCGTCAATCCCAATAGATCTATTCACAATATTCGCACACACTCTCACTAGTGATTAATAATTCATGATTTAGGGACTTAATTTTGGCAAATGCGGTAACTTAGTGCTAATAAAACAATCAGATAAGTATACATTTTGAAAGCAATGTGTTCGGTTTAAAGTAAAGCATGTATCTCCCCCAAGGGTCTGTAAAACAATTAAGTAATAGAAAGTGGGGCTATAAACTCACAGTAGTGATTAGCAGCGGAGTGTAACGATATAATGTACGTCAACAATAGAGTATGGCAAGACCACGGTCTTTAATGATTACCTAAGAAAGCATAGTATTCGTGTTTTAGTATAGTGTACAATATAAGTGTACAAGTATATGTAGTTTGTTGGCTTATGATGTTGTTCATGAATCCTTAAGTTAAAGTATTCCTTAAATGTTGTTTGGCTATCAAAATAAAGGGGTCGTGAAGTAGTTTAACATGTCATATGGTCATTTACCTAGTTTGTCAAAGTCTAGTGAACAAGTTTTAAATAAACAAGTTTCAGTCATTAGACTTATACTAGCCGTGCGGCTAAGTTATGGTTAAGCAATAATAATCAAGACCATATTAAGGATGTGTCTAAGTTAGACAAACTCAAGACAACAATCTTGATTTAATCTTGGCTTTGTATTAGCCTCAAATGATCAATATATCACTTAAAGTTCTCGCAGAGGTTGTTTTCTAGTCAACAACATGTCAGCTTAGTTTTTGCCGTTTTTAGGTTTTTTCGTTCACTTTCTGCTTATGTACACCTGAGTTTTTGTAGAAAGAGTCATTCTGAGCAACTTTTGTATTTTACACTTTTGCTGATTCGGACCAGAAAATGGTCAAAATCTCATTTTAAAATCGTGTCAGCAAGCTTTTGTTCCAACATCATATTTTCATCTAGTAAAACTTAACTAGGCATAACTTTTTAACCACAAGTCTTTTTTAAGTGATTCAAAAGCCTAAGTTTATATTTTTATATTCTATAACAGCTTCTTAAGCTTAATCAAGTCTAAGTTCCAAAGTTTACCTATATCAATGGTCTAATTACAAGTATATACTTATATTTCATTTCAAAAAGTTTGGCTGCACATTCAGTCTTGCCAAAACGACCATAAGTTGAGTTCTACAACTTGTTTTGACACGCGGCTTATGCCAAACTTCAAGTTTATGTCTTGGCTACATTTCATAAAACTGAGTCGACTTCCAGAAATTGTCAGAACCATGGGCTTTTCCCAAATGAAATCTGGTGTGCAGATTTTGACATGTTTTGCCATTTTGGCTCTCATTTACTCATCGGGATGAGTTATGAGGTGCGCCACCCGGAGAAACGACCATAAGACATAGCTATACAAGCTTATCTTATTGAATTAACCTCAAGAATTACTTAGATGATCAGTTTAATCAAACTATGGGACTGTTTCAGAATTTAGGTTCATAGAACTTACCTAAGACTTGTTTTAGCTTATTTTCATGGTCACAACCTCATGTACAACATCAATTAAGCCATATTACATATACTAATTATATCAAATTACATCAAATAATTATAGAGATTATTAAAATCTTATTGAATGAATATGAAGATAAATAAATAGCTTACAAGGATTGGAATAACACAAGTATCACAACTACAAATCAACACCTAAATCCTTCCAATCTTTCACCCTCTCTTAAATCTTTATCCATCTTTATAACACCTTGATAATCACTCCAAAGACCACCTTACTTCAGCCCCTAACCTCTTGTATAACTCCAAATCTAACCATGGAATCACTAAAACAACCCAAGAATCATAACTAGCTACCTAAACCCTTCACTTTTGTAGTATAACTTATAGCTTGAATTCAAATGGATGATGATAATGAAGGAGGGTGGATAGGCATTCAAAAAAAGAAGGAGAAGAGCTAGAGAGATTTTTGGATGAGACTTGCATGTAAGAATGACTAAGGATAGGTTTTATCCTCAAGTGGGAGACACATGTATCTCATAGGTGATAATTAGTAGGAAATCAAGACACATGGTCTTGTGATAGTGTATATACATGCCACCTCATATGAGGTGGTGAGTGTGTAGTGTTTTTAGGATAAATATTGGTTTATGAGGTGTAGTTTGGTCCCGGTAATTACTAACGTTAAGCCCTTAAGTCACGAAACTTAAAACTAGGTAACGTAAAAATGTAATACTTGTAAAAATGTTAAAACTTATCAATATACTCTAACTAGGTATATTAAATGTGTGATAAGTCTCAGAGGGTGCGTCTATGTTGTTAAAACCTAATAACATAGGTTTGAGTACGCGTCTTACGTAAAAAGTAACATATCTACTTAAAAATAATAAAATAGTAATAGTTCATATAAACTATGATTATTGGTGAAAATAAAGTATTTTGAACATATAGACTTATCGTAGTCTTGTGTTGGTCACAAGAAAAATTACCAGTTACTACCAGTTATCGTATTTGATTTTACGTTACGGTAAAAGTCAAATAGTCAAAAGTCAAAGTCAAAAGTCAACTTTAAAAAGTTAAAGGGTAAAATAGTCATTTTACCTTATAAAAAATTACGGGTTGCTACAACATCGAGCCGAGGAAAACACAGATACATTTCTTAACCCAAAAACAAACACAACCAAACAACTCTTAAAAAATCGAGTCTGACCCGACTCACTGATTCAACCCGTACACAAAACCATACACCATTTCAAATTTATCACACCACACGAAACTTATCATCAAGTTCATTTACCATGCGAACGATTTATCATTTAGCCAATACATATTTTAAGTTTGCTTGTTATTATTTTTCTACAGAATTATCAATAACAATCAAGAATTTACAAATTGTATGAACAAGATAAAAATAAGAAATTTCAAAACCCTTACAATAACATTGAAAACAAGATAATAACAACAAAATTTCAATAACATCGAAAGTATATGTTAGGATTTAGAAAATCCATAGTGAAGAGTCGGTCACCCCAACTCTAGTCTAGCATATGTTAGCTCGTAGACATTACGTTATTTACTAGTTATTTAGTTAGTTATTTAGTTTAGAGCAACACCGTGGAGGACGGACGGGTCTTTACCTACTTTATGCCTGATCCATAGTCCGAAGAAGGACGTGTAATGTGTAACTATAAATACCCTCTACCTCCCAAGGTAGAGGGTTGGACCTTTCACTTAAACTAACCTTCTTTCTTTTGTTTACTTTCTCTCTCTAGAAAGGATCCCATCTTCCACTTTCTCTCTCTAAAATCCATCACATTCGAACCTTATTTGTGCTTGATTATGTGTTTGAAAACCAATATGTTACAATTGGTATCAGAGCCATGGTTTGATCACTCATCTTTCATGTTCTTGGATTTCTAGTGGTTTTCATAAGGTTTTTTTGGGTTTGAATGAGTTTAGAGTAGTTAGCATCATTTGGATCATTTCTTGTGTTAAAGTTTGGATTTTGATGGTACTTTTGTGTTTTGAATCATTATAAGTGTTTAGGTTTTGATTTGGAAGGCTTGAATCATCGTGGTTGGGTTGTTTTTGGATTGAAAAGTGGTGTTTTTTTAAAGTTTGTTGGATGCGAGTTGAGTCACGGAATGTATTTCTTTGATGCGAGTTGTCTACAATGCGAGTTGTCTGCTAAGCGACTTGTCTGCCTATGCGAGTTGTCTGCTAAGCGAGTTGTCTGCTAAGCGACTTGTCTGCCTATGCGAGTTGTCTACAATGCGAGTTATCTGATAAGCGAGTTGTCTGCTAAGCGACTTGTCTGCCTATGCGAGTTGTCTTGAATGCGAGTTGTCTGCTAAGCGAGTTGTCTGCTAAGCGATTTGTCAATTCCTGCGATTTGTCTCTAAACCTAACATACAAAACCCGTGTTTTCAAACCCTAATTTTCCGAAATGACGAGAATTAGGGAATATCACAAACTTAACCATAACACCAACCTATTTTCACTTTCTTATCATCTTCTAGTTCCTTTATTACATTCTACTTCTCACTATCTTACGGTTTTATCTTGATTTTAGTAAAATCCCGCGAAAGATTCTATTTCTCGGTTTAAATCAGAGACCTGTAAAATCCCGTGTACACAGCAACATCATGTCTTACACTCCTGATTCAGTGGTTTCGGAAGTACTTAAATTGTATGATGTTGTGGACATCAATGATAATGTATGCTACGCTGAACGGTTAAAGATGATTGAATCAATCAATGAGGATGTGAGATCTTCGTGTTCTGAGTTTGAAGAATGAGAATTGCACCTTTTTAGGCTACAGAATGCCATGCTAAAGGAAAGTAACATTAAATCATATCAACAACTTCACTCACACCTCATGTTACTCACACCTATAACAATGGAACGAACATGCAATGCCCTTTTCCATCAAGATTTATCCACATTAACGGGAACACTACTATTGAACATAGAACAATTGGAACAACAACTTGACAAACAAAAGGTTCAAAAGGATAGTTCTAGTGTTGCACTTCAAGTGATCCATAAACAACTTCAGTCATTCATTAGTGGGGAATTCACATTAGATTATGATCATCACATGACTGAAATGTCTTTCAAAAGGCACACTATAATGGAAATTAACGTGTTCATTGAGACATTTATCTAACTCATGGATAATGTGGAGAAGTACATTGAGGAAGTTACACAGAAAGATGAAAAAGTGGATGAGTGTCAGGTGCAGTTGAGAGATAGTTGTGATGAGTCGGGTAATGTATCAGTTGAAAGGTCGGGTGTTGCTGAATGCAGAATATCAGAGACAGCTAAGAATGATGTAACCAGCTGCTCAGTAATTTCAGTCACACAAGAAGTGGGTGCGGTGATCAGAAAGGTGAATGAATGTCGGGTACAATCAATAGATTGTAGTGTTGAGATCGGCAAGGCATCGGATGATGGATCAGTTGACACTGAATACAGAGGCTCAGAGGCAGTTAAGCTTGAAACAGCCAGTAGTTCAGTGACTCTTGTTACACATGATGTGGATGCAGATATCAGACCGATAAATGAACAGGTGTCATGCGATGAGGTACCCTTAACTGTTCAACATAGTGCATCTGCTAATGTACCTAAACAAACTGATCTTAATGTTGAATATGATTCTGATATATGTTCCTTGGTTGAGGCTGAGACTAATAATTTCAAAACAAATGATATGGTTGATAAAAAGGCTTTTGATGAACTTTCAAACAAATTCGCAAAACTTGAAAAACATTGCATTTCTCTTGAAATTGCAATACAAAGAAAGGAGGAAAGTTTTCAAACTAAGAAACCATGTAAAAATCCGGAATTTCCTGAATTTCGTGAATTTTTTGAAATAAACGATTTAAAAGCTCAACTTCAAGCCAAAAACTCGACTATCAACAATTTGAAGAAACATATTTCTGGTATGCATGTGAAAAGTAATTTGGTTACAAGTAGTTCTAATGTTAATGTTATTTATGATATTCAAATGAGAAATGATGAATTAACAGTTTGTGTGGCCAAATTACTAAAGGAAAATGAGTCTTTGAGAAAGCATCACATAGAACTAAGTGACTCTGTCAAAGAAGTTAGAACTAAGTCAATGGAACAAACAAATTCTTTGATAGCAAAAATTGATGAACTCAAAGCTCAACTTCAGGAAAAGAGTTTCGCTATTGTTGCCTTAAAAAAAGAGCTTAGGAAAACTGTAGGGAAAAGTGTGAACACTAAGTTTACAAAATCATCAACCTTGGGGAAGCCAGTTTCTCATCCCACTAGAGACCGGTCCATTGTTAGGCAGCCTACTGCATTTATATCTGAAAGAACAAAATCTTTAAAGACAAGGCTTGCCTCCCAAGTTGATGCGATACAAGTTTTGTCAAAACCAGTCACTTCACCTAAGTTACCTAAGAATAATGCTTCTAGCTCCGTTAACCCTCAACAAGTAGCTACTTCTACTCCCAGCACCTGTAGGAATAGTTCGAAAACAGTGTCAAAACCAAGCATTAAAACCCAGAATTCATATGATATGAATGACTTGTGGAAGAACTATTATCTAGAAGAAGCTAGGAAAAAGGCACAGATTCGAAAAGATGGAATTTTAGGTGCAAGACCTAGGGTGATGCATTCCACGAGATTTCAAGGCACTGCTAGTAGTAGTAAACCATTACCTAGGAACTCTCAAAAGACTAGGGGTTGGCTTGCATCTAAGAGTAGTTATATGAAGAAGAATGCTAAGCATGTAGAAAATGAAACTAGAAATTCTGAGTCTTTTCCGAATAAGAAACATTTTCCTAATTCATATGCTAAGGTACAATCCACTAAGGCTACTAACATGGCTAAGGTTCAACATGTTATGAAGCAAAACAAACCTAAAACTTTACCTAGATGGATCCCAACTGATAAATCTTTGGAGTCTAGGAATAACGATAAGTGGATACCGCCTGGTAGAATGTTTAAGGATGTTGGACTCAGGTGGATACCTACCTGAAAGCTGTTTACCGATGGCAAAATCAAGGTTGACCGTGAAACCCCAAAGGGTTCTAATGTCACTAACCAATTTATATGCAATCAAGCTTGTAATGTTAGTGCAGGTAGTCCTTACTCAGTTGCAGATACTTCGATCCTTCACTACATGGACTGGCTTAAAGAATGGATAACAAATGGATCGATATCTCATAACTCACGGGTTCAAGTAACTCAACCTTGACATACAATCTGCTATGATGTCTGTTCACATCAGTTCAGGCCTCGTACTTCATCATTATGGTGTCTCTAGATAACACTTCAGGCCCCGTTCCTCAAAGAAAAGAAAAGTGTACGCCTCAGTGCGCTTTATCTTCAGAAGAAGAGAAATCTTCATTTTTTATGACCATTCTCATCGACATTCTTCATCAACAAGCTTCATGTTTTTCCATGCTCATTCAATCCTTAAGTGGATCTACGTTCATTGGTGTATATTCTTATTCACTTGCTCAATCAAAAATGACAAACTTCATTTGCAATTTTTGAGGGGGTGAAGAGTGAATATACTACATGTTGATGGATGCTTGATTTATGGTCATACGACTCTCCAACGCCTAATGTCTTCACTCACTAAGAATAACTGGGATTTACTATTTGGGATTCATTGGTTTCAAGATATGTTTGATGAGTACTTCCAACCTCCAACGAATGTTGATCATCCAGTTCCTGAAGCTCATGCTCCGGTTCCTACTGACTCAACTGGTTCACCATCTAAGAAGTACTTATCGGAATTCTCAAGAAACCTTATCTCCAGCTATTTCACAAGGCGTTGATAATGACTATCATGATATTGTAGTTGCACTATTGAATAATGTTCCGCTCTTTGGTATTCCTTTGCTAAATCTTCACAGATTATTGTTCATGAATAATGATCCGCTCTTTGGTATTCCTTTGCCAAATCTTCACGGATTATTGTTCCTCTCATTGTGCGCACTATAAATCAACCACATGAACATTAAGGAAAATGACTGCCTCATCAGCTCGAAGACATTATTGGTAAATCTTCCATATCAGTCTCTACATGTATACCTTTAGGAAGAATGCATTGATATTGAGGAATCATTTGTTCCGGTTCATTCAGTGGGTCAATGTACATCCGATTGTATGTTTATTCACGTGTTGGACATTTGACACAAGTTGATTACTTCGGAGTTAATCATTTATCACTGATTTGAGACTGAAGTTGACTTTCACAATGGCATGTTCTTATTTGATAACTTGCTCGGGCTTAAGAATTTGAGTTGAAGACTTGGTTTATCTAGTCACCAGCAGTCGGGGTGGATGGTTAATGACCAACGATGTGGATAATCTCAAGAGGTGTTAATGTCTCATACTTTGTTTGAGCAATGAGTACTTAGAGATTTGCTTGAAGCATAGATTCTTGACACCGTTCTTCCATCATTAAGTGCAAGCTTAAGATACAAATGTAGGGAATTCGACTTCAGTTTCAAGTTTGGTATATCAAGTTTTCTTCATTAGTGATCACTTCAAATTGTCTACATATGAGTTGATAAAGATAGTCAGAGAGAGTTTCTGTAGCAGTTGATTCTCAAAGGATTCAGTTGAGCTAATTGTTTGTTCTTCTCTATTTCAAGAGTATTTGGCATGTATAATGTGTCGCTGATTCTGAGGTATCAAAACCAGCAAGGGGGAAGGAGATATACATATAAACACACAACGAGTACACGTGATGAACTTAATACTTCTTCCCTATTGAAGTAATCCCGGGAAAGACAAATGTCATAACCGCAGAGAAACTCAGTGTCTAACTCGTAGCCTTTGGTGTGTTATTCCAACTATTTAGGGGAAGGATGTATTATTCCAACTGTTTGGGGGAAGGATATATTATTCCAACTATTTGGGGGAAGGATGCATTATTCCAACCATTTGGGGGGAAGTGGTCTCTGGATACTTTTGGTATGTGTTAACTCAGCTTTGAGTAGGAAGAAATATGAGAAGAATATGTGGAGCGTGAGATGATATTGCTTATCGACATCTTCTATATGATTTATGGTAGTGCTTCCAGTTATTGCTTCATGTACACAATGCAATGATGATTCTGATGAGATCGCAACCATCAGGGGAGAGATATGTGTACATTAAGGATGCACAACATGTTCACTTGATCGAGCTAATTCAGTTATTCTGGAGTTGACATCCGCAGAGATGATTAGTGACTCAACATGTTACATGGATGTCATCGCTCTACTCTTGTTGCGTACATGTGTACACTATGGGCTGATTGGTTATATGTTAGATAACTGGAATGCATTTGGTTAAATGAAGATGTTGATATAGTGTTCTCCCGAATAGAAAACTGCTCAAACTCGAAGAGTAATGTGTACATCGAGGACGCACAACATGATCATGTGATCGGGCTTAATCATTTATTTCTGGTTTGATAACCGCAGAAATGATCCATGTTAACTTGTTACTTCGTTGTTATTGTCTTCTTCGGGTTCTTGAGCTTCATACAGTTAGACTGTTTGCTTCACTTCTTCTTCTTGGGGGAAGTGGTCTTTTTACGAGGATTGTCGGTTTGGGGGGAAGCTGCCAAAGATTCACTTTTAGAAGGCTCAAGTTCTTGCGACGATTCAAGAGCCTCGAATGCTTTGGTGGTGAAAGTTTAATAGATGATGACTTCTATCTTCTACAAAGTGCTGAACGATTTTCTTATCTCAGTACTCGTATCATTATCTTCTTAAACTATTTCTCTATCTATGTAAATAATTTTCAAAAACCATAATACTAAAATATAAAACCAGCAAAAAGAAAATAGAAAAATATAAAACCTACAAAAATCCATAAAAATCAGAAAATTTGAAAAAGTCAAAAGTCAAAAAAAAATTATTGTTGTTTTCTCATGACATGTCTTCTGGTATCGATAACATCTACGGTCTTAGAAATGTCATTCAATAATGGCACGGGACCATAGATGAAGTTCGAGCAGAAGGTGTAAATATTCTTTTCAAAACATGTTTAAAACTATGGCTTGCAGTTATTTCAGACTGTGACCCGCGCTTAAACCATGGTTTGCTATTATTTTAGATAGCAACCCGCTCTTAAAAAGAAGGAAAGTGTTGCGCTAAACCAATTTTCAAATATTTCGTGCACTTATCCTAAAACAAATTGAGGAAAGTATGTCGAAGGACTGCTGTTCTTACTCAAATATTTTTCCTTCTAAAATTCTTCAGAAAAATATTTGTTTTAACAAAATGGTGGTAAATGAGTTGCTTGAAAATCAATCAGAATCATGTTTTCATAAATTTGCAAAACCCAATCAGTGACTTCAGCTTATTTAAAACTTTTCGTAGAAAGAGTCATTGATTGAGGGGGAGAATGTTTTCAAATTTATATAATCTAACGAGCTTATATAATCATCCTACGTGCTTAACAGAATAAGATACTTGCCTAAGTTGAAGGACTAGGAATCTAGGATATGATTGTTTTGATTAGATGATTAGAGTTTGATAAACACATTATTCCCATGCTTAACATGATCTGATTGATACGTTGGATTGACTTGTATTAGTCGATTGTTGTTTGGGTCATGTCGACCACCATATATCTGTTTGTGTTGACTAACGTATGCAGATAAGATGGTTATAAAAGAATGTTCCCAATCCGGATCCCACAAATGATGATGATTGGATGCCGTAAGGAAAGGGCAACTATATCTTGGGTCGACAAAAGAAGAAACGGAGCTTAATTGGATCTCTCCATGGATAGTTGGCATGATAGATGCAACTTCAGAGGTCTCACTGCATCAGCAGACGGTTTTCTTCTAGCCTTACAGCAACAAAAGAAGCTTCTCAACCACCTAACGTATCTTTGTGCAGGATAATAGTGATGATACCATTTTTTAAACAATTCTTGAATAATATTATTTTGAAAAATGGAAAAATATTGGTTTTGAAAATAAATTGGACTTAATTTTGGAAATCACCGGACTTCATTTTATCAAAACTTAAGTCACTCAATCATCGACTACGATCATCGATTGAGGGGGAGAGTGATTTAAAATAAAATATTTTCAAACGATATTTCATCTATCAAGTTCGGCTTGTACGAATTAAAGTGGTGATTTAAAGATTTAATGTTATGTCATGGTATGATTTTCTTTAAAACTCAAAGATCTTTCTAAATGAATTTTTTTATGTTCTTATTTGATTGTGAAATTGTTTTATTTTACTTAAAGAACTCTTAAAAACTATCATACCTGATACTAACAATCTTTAATCTCTATAATTGGTCCTCATCAGTTAATTTCAAAAATTAAATCAAGCCACTTCTTTCCCCAAAATTTTCTAAATAATTAAAATCAATTGGGATCACAAATCTCAAATGGTTTGATATTTTTGATCGGGGGAGAGATCGTGATTTAAATCTCAATTCTGTTTTAGTCCTTTAAAGGCACTCCTTCCTTCATGTGCCAAACGATTTCAATTACATGATGCACATGATTGAGGAGGAGCATTTAACCAAAAACCAGAAGAGAATTTAAACTAGGCATATTTTCTCCCAAGTTTTCTAAAACTATTTAAATCACTTGGGATCCAAAATCTCAAAGGGTTTGATATTTTTGATCGGGGGAGAAAATGTGATTTAAATATGAAATCTGATAAAAGATGATTGTTTTGATTCAAAGTGCAAGTTCTCTCTAATATGTGCTAAACTCTTTCGTATATTGATGCACATATTGAGGAGGAGCGAATGGTTTCTATTGGCAATCGTGGAAGTTCTTCAAAAACCTCTTTCCTCTATGTGAAAAATGATTTTCAAATATCCAACGCACATTTTGAGGGGGAGAATTTACCAAGAAAATCAAAAGGCTCTTTCTAAGGAAATTGTGATCAAGAAATTGTTTCAAAGAACTCTTGCCTCGATGTGCTAAACAATTTCAAATCCAGATGCACATGTTGAGGGGGAGCATTTCTAATAGATCAAAAACAATCAAAGTACAAAATACTTTGATTTTATATCACAAGTACCTTGATTGATTTTCCAAATGATTTTTCACTTGGTTTCAAGAAGGAAAGAACAATACCAAAAGACCGACCAATTTACTTTATGCATGGTGATATAAGGATGGTTAGGTTAGGTATTTGTTCCCACAATCCAGCCAGGGCCGGAGGGATCTACCCAGGGATAATCCACTAGATAGTGTAGAGTCCTTAGGTATGATGAAAAAAGGAGAAAAATGAGAATATGGGAAGAGTGCCGACTGAGACAGAGCTAGAACTGGAATAAACCTAACAAGGTTCTAGTAATGAAGTCTCGGTAAGCACTGAAGGGGTTGAAGAATGAAAAAGAAATGAATGTGAAAAGGGTGAAAAGAAATAGCCCTCCATTAATTCAACCTTAAGGCAGAAACCGGGTTCAATACATATGCTATTGGTGTCTACTAAGGTAACACTGGTATTGAAGACAAGACGTCATGGACCCAGTGACGCACTGCACCTAACTTCCCAAGCTACTTAAGTTCCTCTAAAAAGGACTTGTTTCATTCTCAAGGGGAACCTACATAATCTATCGACTTTCTCTTAGAGATTGTTGATATTGAAGAAGGAGACCCTCTCCCTAGTCTTCGGCATAGGAAACCAAATGTGCATTATTGAGTCTAGAGCCAAGAGATCATCCACAATATCTCATTAGGACACAAAATTAATGAAGACTTGATGTTTCACACATTGAGGAAAGTAGGTATATATTGAGAGTCCTACGCATTATCCTTGTGGTATTTCCAGAACATCCGAGTGATATGTAAAGTATTCACGATGAAGATGGAAATCCTTCTAGAGCCAACATCAAACAACCTCTTGGTGGGTGACTTGTGAAATCTTTTCATAAGATCAAGCTTGTGACAACTGGATAGAAACGATGGGGGATTCAATCTTCAATCAACCTTGGTCCAGGAAATAGATTGACGGATACCTTTGAAAAACCGGTTGTTGTGCTTAAAAATTCTTTTCTTTAGCACGTCGACTGTGTATTATGTCTTAAAAAATTAAAAGGGTATTTATGATTGATAACTGATTTTCATAAAACCTTCGTTGTATTGCAAAACCCTTTATAACAAGCAATACACGATTGCTTTCAAATCTTTTTCATCAATCAGTGATTCTCAATTCGCTGGTTCACTCACTCCGTGTTGTCTTCTTTGAGACGTTCCGGTTTGAGAACGGCTTGAGCAGCTGTGAAACCCTGTCAAGGAGGTTCTTCTGAATTCTACCTGATCACAGGCAGTACTTGTACTGATCAACGGGGAACCGTGGGCCGTGTACCTCAATTCAACGAAAGTGAACAAAGACACTCTCATGCGCTTTTATTGCTAACTGTTGTCTGCAGGAACACCCGACGGTTGCAGCTGATCAGAATTGAGGAGTCAATCCATAACCGCATGCTCGCACATTACATTCACTTCTAAAAGAAATCATGATAAGTGCATATCTTCATCAACTGGCTCTGATATTTTCAATCCATGCTTCTGCTACGCTACTGTAAATATCATGAATCAACAAAGCGCTACTCTGATGAGAAGATATCATGATCCAAAAATGTGAGCATGTCGGTCCAAAAGGTCACAACTTCACATAATGGCGATACAACAAAGGATGAATAAGAGATTTGATGTGGTTGATGATCTCAATGAAAGCTCGAAGATCATCAAGACGTGGATCAGTTAAAAACCTCCACTGAAAGTACAAAGAAGTCGGACTATCAAGAGTCACTACTCAAGCACAAAGAATACGGAAATTGAAGAATTGAAGTCTATGAGCTTAGAACTAAAGACAAAGATAGAATGCTAGGATGAAAAATGTATATCATGGGGTGACCTCCCTTAGGGGGAGATTGTTAGGATTTAGAAAATCCATAGTGAAGAGTCGGTCACCCCAACTCTAGTCTAGCATATGTTAGCTCGTAGACATTACGTTATTTACTAGTTATTTAGTTAGTTATTTAGTTTAGAGCAACACCGTGGAGGACGGATGGGTCTTTACCCACTGTATGCCTGATCCACAGTCCGAAGGAGGACGTGTAGTGTGTAACTATAAATACCCTCTACCTCCCAAGGTAGAGGGTTGGACCTTTCACTTAATCTAACCTTCTTTCTTTTGTTTACTTTCTCTCTCTAGAAAGGATCCCATCTTCCACTTTCTCTCTCTAAAATCCATCTCATTCGAACCTTATTTGTGCTTGATTATGTGTTTATGAAAACCAATATATTACAGTATATTCAAACGAAGTATCAAAATAAGAAATTTTAAAACCCTTACAATAGATTTAGACAGTGTTAATTGACAGAACCAACAATAAGACCCAAAATCAGGCAACCTAAATCCGATTCCAAGCAAATACCTGAATCAGAACTTTATCAACCCTTATCAAAATGTTGTTCTTGTGATAACTTTGTGAATGAAATTTAGGTGTGTGTATCGTCTGGTCTTCGAGCGAGAATAAATAAGGAACAAAGGAAGAAGTCTACAACGAGCTTTCTTGATGTAAATATCATGATAACCTATTTGGATCAAAGGTCCTTTTCTCTTTGCTGGTCTTCTAGGAGGTCCCGTGAACTCGCCTTGCGAAAAGATCTACCTTTGACCACAGGAGGTGTGATGGAGCAGAGGAAAAGAGAAGTAAGATAGGGATGGTAGGTCTGTATCATGTTTTTGGGGTAGGAGGAGAAGTCGAGAAGAAAGGAAGAGTGTAGAGAAACCAAAAATAAGAAATTTATTTGTGGGGATGAGAGGAGGGCGGTGGGGATAAGGGTAAATAAAAAAATATATAAAAAATTTTATTACTATTATTATTGAGTGTATTGAGGGTACTCCGCGTCCCATTAAGTTTAAACATAAACGTGCTATTCGGGCTTGGCCAAAATGCAAGGATTACATTTTTGGAAATGTTTTAAATAAAATATTATAAAAGATAAATTATTGTCTCTGATAATAATTATCCAAATTAAGCCAAACTATTGCGGTGTCGGTACGCGTGCAGTGTTGTTTTCATGAAAAACGAGATAACCTCTAGTTTTTGAGTTTTTAAATATCAGTAACTGTCAGAAAATAATTAATTTTCATTTTCTGATGAAAATAAATAATATCATTATCAAAATAATAATTTTGAAAATCTCGGGTTGTTATAGTAATTAAGAAAATATTAGAGTATAATTTAGTAGAAAGAAAAATATATAAATGAAAATCGTTAAAAAAAAGTGTCTTTAGTAAACCCGAATTTCTTGTAAAAGGGATCTGCCCTGCCTAATTGCAGGGATAGAGCTGTCTAAAACAGTCAGAAGAAGAAAAAAAAAAGAAATCATAAGATCTAGTGTGTGTCTATATCCAAACATTCCTTAATTTGATGTTGCTACGTTTGAATGTACCCGAAAATGCATATTAGTTATGTATTCCTTTTAGCTTTCTGGAGACATATGAGATGATGCATTAGAGAAATTGTATTTACTTTGTATTTATGATGCATGAAAAATATGAGTGTCCTAGTCGTGAGAATCTTTTATTAAAGGTATGGGGTGTAAATTCGAAAAATTGATTTATGAATATTAAGATGCAATTCCTAACTAAGGAAAATATTAATAGATTTTTATACGTAAATATATTTGTATACAGTTTTAAGAGCCCCATAAAGTTTGATTTTTATGTTTTGTGCAAAATAGAATTCCTAGAGTCAGATGAGAGAAGTAAAGATACATACCTTGTCAACAAGAAAGTCAATAAGTGATGTAATAAGTATGTTCCATAAGACCGAGTCCTAATCTAAGTAGGTTGAAAGGCTGTGAAGAAGACCAGCCGATCGACTAACAAGTATACTGATCAGCTGGGAAGCCATGTCTTTCCATATCTTCATCACTAAGACTCCAAAATTATAATCTCCAATTCTAGGTCCTTCCAATCTGTTTCTAGGCCATTCTAGGCTACTTGTTGGCCAAGTAGGGGCATTAATAACCCTAGGCATTCTTAGGAGTATAAATAGAGCCATTTGTGAAGTGTTTTCATCATCCCATTCTCAATCATTTATCTACGAATCTTCAGAGGCTTAAACAACTCTCTCAAAGCTCTCAAATTCGTCCTTTAAATCCGATAAAATTTAGAAGTCCAAAAAGTCAATATTTAGAAGTCAAAACATCAAGAAGCCAACCCCAATGCTTGAAGAAACATTACTACATCATTTTTAATCTTATTTCAATCATTGTAAGACTTTTATTTATGTTTTCTAATATTCAAAATTCTAATTTTATGTCTTTATATAGCACGAGTAGCTAGTGCCTTTGTGCACTTGCTTAGATGATGTTTGTGATATGATGATTTTCTTATGATTGTGATACCATGTGTTAATTCGATTTCAAGCTAGTCCTAAGACCCAATTATGCTTATGTTTCATAGTGAAATTTACTTATCAAGCTTGATTAGTTGATTGTGGTTTCAGAGGTCGAAAGGGTTATTGTCATTCAACTAATCATGATCATTTGTCTACGAATGATTGTTTTTAACCATTATTCTTGGTAAAAAAAGAAACTTAAGTTTGATTGTAATAAGAATACTAATGTTTGTCAAATTGGATTTTTTAATACAAATAAACCGTAAAAATGTTTATTTATATTTTACGATCTTCTAATGTTTTGTCGATAACAATCGTAAAATCATTTTAATAAAATAAATAAAATACGTAAAAGCTTTGAGCCAATATTTTACTAACACACTTTTACTAAACATATAAATTATCAAAACATGTTTAATTGAATAGTTATATAAAACCGAAACCATTTATATAAAACACTTACAAGTAACTTTGTTTACTTATATTTTATAAAAATGTATATGTGCTTAATATAAATTGTAATGGGAATATGTTGGGTAAAAACCAAAGTCCATGACCCATACACATGGAGCATGATCCATGACCCATGATCCATTGCATGACATCATGCATGAAATCATGTTAGATATTATCCATGATCCATGACCCAAAGTCCATGACCCATGACCCAAGACCCATGACCCATTGACTAGGTACAATGTATCTTGTTGGGTATCCATGATCCAAAGTCCATGACCCATGGTCCATAACCTATAACCAGGTTTGTAACCCAAAATCTGGACTAGCCTGACCCAGCTACCGGATCCCTTGGATTGCACTGGCCGGATCCCTTAGGTAAAGGATCCGCCGGATCCCGGTGAACAGTAGGTAGATTGCCTATAAATAGTGAGCCATTTCTCTCTTGATCCTAATCCCTTTTAGACATATCTTCTCTCTATGTTCTAACCTCTCTAACCTCATATCCAAAGGATCATTCTATGTAGTTTTCTCTTCGTGTGATTCTCTAGGTTCCTCTTAAAGGCAAGATCACAACCTCTTGAAGACGTGCAAGTTCAAGTTCATGAGTTGCTAAGCTTCATTATCATCAAGACCACTGAAGTGCATCTTGTTGATAGTTCTTATCTCCCTCCATTTGTGTTTCAAGTTGAAGGCATTGGTGTATAGTGATGAAGGTGTACATTCGATATGGGGCATCGATGTATATATGTGTAGTTTGGGTAAAAGGGTATTGATATCCTTTGAAGTGTTGTAAAAAGGAGTCTGTCTCCTTTGGGTCGTAGTATTGGATAGTAGTTCCTCCTTTGTAATGGAACTCGGTGTCTAGCCTAGTACTGGATAAAGTGTAGGTGACGTTGTGATAGGTTTGGTTCTACCTCATGGAAGAACTCGGTGTCTAGCCTTGTACCGGATAAATTGTAGGCGACGTTGTGAAGGCTTCTCCGCCATGTGCTTAAAAACTCTTGAGTTGGGTACTCAGGGAGTGGAATAGGGCAAGGAAGGAGTCCTTGTAGCCGAACCACTATACAAACTTGTGTCGTGGTTTTGTGTTCCTTTACTCTTTATCTCTTTTCATTATTTATTTATATGTCTGTCTATCTATCAATATCCAACACATGATGTAAATGGATTGACATAAGTCGATCTAAATACTTTAAAAAAAGTTTTAATCGGCAAAACTATTCAACCCCACCCCCTTCTAGTTCTCTACAAGATTGAATAGTAATGGTTTCTTAGGTCGAAAGGGTCATTGTTATCAATCAATTGTAGCCTTTTTGTCTATGATCGACTACCTTTTGTATTGACCATTTCTTAAGAAAATTTGATAAAACAAGAAATGTTTTTGTGTTTAAGTTTGTGAAACTACCGAGAATCAAATTTATGAAACTTGAATTGATCTTGAAATGATTGGTTAAACTTAATGCTTGTTTTTATAATCTAAAATCTTGACGAAGGTTTGAATCGTAAGAACAATCGATTAGAACACCATCTAATTATCATAACCAACATGTTAAAAGGATTCATCACAATCATACAAATTAGATTTAGCAAACTAATCTAAGCGAGTGTAGTTTTAATCATTTGAATCCATATCATAATTGTTATTGCTTATTTCCGAGTACCATTGGTATACAATTGATTGGTTTTCTTAAATTACTTTCTAATTCACACAAATCCCTTCGAACAATCCCCGCTTACCATTCATATCTTACTATCAACAGTCGAGTTCACTTGCTCGTATGTGTTGTTAATAGATTCGGTAAATCATATTTATAAATTTAAAACTTGCACACAATCCAGCACATCAACTGTCAAGTAAACAGTACTAACATTGTCACAATAGACAAGGGTGACAGATAATAATGATGTATGAAGCTCAAGAAGAAGATTATGAAGCCAGGCTATTTTAGCAACAACATTAGCAATGCCTCTGTACTTTGACTCAGCACTCGAACTGGAGAGAGTATGTTGGCATTTAGATGACCACGTGAGGAGATTACCTCCCAAAAAAACACAATAACTAGAAGTAGAACATCTAGTAGTAGGACAACCAGCCCAGTCAACATTATAATAAGCAATGAGAGAATGAATAGAAGAGGCGTAAATTTGGAGACCAAAGTCCAACGTACCATGTGTGGAAAACTAGAAGGGGGGGTTGAATAGTTTTCCGATTGTAAGTTAGTTTCAAAAATTTTAGATTCGATAATATGTGAGATCGTATGGATGTAGAGACAGTATAGATCTAATGATAAAGCAAGTAAATAAAGCAAGGGATAGAAATGACACAACCGATTTATAGTGGTTCGGATACAAGGACACCTTCCTTGCCCTACTCCACTCCCCGAGTCACCTACTCGAGAGTTCAAGCACTATGTCAACAAACTCCTTCAACTTGGCGGAGAAGCCTTCACAACATTGCTTACACCTTTTTTCCGGTACAAAGCTAAATACCGAGTCCGTAACACGGTGGACCAAACCAACACGACTATTACACAACAAATATGTGAAATATCAAATACAAGATCTTTGCTACAAAAATCTTGCGGAGGAACAAATCAATCAAGGACCCCTTGCTTGGATGACTTGTAGAATGCTCGTGATCTCGCCTTAGAGAAGGACCTATATGAGAATCACTAAAGAAAGAAAGAAAGAAAGAAAGAAGTACTCTCTAGATCAAGTGATCTTGTGTTAGAAGAGAATGAGAGTATATGAGAGAATTAGTAAGAAGAGGGGTGAGTTAGAATGAAGAAATGGCTCTCTATTTATAGGAAAAACTTTCCACTGTTCCCTGGATCCCACGGATCCCTCCCACAAGGGATCCGTCTAGTGTAATCCTAGGGATCCGTGGGACGCTCCTCTTTGCCCATGGGTTTTTTGGTTATGGGTTGGTCCATGGGTATAGCGGATGGACCAAATAAATCCATGTGTAGTAATTCTAGACACTTAGTTGTAGACACCATGTTTTTAGCTTTGTGACTAGAATGAACTTGTTTTCCTACATTACAAGCATCACAAAAGTGATGTTCATATTTTAACTTAGGTAGATCTCTTACTAGATCTTTGGATGATAGCGATTGAATAAGTCGCATATTGGCATGACCCAATCTTCGATGCCATAAGGTCGAAGTATCATCCATAGAGGTAAGACAAAGTTTGTCTTTAGGTTCATTACCGATTTTAATGACATAGACTCCATGTTTCCTAATTCCTCTTCCTATGGTTATGCCATTTTTTAATATCTTACTACCGGTTTCGGTAAAAAGTACATTGCACTTTTTATCACATATTTGTCCTATACTTAAGAGGTTAAAGTTTAGGTTTTCTACGTGACACATTAGAAATCGTACCTTTACCGATGATTTTACTTTTTCTATTTCCAAACACCACATTTCCTCCATTGAAGGATTCATATGTGGAGAATAGATCTTTATTGCCGGTCATGTGCCTTGTGCACCCGCTATCCTTGACCCATTCATCTGGATCTAGGTCGACCTTTAAGCACACCTAAGAAAGCAATTAACTCAAAAGTTTGGTCCCCATTTGTTCATGGGTCTATTAGTGTTAAACATTCCATTCATGTTAGACATGTATGGATAAGGTGAGTATGCATTCCATGGAGCAAAGTTTTGAAAAGGAAAACCATTTTGCATATTTGGGTTCCATCCCGTTTGATGGTTACTTCTCGGGTAAACATTATTAGGTCTCCTAGATGGATTAGGTTTTGAAAAAGATGGAGCTTTGTTTCTTGCAAAAATAGGATTATATTTTGGAGGTGGTTGTCTAGTGGTAAAATGAGTTGGTTTCTTCTTATTAACGATAACAAATTCAATTCGAGATGAAGAAGCTATGTTATTACCACTGTTTGCTACAGCAGACCCACGGATCCCTGGCTGTACACTAGTCGGTTCCCTTTTTGTGGGATCCGCCACAACAGTGGCTTGTTTTTCTAGTGCCTTAACAAATTGTGTTTCTTTGTTTTCACTAGTTGATGGATCAAGTTGTTGAATACCTAAACCTTTTTTGTTGTTTCCGGTTTAAACACTATCTAATATCATATCTAAAGTATTCGTACTCATTCTAGCAATTTTAGAATCTAGTTGATCAACTAGTGTTTGAAGTTGAAGGCAAAGTTCACATTCACCACTTGCTATTTTACCCTTTTCTAATTTTACTTTTAATTCTATGACTTCCTTATCTAAGCGTTGGTTTTGACTTTTCAAAAGCTTGTTTTTGTTAATTAATTTTAAGCTAATATTGCAAAGTTTGTCATATTCATTATGCAATTAGTCATCATCTAGTGATGAGCTACTATAGTATTCGTGACATACCTCATCATTTGCCATGAGACAAATTTCTTCGTCCTCCTCGTCGCTCATTCCCCACGTGCCGCTCACGAACGCCTTTTGATCATCCCGTTTGGGACACTTACTAATAAAGTGGTTTGGGTCCCCACATTTAAAGCAAGTACGATCATCCCTCGGCTTCTCGTCCTCTTTGCTTTTCCGGAATCCTTTCTTGTCGTCATACGGTTGTTTGACGTATCTTCCCTTCCTTCTAAAGAACTTTTTAAAGTCCCTTACCGCCATAGCATACTCCTCGTCGTCACTATCCGAAGAGGAGTTCTCTTCATCGCTTGAGGCCTTTTTGGCTTTAATGGCAAGAGATTTGTGTTTCTCTTTTACCTTTTAGGCTTCGGAATCTTTAGCAAGGACAAGATCGTAGACTTTTAAGTTGCCCATGAGTTCATCAAGGGTGATGATTGTCAAATCTTTTGACTCTTCGATCGCCGTCACCTTGGATCTCCACTTGGATGGAAGTGCCCTTAGATATCTCCTAACACGGTTACGGCTAGAAAAAGATTTGTTGGAATCACTCCTAAACCTTAATCAAGTGTTAGTGATTCATATGTAATAGTAGCTTAATTATGGCCTTTATGTTTGTTATTAGCCTTAGGCTTATGTAGAAGGCCCATAAGCCTAGGCCCAAGCCCATAAGCAAAAGGATGGGAACTAGGAGTGTTGCCCTAGCTTCCCTCCTATAAATACCTTGTAATAACCCTCACTTGAGGGTTGGTTGTTCATTTTATTCACTCTACGCATAACCGGTTTACTCTTTACGTGTGTGTGTGTTTAACGTGTTCAACCGACCTCTATCTCTTCTCTATTCTTTCATTGATGCTTGTGTTGTAAAACTAGTGACCTAACAGTGGTATCAATCGCCAAATAGTTGGGTGAATCGTTATTGTTTTTGAAGTGGGTTTTGGTCCTACGCGTAAAACAACGGTTCGAACTTTGGCTCGCTTAAAAACTGATTTTTTACACTTTTTAATCCAAGATTCTTGTACTTTCAACGTTTTAAGGTGTTAAAATAACTGTTTTTGGCATAAAGTTTCAAACTTTACGCGTGGATCATCGTTTTTAAGCTAGTTTTTGTACGAGGGTTTCGTTCTACGCGTAACCGTTTTAGACACTTTGGATCATCAAGTTTCACACTTTTGTGTTATCTTGGTGATATTGAAGCTATTTCATCACAAAAATCTGGTTTAGAAACATCTTTGGGCAACAATCATTTTTACGAGTAGTTCTACGCGTAGTAAAACCCTAAAACTACGCGTAACTCACTCCTTGGTTTGATCTTCAGTTTCGTGGTTTACTCCGTGTTTTCTTGCTTGGATAAGCCTGAAAATACGTCGACTTGGGATATCTTTTGCACTGTGATAGTGTAAAAGATCACTTGGGCTAAAAACCCTAAACTTACGCATAAGCTTCAGCTTACGCGTAGAACCTCTTACGCATAAGATTCATCTTACGCCTAAGCTTTGTCTTATGCATAAGGTAATCCTACGCCTAAGTTTCTACGCATAACTTACTGTTTACGCATAACTTTAGTGTTTTTCTCCTTACTTACGCGTAAGCTAAACCTACGCGTAACTCTTGCTGTTACGCGTAACTTTGGTGTTTTTACGCATAAGTGCTACTTGGTTTATTGTGATTTCTACGCCTAAGGATACTTCATCAACATCGTTTCATTCGACTACAAAGATCCATCAACACAAGTTATCAAAAAAAAAAAAAAAAAAGAGTTTTTTGGCGGGAAAATTTGAGTAAAATTTAATTTTTAGGAGAGACTAAACATTCAATTTTTACGCGAGATTCAAATTTTGGTTTAACTGTGAAAATTTTGGTCAAAAATTCAAATTTTTTGGTCCAAATTCGAATTTTTCGGGTCAAATTTTGCGTCAAAATTGTCATAACTCAAAATTTTCTTTCAACCTTAGAACTGAATTTTATAGTGAATTTCAAATTTTGAGAGTCAAAAGTTTTTCAAAATTAGTTTTGGAGGGAAATTGAAATTTACTATATAAGCCTTCTGTGTGCTATATCGACTTTGCACCTTTTCTTCTCTTTGATTCTTCTGCAGGGGAGTGAAATGGATTCTGATCATAAAGATCCATTTGAGGCATTGGAAGAAGGATTCATGGCTCTGGCTCTGGCATTGAAGCGTCAGACATCATCAAATTCCCGATATCCCGCAGTCTTGCAAGGTGAAATAGTTGATGTACATGAAAGGAATGCTCAAATGAACGTTGAGAATGTTGTGATTACTGCATCCGTCGGTAATGTGGACAATGAGGTTATAGCATTGGAAAAGCAGGATGACAGCAGCAGATCTGGAGAAGATATCATTCTTAACTACGACACCGAGCCCAACTGTGACGAAGAACAAATGGTTGAGGAAGATATCTTACCCACCTATGACACTGACACAGAACAGATGGTAGAGGTACAATCTATTGTTGATCATATTCTGCCTGCAAATGCGACACAACAAACTGAGCAACCTGAATTCAGTAATGAAGGAGAGGTTGACCAGTGTGTTGCACAATGTCCAGACAACTTTCTCATGTCTGAGCCCTTACTTGTTAACAATTCAACTGAAACGTCAAACCAAACTCTTGAATCTGAAATCATTCTTCTCAAAAAGACCATTGCTCAGTTTCATAAAGATTTTTCAAAACTAGAGGCTCATTGCATCTCTCTTGAACTTAAATTACAAAAAAAATCTTTTTCCTCAGAACACAATGGTCAGCATTCAAATGAACAAAGTAATCGTGTGGATTTATTAGTAAAAGAAAATGAGCATCTTAAGGCTCAACTTCAAACAAAGGGGCTTGCACATGTTGCTTTACAAAACAAACTGAGAAGATTAACTGACAAGAGTGGATACTAATTTTGCTAAACCAACAATCTTGGGGAAATCGTCTCTACAACCTTTCAGAAAACAATCTGTAGTTAGACAACCAACTGCATTTAAATCTGAACGTTCAAAATCTTCAAAACCACGGTTTCCCTCCCAAGTTGTTGAGAATAATCATTTGATAAAACCAGTCACTACACATTCCTGGCCTAAGAATAATGCTTCGTCTGTTAAACATGTTTTTGTTAAACCTGTTTATGTTATACCTGTTTCTGTTAAACCTCAACATGTGGCTGCTCCTGGCAAATCTAGGATTAGTTCGAACACTGTGTCTAAACCGAGCATTAAAATTAAAAATTCATATGATTCAAATGACGCATACAAGAACTATGATCTAGAAAATGCTAGAAAAAGGGCACTTCTTCAAAAGTATGGAATCTTAGGTTCACGACCTAGTGTATCACCTTCGAGTGTATTACTGAACACTACCTGTAGTAGCAAACCAAAACCTAAGTTAACTCAACAAACAGTTAGAAATAAACTCGTTGATCTAAATGTAAACTGTCAGAAACCTAATAGGTGGATCCATATAGGACGCAGACTCTTCCCAAAAGAAGTTTCAACATCCCCTAGATCTAACCTTAGATGGATACCAACGGGTAGGATTTTCAAAACTGTTAGTCTTAGGTGGATTCCTACAGGAAAGATACTAAGTAGTTGCACCAAAACAAGTGGGATACCCACAACATCCATCCCTGAGGCAGGAAAGGAAATCATCAAAATAGCATGTTCAGGTGTCAAGAAGATAATTGACACTACATCTTTATGCTTCTAAATCTGGAACCCACTTACACTTGGGGATCCATGTTTTTCTCTTCCTTGCCCCCCTTCTATTTTTCTATGCAGGTACAACAGCTATGGCTTCTACTGCAATACAGCGTAGGACCCATTTCTCACAGTCTAAAATTTAATGATCCATCAGTTGTTCCACCATTGTACTTAATCGTCATGAATTGGAAACATTGCTTGCTCCTCTGGTTAAAGATTCTGCCAAAAGTCGTGCTTCAGATGTATCGAATGTTTCCGCTGCACAACCGATAATACTCTAATTTCAGATACACCTGAATCTACAACAACAAACGAATCTTCTATAACAGAAGATCAAACTGCTTCCAACAACAATGACACAGCTGATGATCAACTAATGAACAGAGATATTTTATCTACAGTTGACTCTCACGATATATTTATGGGACTTCACACTTGTTCGATCAATTGGACATACATGGTTTCGCTGTCTCCTTATACATGGTTTCGCTGTCTTCAATTCATCATCAACATACGTGGTGTATGATTCTGAATCATTGAAAACATCTAGGGGAAGAGAGTGTGTAGGTGGTCATTGCTTCCTTGTTCTTCTACATGCTTCTTTGTGAAAATCCAATGCCTTCTTGAATTCCTTCAATTAGGGGGAATAAATAAGACGATCTGTGGCTCAAACGTCTCACTGTGGTGTTATCGTCTCAATTTAACGTGTGATCTTGTGTGAAGTTACCCAAATATGATGTTATGATGCCTCACACACGGTCTTGGTATCGAGTTATTGCATATTCACAGGTGATTCGTATTCCGAAAGACCACAACATTCAGGGGAAAGTCGTATCATTTCGTCTTTCTAGGTTTGTTTGGTGTGATGCGTCTACATACGTGAAAAGATCTTGTTGATTTCTGGCATGTTACCCTCGAACGGATCTTCCGCAATTAGTCAGATTTTCTTTGTGTGGTTTACTGCTCATCTACAAATTCCGCTGCATACTGAAACCTTCAAAAGTTAGAGGAAATGTAGACTTCATCAAAGTTTCAAATCTGCTAAAGACAGTTGTCAGTTTGGGGGGAAACTGATTCTGAAACTTCTTCATAATGGCTTCTGAGTATAACAGCTTGGAACCCGGTCACAACCGCTTAAACTTCCCTCAAACCCCATCATCAGCTGAACAAAGCCCTCAGCTTACTCGTCAACAAATGGAAAGACTTTTTGCTCCTCTGTTCAGTGACGATATTAATGAACGTGCTTCAGGTGTATCCGATGTTTCCGCTGCTCAACCTGATACTACTCTTATACCTGATACACCTGCTACAACAACTACTGTTGAAGAAGCACCACCAGTTGACTCCACCACAACTGTTGAACAAACCGCTTCCAACAATGATGAACCAGCTGATGATGTTCTTAATGAAGTACCCCCACCTGCAGATTTTGATCCAAATGCGTTCTTTAACCCGTTTGCTAATGAAACTGTTGCACCTGATGTCGCGGAATCATCCACAAACCATTTGAATCCTCATAATCTGCACAATGTATACCAACATCAACACTCTACACATAGATGGACAAAAGACCATCCTCTGGAAAATATTATTGGCAACCCGAATCAACCAGTCGTTACGAGACAACGTCTTTACACAGATGGTGAACATTGCATTTATCCACTCACTGTCTGCCAATCTGAGCCTAAAAACATTAAAGACGTAATGACAAAAGACAACTGGATTGAATCCATGCAAGAAGAACTCAACCAATTCAAACATCTTGAAGTATGGGAACTGGTTGAAAGACCAACAGGGGTTTACGTCATTGGTCTAAAATGGATTTGGAAAAATAAATTGGATGCTGAAGGAAACGTAATCAGAAACAAGTCACGTCTGGTGGCTAAGGGTTATCGACAGGAGGAGGGTATTGACTTTGAAGAATCATTTGATCCGGTTGCTCGACTAGGGCTGTTCGGATATTTCTCGCGTTCGCGGCTCATATGAATATGACGGTCTTTCAGATGGATGTCAAAACTGCGTTTCTCAATGGACAACTTAAAGAAACGGTTTATGTCAGCCAACCAGAAGGATTCATTGATCCCGAGTTCCCGAACCATGTCTACAAACTGAACAAAGCTCTGTATGGTCTCAAACAAGCTCCTCGGGCATGGTACGATAAGCTATCATCTTTCCTCATTGCCAATAATTTCACCAAAGGTTCGGTCGACCCTACTCTTTTTATACAATATCACGGGGCACATATCTTAATTGTTCAAATTTACATGGATGACATCATTTTTGGATCTACACATAAAAAGTACTCAATCGCTTTTGCAAAACTAATGAAGAAAATTTTTGAAATGTCCATGATGGGTGAACTTACGTTCTTTCTAGGACTGCAAGTTCATCAATCACCCCGTGGTATTTTCTTGAGTCAGTCCAAATATGCCCTTGAATTGTTAAACAAATTTGGAATGAATACCTGTGACACATATGTCACTCCAATGGCACATACCAAGAAGCTAGATGCTGATTTACATGGGAAATTGGTGGACCCTACCAAATACTGAAGTATTATTGGGTCTCTCATGTATCTAACAGCCAGCATGCCTGACATTGTATTTTCCGTATATCTTTGCTCCCGTTATCAGTCGAGACCAACTGAAACTCACCTCTCTGAGGCTAAAAGAATCCTCCGATACATCAAGGGAACCATTAACTTGGGGATATGGTATCCGAAGGATTCTGGTTTTGAACTAATCGCTTTTTCATATGCTGATCACGCAGGATGTTTAGATTCACGGAAAAGTACTTCAGAAGCACTACAATTTCTTGGTGATAAACTGGTGTCCTGGCAATCGAAGAAGCAGGATTGTACATCGCTGTCATCAACCGAAGCAGAATATGTAGCCATGTCGGCGTGTTGTGCACAAGTCATCTGGATGAGAACACAACTCAAAGACTATGGTTACGTATTTGACCGAATCCCGATGTACTGCGACAATTAGAGTGCTATTGCGATCTCGTGCAACTCAGTTCAGCATTCAAAATCTAAGCACATCGATCTTCGTTATCATTTCATCAAGGACCACGTGGAACAGGGTACAGTTGAATTATACTTCATGGGTACAGAATACCAATTGGCAGATCTACTCACCAAAGCCTTACCTCCCGCTAGGTTTAATGAGTTGGTCCACCGGATTGGTATGCGGTGTTTGACTCAAGAGGAATTGGATGAACTCTTAAAACAGTCTTAACAACCAGTCAAACACCAAAATCTCTTTTGTAAATATTTTTTTTCAAAAACAAAATATAAAAATATAAAATCAGATAAAACAACAAAAATATTCTTCTAATGATTTTTCTTTCAACATGGCAAGTACATTTCTTCCGTCAACACTCCAATCTTTCAAAATTCAGTATTTTTCTGATTAAGTGTTGAGGGGGAGAAAATAAATACTTAACTGTTTCAAAATAACTGTGTACTTGCATGTTATCCTATCCCGGTTGTTTCTTTTAATAATGGTGGTTAAATTTTTTTTGGTTCACTGACACTCCTCGGACTAAAACTTATAACCTTTCATTATTTCTTAAGTCGAGGGGGAGTGTCGTCAAGTTCCTTTCTTAAAATCTATCGTTTGGTAACCAAAATGGAAGTTAAAAGACTTTGGATGAAAATGGAAAAAGTGGAGGGACTAAAACTGTCAAAAGCTTAAAGTGTTTTCTTATAAAACTACTCCACCTAACTTGAACTATTCACATTTATTACAAAAAACCTATATCATCCTACGCACAAAATTCGTTCTTCAAATCCGTGTTTTGATCATCAATTTGTAAGTGTTATTGTATTCTTAACAAGATTTTAAACATTGGTTTTGATTTTCAAACAAATCCAACGGTTAAATTTACATATATGGTTGATTATGTGTTCTACGCATATGCGTAAGAACACATGATCATGTTTGTGTGTTTATGGTTAAAAAGATTGTGTCAAAACGTTTCAATAACATCAATGATATCATTTTTATCCTCAAAATGCACCCAGATACACGAATTGATGGATTTTGGAAATTAGGGTTTATGCGTAGGTTTGGGCGTTTTCCTTTGTGAACGTGTTTAGTGTTAAAGATTGTTGTATGAAGTTGTTTTCTACATGTATTGATCATATTTTAACCCAGAAATTACCCAGAAAGACTAATTGATTAAGAATTGAACTTTAGGGTTTAATGTTCTTCACATTTGGGTATTTTTGATTCACTGCGAATTGAATGTTAAAACTTGGTCATTACACTCACATGACATCTTAGAACTACCAGAAAAACTTTGGTTCAATTCCTATGGTTAGATTTCATATGCGTAATCTTTGAGCTCTAGGGTTTAAGCCTACGCCTAAGTTATCTTACGCGTAAACTGTTTAATGAATATTCATGCCATGATCTGTTATAGAATGAATGTAAGTGTTAATATTTATGCTATGATGAATTTATTTCAGGTTTGCTACACGTAAAAATCAGAATCAAGGTTGTTAGATAACTACGCATAAGGATCACCTTACGCGTAGCATGTTATGCGTAAGAGTAATCTTACGCATAGCGTTTACGCGTAAGGTTCTACAAAGGGACTATGCGTATCCTGTGAAGGATATGCGTAAACAGTGACCTCTACGCATAAGGTCTACTCTTACGAATAAGCCTTACGCGTAAGGTTTTATATACGCCTACGCGTAAGCTTTACGCATAAGGTCCCCTTTTCTACGCGTAATATTTCTTACGCGTAAGTAAGTATCCTACGCATAAGCTTGCGTCTACGCGTATACTTATCCTGTTTACGCATAAGCTACAATTTCTACGCCTAAGCCTTGATCAAACCTTCGTTATGAATTGTTACGCTTGCAAACCTGTAAATAAACAAATCATAACGTCACGAAACCAATAATGTCACTCATAAGCTTATACGCTTAATATGTTGTGTTAAATAAGTGATAACATAAACTTTAAAACTTAAAGTTAACTAACTCACGAAACTTATCACGACGTCATTGGACTATTAAACAAACAAGTGACTTTGGACTCGTAACAATCATTGACATTGCACATTCAATAATTAGACTATAAAACCATCTGTTGACTAACATTATGTCTTTCGATATGTTGGTTCTTTTGGCTAAATGTGTTTTAGATCACGACATGGAAGCTCAAATGAATGTGGATGCACCAAATGTTCTCACCATTGCTGATATCTTCCCACATGGCTATCCAATGAAGATTGGAAAGAACAATCTCATAGTCGACTTTGAAACTCTCACCTGCTCGGAATCTTCTTGTCTCATTGCAGTGGATATTCTGAAGAATCATCCCTATCAGAACATGCTCACCAACTCTGCCACTGTTCCGGAGATCTACATACAGCAATTCTGGAATACAATGCAGAGGGTCAAAGGTCAAAGTGCGGTAATAGTGACACTCAATCACAAACAAGTTACCATCACACATGCAGACTTAAGGGCTGTTCTTCTCATTCCTGACATCGAGCCAACCGAATTCAATGTCACACCCACTGAAGAGACGGTTCTGCAATTCTTGATTGATATTGGGTATGACGAAGCTTCAGGGGTTATTAATAAGCATTCTCACGTAGATCTTAAGAACATTCCTCAGCCTTGGAGAACCCTTTATATCATCATCACAAAATCTGTTTCTGGTCGTGACAGTGGCTATGAGCATCCCAAGCTCGTGGAACTGCAAATCTTTTGGGCTCTTATCAACAAGAAACACATCGAAATTGAAGCTCTGATATGGGATGACATGATGACATTCCTCAAAAAGCTTGGCTCAAAGATTCCTTATATCAGATACACAAAACTATTGATTCAAAGAGCTCTTGGACTCAATTCTGATATCCCCAAAAGAATCAATGACCCCGACAATCTTGACGTGTTGTCCGAACCCACTCTAAAAGTCAGATTTAAGGAGTCAACTACCAAGAAACAAGGTGCTGTGTTGCCGGATCTCCTTCTCTCAGATGAACTCAAACAGCTCTACTCTTATAAAAGATATTTGGTAGCTGTGAAAGAGAACAAAGTTGGTTTTCTCAAGGAAAAATCTTCTGGTACACCTACAAGGAGAACCAGAAGAGGAAATGCAGGGAGTGCTGCAAGCACTGAGAGTCAGACAAAGTTCCCCAAGAGGAAACCTGCACGAAAAAGGACAGTTCCCACCAAGGAAGTTGTTCCCATTATCGAACCTAAGCCTGAACCGCAAACAGACTATGAAATCAACTCCAATGCATGTGAACATCAATCCAGTTGATCCCATAATCTTCTCAGATGCTGAATTAGTTGACCGGCTGGTAGCTCAAATGTCCAAACGATCAGCAACATTTGCCTCCTACAAAGGTAAATTGTTTGAAGCGTTGCTGGAATACCAACTTAAATCAGCATTCAGAGAAGAAGCTGAAAGGCCTAAGCGTTCATGCGACGATGAAGATAAGGATCAGGATAAGAATGACGAGCCTAAACGCCCGAAGAAGTCTGGTGAATCATCTTCTATGCAACCTCCACCCAAACGGACTCCAGCACAACAAAGGTCTCCTCCTCGTTCTTCTACTGATAAACCTCAGGATTCTTCTGAGTTACCACCCCAGACTCAGAAAACCGGTGATCACTTTGAGTATATGGGTGGTGACGATGAGGAATTCCATGAGCCCCAACAACAACCCGCCTCTCCCGACAAAGTTAAGAAACCAGAATCCTCATCTAGGCCTAAGAAAAAGAAGAAGAAGAAGGCGCCTAAGGTTGACGTCGTATCATGGCTAGATGAAGATGACACAGAGGAATACGACTGGTTTTCTACACTTGTTAATTCCACTCCCTACCCAACTGAAGGTCAAGATCTGGAAGACGGTAGTACATTGGAGCATGCAAAGATATTGCAAGAAAAATTCCGTGTGAAAAAGATGACGAAATCCGAGTTGAAGCGAATCAAGAATGAAGCATTTCAATTGCTCAAAGACAGCTCGAAAAGTGCTATTGAAGTTGAGTATCACCTTGATAATATAGCTCGAGCAATGTCTAACAACATGGATTGGCTCAACCCAGAAGCAAACATCGACTTCACCCAACGGGACAACCCTCTATATTACACCGACTGGTCTAAACCTCTACCTACAATTGGCCAACCAGATCAGCCTAGGATTCCATTCCGCTATTTCTTCAACAAAGACTTGGAATTTCTTCTACACGGTGGCGATGGTTCAAGGAAATACGCTACATCTCTGACACTTCCATTCCCGGCAGCCATATACTCTAACTGCATAGCCATCGAGGAAAGAGCTAACCACATGTTCTCCAACAAAGTGGAAGAGTATGATCGTGATGCAATGTATGGGATTTACCATTGGCCGGAACACCGAAGAATCTACTACAGAAGCTGCCAGGTTCAGAAGTCTCAACATGAAGTGTTCAGTACTAAGAGTATCGTTGCCATCAAACATGTTGATCTTTCGTCCAAATGGGACTACACCTTCCTCAAGAATATTGTGGTCAAAAGGCAAGACGAAAGGGATTATGCATTCTCTGAAGCGGACTTTGAGAATTTGTCTATCAATGACATTGAAGATATGTACCTTGCCAAAGTTCAGGGTCGCATGAGACAATTTTCAATTGAAGTACAATGTGAATTCATCAAGTCCTTGCTTATCTTCATCAGACGCATAGTCATCAAAGAACGTGTAGAAGATCTCCAGCTTGCAGTTGAATCATATCAGACCCGTGTCAACTTCACTCCACCTCAGCTAGATCTTCCCGACATCAACCAGCTTTCACAACACACACTCATCAGCCAACCATTCGGAGTGGTTTACATTAGTGAAACACAACGCAATTGCTTGATGGCGTGTAGAGATCTTCACAAGTTTGGGGATCACACATTGAAGAAGGTTAGGGACGGATTGGCTTATAGGTTGAAGGATATTCATGAAGGAATTAGGTCACCAAAGCGATGGAATTCTAAGGAAAGACGGGATGTGAAGAGGATCATCAGAAATATTGATGAAAGGTTGTATCGACGGGACCAGTTCAGAACTCTGGAAAGCTTTGTAGGTGGTTGTCCCAGGATTGCTCTCGCCGGCTATCAACGCCCTGTTTGCATTCCTGGAAAGATTGATGGACTTCCTGGTACCCCTTGAACTGCTTCTTTTTCACAATATTTTGGATGTGTGATTTACTTATTATGTTTATGGCTTGTGCACACATAACAGTGTACAACCCGTAGTTGTCAAGAAAGGACCCTGTGGTACGCTTCAGTGCCACAATCCTTATAAAAGGAGCGAAAGCTTCTTACTTTTGAGTAAACCTTATCAAACCTTTCATTTTTCAAAGGTTTTACTCAAAAGAACAAGTACTTCCCCGTATGATTTTTCAAAACCTCAACCGTTTATATCACTTGTTGAGGGGGAGTATTTGAGTTAAAACTTTGTTCACCAAAATGTTCTTTGTGTCACTCTTCCCGCAACACTCGAAATGGTCATATTTATTCTCAACTTTTCAAAAATAACATTTTATATGCCATTTTTTAGGGGGAGAAAATATGTGATAAGAAATATGTTGTGTTTTGCTATTGAATTCTCGTGTGAAAAGACTTTAACCCATGAATTGACGGGATCTAAACAGTCATACATTGAAAGGATTTGTCTTCCAAGACTTATCCAAGTAAATTGTACCCATTCGAGAAGCTCTTGATAGACATGAACTTTGACGGGGTTTGACAACCTTTCGGGGTTGTCCACACCTTCAAGGTAGTTATTAGAGCTAGTTGTCACCTAAAAGCTGACAATGTACCTCTTTAACTATATGTCACACCCCCAAATTACCTGTTTTGCAGCGGAATGGAATTCCTGGGGATTGACTGTCATAGCATCACAATCACAGTTATATTGAACGACCTAAAGTGTCGTTTGGAAAATACATCATTTGATTTATTAAAATAATCAGAGTTTACAAAGTAGGTCCCAAATGAAAATCAATTTTTGCGGAAATAAGTTTGTTACAATTCAAACGATGTTTTAAAGTACGTAAAGCCCAAGTGAGACGCGTCGTCACCACGACTCCATGATGTGTCCAAATGCATGCCATGAAGTGAATGCCTTAGATACCTGAGATAAAACATGCTAAAAGTGTCAACACATAGGTTGAGTGAGTTCATAGAGTTTGTTTTGAAATGTAAAGCCTTTCAAAAATCGTTTATGCCGCAAAGGCATTGTAAATCGTTGAAATGTAAAGTCTTTCAAAATCGTTTATGTAGCAAAGGCGTTGTAAATCCACTCAGTTCCAAGTCCCGCCCATACAAAACTTGCAACCTGTGTGTTCACAACCCACTGCTAAAGTGTGTAAAGTTTATGTTCCAAACATATGAAGTCAAATGAATTCACATAATAGTGCATGACTTAATGTATCGATGTTTACTTGACCTAATTATACCAAGACCATCAGTTCATTGAATGTACCAAGACCATCAGTCCCATGAATATACCAAGACCATCAGCCCAATGAATGTACCAAGACCATCAGTCCAATGAATATACCAAGACCATCAGCCCAATGAATGTACCCAGACCATCAGTCCAATGAATATACCAAGACCATCAGTCCAATGAATGTACCAAGTAAATACTACGTATGGCAAAACTGTTACTACGCATGCCTAAGCATTTCAATTCGGCTAAACATGTAATTTGCAAATAGTCATGAATGCAATAAACATTATTGAGCATGTATCTCCCCCAAAACAGTTTAATAACAGCATTAAAACAAGAAAAGTGGGGCTATGGAACTCACTTGGATAAACTGGAAATAACGGCAATAGTGAGTACACTGAGGTTTAATGTGATGCGTCAATCGGGACCTATTACGAATGATATGATATGTCATGTGTTGCAATGTAATGTTATGCATGCACTTCGTATGTTATTTATACCATTTACGGGTTTTTGAAAATATTACTCGTCGACGAAAAATACTCTTTTGACGTCTTGACCCTTCAAAAATGACTTTACATGTTTTTACGTCAAAATGTCATCCTACAATGGTTTTATAATGATTTTTGGTGAAATAGTCACTTTTCGTCGCAAAACAATGACGTCGGAAAAACCATGAAATCAACAAAAATGACTCCGGAAAAGTAGTCGTAAAACGGTGTACGTCGATCATTAGAGAACGAACTCGACGGTTTTGGAAAGTTTGTATCGATATCTAAAAGTTTTAGTTCAGGAGTTTTTATTCAAAAGGTCTCGATCATAAAGATATCCAAGGCTCAAGTTGGTGGTTTTGGCTAATGTTGTGCAGAAAATGAGTTTCGGCCAATCTTTGAACATCCGTAAATAAATAACCATAACTCCGCTTGACAAACGGCTTTTTGTTTTGAAAAATATGGCCGATGAACTTGATTTTACTAGAAGACTCTTTGTTATAAAAAGTTTTGCATCATAGTTAAAAACTGCCGCAAACATGGACGATATAGCTAATGAAATACTTGTTACGTCAAAAATAATATAATTTTCAGAAAATAATATTTACGGCAACTTTATGAAAACGGCCATATATTTGTCGTTTTAAATCCGTTTTCTACGTAAAATATGTCCTTAGCTTCGTATCGAAGTAAACTAATATATTTTTGACTAGTCGAAATAATTTGTGAAGCTTAAGGCTCGTTTTTGACCCGAAATGTACAGAAACAGCAAGCTGATTTTCAGAAAAAAAAATATACGTTTCGACGTCAAACTTTAAAAATTCACCACGGCTTCGTTATAACTCCGTTTTTATCCGTTCAAGCGGCCACGGATTCGTTTTAAAGTGTATTTTCTAATTATCAAGGCCAAAAGGTCGTACCATCAGTGGGTTTTTCCAGAAATACGTTTTAAGGACAGACCCTAAAATAGAGTTTACGAAAATAGTTTTTCTCGGACAAAACCTATTCTAATCCCTTCAAATCAACTCCGAAGCTAATCTAATCCTACCATACACCTTCTTAGGGTGTCATGGGTTCCTAATCACCATCAAGACCAAAGATTAACTTGGGAATAATTATAGGATGACTAATATGTATATAAAACCTTAAAATCAAGAAATAAATGGTATAAACCACAATACATGCATATGAGCTTCAAAAATGATAAGGAACATATAAAAATGATAAGGAAACATAAGGATGATAAAAACATGCTTACTAGTGATATGAAGAGGTGTAGGTAACAAAGGTTTACTTAAATATCCTTGGTTTTTATTTCAAAACCATGAAAAAGGATATGATCTAGGTTGTTTAAACACTTGAAGTTGCAAAATTTTCTTGATCCCTTTGGTGTCTCTATGTGGCCGGTTTCTTGAGAGCAAAAGAGAGGAGAGAATTTTTTTATTTTACACCTTGAGTTGTGTGTTTATGTGTAAGTAACAAATATCTAATATATGTGTATCTATACTTGAATGAATGAAAGATTTCAACATTATTGTCAATAGGGGGGGGTTCGGCTGATTTTAGGGGAAAAAGAGGGGAGGGTAAGATGTAATTAATGTTGTTGTCTCTTGGTTGGAAAATTATTTAAAGTGTACATGTATACATTTGATAAAGTATAAGTAAAATGTGTAGGAAAATGTACAAGTAAGTTTTTAATAGGTTAAAATAGAATGTAATGAGTTAATAAAAATTGTAAAAATACTTTCCTTGTGAAAATTGAGTGATAAAATAATTGTCGTATAATTTTAAGAAAAACGACGTAATAATTAAACTTTAACGATTTAAGTACCAAATAAATTTGAAACACTAGGAAAACTAAAAATATAGTTTTTATGAACTAAATGTAAGTTTAAAAATACCTCGGGATCATTTTTGAAAGTAACGGGTTAAATAATCAAAATAAAAACTCACGCGATAAAAATTATTAAATATAAAATTTACGCGTTGAAAGGTGAAATGAAATGTCGTGAATGAACTAATGAAATGCACATGATGTCCATGAAATGTAGACTAATAATAGTCCATATGAAATGTACGTGATGACATGATTATGAATTCGCCGCTAAACCTCCAAGGTTACGCGAATTTGAACCAAGTAAACCAAGTTTACTAAAAATGTTGAAATAATGAGACATGAACTGTGTCGAGAAATGACCTGAAAGTACGGGTCGTCACATTTGCCCATCCAAAAAGGAATTCAGTCCCTGAATTCAATCGTTGTTAGGTCTAACGGGTTTAGGGTTTGATGTAGCAAACTTTCCCATTCCCGAGCAAAACCCTCAAAAGACTTTTTGGTAACCGATTTTTACTTAATCTCACAACTCATCAAACAAGAACTGTCATGAGATTAGGCTAAATCGGTTTAGGTAACAACTTGTTTCTAGCTCGATCTTTGCAACTCATCAAACAAGAACTGTCACGCGGATCAAACTGGAAACAAGTGGTTTGAAGAAAATCTTTTGAAAATTTGGCTCGATTACGGAATTGCTTACTCATATAAGACTACTACTCCCTTCATTGCATGATTCTTCCTGAATTAGACATAGGTGATCAGGCTATGTATAATTTAGGAGTAACTATGCAATGCTTGGACTAATCGACTCATATGTTGTTTGGTGTTGGGTCAACTGTTGTTAAAATTGTGATGAACATCGAGGAGAAAAGACATGGAGAAGTGTCGCTAAAATGATAGTTAAAGTAAAAAGAATTAAAATCCTCGTAAATGATGACAAATCGGAATGAAAATGAAGTACGATAGATGAGAATATTTTACAACGAGTGATTCAGCAAAAGTAGTACATATTCAAGTTATAAAGTTTCGGATACGATGAAAGGCGTAAACTTAGTACAACGTAATACAATAGGAGAACTAAGACTGCTAGTTTCCGAACTTCTTCAGTCTTCCGCGTCGTTGATACCTTGACGAGCTCCTTCTAACATATATACATTCCCATGAGCACCTTCGACTTGTTGACCTTGGTTTTGAGGACATTGATTCCGATAGTGTCCTTGCTCCCCGCATCTGTAACATGTAACCATGGCCTTGCCTCTACAATTCCTGGCAAGGTGTCCCAGTTGTTGACACTTGTAGCACTTAGCAGGACAAAGACCCGTGTGATGATACTTACATCGATTACATAGTGGGTAGGTTCCAGCATAACCTCTGCCTTCTATTGGTGCAGCAACATATACCATCGCAGTTTCTTGCCCTCTTTTCTGCTGTTGATGATGGTTAGTGTTGTGGTTGTGGTTGTTATAATCTCCTTGGTCGTCTTCCCATTTCCTTTTGTTGTTGTTGAGTTGGTTATCGCCGTTGTTGTTGTTGTTGTTTTGGTTGGTGTTTGTGTACTTGCCTCTCTTCACTACCTGGGCCATGAGCTTTTGAGTCAATCGAATAGCTTCCTCAATCGTTTGCGGGTCAGAAGAAGTCACGTCACCTTGAATAATTTCAGGAAGTCCATCAATGAAAGCCTCCAGTAGCTTCTCATTATCCGAAACCATAGATGGACATAACACGGCCAATTCTTGGAATCTCCGAATGTAAGTGTCGATATCATACCCAATTGTTTTTAGTTCATAGAACTCCGTCTCCAACTTTTTAATTTCTGTTCGAGGACAAAACTTCTTAGTCACCAAGCTCTTGAATTCCTCCCACGAAAGCTTAAAAGCATTCTCCATACCAATCGGTTGAGCGTATGAATTCCACCATGACAACGCTCCATCGAGCAAAGTACTTGTAGCATACATAACCTTACTGTCATCCGAACAGTTACTAAGCAAAAATACCGACTCCAATTTTTCAAACCATCGTACCATTGCTGTAGCTCCTTCCGTCCCTCTAAACTTGGTGGGTTCGCCACTTTTGAAATCTTTGTACGAACATTTCTTAACCCCAGATCCTCCTGCATTACCAGTAGCAGCAGCTAGTCTAGCGGCTTCAGCAGCAGCCGTGGCCTCAGCAACAGCAGCAGCCACCGTTTCCCTTTCAACTCTTAGAGCATTTGCAATGCTATCATTCACTAACTTCTGAATAGCCGCTTGGGTCATTTCAACTGTAGCTTTCTTCGGTGCCATATCTTCTTCAAAACAAGAGAAAATGTGAGACGTAGCAAAATCCGATGTTAATAATAAACTCTCCAAAGAAATGTGATAAGTGATGATAAGTTTGAGATTATGTTTCAAAAATGATCGACGGGTTCCGAAAAGATGGGTTAGGAGGTGTTGTAAGTGCTTCAATGTATGATGGTTTAGAGACTTAATGTGTGAATAAAGTGTAACTCGACATGTTAGCGGTGAAACAAAGGAGTGAGAGTGACTTCGCCCTATTTAAAGTTTTATCTCGGCATTCGTCGTTATCGATGATGAATCGGCTGACATAAAAATTGTGATAGGGAATGACAAGGAATTCTCCACGTTAGAGTATGGGGAAAAATAATGGGATGGGCATTTAAGGGCATCCAAGTGACAATCGATGTGAAATGAAAGTGAATAACTCGAAAAATGTACGTAAAAACCGCATGTAAAGTGAACATTCGCTTATGATGAAATGATGAGATGCTATGATAATGTAGTTATAGTCTAGGGTCAATGATGCAACCTAGTTCTCTATAACTGAAGCTCTGATGCCAATCTGTCACACCCCCAAATTACCTGTTTTGCAGCGGAATGGAATTCCTGGGGATTGACTGTCATAGCATCACAATCACAGTTATATTGAACGACCTAAAGTGTCGTTTGGAAAATACATCATTTGATTTATTAAAATAATCAGAGTTTACAAAGTAGGTCCCAAATGAAAATCAATTTTTGCGGAAATAAGTTTGTTACAATTCAAACGATGTTTTAAAGTACGTAAAGCCCAAGTGAGACGCGTCGTCACCACGACTCCATGATGTGTCCAAATGCATGCCATGAAGTGAATGCCTTAGATACCTGAGATAAAACATGCTAAAAGTGTCAACACATAGGTTGAGTGAGTTCATAGAGTTTGTTTTGAAATGTAAAGCCTTTCAAAAATCGTTTATGCCGCAAAGGCATTGTAAATCGTTGAAATGTAAAGTCTTTCAAAATCGTTTATGTAGCAAAGGCGTTGTAAATCCACTCAGTTCCAAGTCCCGCCCATACAAAACTTGCAACCTGTGTGTTCACAACCCACTGCTAAAGTGTGTAAAGTTTATGTTCCAAACATATGAAGTCAAATGAATTCACATAATAGTGCATGACTTAATGTATCGATGTTTACTTGACCTAATTATACCAAGACCATCAGTTCATTGAATGTACCAAGACCATCAGTCCCATGAATATACCAAGACCATCAGCCCAATGAATGTACCAAGACCATCAGTCCAATGAATATACCAAGACCATCAGCCCAATGAATGTACCCAGACCATCAGTCCAATGAATATACCAAGACCATCAGTCCAATGAATGTACCAAGTAAATACTACGTATGGCAAAACTGTTACTACGCATGCCTAAGCATTTCAATTCGGCTAAACATGTAATTTGCAAATAGTCATGAATGCAATAAACATTATTGAGCATGTATCTCCCCCAAAACAGTTTAATAACAGCATTAAAACAAGAAAAGTGGGGCTATGGAACTCACTTGGATAAACTGGAAATAACGGCAATAGTGAGTACACTGAGGTTTAATGTGATGCGTCAATCGGGACCTATTACGAATGATATGATATGTCATGTGTTGCAATGTAATGTTATGCATGCACTTCGTATGTTATTTATACCATTTACGGGTTTTTGAAAATATTACTCGTCGACGAAAAATACTCTTTTGACGTCTTGACCCTTCAAAAATGACTTTACATGTTTTTACGTCAAAATGTCATCCTACAATGGTTTTATAATGATTTTTGGTGAAATAGTCACTTTTCGTCGCAAAACAATGACGTCGGAAAAACCATGAAATCAACAAAAATGACTCCGGAAAAGTAGTCGTAAAACGGTGTACGTCGATCATTAGAGAACGAACTCGACGGTTTTGGAAAGTTTGTATCGATATCTAAAAGTTTTAGTTCAGGAGTTTTTATTCAAAAGGTCTCGATCATAAAGATATCCAAGGCTCAAGTTGGTGGTTTTGGCTAATGTTGTGCAGAAAATGAGTTTCGGCCAATCTTTGAACATCCGTAAATAAATAACCATAACTCCGCTTGACAAACGGCTTTTTGTTTTGAAAAATATGGCCGATGAACTTGATTTTACTAGAAGACTCTTTGTTATAAAAAGTTTTGCATCATAGTTAAAAACTGCCGCAAACATGGACGATATAGCTAATGAAATACTTGTTACGTCAAAAATAATATAATTTTCAGAAAATAATATTTACGGCAACTTTATGAAAACGGCCATATATTTGTCGTTTTAAATCCGTTTTCTACGTAAAATATGTCCTTAGCTTCGTATCGAAGTAAACTAATATATTTTTGACTAGTCGAAATAATTTGTGAAGCTTAAGGCTCGTTTTTGACCCGAAATGTACAGAAACAGCAAGCTGATTTTCAGAAAAAAAAATATACGTTTCGACGTCAAACTTTAAAAATTCACCACGGCTTCGTTATAACTCCGTTTTTATCCGTTCAAGCGGCCACGGATTCGTTTTAAAGTGTATTTTCTAATTATCAAGGCCAAAAGGTCGTACCATCAGTGGGTTTTTCCAGAAATACGTTTTAAGGACAGACCCTAAAATAGAGTTTACGAAAATAGTTTTTCTCGGACAAAACCTATTCTAATCCCTTCAAATCAACTCCGAAGCTAATCTAATCCTACCATACACCTTCTTAGGGTGTCATGGGTTCCTAATCACCATCAAGACCAAAGATTAACTTGGGAATAATTATAGGATGACTAATATGTATATAAAACCTTAAAATCAAGAAATAAATGGTATAAACCACAATACATGCATATGAGCTTCAAAAATGATAAGGAACATATAAAAATGATAAGGAAACATAAGGATGATAAAAACATGCTTACTAGTGATATGAAGAGGTGTAGGTAACAAAGGTTTACTTAAATATCCTTGGTTTTTATTTCAAAACCATGAAAAAGGATATGATCTAGGTTGTTTAAACACTTGAAGTTGCAAAATTTTCTTGATCCCTTTGGTGTCTCTATGTGGCCGGTTTCTTGAGAGCAAAAGAGAGGAGAGAATTTTTTTATTTTACACCTTGAGTTGTGTGTTTATGTGTAAGTAACAAATATCTAATATATGTGTATCTATACTTGAATGAATGAAAGATTTCAACATTATTGTCAATAGGGGGGGGTTCGGCTGATTTTAGGGGAAAAAGAGGGGAGGGTAAGATGTAATTAATGTTGTTGTCTCTTGGTTGGAAAATTATTTAAAGTGTACATGTATACATTTGATAAAGTATAAGTAAAATGTGTAGGAAAATGTACAAGTAAGTTTTTAATAGGTTAAAATAGAATGTAATGAGTTAATAAAAATTGTAAAAATACTTTCCTTGTGAAAATTGAGTGATAAAATAATTGTCGTATAATTTTAAGAAAAACGACGTAATAATTAAACTTTAACGATTTAAGTACCAAATAAATTTGAAACACTAGGAAAACTAAAAATATAGTTTTTATGAACTAAATGTAAGTTTAAAAATACCTCGGGATCATTTTTGAAAGTAACGGGTTAAATAATCAAAATAAAAACTCACGCGATAAAAATTATTAAATATAAAATTTACGCGTTGAAAGGTGAAATGAAATGTCGTGAATGAACTAATGAAATGCACATGATGTCCATGAAATGTAGACTAATAATAGTCCATATGAAATGTACGTGATGACATGATTATGAATTCGCCGCTAAACCTCCAAGGTTACGCGAATTTGAACCAAGTAAACCAAGTTTACTAAAAATGTTGAAATAATGAGACATGAACTGTGTCGAGAAATGACCTGAAAGTACGGGTCGTCACACTATACAACGTAATCGTGTCTCGCAAGGAATTGTCTATCTTGAGTCGATCAATTCAAAAGTACGCGCTCTTTCCTCACCATGCAAATTTCTGTCAAAACACTTAAGCATGTGTGGAGGGGGAGTATTTCTGCAAAAGATCAAACTCTTTCAGTGGTACAAAATGTTTTTCATTCACAATCACTTTAAGAGATTTTCTTAAAAATAGTTTTTATGGCAATGGAGTTATAAGGTGATTAAGGTTAGGAATAACCGTCCTATGATCCGCCAGAGCCGGAGGGATCTACCCAAGGACATCACAAATAGTTAGAAGTTAGAAGTCCTTAGGTATGATTATAAAAAAGGAGAAAATGAGAATCGGAGAAAGAAGGAGTTGAAGAATCAAAAAGAAATGCAAAGAAAAGGGTGAAAAGAAATAGCCCTCCAGATTATTCAACTTAGGGCAGACACCGGGTTCAATTCATATGCTACTGGTAGTCACTTGATGACACCGGTATTGAAGATTAAAAGTCGTCATGGACCCAGTGACGCAAGCACTAAACCTTCTTAGCCACTCAAGTTTCTCTCAACAGAAGCTTGTTTCATTCTCACAGGGAACCCTACGTAAACTATCGGCTTTCTCTTAGAGATTGCTGGTATTGAAGAAGGAGACCCTCTCCCTAGTCTCCGCTCAGGAAAACCAAAACGCACTATTGAGTCTAGAGCCACGAGATTCATCAAAAGATCTCTTAGGTACACTTGACATTTCATCACTTGATGTTCAACAATAAGAACATCAGTGGTACGTTATCGAGTCCTTCACAGATCTTAGCAATCTGTCGAGAACATTTATGAGAGGTTTACAATTGTGATCCTCAGTGATTGAATGGAAACTCCTGCCAGGGTCAACATCAAACAGCCCTGACAGCAGGTCACTTCGGTAACTCCCCGTGGATTATGCTTAGTGTGTCTCAAACGGTCTACAGTCGTGAGGTGATGCTTCGGTGTACCTCAGCGACTCATCTGAACTGTAGGTGTACTTCGGTACATCGTGTTATCTCACTTGTGGGACTCCAGTTCAGGAATGGCCTTTGTGAGAATTAGAGTTGTGTTTTCACACTATGCTGTTAACACTCTCGAAGTTCAAACTTGTAAGTGCCGGAATCCGCTTATTCCTAACCGTTTTAATGTTTTCCTCTTATGGAAGCTCTGGAGCGGAATGATCGTGCAGATTCTTCTCATGCTCACGCCAACATCATCACTAATGGAAGTTCTATCTTAAAGCAACACAAAAGTCAGAATGATTCTTCATCAATCCAAAGAATCTACAAAGTTAAAGACTTAAAGAACCTCGTCAGTACTATTATCCAACGTCAAAGAGCATGTGAGCATGTTGAAGAATGACGTGGAGACACTGGAGCAACGAAGCAGACCTGAGACAGACTTGATGCAGACAAAGACAACATACTATCACTACCATCACAAAGAACAATGAACAAAGAACAAAGATATATATGACGTCAAAGCAGAACTGTTCAAAGAATACAATTTCTCTACACTGGGGAGATTGTTCGAATCAAGGCAATTCTTCTCACAAGAAAGAAGAATGTCAGAAGACGTCAAAGCTTCTATTACATCTGCGCCTTCACCGTTTATATTCTTCATCACTAACACTTAGGGGGAGATTGTTGGAATCACTCCTAAACCTTAATCAAGTGTTAGTGATTCATATGTAATAGTTAGCTTAATTATGGCCTTTATGTTTGTTATTAGCCTTAGGCTTATGTAGAAGGCCCATAAGCCTAGGCCCAAGCCCATAAGGAAAAGGATGGGAACTAGGAGTGTTGCCCTAGCTTCCCTCCTATAAATACCTTGTAATAACCCTCACTTGAGGGTTGGTTGTTCATTTTATTCACTCTCTTTCACTCTACGCATAACCGGTTTACTCTTTACGTGTGTGTGTGTGTGTGTTTAACGTGTTCAACCGACCTCTATCTCTTCTCTATTCTTTCATTAATGTTTGTGTTGTAAAACTAGTGACCTAACAAGATTCATCAAGTGCTTGTAAAGATGTAATAATAGTATTAAAATTTGCAAATGAATGATCTATAGTTTCCTCATCCGATATTGAAAATTGTTCATATTGTTGAACAAATAAATCAATTTTATTATTTTTAACTTGTTGATTACCTTGATGAGTTACAACTAAAGAATTCCAAATTTCTTTAGAGGTTTTAAGCATAGAAATTCTTTCCAATTCCTTTTTGGGTAAAGCATTATACAAAACCATTTTAGCTTCACTATTTTTAGAAAGCTTTTTCTTCATTTCATCGTTTAGTTTATCATGAGGTATGTTAACTAAATTTCCTTTATCATCTTTTGAGGTAGCCTCAAAATCGCCTTCAACAATAATGTACCAAAGATCAATATCTTTAGACTTCACATACGTTTCGAATCTATTTTTCCAATATATAAAACAATTAGTTTCAAGTAGTGGTGGTCGTTACATAGATTGCCCTTCCTTGTAATTTTCAGAACCCATAGTGATCGAAAAGTTTTTAAAATATGGTTTACTTTAAAACTTTTATAAACTTAGCTCTGATACCAATTGTGGAAAACTAGAAGGGGGGGTTGAATAGTTTTCTAATTTTAAGTTAGTTTCAAAAACTTTAGATTCGATAATATGTGAGATCGTATGGATGTAGAGAAAATATAGATCTAATGATAAAGCAAGTAAATAAAGTAAAGCAAGGGATAGAAATGACACAACCGATTTATAGTGGTTCGGCTACAAGGACACATTCCTTGCCCTACTCCACTCCCCGAGTCACCTACTCAAGAGTTCAAGCACTATGTCAACAAACTCCTTCAACTTGGCGGAGAAGCCTTTACAACGTTTCTTGCACCTTTTCCGGTACAAAGCTAAATACCGAGTCCGTAACACGGTGGACCAAACCAACATGACTATTACACAACAAATATGTGAAATATCAAATACAAGATCTTTGCTACAGAAATCTTGCGGAGGAACAAATAAATCAAGGACCCCTTGCTTGGATGACTTGTAGAATGCTCGTGATCTCGCCTTAGAGAAGGACCTATATGAGAATCACTAAAGAAAGAAAGAAAGAAGTACTCTCTAGATCAAGTGATCTTTTGTTAGAAGAGAATGAGAGTATATGAGAGAATTAGTAAGAAGATGGGTGAGTTAGAATGAAGAAATGGCTCTCTATTTATAGGAAAAACTTGTCACTGTTCCCCGGATCCCACGGATCCCTCCCATAAGGGATCCGTCTAGTGTAATCCTACGGATCCGTGGGACGCTCCTCTTTGCCCATGGGTTTTTTGGTTATGGGTCATGGGTCATGGGTTATGGGTTGGTCCATGGGTATTCTTTTAGATACAATGTATCTAGTCAAGTGGGTATGGGTCAATACCATGGGTTATGGATATGATCCATGGGTTGTGATTTTTACCCATCCTAATAAACTATTACAACAAATGATTTATTACAACAATTTGTATTAAATGGCTATATGCAAATGCTTTACAAAAATAACATGTATCCTTATAATTGTACTTAAGATAACATTATATTTGTTATCAACAAAACACAAAGAGATCGCAAAATACTAATAAGCGTTTTTACGGTTTATTTGTATTAACACCATGAACATAATGTAGAACTCACTTGAGAACTACAAAATGAGGCTCTCTAGGATCACGCATATGAAGACACACCTGCTCCACTGCATAAGATATATCTGGATGAGTAAATGTCAGGTACTGCAAACCACCTGAAAGACTACGATATAAAGTGGATCAGAAACATGATCCTCGTCTGAACCAAGCTTTGATTATGTGTCAATCAGAGTCTGAGTGAAATTACATGTAGCCATATGTGCCTTGTCCAAAATCTCCAAAGCATATTTCTTATAAGATAGAAACATGCCTTTAGAGTCACGTCTAACAGAAATCCCAAAAAAATTACTAAGAGCCCCTAAATCAGTCATATCTAACTTCGTATGCAGTGAAGAAATAATATGTTGAAGTAAAGCTGTAGAGGAAGTTGTCATTATAATATCATTAACATAGATCAACAAATAAGTGACCTCAGCACCATTCCTGTATATAAAAGAGGAGTCACATCGACTCGACGAGAAACCAACTCGTAGAGCATAACCTGCAAAACATTGAAACCAAGCACGAGGAGCCTATTTCAATCCATATAACAACCTCTTAAACTGAAAAACATGATGCAGAAACCTAGAATCCATAAACCCTATAGGATGGTACATATAAACAGTCTCGTATAGACAACCATTAAGAAATGCATTCTTAACATCAAGCTGATGAATGGGCCAATTCCAAGATAATGCAAGACTGAGAATAGTATGAATAGTATCATGTTTAACAACTGGACTAAATGTATCATCACAATCAGCACCAAACTGCTGGCTATGTCTGTTAGCTATGAGACGAGCCTTATACTTGATTACAGAACCATTGGCATGATATTTATGTTGAAATAACCACATAGACCGAACCACATTAACATTAGGTGTTTTTAGGACAAGAATCCAAGTACCATTTTTATTTAATGCATTATATTCATCATACATAGCATCTCGCCAATTAGGATCAGATAAGGCAACAGAGGGAGACTTAGAAAGAGGAGAAATATGAGAGACATGACCATGAAAACGAGGATTGGGCTTAACGGTGCCAACTTGGGCACGTGTGACCATAAGATGAGTAAAGGTAGGGGTTAGAGGCCATAGTGGGTTGGGTCGTGGGGGTGGAATTGGGTTTGTAGAATTGGACGAAGTTGGTTGGGCCATAGAGAAGGGGTTGGGGTTCAGAGATTGGGCCGGTGTAGGTTGGGTTGTGGATAGATTAGGTGTTGTAGGGGTTTGTTGGGCTAGAGGGGTGAGTGGTGTTAGGGCTAGGTTTGGTTGGTCCGCAGGGGTGGTTGGCTCGGATGTAGTGGTAGGAGTGGTGGTATGGGGCTCGGTTGGATTAGTTGGGTATGGAGCGGGATTACTTAAAACATGTCAGGTAATAAGAGATGGTGTAGGGTGAAGAAAAGTGTAAGATGGTGGGTTTGATGGTGTTATAGAGCCATAAGGGAATTGGAGTTCATCAAATGTGACGTGGAGAGAGGATGATTTTTTTAGTCGATATGTCAAGACATTGATAACCACGATGATATGCAGGATATCCTAGAAAGATGTAAGGGGAAGCGCGAGGTGCAAGGTTGTGAGGTGAATATAGGTGTGGGTAACAAAGACAACCAAAAATACGTAGGCATGAGTAGTCGGGTTGTTTGTTAAACAATTTTGTACAAGGTATTTCGTTTTGAATGGCGAATGAGGGAAGAAGATTTAGTAAGTAAGCAGCCATATGTAGTGCCTCAACCCAAAATGTCGGTGGAAGATGAGCTTGGAAAAGAAGGGTGTGAATGACATCATTGATGGTGCGTATCATCCATTCTGACTTTCCATTTTGTTGGGAGGTTTTTTGGCAATAAAACCGAACTTGAATGCCATTTTGAGTAAATAAGTTAAGAAGGTTGGTGTTATCAAACTCACCACCATGGTCACATTGAAAAGTCGCAATATCACATTTAATTTGATTAAGTACATAAAAACAAAAATGAATGAATTTTTGGAAAACTTTAGATTTAGTACGTAAAGGATAAATCCATAAATAGTGAGGATAATGATCAAGAAATAACACATAATATTTAAAACCACTAGAACTAACAATATGAGAGGTCCAAATATTTGAGTGAACAATATGAAAGGAACGAGTAACAACAAAATCTGAACTAGAAGACGGAAGACTCACATGTTTGCCAAGTTTGTATGCATGACAAATATGAGGAGACTTCTTTTTATTACAAGAAATAAAATTATGCGAAGCCAGAGAACGTAGCATGTCATCACCGGATGCCCGAGACGTTGGTGCCACATAGTAGGAATAACAAAAAGCAAAGCATAAGGGACAGGAGAAGGCTTGGTAACTGGGTAGAGGTCCCCCGAACTGTCACATCTGAGGAGGATGTGATAGGTCAAGAAATCATTTACAGAGAAACCAAATTCGTCAAATTCAACTGTACATTTAATATCCATTGTGAATTGATGTACAAAAAATAAGATGTTTTTATTATGTTAGGGGTGACAAGAACGTTATGTAAATGTAAAGGTCGATTAAGAGTAGGTAAGATGTAATGTCCAGTATTGGTGACAGGTATGGATCTACCATCACCAACATAAACAGATGGATATAAACAATTATTATAAGTAGTACTTTAATTACTTGAATGTGAGTTGGATGAGAAGAGGCACATGTGTCCATATTCCAAGTTGGATCTCGTAATGTCATAGTGCTAAACGTATTTGGAAGCGATGTTCATTGAGTCGGAACCAACGCGGGAGCAGAACCAAAGAACTAAAAATATCAGTTTGACTTCAATACACACGTCTAACACAGGAAACCTACCTTATGAAGAGGCTATTCACCCAAACATAAATGATTCCCAATTCAATTACTGTTACCTCCACCAAGGCCTAAAAATTCTAAAGTAGACAATTAAATATATTTAGATTGCAAGCATTCAGATTACAAGGCTATCTATTACAATGGATCGAACTCTTAAACCTTCAAATAATATTGAAGGAACAAGAACCAGGTTAATAACCTCATAAGAGCATAAATTACTTGAACCTCATATTCTACAATAAACATGTCTTCAAATAGATCTAAAAGACTCATTTTTTAGATGATTCATATTGACCAATAGCAGACATACCATCCATACATAGTCATTCAATCAAGGAAACCCCAAAATACCCTAAACAGATCGTAACATGTGAACTATCAGTAGGAAAATCACCTTATGCAGTTACTAGGAAACTTATTTGAGCAGATAATCCCAATGACTACCACCACCATTGTACATCAAGGAATAATAGCTAGAGAATCCACTGTTCTATTGCAAGATACAGAGCCATCTACTCAGAGTTATCCCAAGAACCCTTAAACTGAACATCCCATTCTTTGGTCACTTTGAGGACTTGTGCAATCCTTAAGACTCTTATGCTTATTAATCTTAACTGAATACTTCTCAAAATAGTTTCAAGGAGTACATCTTCAGGTCTTTTATCTTGAGTGAATAGTCTTTTATTCTGCGCTTGTCAGATGAAATATATATCGGCTCCCAACACAATCTTGCTAATAACACTTTAATGGAGTTGTTCTGAAATTGAGTTGCCATGGAATCTTAAATCATTCCATTCCACCTTAAATCATTCCATTCCACATAAATACCATATGCATGAATTTTCCTTTTAAGAGCACTCCATATCCTAGCAGCGTAAGTGCACTGGAAAAATAGATGACTATGAGAGTCCATACATGACTTATATAAAGAAAATCTCATTGTGGCACCATTATTCCAAAAAAATATCCTGTCCTAAGTTTAGAATCTCCCTTAAATAGCTTGGAATATTTTGAGAGAACCATACTAGCTTATTCCAATGAACTACAGGTCCATTATCCCTATATTCACCCCATACTTGTTTAATAGAAAACTTCTTCATATTACAAGTATTTCTCTTCCATAAAATCTTATCTAAACTATTAAATAATACCGGAACATTCAAAGTAGCTAAATCAAGGAACATTCATTGTTACGCGTGATTCTTCAGGGATATTTTTATCTCAACGTAAGTATGCTACTGAGATTCTTGAGTGACCTCATATGGTTGGTTGTAACTCCAGTCAGACTCCTGTTGAGACTGAGTCTAAATTTGGTGATGATGGAGATCCGTTTTCTGATCCGACATTATAAACGAGTCTTGTGAGTTCTCTTCAGTATCTCACTTTCACTCGCCCTGATATTTCTTATGCAGTACAGCAGGTTTGTCTTTATATGCATGATCCGCGGGAGCCTCATTTCTCGACTTTTAAGTGGATTTTTAGGTATGTTTGGGGTACTTTAGACTATGGGTTACAGTTATTTTCATCTTCTACTTATCATTGGTTGCTATTCAGATGCTGATTGAGCTAGCTGCCCTACTACTCGGAGATCGACTTCTGGTTATTGTGTATTTCTTTGCAACAACTTACTCTCATGGTCCTCTAAGCGTCAACCGATGCTTTCTCGTTCTAGTGCAGAGGCAGAGTATCTTCGTGTTGCCAATGTTGTTGCTGAGACCTATTGGTTGAGGAATCTACTACATGAGTTACATACCCCTTTGTCTTCCGCTACGCTTGTCTACTGTGAGAATGTTAGTGATGTATACTTGTCTTCTAACCGGTCCAGCATCAACGAACCAAGCATATAGAAATTGATATTTACTTTGTTCGAGATTTGGTTGATGCTGGTCAGGTTCGAGTACTTCATTAACCTTCACATTATCAGTATGCGGATATCTTTACCAAAGACTTTCTTTCAGCTCTGTTTGAGGAGTTTCGTACCAGTTTGAGTGTCCGGTGTCCTCCCGCTCAAACTGCGGGGGAGTGTTAGTCATATGTTTAGTACAGGCCCAAATGTATTTGTATGGGCTGAAGCCCAAGTGTCATTAGTTAGGTTTATATTTTGTATCTATTGTTAGGATTATCGAATGAAACGGAAAAAACACTTTGATACACTTACACTTAGAATCCCATTCCTCTTTTCAAATCCACTTGTTGTTAACAATTAAATGAGCCACATTAACTTTATTAGGCAATCTAGCTTCATAAATGTCCCTCCTACTCACAATTTGACATAAAGGACCAATATCATTTCATTTATCATACCACACAGAAGCACTTTGACCATTATAACTAGTACAATACCCGTGCGTTGCCCGGGTATAACGATTCAATAATTTAAAAAATATATACATATAAACTTGTTTTTTGTATATTTTATTTTAAAAGAAGAAAAAAACTTAAAACACACACACATCTAAAAGTAAAAAATTTGGAGTATCTTTTATCCTAAAAAAGTTAAACATTTGAGTGATAATGTTGACCATTTAAAATGTGAGTTAATTAGATCATGTACAAAAGAGACTAATTGTAAACACACCAATTGCATTCCACAACTCATGTACCAAACAACCATTAACCAAACAAACAAATTGAATATCATGTACCAAACAGACGAATTTTAGTCCACAACTCAGAAACCTTAAAACTGAATATTCTTAGTATAAAATCCTAAACGACTTAATATAATTTTATTTTATTTTTTTTATTATTTTTTTCTTTTTTTAATTCCAACAGTTCAGTTTGGCAAAATGAGTAAACTAATGTGATCAATCTAATGTGTATTGAGTTAAACACATCGCGCTAAGAAGTTTTAAACTACTGTGTATCAATCTAATGTGTATTCCAAGTGTATGCTTTCTTCTCGTATGACCAATACCATTCTACATATATTAGTGATAATGCATTACTGTTAGATAAACTATTGTGTATTCCAAACTATTGTGTATTCCAAGTACCCGTCTTCTCATCTTCTCGTATGACTAATACCATTCTACATATATTGCAGTTAGATAGCAACTCTACATATAATATTGATAGTATATATCTAAACATACATTCATGTATATAGATTACATATAATACCTGCATATAATATTGATAATATATATCTAAACATACATTCACGTATATAAATTACATATAATACTCATATGGCAACCATGTGTAGGCCGTCGATCGAATTCGTACACCGTTTTAATGATACATACAAATGTTGAGAAACTGCATAAGTATTTGGTAATGTAACTCAACTATACACTGTATTATAACTTTATAGAATTAGATATAATTATGTTTGCAATCTAATATAACCCATTTGGACTAAAATGCAAAGAATAGATATACTAATGTTTGCACTAATATGACCCAAATGATCATAAGATTGGAATATACATGACTTTGCCAAACACAGTAGTTAACCAAATTGTGACATAAGGTGAGTAAAAATGAACAAGTAAAAATAACATTTATTTGCTAAAAAAACAATATCATGAGGAAAGTAAAAATTATTGCATTAACACATAAATGACCAAAATAACATTTATTTACTAAAAAGACCGATACCATGAGGAATTCAACTTATGGTTGAAACGAATAAGAAGTAAACAAAAGTACATGAATAAAACATCCACAAAGACATTAAAACACTGAAAAGCAACTAAATATTGATCAACCGAAAATATCATCTTCCTCTTCATCATCTTCGTCAATCAAACGGTAAATTTAATTGCAGTTAAACACATAAACTTGGTTTCTTTTCTTCCTCTTAATAGTGGACATTGACAAACCATCATCCATAATATCATCATCCCTATCGAAAAGGCTCTCATCGTCCGAACTTTCGATTTCAATAACATCGTTCCATTTTCATGTCGCCAACTTTACTTCCATTTTCATTTTCTTAGAGTCGCGAATCACCTCATCAACCAACACTTGGGTATCAAGCTTCACATTATCGTCATGCTGTTGTTTAAAGAAGGTAAACAACATTACGCCTTTATACGAATAAATATATATCTGAAACAAAACGAAAGTGTAGGAAGGAGTGTTACCTCATAAACATGAAGATCGGCATTGTCGCTCCCGGCTTGATGTTCATACGAAAGAAGAAACTGATACATATTGATAAATAAAATTTTACGTCAAATGTTGTAACATAACTTTCCCATGATATCTTCGCTCATAGACATTTTCGCATAGCCGAATCCGTTCTTTTTGTTACTACGATAGTTGAGACATTGTTTCATGTGTTCATCTGTATAAATGCAAATTTTCAAATGTTAAAGCAAGTTAGTAAATCGAATGAGGAATTTGATATATAATGGATGAAAAAGAAAGCATTTGATTTGTACCTCTATTGTGCTTGACTGAAAAGGTCTCGTTTGTTGTTTTGCTAGGGATTGCGCTTATCTATTTATAAGGTCATTTTAGGCGCCAAAATATTGATCTTCAAAAATTAAATTTTGAAAAGATAAGCAATGAAGATATAGATAAGTAGTTAGTTGCGTCCAATAAGGAGCTCATGTGCATGATTTGTTTCTAATATATCTCATATGCACATGTACGCATGAATTGTTTTTAGGATTTATAATTTGCACATGCTATGTAGACAGATATTGGCTCAAGTTTGTTACAAATAGATAATTACTGATTTACAATGGTCAAGATTGAAAGTGTAGTTGATCCAACGAATGACATTATCTTGTTAAAAACTGCTTCGGCGGCAATAGAATAGTAATCACGGTTTTGTTAAATGGGGTTAAAAACTATTTGTTGGATCACGTGAAACTTAGCAAGGACAAACGAGCCAAATAACTTTTTCTTTCTTTTCGAAAGTGAAACAATGAATAAAAAAACGTGGAACATGTTACATAGGCATATTGATGTTGAAACTCATTGGATAAAAACGTTCAGTTTTCACATTCTCCATTTAAATGAACTGAGTAATCAGCTCGTTTACTCATTGCTATTGGTGACTTAGGTCTTTGGTTTCCTTTTGTTGTTTCAGCTAGGAGCTCCCCATGTTGAAGGTGTGCGAGTAGGACCAACGGCCATAGGCATGCTTCGGATATTGATATCAATTGGATATGTTCTGTATTCGATGTCTTGCTCTTTAAAAATTCGGTTCATCTCCTCAATAATCTTACCTCTCCTCGTCAGCCTTTCCGTTATGTCTTGATGGTTAATTTTGTGTTGCACCCAAACCGATAGCCTTTGTGTGTTCAGATCAGACATTTCCATAGTCATGATGTTTGGATTTGGGTACCAATGATCTTTATTGTTCTCAACAAAGCTACGTAACAAAAATAACATCATAAGATTCTAAGATTAGGGGTGAAAAGTTCCAAGCATTATTTAAATGAAAGATATCAAATGAGTCGACGAGCTCAAAACAAACTCATTGTCCTCAACTATTAGTTAAAACACCCAAACTCGATAAAAATATAAAATTTAAAATTTTAGTTTCATTATCACAAGTATATATATATATATATATATATATATATATATATATATATATATATATATATATATATATATATATATATATATATATTGAGGATCATGTGCGGATTTTTAATTTTAGTGCGGAAGTACGGACAGACCTACCATGATATTAAGCATATTATGAAACTTTGATATTATAAAACGGTGATATTATAAAACCAACTGTGATATTAAGTTTTTTTACATGTAAAAATGAATCATGATATTAAAAAACAAATGATAGTTACAATGATATTAACAATTTTATTAAAAAAAAAACATGATAGTTAGGGTAATATTAACAATTATATTAAAAAAAATCTTTGATTTAAAAAAAGTTATTGTGGTATTAAAAATTTTATTATTAATTTCATTGCGATATTAAAAAGAAATTAACATTTTTTTATTGCGATATCAAAAAAAAGTTAGTGTAATATTAACAATTTGTACTAAAAAAAAATCTAGGTGTTATTAAGATCAGATCTTGACTTTTTTACAAAGTCAAGATCCGATCTTGACTTGACAAGATCAGATTTTAATCTTTGTAAACAAGTCAAAATCAGACGCTAATGTCACAATACTTTTAACCATGAAAACTTTTTTTTTTTTTTTTTTTTTTTTGAAATTTTTTCAGCGATTTCTTAATAATTTTTCATCCTTTTTCTTTTTTTCATTTTTTCAAATTTTCTTGATTTTTTTTAAAAGCTACCGTGATATTTTCGCACCATCCCTACTTAAAATCTAATCTCCACCCGATCTCTTTAAAAAAAATCAATTGGTGAGATTAAAAGCATTTTATTATTTCACATATTTTTATAGTTTAAATATCTCTTAAACCGTTAATCGTTAAGTGAAAATATTTACACCGTCGCGACGAGGATTTAATTATCTTTCTATAGACAGGCACTTTGATATACTTTCAACAAAAGAAAAAAAAAACGTTTTTTTCACGTTTTTCGTCTTTTTTTCGTTTTTTTACGTTACTAAAATTTGCATTAAAAAATCATATATGATTAAACACTAAATTGAATATTACATGTGATATTAATGTTAAATCATATATGATATGTAATATCACATGTGATATGTTATGTAATATCACATGTGATATGATATGTAATATCACATGTGATATGATATGTATATCATATGTGATTTTACACTAATTATCGCATGTGATATTACATATCATATATGATTTAACACTAATATCACATGTGATATTCAAATTAGTGTTTAATCATATATGATTTTTTAATGTAAATTTCAGCAACGTAAAAAAACAAAAAAACGTGAAAAATACGAAAAAAAAAATTTGTTGAAAGTATATCAAAGTGCATATTTATAGAAAAATAATTAAATGCTCGTCGCAATTATATATTTTTTTTTCGCTTAACAATTAACGGTTTGAAAGATATTAATATTTCAAAAAAAATGATGAAAGTGGGGTTTTTAAATTGTTGTGATTAATCTCATCTATTAGATTAAATAAAAATGGATGATGGAGATTGATACCTGTAAAAAATCTGTTGTATTCAAATAATCTTATATATATATATATATATATATATATATATATATATATATATATATATAAAATCCGGATCGATTGAGAAGGTTTTATTTTGAGAAGGTTTTCAAAAATGATAGATTTTTAACTTTGATTTATGTTTTTCAAGCGTAAAACTCATTTTAATATGATTAAAATTCAAAATGTGTAAAAAAAAAATTTGAATCAATGTTAAAAATCTCTCGATTTTGCGATATATGTAGAATACTGAATCATCTGTACAAATTTTAATGAATCATCATCATAACTCGATTTTAACAATGATTTGTGAATCAAACTTGTGAATTATAGATTTGATTCACCATATATATATATATATATATATATATATATATATGTATGTGTATATATATATATACGTGTATATATATATACGTGTATATATATATATATATATATATATATATATATAGTTGGGATCAAATAAGAAGGAATAAGAAGAACTATAACCGTAAATCCGAGATGCACCGACCTAAATTAGATGCATCCCTATAGTCTTAGATGCATTATAAAGCATCATAGTGTGTTATCTAGCTTTTAATCAGATGCATATAGCTATATTAGATGCATTTCATGACTTCTCTTGTTTTTTGTTCCTCTGCAAGTGCCGAAATCATGAAAATCAATTTGCACCATCTATACATCAAATTAACTTTCGAAACTCAAGATGTTGCATCTATATGAATAGAAATGCATCTAATGCAAGTCGTTGCATCTCAAATGCCTGATTTTGGTCACTTCTCACCACTTTTTATTTTAATTTATTTCTCACTGGATCTCTATTTTATATATATATATATATATATATATATATATATATATATATATATATATATATATATATATATATATATATATATATATATATATATATATATATATATATATATATATAGGGAAGGGATCGGGTGCGGATTAGATTTTAAGTAGGGATGGTGCGGATAATATAACAGTAACATTCAAAAAAATCTGAAAAAATTAAAAAAAGAAAGAGGAAAACAATTTATTAAGAATCGCTGAAAAAAAATCATTTTCATCGTTAAAAGGTATAATGATATTATGAATTTTGTTAATATCACCGTAATTATCAAGCTTTCTTAATATCACTACTAAGTAAGGCTAGCAGTAGTTTCACTAAGGCTAGCAGTAGTTTCACTAAGGCTAGCAGTAGTATGTAAACTAGCAGTCATATTAAGTTTTTTTCTAATATCAAAGTAACTTTTTAAGTAAAATTGTTAATATCACAGTTATTTTTTACATGTTTTCTTAATATCAAAGTTAATTTTTTTAATATCACCGTAACTTTTCTTAATATCGTAATAAAAAGACATTGATATTAAGTAAAATTGTTAATATCACAGTAGAACTCATAATATCGTTAATATCACGGTAGGACTCATAATAAAAAAAAAAACAAAAAGTGCTCATAAAAATCTGAAAAAATAAAAAAAATGAAAGAAGATAGCAATAGTAAGGATCGCTCAAAAGGAAAAAAATTAAAAAAATCGTTTACACGGTCAATTGGTACCGTGAATGTAAGAGCATATCTTGACTTTTTTACAAAAAGTCAAGATCAGATCTATAATGGGCGGTCCAGATTAATCCGCACATCCGCACGAATTAAAAAAATCCGCACCTGATCCTCACTCTATATATATATATATATATATATATATATAAAATTTTTATTTTATTTTTAATTTTAGAGCGTGACATAAAAGTGTGAATGAGGTAGGCGTAACCCGCCTTGCCCCTTTAAACCAATTTTGAATGCATGTCAACGCGGCCATCTTATATTTACCCAAACTAGGGATAAGCACGGTACCGGGCCCGTACCAAATTAGTGGTACCGATTTTTTCCCGAGTATAAATTAGTGGTACCGGTACCGTACCAAATGGGATTCGGACCGGTTCTGTACCGAATTAGTGGTCCCGATTTTTTTTTTCACCTTATTTCGTAATCCCGGTACCGTACCGTATTTCAAGAATCGGTACCGTTTCAGTACGGTTCCGGTTCGGTTTCGGGATTCGGTTCGAAATGCATAACCCAAACAGTGACCAACTCATTTTGTTACCTATATATAAAATGAATTTCTTTTAAACTAGATCAAACTCAAAATCATACTTGATTATTCGTTGCTTAATGACAGCGATCTTGTCAACCGGTGTGCTGACATGGATTAAGAAGTCGATTGTATCTGTCATATCAGGACTACGATAGAAGTTGCCAATAGCTCTCAATGCAAGAGTACTGTTAGGAAAATATATCTTCTGATTATCGCCTCTAAGAAAAATTGTGTTCAAAATATTCATCTCTTCCACGATCATCTGAAAGAAGTCAAGTACACAAATTAAAATACAAAATGAAACACGACGGAATAAATATGACATGACAACTTATTTTGGAGTTCATTCACCTATTAAGGGATTAATTTGGGTTAAATCTATACCAGATTATATGATTGCTTTGTTGAAATAAAGTTACGATCGTGGTATAGTAATTTAGTATTTATAATTAACGTGAACGTACACCTCAGTTACTTATACCATGTTCACACAAATTTTAAAAATAAATTTTCTCAAAATGGCATGGCATTGATGTTTCTCACTCTCTTTTCCACCTCAGTGTCTAAAAAAAAACGTTTGTAGTTTGGCTCATCATGATGACCAACCCATTTGCCGTTTGCCACCTCTAATAGAGATCATACATATATACACTGATTTTGTTGTATGCAAATATGTTACATGCACAAAGATGAAAGATGTCTTTATATGTAAGAATATCGTACTAGTATTTTCTAAGTACCTGAACTCCGTCAATCTCACAACGATCGCCAACATCAAAAGGATGTATCACGAACAAGAAGATAATGGCCTCGAATACGGTTTTACAAGTATTCCCGAATATAAATGCCACCACAACAATTTGAGAGCTTACAAGAACTAGAATCTTTGTGGTGGCGATGTTTAAGATAACAAGGCAAATGACCAATATGACAAGTGCTACCAAAACGTTTATCATCCGGTGTAGTTTGTTGACGGCGGTTTTTGTGTCATTCAGTGTCAAGGCGAGTGCTTTTCGTTCTCTGAAAACATTAACCTGTAGCAACGAAAATTTCGTAAATGTAACAGAAATATCGAGCAACGATATCTCAAAACACTCTTTATCTACTCAGGATACTAGAATCTTGAATTCTCATGTTATTTGTTGTGTCAAAGCCTAGAACACTTACGACCCAATTCTTCAAAGCTCTCTTTCCGACTCTTTCATCTTCGGGTGATGCTACCAACAAAGACATGGTCTTGATAGCTTCATCTTCTCTCAAAAACCTCATTAAGTCATCCATATAGATGAACCTAAAATTTAAAAGAAGTGTTACATGTCATTTTTATGATTCAACAAAGGAACCATGCAAATAATAAACGATTATATGGGTAATTTATTCAAAAGCTTACTTGGACCGACGCCTTGAGACATTCATGAATATGTTCCTTGCAGCACGTTTTGCTTCAATTTCACTTCGAATTTCTGTCCCAGATTCATCATCATACGAGCCGTGTAAGTGTTCATCCAACGTTGTCAATGATCCATGACGGATGATTTTCATCAATCTTTTCATGTTCCAAGCCGAAACATTCTCATGATTCAACCGATGTAAATGATCTATAGTTATAGGTTGATCTCCTGTTCCTACTTGACCTATCCTCCCACTACCCCTTTTAAACGAATAATTACCAACTTCCGAAGTTGTCCCGTCATGCTTCCATACCCTCGACATACTCTTCTCTCCAAATTGATTGTTATGAATCTCAACCAATGGAGGCCCGGACAACGTCTCAATTACATACTGATTAAACAATGCATCTTGAATCCGATCAAAGAATTTATTCACATGAAATGAGGATGCAAGAACTTTAACTATTAGTGTCTTGATTAACCACAATGATGTTGCGACAAGCATACAAACCATGAACTTGTTTATAGTCTCAAGAAGTGGGATATGTAAGGCTGCAACTGTCTCATTAAATATCGAATTCCAAGCGACTAAAACCCAAAGTAACCATATACAGTTCTGGACTGGGGTCCGAACTCCATATACGAAATATAAAAGTCGTTTCCTCAAAAGAAAGTTTCGTTCAATGAAGAAGACCGCAATCCTTACACACCATCCCGAAACCAACCTTCCACATATCAAGACAAGGATTAAAAGTTCCCATTGCCACATGAAAAGTCCTCTAAATGATCTTTTTTTCCATGTTGGAAATCTAACTGTGCATATCAATGATGTAATAATCAACAAAAGACTAATCCACTGAATAATCGTCAATGCATCAATCTTGTTGTTCTTCAAATCACCAGGATTGTCATCATCAAATAGAGATTCATCCTCATCATCGTGATCCATTCTCCCAGATCCTTTTGGTAATCCAGGCGTGTAACCACCTGTTTTAGGATAGGGAGCCCCTGAAAATGAAACCTCAGGAGGATCCATCAATCTAGATTGCGTAGTTTTAGTTCTTACTAAACTCGCCCGTCTTTGAAATGATGTGCATTTCAAAACCTCACCACCGCCATCATGATTAGTCATATAACTTAGATTGCTTGGTACTCTTCTTTGTCGTTGCTGATTTAGCAACCTGCGTTCATCTTCCTCATCATCGTCGTCAGTTGATTCTTTATCGTCAGCTAGATCATCGTCGTTTTCAAAGGATTGTCTAGAGTCCGAAACTCTTTGATTCTTATTCACATGCTCATTATCTATTACACCTCTAACAGGACTCTCAGAATTCATATTAAAAAACTCGGTAGAACTTTTGTTCATATTACCTCCACCATCATCCTTCCAAAACTCGATCTCATCCTTATCTGTATCGTGACTGTCAATTTTCACGATAACTTCATTGTGTTCATGAGGATTAGATTCTGGTGATTTTCTCAATGGCGTAGGATTATCCATTGTAGTGTCTTAATATATTTGGAAAATTCAACAAAATTGTAGTTAGAATTGATCAAATCCAGAGCAATAGTATTTTATGAAATACACAATCATACAATTGTCATTGCTCTGGATTCAACCATTCTGAGAATGGTTTCTACGTCAAAAGGGTTTAAATGAATCCTTTTGAATGTTAATATTGAATGCAAACTAAATAAAGATTTGAAGAAACCACAAAAATCTATTTGAACGTATCTATTTGAGGATTCTAAACCAATGGTTATACCATGCTTCTCGGAAACCTATATTTACGTGTTTATTAAATTAAATAAATTTAATGAATCTATACTTAGGGCATAAGGTGAGGAATGTACAAATAACACGTTACTGGTATGTCACTTCAGCGCCATATCATACACCTCACAATAACATACCAATAACTAAAACACCAATCCTCATAACACACGACTAACATGTTATTGGGTTTCACAAAATACCTCACTAAAATTACACACTCACTAACAATACAAAAAAAAGAAAAGAAAAAAAAAACACACGAGAATGCAAATGGCTTGAGCCATTGCATTGGCTCAAAACATTTGGCTCACGAATGACACGATGCTCCGGTATGATTGGCACATGAATGACATGCATTTGGCACACCAATGACACCCCATACCTTGTGCTCTTAGTATGTGCGGATTACATTTCATTTCAGTTTTCATAAATTAGTCTAGCCATGTGTATTCTTTAGGAAACTAGGTTTAACTTCATCCTAATGTTATTCATTATATTTCTTCACTATAAGTCCATCTAATGTGTTTCTAAAGATTTTTCGAATATGGAAGCTACATTGATAAACACATCTTCAACTTTAAAAAGAGGAATGATTTGCACACAACATTATAAAATATACTAACAGGAAAAATGAAACGGGGTCCAAAATATATTTTTACGATGCCCGGTATAACTTAATTGGGCTCATGATTGGTGGGATTTTTAATTAGCATCCAAACAGGTACCAACAACAGTGCTTAGTAGACCACCCGACATTTTTTGATTGGTGGAAGTTTGGTTGTGTTTGGACTGTTCATGCTCCGTTTCACTTAATTACCCCGTAATAACATAAACAGTTGTTTATTATTCCCACAACTCCACTCATATCTTGCTAGAACGTTCCACCATTTTCCCATTCTCTCACACAACACCCACAGCATCCATCCTTCCACAAATCCAAAACCATCAACAAATAGCATAAACCCTAACAAAACAAACTTAAATATTTGGTACACTCTTCAACACAAAGAAACAAAAATAAACCCTTTTGATTTCCATCTTCAATGAAGAAAATACAATGGTTTTGTGGGTAAATCATGTAACACCCCCAAAATATGGTTCAACGGAAGACTTACTAGCATTGGGGTGCTACGGGAAATGGTACGCGAGACAAGTATAGCGAAATAGAATAGCTCATCCATAATATAAAAACATTGTCAAAGATAGTAATTAAGTTTTACAGTTATTCAAAAGTACGAGAGTAAGCCCATTAAAAGAAATTCATAAAAGCGGTCCCAAATAAACATCAGAGTCGAACAGATCCATGACCATGCCAATGCCACCAAGCGCCTCCCAAAACAACTGCCCAAGCCTAAACATATCAAATACCTGAGAAAGACATGCTAAAGAGGTCAGCAAAAAGCTGGTGAGTTCATAGGTTTAAGTAAATAACATAGTATATGGACCATATAGTGAAATATCTTATTACGCAAGTAAGTCATAGCATAAGCAACCATCATATCCAAAACCCAAACCAAACAAAGATGTTATACATCATGGCAAATTTTGCAACCACAAATCCAGGTGCCACCCTGGCAAGCCGGGCAAACAAGTCTAAGACGGGGCGGTCAACCACGATATATCTACCTACAACATGAATAAAAGACCTAACAATCAACAAGATATAGTGAGGCTAAACCTTAGCCTAGACTACGTAATAAGCGAAAACAAAGCATAGTTTTATAAAAAGGTCCAGTCAAACAAGAGCATGCTTCTCACCCCAAGAATTAATAAAACAAAGTACGAATAAAAGTGGGGCTATGAAACTCACCTTAGTCCAGCAAAATGCACAAGAATCAATAGGAACAAGAAGAGTATCGACTATCAGAAATCAGCAACTACTAACTCGGCACTACCTAAAATCATAGACTTGCTTAGATTATGACTCCATTCAATAGTTCCCAATCCCGAATATAATCCAGTTTTTATTTCCAAAAACTCTTTCTCAAAGCAGTTTTCTAGTGTTTGGTATCCGCGTGTGCGTGGTGTCGACTCAACAAGATTCATGTAAACTCACGCTACTCAAGTACTCAACAAAGAAATATCACAACAAATCTATGTGTCAAGTTGTAGTCTAATAAGTCTCTTGAACATATTGTTAAAACTTATCGAATTCGTCAATTCGATAAACCTTACGATATATTCGCCTTACTTATTATCCCAAAACTATACCACGTCCTAGGGCGTTGTAGGATATGTTGTCATTACTAAACTCTTCCGACATAACTAACGATGTCTTACTCGATTCGTCAACCCAATAAGTTCATTAGTTAGGTAAGTTAAGTTCATTAACTCCAAATATCCGTGACAAGCAAATAAATGGTATTCAATTAATGTTTATGGCACTTCTAGTTTTGTGTGCCCTCGAAACATTAAGTAACTCCCTCATTGTTTATTATATTCCTCTTTTTCCGTTATAAAAGAATTTATAACAAGTATTATATACTTGTTTCTAACATGAAAACCGTTTATTATTTATAGTTTACGTTATCATCATAGTTATAGTTACTTGAGTTACTATTTGTTTTGAGTCACAAGTCCAAGTCATAACGTCTCAAATTATTAAGTTGTATCAAGTCCAATAGTCAAATAAAGTCCATGTCACGGCCTTGTCGGAGTCAAAGATGACTAAAATGTCAACATGACACCAACTTGGCGCAAAGTTCACATGTATATCATAAGTCAATAATGTCAAGTCCCAAATATCACAACTTCAACTTCACGTGGTCGTCTACGACTCACGTCTAACCTATCCTCCATCGTTACTACAACGATTCCCATTTCAAGTCCAAAAATACCAAACCAAGTTTAGCAGCGACCATTCGGTCTCGACTCTCGTTCCCATGTCCAACGCATCAACAACAACGACAACATAACAACCTCCAACAATATTGTCGAAACCATAAGGGTCTTGACCCACTATTCCTTCGACAGCCAACAAACCAAACACCCTTTCGAGGGTTTCTTTCCTCTTTCCCATTCGGCAACCATCAACACAACCATTTTCAACCTCCAAAATTATCAAGTCACTTCCGCCAAATGGGGTTTCATCCGAAACCCGAAACAACAATAATAACAACAAGAAAATAACACCAAGACCAAGAAATCAAGTAACCAAATAAGCCCTCACCGACAGCTAAGCTCTCAGTTTGGCTGCCACGACACACACGACGCAAGCACATGACTCAAACACGGATACCAACAACCTTTTAACACATTTTATTTGGCAAGAAATCATTTCTCACGTTTTATATATCAAACCCAACATAAAACCGAGTCAACTCGTGACTCACCAACGAGTTATCAAGAAACACGAGTCAAAACTCGTGGGTTTTTTACCTACCTTTCTTTCAACACAAAAAGAGTACCGGTGGTGGTGATATGGTGGCGCGTGAGTGAAGGTCGAGAGGTGGGGGAGGATTTTAGGCGGGTGACCTAGTGGATCGGATAGAGGGGAGAGTGGGGAGTGTTTGAGGTGGGTGGTGTAGTATGGATGGCGGCGATGTGGTGGTGGTGGTGGCTTGAATTGGCCAGCGGCTAGGGTAGCCAAAGAGAGAGAGAGAATGGTGAAGATGATGATGATATTTGTGTTGGTATGTGTGTGAGATGTGGAGATATACCACATGGACGATTTTATGCATTTTACCCTTTAAAAATTGATATCATTTCAAAATTGGTGGAAGTGTGGGGCGCGGCCAAATAAAACCACAAGGACCAATCCGTAGTTTTTCTAAGTTTCCCGATTCCTCTATTCCCGAGCTCAAATGTTTCGATTAAAAGTCTAACAAGTTCCTCTCGAGTGCGCCAATAGTTTTAATTATGTTTTTCCAATAAAACTGGTCATAAATATGCTTATGGAACTATACGAGTGGTTTTCTCAAGTTTTCTCAATTTATTAGTTTTTCTTAGTGCCGAGGTCTAGTAGTACCTAGTCTAAAGTCACAAACAAGGTCTAACACATAATGCTTCGCAAAATGTCAAGAGTTTATAGTCGATAGCTTAACTTGCTAAAATTTAAAGTAGTGTGGTATTTAAAAATAGTTTTCAAAATTTACCATTTTTCATAGTCACCCCGCCTAAGAAAAAACCCGTCTCGGGTTTCCTTTCAAATTGATCACAGAGGTAGGAAAGAGATGAGGGTATTTTTGCTTGAATTCGTCTTCACGTTCCCACGTAAACTCAGGACCTCTTCGGGAATTCCATCGGACTCTAACAATAGGAATACGACTTTACCTAAGCCGCTTGACTTCACGGTCCATGATCTCAACAGGTTCCTCGATAAAGTTCAATTGATCGTCGATCTGAATCTCTTCCAGAGGAATGACTGTTGTTTCGTCCGCAAGACACTTCTTCAGATTACACACGTGGAAAACGGTGTGGACGCTGCTAAGTTCTAGCGGTAGCTCGAGTCTATAAGCCACTGGGCCAATCCTAGCAAGGATTTTGAATGGGCCAATGTAACGAGGGTTAAGCTTCCCACGCTTACCGAAACGGATTACACCTTTCCACGTCTATAATTGTATTGAGGAACCTATTGAAATCACGGACTGTGAAGTCCGGCGACTTGATCCAATTTGTATCCTAATGTTCGATGGAACTTTTAGAGATGTCCTGAGATCCACGTGGGAACGTGAAAATGGAATCTTGAGAAAGTATCTTTAACTCTTTTCAATTCTAACGGATAACTCAAAATGGAATCGCGAGGACGTGATTCCATTAAGGAGGGAAGTCTGGAACACCCTGAGATTTTCCAGATACTCATTTTTTGAGGAATTATGCATATTTTTCATTTACGAACAATTCCGAGCTCATCTGACATGAAAACGAGAAAGTTGTCTCATAAAAACGTGGAATTTACACACAACGCGTACTGGCACAACCGACGATTTGATTTAAATTTGATGTTATATACAAGAAATTTGTCGTTTAAATAATCGTTTTTAATGGAAAAATTATTCAGAACGCATCAACGCAAGTTTCATAATTTGAATTGGATGTTTGCTAGTCCAAATAAATCCTGAACCTAATATTTGCCAAAGATTAAGAAAATTACGACTATGGTCCCTGTGCAAAAATTATGTTTGGCTCCCTAAATTTCTATTTTTACATGTTTGGTCCTTGTGGTTAGTATTAAAAGAATATGTTATTAGGGTTGTGTATTTAGAAACCATAACAGTAATATTTTCCCTTCTCCTCTCTCCCTCACTAGCAGCTGCCAACCATTTCTCCGGCGCCGCTCCTCCATCCTCGACCAACTTCCGGCCTCCAGTATGTCACGCCGTTGGTTGAGTAAAAGATTTAGGGTTTTGTTTGGTTCAGGTATACCACCACAACCACCTCCCGTCACCACTCCGTCACCAAGGGACATGAAGCAAGAATTTCAAGATTCATGGGGTACAGTATTGGGATTGTTCGTACGTATGGGTAGTAACTCGTGTATATCGACCTCCCTCCTCCTCGAACCGTTAGTATGTTGATGAAACTCAAACTCATTTTGTTTAAAAATCGATTATAAATAGTTTGTCGTGTTTTCATGGATATTGAAACGAGATTGAAAACGTTTTTGAAACACTTCATGTGGTATTAAAGCTCGTGCGTGTGGTGCTAAATCTGTGAAATCGGTTTTTATGAATTTGCGTGATGTCATATGTTAAAAACGAGCTTAAAACATTCTGAATAATAATCGTTTGGTAAGAAATCATGTTTAAAATTTTATTGTCTCGAGTCAAGGTTTGTTATGGTCACAGGTTGGAGTTAGATGAAATGGTGTTATGTTGATTTGGTTAACGGGTTGTGTCAATAACCCGACTAGGGTTCGGGAGGGTCACGGGTGAGACTTCGATCTGCTATTTAATTAGTTTGAGTCCCGGTTTAAAACTAGAGTTTCTTTTGAAGTTGTCAAACTTGATATTAGTTATGCATTTGATATATTTTCTTCTCGTATCCGGTTAGGTGTATTTGAAAGTGTTATGTCTCGGATTGGTATTAAATTTGAACTCCTGGTCGTCGGATGTATTGTTAGAGTGTTGTGCAGATTCAATGTTACTAGACCAGAATGAGAAATGGTTTGGATTTGGTGTCGACTAGTTTATGGGTCATTTAATCTCGAGATTTAACCACCGATTTAAGGGTATAACCTGGAAGTGTAGTCGTAATTGTTAGGGTGCGTTTTGTTTGTGCTTATGTTTGGTTGTTGGAATAATGGGCCTCAAGCCCATTATATTCGCGTTGTGTTAATGATCGGGCCGAAGCGCACTAAATAATAAATCTAATGTTGTGTTAAAATTGTAAAAGTTTTACGTAACAAGTTTAATGACTATTCTATGACGATACTTGTCAACGTTGGTGAGTTTCGAATTATAATTGGGATTGTAATTTAGATTTGGTCGATATAAAAATTTATTGGATTTGATAGTTGAATTTGGATAATACGGATACTTAATGGGATTTGTTTACGGATTATGAATTGGACTTGGTCGTTTATTGGACATTTGGATCATTATTGGATTTACGATATTGGACGTTGGACTTATTGAACATTTTGGGACTTAACGGTATAATATATTAGACTCGAAAAGAATTTAATATATTAGACACGGAATACTCACAAAATATTTAATAAACTCAAAGCTAATAATTACGCGATGATAACAATTTTTTTTTATAAATATTGTAATTTCAAACTTGGTTTATTTAAAGTCACGATGACTTGGAAATGTAATATAAACGGACACGACATGCCGAAATTTATAAAACCTTTCCAAACTTATAAGATTATTAAATCGCAAACGTATTGTGTTTTCTTATAAAACTAAAATAGTTTTCTAAACCATTTGGGATTATGAGGTAAATGCCGAAACTTACCAATCAACTTATTTATTGAAGTAATTATGTGTCTTTACTGTCTTGACATCTTTCTGGTCATTGTCTACTCGACTTGAGTCTTGGTCAATTCTTTCTTGACTATTCTTTAATAATATATTTGGCTATATATTATATACTTTGGCGTGATTTGTATGTTGAGTCTTTGATTTCTTACCACCACACGAAACGTTAAAACTAAACTTTTTGAGATATTGATATTGGATTTTTGAAATCTTTGATACGAGTATTCCACGAAAACTAAGACGCGTTGTCTTTTGAAAATTCATCTGCTCTACTAGATTTATTCTGAGATAGCAAATTCCTATTAGGTTGTGCCGATGTCGTAGCGTTGTGCTTGTACCTTTTGGATATCGTTGTGCCTTCCTTCGTGATACGGTTGTGTTTGCTCTTCGATGCCAGTTGTGATTCTTGCGTTACTTCATTTGAAGTGAGTTCATGGCCCCTACTTTTACTTGCTTTTAAACTGTTTTGGGGATAATACATGCTCGTTTTTGCTAAATGAAATGTTTGATTTATTTGAATAAGCAATTGTTACTATATTTGATGAAATGCGTGATTTGGTTAGAATATGTTTTTACACAAGTGCTTGAGAACTGTTTTGATTTGGACCTGGAAATGTTTTGTGAGCTATTACGTGCTAGGTTAAGGTTAGAAACCCAAATGTTGTTATGAATTGTTGCATCATGGCTCATGATGGTGCGACTGTCATGAATAGATCTATTGGGAATGGCCACCCTGTCCAGAGTTGGAAGTGCCAACTGGTCGAACGTATAACATGTCGAATGTTGTGTGTGATTTGAGACTGCTACTACTCGTGCTAGCGTTAGTTTCATGTCTTAGCCTGCGTAATAGTTAATATTGCGTGGCACTATATTCGTTGTAGTGTTTGCTTTTTTATATGGTATGTGGAAAACTAGAAGGGGGGGTTGAATAGTCTTACCAATTTAAAAACTTCCTTTTAAATATTTAGATCGACTTATGTCAATCTATTTAGTTGTTTATGTTGGACGTTGATAGATAGATATATAAACGTGTAATGAAAGATAAAGAGTAAGAAGCACATCACCACGACACAAGTATTTATAGTGGTTCGGCTACAAGGACACCTTCCTTGCCCTACTCCACTCCCCGAGTCACCTACTCGAGAGTTCGTAAGCACTACACCAACTCCTTATGGCGGAGAAGCCTTCACAACGTCGCTTAACCTTTTTCCGGTACAAAGCTAAATACCGAGTTCCTTCACACCAAGGCGAACCACACCTAACACAACGTCGCCTACCCTTTATACGGTGCTAGGCTAACCACCGAGTTCTTTCACACCAAGGAGAACTAATCCTATCACAACGTCGCCTACCCTTTATTAGGTACTAGGCTAAGCACCTAGTTCCATTACTATGGAGGAACTACTACCCTTCACAACACAACACCTAATATCAAGGAGATCCACTCCTTGTTACAACACCATCAAGGATATCACCATCCTTGGAAATAAACAAATACTTATATGTATAACGATGCACCTCATCGATTATACGACCTAGGCATTCTTCCCAAATGCTACTTGATTAGATTCTTCGGCATCCTTCACTAATGCCTTTGACACAACGCTTGGCACCCTTCACTAATGCCTTCGTCTTGACACCTTTAGCATTCTTCACTAATGCTTTGACACGGACGATAAGCACCTTTCACTAATGCTTTCATCTTGACACTTTCGGCATCCTTCACTAATGCCTTCAACCCAACATCTATGGAGAAAGAAAGAACTATCAACAAGAGAACCTTAGTTGTCTTGATGATGACGAAGCATAGCAACTCATGGACTTGAGCTTGCTCGTCTTCAAGAAGTGGTGATCTCGCCTTTAAGAGGAACCTAGAAGATCACACAAAAACAAAAGACAAACTACATAGATCACTTGGATCTGAGGTTAGAGGGTTATAATACTTGGGAAGTATGTGTGTAAAGTGGTAATTAGAAAGGAAGAAATGGCTCTCTATTTATAGAGGAAATTCTCTACTGTTCCCCGGATCCCACGGATCCCTACCACAAGGGATCCGGCTAGCACAAAGCCAGGGATCCGTGGAACGCTCCTCTTTGCCCATGGGTATTTTTGGTTATGGGTCATGGGTCATGGGTTATGGGTTGATCCATGGTTTTCTTTCTAGATACAATGTATCTTAAGGATACAGTGAACTTGGTTAAGTGGTATATATAAAACCATGGGTTATGGGTCAATACCATTTGCTAGTTTTTACCCATTTAGTATATACTTGTTTTTACCCATTTTAGTATATACTTGTTTTTACCCATTTTAGTATACTTAGTTTAAGTATATGCTAATCCAATATGTAAACACTAGTTGTTGTACATATGTATCTAAATCATAAAATCACTTATACTTGTTTTAGTGTTTTATGTGAAAATGTAAGTGTGTTAGGAAGCTATTAACTCAAACTATTTACGTATTCTATTTGTTTCGTTTAAATGATTTTACGTTTGTTATCGACAAAAAATTAGAAGATCGTAAAATATAAATAAACGTTTTTACGGCTTATTTGTATTAACATGGTCCAAGTGGTTGTTTATGAGCTATTTTACGGATAAATGTTTTGATACTGTGAATTAGGCAGAGTATGCCTTGGTTAAATTTGACTTGTTTATGAGAAATGAATTGCACCTGAAAACCTTGTGGTCCACCTTATTATTTTTGCTTAAAGGTAAACTTTGTTTTCGTGACATTATGTGCATCACAATGATCAAAAGGATCTTTTGAACTCGCTATACTTTTATGCAAACCTATGAACTCGCCAACCTTGTGTTGACACTTTTAGCATGTATTTTCACGTATTGAGGCGATATTTTACTTTTGGAGGCGCTTGGGCAATGGCATGACATGGTCATAGACGACTCTGATAATTGTATTTGTGACCGCTTATTTATCATGAGCCTGTATTTCCGCATTAAATTTGATTGTAAACTTTGATTTATAATGAACAAATGAGTTTTCTTAAGAAAAAACCCGTTATTCTATACTTGTGTTGTGATACCAATTAGTGGCACCCAGACTTGTATGCTTCTGCTAAAACCCGATTCTTGGCGTTGTCACACTGTCATACATAAAGAACTAAGGGGGTGTTTGGTAGGATGGAAAGGGAAGGTGAGAATAGGAAAGTGAATTGATTCTCATGTTTGTTGCACATGAAGAATGGAAATACAGAAACCAGTTTCCATTCTCATGAATCATTTTTGATTCTTTTAAAAAAGTAAAGAAACCTGAGAATTGGTATTTTAACAAGGACGCTTCTCTTTTTTTCTGTTGGGTTCAGTAAATACCCAAACCCCTTAATCTAGGATTTGAATAGAAAATAACCTGAGTGTTTAGACCGTTAAACACTAACAGGTCACTGAGTGCATAGTCTCTCAGTGAGCCATCTTCAGGATACTCAGTATGAGGCGAAGAAGAAGTCTCTCCACTCAGTAAGGCGGAACTTAAAAGGTGAAGACTGAGTCAAGAAGAAGATGGTGGATTCAGTGAGTGATGATGTTGAGATGTGCTCCGATTCTAATGATGACGATTCGTTATCTTGTGGAGACATCAGTTATATGGAGGAATTACCTTCTGAGCTTGTCAGCTTAGGAGAAGAGAATGAAGAAGAAATAATCCAAGACGAAGTTCTTCGTCTTACATTATTGAATGTTAATCTTCTCATTTCTAGAATCGAGGCTTTTAATGAAAAGCCTACTTCATATCCTATCCCCTTTGAGGATAGTGAACTTTTGTTCAATGATTCTATTCCCGAATTGCAAACGTTCCATTTTGATCATATGGGAGAGAAGATTAGTGGTATTACCACTTCTCATTCTCATAATTCTCTCACCGATTATGAATCATTCACTTTTGATGAGTTCCCCAGTGAACTCAGTCAAATCAATCCTGAATATGAATCATTTTCCTTTGAGGAGTTCTCCTGCGAACTCACTCATATCATATCTCCACCGGAGTATGATAACTTCTATTTTGATCTAGACACACCCGGGATATGTCTAGACCAATTGAGCTTAAAAGATGAAATTCATGCTATCATGAATTCCCTTTCTGATGATGATGAGTTAGTCAAGATTATTATCATGACTTTCTTTCTCTTCTTCACCTATCCCGTAGCTTCTCATGTTCTTCACTCCTTCGGGAATGAAGACATTATCTTTGACCCCGGCATTTTCATTTATCAATTATGAGCCGGTTCTCTGTATATCTCATCGGTGTGGAACTTTCACGTACTTCAATGTTTATACAAACATTTTGAATGAAAGTCCGATGGAGATTGTCTCTTCCACTTACTTCCCCATGACCAAATTAATTCGGGGTCGAGTCAAGCTAGCGACTCGGTAATCAAAAACAGTAGCTAAACATGGGTTTTCACCCGTGTGTACCACCTTAGTGTGGGGGAGATGCCCCACATGTTGTATAGAGATCTAAAAAATGAATGAAAATTGTAAATATTAAAAAAGAGAATAATTGTTGTGTTTCTACACTTAGCTAGTAATGTTATCTTTTTACGTTCTAAGTTTCGGCATAACAGCCGGTGCTTTGAATATTGAGGACAATATTCATTTCTAAGTGTGGGGGGGAAATTCTGGCGAATTTGATCATAAATGTACCCTTTTAGTCCCTTTTTCCCCAAAAATGGCCAAACTTTAAAATTTTTTGTAGTGGAAGTACTATGTACTAAACACAACAAATGGTAATCAGTCCACCATGTCTAACCCACATAAGGATTGGCTAATCCAGGAGCAAACGGCTCTTGGTAAAGATATCTCAAATCAGTTTATGGCTTACAATTTGCCTAAAATTGTATGGTGTTCAGCTCACCATATCCTAAAAAATAAAGAGTTGGCTAGCCCGCAAGGTTATGGCTTGTGGTAAAGGCAGTTGAAAATCCATAATTGGTAATCGACTCACCAAAGATATTTTATCTAAGAGTTGGCTAGTCCAGAAGCAAACGGCTTCTGGTAAAGACAAATCAAATCCGTTCACAGCTTATGATTTGCTCAAAATCATTTGGTTATCATTGTACCAAGATTCTTACTTGAATCAAAACAATTGGCTACTCCAGAAGTAATGGCTTTTGGTAAAGAGATAAAATCCATTAAATTTTCTCAAATCATTGCTAGGGACTAGCAATATCTTAGTGTGGGGGATTGATGAGTGTCTAAATACTCATCATTTTTATACTGTTTAGAATGCCAAAAACATCTGAAAACACTCAGAAACACATCAAAATGATAAAAATATCATAAACAAGTGTTTTATATGTTTTAAATGCAAAAACATCAAAATCTGATGAAAAACGTATCAAGTTTGCATAATTGGCAGTTTTAGTCCCCCAAATTACAAAAGTTGTCAAAATCAGTCCCTGGTAATTCAAAAACTTGTAAAATATCATTTTCGGTCCATAAGATTCAAAAGTTGTCAAAACAAACCCTTTAAAGTTTAAAAATCACAAAATGACAACTTTAGTCCTTCAACTTTGGAAAAATGTCAAAAATAGTCCTTGGTTAATTTAAAAAGTGAAAATTATCAACTTTTAACCTTTTACTATTTATAAATGACAAAATTGGTCCTTATGATGAACTTTTGGAAAATTACAAGTTTGGTCCCTGGAGTTTGAAAATTGTCAAAAATGGTCCTTGGACATTTAAAAAATGGAATTTTATGCAATTGGTCCTTGTACTATTTAAGATTTGCAGGTTTAGTCCTTGTGATAAGATTGGAAAAGTTTCAAGAGCAGTCCTTGAAGAATTGGGAAAATACAAAATTGGTCCTTGTGTGTTTAACTTAACCAAATGGACCCTTGTTATTAGCTAAACCCAAAATCCAAATCAAATCCAATCCTTATCCCAGCTGGCCCATATCCAAACCAAGCCCAACCCCGTATTTAAATTAAAACCCGCCTTCACTGTACACCCCCCTCACCTCAACTGCAAACCAGAAACCACCATGGTTTCTCCACCTGTAGCCTCCCTCATTTAATGCTTCCCCACTCTTTTCCTCCTCAACACACTATCTATCACCTTTTGTCCCCCCTCCTCTTCACCCTGGTCCAAAAACAATCAAAGATTGCAGAGCTACTGTTCACCTTTTTGGCGCCAAATTGCAAATCAAAGGATATGATTGCTTTGACTCATCCAATGGTGGTGGGAATAGCTCAGAAGCATGTGGAGAGTCTCATAGGTCAATAAATATCAAGGAAGAAGGAGAGAAGAAAACAAGTAGTGTAGTTTAGTTTTAGTTAATGTCGTTTTAGTTTAATTCTGATTTTCAGTATATGTTTTATCTTTAAAGCTTTGTATTTCATGTTTTTATTGTCTAATAACTCTTTTGTAAACTTTAATTTCAAGTTTCCTGTTTAAATCCAGTTTATGCAAATTTACCTTAAAATTCTCCATAAGATCAATTGTTGTTTGTGGTTGTTGTTTATGACTTATAAGCTTATATAAGCTCATTATATAAGCTTAGAAGCTATTTAAATCTGTACAAATCAGTTTATTTAGCAATCTCAAAAATTCTCAAAAATACCAAGTAAATTAGTAAAAATTCAAAAATCCATGGTGAAGAAGATCAAAGCTGGTGCAGAGATGGTATTTGGAATGCTTTTGGGTATAAAGCTTTAGGGAAAGCTATAGGTTCTGTTCTCAGTATTCAAATCTCAGTTTGTGCTCAAATCATTCTTGTAAGCCATTTTGACCACTATGGCATTTTACTGTTGTAGATGTTCAATAGCTTGAAACTCTGTTCCTATATGATCATTAGTCATAATTAAGTTAATTTAAGTATTAAAATTAGTTACTTGTTACTTTTAATTTATGGTTTATAAAAATTTCATTTTAACAGTTTAAATAGGATATAGATCATAATTGAGTTGTATGTTGTTATGCATGTTGTTTAATGCTTATTTAGAGTTAATAAATGCTGTTATAAGGTCTGCAATAAGTTTGGTGGTTTTAATCTAAGATTTTCTTTGAAAAAGTTCTTAAAAAGTCTCATAAGGAGTGTTTGGTTTTACTGATATTAACTGTGTTATAGGTGGTTAAATCTTTTGTTCTTGACTGCTCTATGTCACATTTGGTCTAAAAAACTCAGCTCAACAAGAAAACAGCACTCTTTTAAGTTAAAAAGTCAAACTCTCTTTTAATTTCACCTCATAAGCTTACTGTTAGGATTTAGAAACTAAAAATCATTACAGAAGCTTATATCTTGTTACTATAGCCTAAGTTCATTTCATTTTAGCTTAATACTACTTAATCAGTGCTTAGATATAATTACAAGTTCATATAAGTCAACCTGTTTAAATTTCTTGAAAAGTCAAAATGGTGCCCACTGCACAGTTGTGAAGTCCATATTGATAAGCTCACACAGAGCTTGTTAATTGGTCATAGCTTGTGATTATTGGCTTTTTGAGAAGCCAACCTAGCCAACTTGATGACCCAAGTTTAGCTTTTCATTATCTGGCTTATTAGATAGGGCTGCAATAAGGATTTAGTTTGTCCCATTTTTATCAGTACACTGAGTCATCCTCAGTGGTTTATTTTCAAATTTTTCATAAGCTCACTATGAGCTTATCAGTGAACTTACCTGTGATAGCTTTAGCTTTTTGTAAAGCTTAGCTGGTCATCTTGATAATCCAAGCTTTTGTTTTCAATTTCTAGCTTATTACAGTGCTTATAATTAAGCTCAAAGGTACCTAGTAGAAACCAAAGTGTCCTGTGAATAAAAGCTTAACTGTGGGCTTATTTTTAATTATTCAGTGCTTATTTCTTTATAATTAGCTTATTTACTTTCTAATTTAGCCTAGATACAGTTCCTAGCTTATTTCCAGTTTTCAATTTGCTTATTTTCTAGCTTAAAAGCCATTTTAGCTTAAAATCCTTTGCTTATTTTCTTTCTTAGCCACTGTTAAGATAAATAAGCTCTCACAGAGCTTATTGGTCATTTTTAGAAAAAGGCACAGTTGAATAAATTGCTTATCTTAATGTGCTTAAGAAGTCTGTAAAAAGAAATTTCAAAAAAAAAAAAATGTTTTACAAAAAGGGAGAGGCAGGGGTCGAACCTGAGACCTCTCCCTTATGGGAATGATAGTGGGGGTACCTGTAACCATTGCGCCCTTGGGTCTTTCTCGTTAAAACCTTGCACTATCTATCTCTTATATACGTTTTATTCATTTTAGCTTAAACGAGATTTTAGCTTATTTGTAGCTTATTCGTAGTAGCTTTTTCCAGTTTTGTAATTTTAATAAATTTGTATTAGTAATAAGTATTTTATAAAAAAGTTTCGGATTTTTCTCATTAGTTTTACTATTTTTAAACATTTAATTAGTGTTTTATAGTATTTAATTCATAATAAATAAAATAATTATCTAAAAAATATAATTCTTTTTTGTAAAATTTTCTTTTATCATATAGTACGTAATAAAATTAGTTTTACACTCGTAGGCCTTTTATTTCAATAATTTTACGTTTTATCTTGCGCTCCAGCGTATTTTTCGTAAATAAACGCACGTTTTCATTTTAAGTAACGTTTTTAGATAATTTAGGTTTACGTTTTAATTAAAATAGTTTATTTAAGTTATTTTGTTTTATAAAATAAACGTTCATCGATCTGTAAAAATAGTGATAGCGTTTATTTAATATATTTTAACTTTTTAATTTCTTTTAATTTGCATTTAAGTCGCTGTAATTTATTAATCTTTTCTTTAGGTAATTATCCATCCAAAACCTTACTGATCACTATCCTTAGTGATCATTCTATCATCTGAAGTTTTTTAAACACCAATTCATCCTCCGTGGGACTTAACGACCCAGGAATCCCCTATATTCCTTTGATCTTAAATTGCATTTGGTGTGTGAGCTGTTTTAGGTTTGTTACGGTTAGCCATTCACAAGTGGCTAGCTTGAGTGATTAAACTTGACTGTTTTGCACCCAATCAAATTTTGGCGCCGCTGCCGGGGAGGCTGTAAGCGTGTTTTAAGCATTTCCAGATCCATTCTTGCACATATACCACCTTTTGTAAACAGTTTTTTGTAAAGTTAATCAAAATCAAAAAAATTCATTAACACTTTTCATAAAGTGTTGATAACACCAAAAATATTTTCATTCTTTGTTTTTATGGCATGTTTTTCAAAAATCCAAAAATATTCATCTTTACCCTCTTACCCTTTTTGATTCTTTATCCCTTTACCCTCTATCCATTTGATTCTAACTTCTTCTTTTCTCATGGAATCTCTCGACTACAACGAAATCTGGAACGAAGTTGAAAAACTTCCTATTTTATCACAAATGTCAAGAATTCGTGTTGTTCGTGATGATCCATTGATTCTGCGTAGGGAAATGGAACGAGAAACCGGGGTGACAAAGGACCAGGTACTTCCATCTGATAATGGAGGTGCTAAATACGTCCAACCTACGGTTATCCAAAGATCTAATCCCTCGATTGCTCCTAAGCCGTCTAAAATTGATCCTACACTTTCACGATTTACGGTTAAAAGCAAACATGCAGAAATTAGACCGGTGACTAGCAAGAATGACTTGCCTAATCTTCACGTTTCTCAAGAACCAGAACCGGAGTCCATAACGGAAGTGATGGAAATTGCTAGCTCTCAGAGCACACCACTTGTCCCACCTCCTGATTTTTCAAAATGTTCTTTGAGTCTAAATAGTCATTCAGATCACCATGTTGGTTTTGTTGATTCTTTGAATGAACTGATTCCTTCTCATAATTCTCAAATAGAATCGTTTATTCCTTGTGTCGGTTGTGGTGAGCCTCTTTATGGTTCACCATGTCGCTGGTGTACGTGTGTACAGTGTGGTAATGATATTCGGAACGGGAGTTGTTTGTTTTGTGGTTCGAGGAATTCATTTGATTATGATCCTAATCCGAACTCATTTAACGACCCCTCAAATTTTTCTAATTACCCACCACAGCCCGACTTATCTTCATATAATCAACAATACTTCTGTGAATTTTGTGGAGGTCTTCACCAAGGATTTGAATGTCAATCCGGAAACACGATTGTTTATGAACAGTTTTCAGGTGATGCTCAGAACTTTGGTTATGACCAATATCCATATGATTCACCAATCCAAGCTCAACAGTTTTACTGTTGTGAGAACTGTGGAGGTCCCCATTTCAGCTCTGATTGTCAAACAGGGAATCCATTCCCTTGTAACAATTATGACTATCCATATCACGACCAACCTCCACAGTGCCAAATAACTCAAATTCCTCAGCAAACCCAACAAGACACTTATCTAGAGCTTCTGGAGTCAGTGAAAAGAACTGAGGAGTTGAGTAAGACAGCATTTCATAATGTTCCCAGTTTTTCTTGTGTATATTGTGGGGGTCCTCATGATGATTATCAATGTCAACCTTCCGGTTTGGACAAATCTCTACTCCCACAATATCCCATATTTCAAAATTCACATGAGAAATCCATGGAAGAATTGCTAGCTGAAGAGCAGGCTGCTAAGATAAATTCCCAAATTGCTTTTGAAAAATCTATTAGGGAATCAATTGCACAAGAAAAAGCAGCCAGATCTAGCTCTCAATTTCGTTTTATTCCTGATGATAGTGATGATGAAGATACACTTGAAGATTCATCAAATTCATCAGTTGATATCCCAGCAGTTGAGATTCATTCTCAAACAACTGCTATCACACCTGAGGTTCACACTCACTCTCTGAACATGGGGGATGAGCTTCTTAACACTGTTCCTGCAAAGGAATCGGACGAATTTATAAAGTCTAGTGTCGAGAACCTTGTCCCAATCCCAAGAGAGTCACAGGGAATTCTCGAGCATTTGTGTGATATCCCTACCCCTCTTGTCTTCCAAAGTAATCATGTTGAGATGTGCTCCGATTCTAATGATGACGATTCGTTATCTTGTGGAGACATCAGTTATATGGAGGAATTACCTTCTGAGCTTGTCAGCTTAGGAGAAGAGAATGAAGAAGAAATAATCCAAGACGAAGTTCTTCGTCTTACATTATTGAATGTTAATCTTCTCATTTCTAGAATCGAGGCTTTTAATGAAAAGCCTACTTCATATCCTATCCCCTTTGAGGATAGTGAACTTTTGTTCAATGATTCTATTCCCGAATTGCAAACGTTCCATTTTGATCATATGGGAGAGAAGATTAGTGGTATTACCACTTCTCATTCTCATAATTCTCTCACCGATTATGAATCATTCACTTTTGATGAGTTCCCCAGTGAACTCAGTCAAATCAATCCTGAATATGAATCATTTTCCTTTGAGGAGTTCTCCTGTGAACTCACTCATATCATATCTCCACCGGAGTATGATAACTTCTATTTTGATCTAGACACACCCGGGATATGTCTAGACCAATTGAGCTTAAAAGATGAAATTCATGCTATCATGAATTCCCTTTCTGATGATGATGAGTTAGTCAAGATTATTATCATGACTTTCTTTCTCTTCTTCACCTATCCCGTAGCTTCTCCTGTTCTTCACTCCTTCGGGAATGAAGACATTATCTTTGACCCCGGCATTTTCATTTATCAATTATGAGCCGGTTCTCTGTATATCTCATCGGTGTGGAACTTTCACGTACTTCAATGTTTATACAAACATTTTGAATGAAAGTCCGATGGAGATTGTCTCTTCCACTTACTTCCCCATGACCAAATTAATTCGGGGTCGAGTCAAGCTAGCGACTCGGTAATCAAAAACAGTAGCTAAACATGGGTTTTCACCCGTGTGTACCACCTTAGTGTGGGGGAGATGCCCCACATGTTGTATAGAGATCTAAAAAATGAATGAAAATTGTAAATATTAAAAAAGAGAATAATTGTTGTGTTTCTACACTTAGCTAGTAATGTTATCTTTTTACGTTCTAAGTTTCGGCATAACAGCCGGTGCTTTGAATATTGAGGACAATATTCATTTCTAAGTGTGGGGGGGAAATTCTGGCGAATTTGATCATAAATGTACCCTTTTAGTCCCTTTTTCCCCAAAAATGGCCAAACTTTAAAAATTTTTGTAGTGGAAGTACTATGTACTAAACACAACAAATGGTAATCAGTCCACCATGTCTAACCCACATAAGGATTGGCTAATCCAGGAGCAAACGGCTCTTGGTAAAGATATCTCAAATCAGTTTATGGCTTACAATTTGCCTAAAATTGTATGGTGTTCAGCTCACCATATCCTAAAAAATAAAGAGTTGGCTAGCCCGCAAGGTTATGGCTTGTGGTAAAGGCAGTTGAAAATCCATAATTGGTAATCGACTCACCAAAGATATTTTATCTAAGAGTTGGCTAGTCCAGAAGCAAACGGCTTCTGGTAAAGACAAATCAAATCCGTTCACAGCTTATGATTTGCTCAAAATCATTTGGTTATCATTGTACCAAGATTCTTACTTGAATCAAAACAATTGGCTACTCCAGAAGTAATGGCTTTTGGTAAAGAGATAAAATCCATTAAATTTTCTCAAATCATTGCTAGGGACTAGCAATATCTTAGTGTGGGGGATTGATGAGTGTCTAAATACTCATCATTTTTATACTGTTTAGAATGCCAAAAACATCTGAAAACACTCAGAAATACATCAAAATGATAAAAATATCATAAACAAGTGTTTTATATGTTTTAAATGCAAAAACATCAAAATCTGATGAAAAACGTATCAAGTTTGCATAATTGGCAGTTTTAGTCCCCCAAATTACAAAAGTTGTCAAAATCAGTCCCTGGTAATTCAAAAACTTGTAAAATATCATTTTCGGTCCATAAGATTCAAAAGTTGTCAAAACAAACCCTTTAAAGTTTAAAAATCACAAAATGACAACTTTAGTCCTTCAACTTTGGAAAAATGTCAAAAATAGTCCTTGGTTAATTTAAAAAGTGAAAATTATCAACTTTTAACCTTTTACTATTTATAAATGACAAAATTGGTCCTTATGATGAACTTTTGGAAAATTACAAGTTTGGTCCCTGGAGTTTGAAAATTGTCAAAAATGGTCCTTGGACATTTAAAAAATGGAATTTTATGCAATTGGTCCTTGTACTATTTAAGATTTGCAGGTTTAGTCCTTGTGATAAGATTGGAAAAGTTTCAAGAGCAGTCCTTGAAGAATTGGGAAAATACAAAATTGGTCCTTGTGTGTTTAACTTAACCAAATGGACCCTTGTTATTAGCTAAACCCAAAATCCAAATCAAATCCAATCCTTATCCCAGCTGGCCCATATCCAAACCAAGCCCAACCCCGTATTTAAATTAAAACCCGCCTTCACTGTACACCCCCCTCACCTCAACTGCAAACCAGAAACCACCATGGTTTCTCCACCTGTAGCCTCCCTCATTTAATGCTTCCCCACTCTTTTCCTCCTCAACACACTATCTATCACATTTTGTCCCCCCTCCTCTTCACCCTGGTCCAAAAACAATCAAAGATTGCAGAGCTACTGTTCACCTTTTTGGCGCCAAATTGCAAATCAAAGGATAGGATTGCTTTGACTCATCCAATGGTGGTGGGAATAGCTCAGAAGCATGTGGAGAGTCTCATAGGTCAATAAATATCAAGGAAGAAGGAGAGAAGAAAACAAGTAGTGTAGTTTAGTTTTAGTTAATGTCGTTTTAGTTTAATTCTGATTTTCAGTATATGTTTTATCTTTAAAGCTTTGTATTTCATGTTTTTATTGTCTAATAACTCTTTTGTAAACTTTAATTTCAAGTTTCCTGTTTAAATCCAGTTTATGCAAATTTACCTTAAAATTCTCCATAAGATCAATTGTTGTTTGTGGTTGTTGTTTATGACTTATAAGCTTATATAAGCTCATTATATAAGCTTAGAAGCTATTTAAATCTGTACAAATCAGTTTATTTAGCAATCTCAAAAATTCTCAAAAATACCAAGTAAATTAGTAAAAATTCAAAAATCCATGGTGAAGAAGATCAAAGCTGGTGCAGAGATGGTATTTGGAATGCTTTTGGGTATAAAGCTTTAGGGAAAGCTATAGGTTCTGTTCTCAGTATTCAAATCTCAGTTTGTGCTCAAATCATTCTTGTAAGCCATTTTGACCACTATGGCATTTTACTGTTGTAGATGTTCAATAGCTTGAAACTCTGTTCCTATATGATCATTAGTCATAATTAAGTTAATTTAAGTATTAAAATTAGTTACTTGTTACTTTTAATTTATGGTTTATAAAAATTTCATTTTAACAGTTTAAATAGGATATAGATCATAATTGAGTTGTATGTTGTTATGCATGTTGTTTAATGCTTATTTAGAGTTAATAAATGTTGTTATAAGGTCTGCAATAAGTTTGGTGGTTTTAATCTAAGATTTTCTTTGAAAAAGTTCTTAAAAAGTCTCATAAGGAGTGTTTGGTTTTACTGATATTAACTGTGTTATAGGTGGTTAAATCTTTTGTTCTTGACTGCTCTATGTCACATTTGGTCTAAAAAACTCAGCTCAACAAGAAAACAGCACTCTTTTAAGTTAAAAAGTCAAACTCTCTTTTAATTTCACCTCATAAGCTTACTGTTAGGATTTAGAAACTAAAAATCATTACAGAAGCTTATATCTTGTTACTATAGCCTAAGTTCATTTCATTTTAGCTTAATACTACTTAATCAGTGCTTAGATATAATTACAAGTTCATATAAGTCAACCTGTTTAAATTTCTTGAAAAGTCAAAATGGTGCCCACTGCACAGTTGTGCAGTCCATATTGATAAGCTCACACAGAGCTTGTTAATTGGTCATAGCTTGTGATTATTGGCTTTTTGAGAAGCCAACCTAGCCAACTTGATGACCCAAGTTTAGCTTTTCATTATCTGGCTTATTAGATAGGGCTGCAATAAGGATTTAGTTTGTCCCATTTTTATCAGTACACTGAGTCATCCTCAGTGGTTTATTTTCAAATTTTTCATAAGCTCACTATAAGCTTATCAGTGAACTTACCTGTGATAGCTTTAGCTTTTTGTAAAGCTTAGCTGGTCATCTTGATAATCCAAGCTTTTGTTTTCAATTTCTAGCTTATTACAGTGCTTATAATTAAGCTCAAAGGTACCTAGTAGAAACCAAAGTGTCCTGTGAATAAAAGCTTAACTGTGGGCTTATTTTTAATTATTCAGTGCTTATTTCTTTATAATTAGCTTATTTACTTTCTAATTTAGCCTAGATACAGTTCCTAGCTTATTTCCAGTTTTCAATTTGCTTATTTTCTAGCTTAAAAGCCATTTTAGCTTAAAATCCTTTGCTTATTTTCTTTCTTAGCCACTGTTAAGATAAATAAGCTCTCACAGAGCTTATTGGTCATTTTTAGAAAAAGGCACAGTTGAATAAATTGCTTATCTTAATGTGCTTAAGAAGTCTGTAAAAAGAAATTTCAAAAAAAAAAAAAATGTTTTACAAAAAGGGAGAGGCAGGGGTCGAACCTGAGACCTCTCCCTTATGGGAATGATAGTGAGGGTACCTGTAACCATTGCGCCCTTGGGTCTTTCTCGTTAAAACCTTGCACTATCTATCTCTTATATACGTTTTATTCATTTTAGCTTAAACGAGATTTTAGCTTATTTGTAGCTTATTCGTAGTAGCTTTTTCCAGTTTTGTAATTTTAATAAATTTGTATTAGTAATAAGTATTTTATAAAAAAGTTTCGGATTTTTCTCATTAGTTTTACTATTTTTAAACATTTAATTAGTGTTTTATAGTATTTAATTCATAATAAATAAAATAATTATCTAAAAAATATAATTCTTTTTTGTAAAATTTTCTTTTATCATATAGTACGTAATAAAATTAGTTTTACACTCGTAGGCCTTTTATTTCAATAATTTTACGTTTTATCTTGCGCTCCAGCGTATTTTTCGTAAATAAACGCACGTTTTCATTTTAAGTAACGTTTTTAGATAATTTAGGTTTACGTTTTAATTAAAATAGTTTATTTAAGTTATTTTGTTTTATAAAATAAACGTTCATCGATCTGTAAAAATAGTGATAGCGTTTATTTAATATATTTTAACTTTTTAATTTCTTTTAATTTGCATTTAAGTCGCTGTAATTTATTAATCTTTTCTTTAGGTAATTATCCATCCAAAACCTTACTGATCACTATCCTTAGTGATCATTCTATCATCTGAAGTTGTTTAAACACCAATTCATCCTCCGTGGGACTTAACGACCCAGGAATCCCCTATATTCCTTTGATCTTAAATTGCATTTGGTGTGTGAGCTGTTTTAGGTTTGTTACGGTTAGCCATTCACAAGTGGCTAGCTTGAGTGAGTAAACTTGACTGTTTTGCACCCAATCAAAAGTCCTTGGCTTACCATCACTGGTTTTTGCAAAAGATAAACCATGCTGAGCCTGTGAAAAAGGCAAACACCAAAGAGCATCTTTCAAAACAAAACAAAATTTCTCAATCAAAAGCTGCCTTCACCTCCTGCATATGGATCTCTTTGGACCAGTCAGTCCTAGATCAATCCAGCATGAGAAGTATACACTTGTCATTGTTGATGAGTTTTCAAGATACACTTGGGTATACTTTCTTTCTAAAAAGATTCAGGCAGCTGACTCTATAATGTCATTCATCAGGAACATTGAAAACTAGAATGACATTATTGTTAAACAAATCAGAACTGAAAATGGTACTGAGTTCATAAATGAAGAGCTTGAGAATTTCTGTGATGAAAAGGGAATCTCCCAAAAAATTTCATCTCCTAACACTCCTGAACAAAATGGGGTAGCTGAAAGGAAAAACAGAACTCTCATGGAGGCTGCTAGAAATATGTTAAATGGCTCAACTCTATCAAAACATTTCTGGACTGAAGCAGTTAAAACAGCCTGTTACACTCAAAACAGGTCAATCATTGTCAAAAGACATAACAAAACCCCATATGAGATATTCAAAGGTAGACTTCCTGATATCAGCTACTTTCATGTGTTTGGATGTCATGTGTTTATTCATAACCACAAGGATCATCTAGGCAAGTTTGATGCTAAAGCTGATGATGGATACTTTCTAGTTTCTAGGTTACTCACTGATCTCCAAAGCCTTCAGGGTATTTAACACAAGGAGACAACAAGTTGAGGAAACCTTTCATGTCACCTTTGATGAGAGTTCAGAAAGCATCAGGTTCACCAACACCTCAGTGGAGGAAATAGAAATTGATAACTCATCAAGATATCCTCATGATGAGTATAACACTGAAATCAATTCCTTATACCAAGACGATGTTGACATCTCATATTATGTCTTACCTCACAACCTGCCCCAACCAACTATCAGTGAATTCATTGATAATCAATCAGTCCCTGCTGGGATAGGTAACACTGAACCAAATGTTCATGAACCCCAACTTGAACAAGACATCTCAACAGGTGTTCTTAATGATTCTATGGCTCATGCACCTGAACTCACTCCTGAGTTTCCAGTGACCTCTTCAAGCTCATATCCTAGACCACAAAGTAAGTGGACAAAATCTCAGGACATTGAGCTTGTAAACATCATTGGTGCCCACTGAGGGCATGCTTACAAGAAGCATGGCTGCTAAACTAACTGCAGCTTCAGCAAATGAATGTCTATATGCTGATTACCTATCAGAAATAGAACCCAAAAGTGTCACTAAGGCTCTAAAACACCCAAGCTGGGTTCAGGCCATGCAAGAAGAACTTCAACAGTTTGGTAAAAACAAGGTCATGACCTTGATCAAATGTCCTCAGGATGTCATTGTCATAGGAATGAAATAGGTTTTCAGAAACAAAACTGATGAAAACGACACTGTCATTAAAAACAAAGCCAGACTTGTAGCCAAAGGTTACAGTCAACAAGAAGGCATTGACTATGATGAGACATTTGCTCATGTTGCAAGAATGGAAGCCATCAGGATCTTCCTTGCATATGCTACTACATGAACTTCAAAGTTTACCAAATGGATGTAAAAAGTGCATTCCTAAATGGTGAACTCAAGGAAGATGTGTATGTCCAGCAACCTTCTGGCTTTGAGAGTAGTGAATTCCCTGATTATGTCTGCAAGCTTGATAAAGCCCTTTATGGACTAAAGCAAGCTCCCAGGGCATGGTATGAAACTCTCTCAGCCTTCCTGATTCAAAACAAGTTTGTCAGAGGAAAGATAGACAACACATTGTTTATCTACAAGACAAAACAAAATGTGATACTGGTCCAAGTATATGTTGATGACATCATCTTTGGCTCAACAAACTACACTCTTTGCAAACAGTTTGAAAAACTGATGACAAAGAAGTTTGAAATGAGCATGATGGGTGAACTCACATACTTCCTTGGACTACAAATCAGGCAAACTGATAAAGGAATCTCCATCAGTCAAGAGAAATACACCAAAAATCTCTTGAAGAAATATGAGATATCTGACTGTGCCTCAGTGAAGACACCAATGGTCCCTCCTAACAACCTTGGACCTGATCTCACTGGCAAATCGGTCAATCAAACCCATTTCAGAGGGATTATTGGCTCACTGATGTATCTCACTGCTTCCAGACCAGACATACAATTCTCAGTCTGTCTAATAGCAAGATATCAGTCCAATCCCAAAGAATCCCATCTCACTGCAGCCAAAAGAATACTAAGATACCTGAAGGGAACTCCAAGCCTTGGACTCTACTATCCAAAGTGCTCAGGGTTTGACCTCAAAGGATATTCTGATTCTGATTATGCTGGCTGCAACATGGACAGAAAAAGTACCTCAGGGTCCTGTCAATTTCTTGGAGGAAAACTGGTCTGTTGGAGTGCTAAAAAGCAACAATCAGTGGCTATGTCTTCAGCCGAAGTTGAGTATGTTGCTGCTGTAGGATGTTGTGCCAATGTATTATGGATGAAAATTCAACTCAGTGACTATGACATCCACTACAAAATGGTACCCATCTTCTGTGACAACACTAGTGCCATTGGAATCTCCAACAACTCTGTCCTTCACCAAAGAACCAAACACATTGATATCAGATATCATTTCATCAGGGACCACATAATTAAAGGAGACATAGAGCTTCATTTCATCCCTACTGAATATCAACTTGCTGATATCTTCACCAAACCCTTAGATGAACCTACCTTCAGGAGACTGAAAGCTGAATTGGGAATGCTAGACATTGAAAGTCAGCAACCTGAAAACCAATCCCAATCTCAGTAAGTTTTCCCTAAAATGGTTCATCCTCCCTGAACAAAACCTCAAAAAATAACCTTCTCACTTAATGAGTAAGACTCATTCAGGGACCCTGTCTCTTGATATTGAGCATTGAATGTGTAACTAAATGCACCAAGTATTAGTTACTTAAATGTCCTAGGTTGGTAAACATACCAATTAAATATAGGAATATATGCCTCTCTATCTTACTGTCAGGGGTCCCTCTAACTTACCTCATCCCACTTGGCATTAAATGCCCCCTCTCACATGAAATATCTTATGGATATTTTATTGTTGCAAAATGCACTTTTACTGTGCACTGCAAATGTTCCTTGAAAACCGGGATATTACAGCGGGTAGTGGAGTGGTGGCATTAAATGTGGAAATTAAAAACGTTTTCAAAAACTGACTTAACAAATCCACATTTGTGCATAAACTACCCCTCTCATCACTCTATAAGTACCCCTCACAAAATCATTAAAACACACACAAAGTATTTCTGCAACAAAACGCTGTCAAAATAACTCTTTCAAACCCAGAAATCTTTGTGTTCTTCAAACCTTTCTCTGAAAAACCTTATCTGTAAACATTTACAAAAGTTTTTCATCACAAACCTGAGAGATTTAAAACTCTTTGATAGTTCTTGTCAAAATATTCTTTTCAAAACCCTAAAACCTTTTAATGGAAATGGCAAGAACACAATCTCTTCAGTTTGCACCACAGTGGGTAGGGGATCTCAGTAATGTTGAATTTAAAACCAACAATGTCATAGGCAATTTTGAATACCCCCAAAATGTCCCAGCCTATAAGGACATAATAAAATTCTTATTCAACTGCCCACTGAAAAACGGCCTTTGTTCAGTGTCCCTCTATACTGTACCAAAAACTCCTCAGGGAGTTTTGGGCAACAGCCACGGCCTATGACCCGACACCCTCAACTAATGAGACAGACCTAAGACCACTCAGGGAGTATCTCATTAAGTTCAGTCTTTTTAACGGGGAAAGATCAGTCACCCTGGACTATAAAACGTTTTGTACTTCAACAGGGTTTACTACAATAATGGAGTCTATGTTGCCCATCATGAACCCTCCACAGTGAAGGATGGGTTAAAACAATCGTTTTGGATCCAAAATTTTTGGACAAGACCCTAGTCACCAAGAGTTCATTTCCTGTGGCTTGGAGGATCCTGTTCACTTTTGTGATTCAGGTTCTTGGCGGGAACCACTCATCCACTGAACAAGTTAATTCTATTCAGTTGATGATGGCATACTGCTTGATGAATGGGGTCACTGTCGACATAGGGGAGATTATTTACAGTGATCTCGTAACCAAGCTACTGAGCAAAACTAGGGCGAAATACGTTTCGTACCCTAGGTTTGTCTCATGTACTTTACAAGTGTTACTGGGTTGCAATTATCCTCAGGAACAAAAATATTGTGCTTTACCTGGCATCCTGAATCAATCTAATTTTCAAAAGGACCCATCCCATGTCACTAATATCGAATTGATGGCCCATATGGTTGCTGTAAACAACCAGAGGGACTCAGTGTCTTCTAACCCTGCTCCTAAAAAGAGAAAGGGGAAGTCTCAGACTGGGACTAAGACCAAACCCAAGTCTCAGGGCCCTGAGGCTTCAGGAACACAGCCAAAAAGGAAAAAGAAGCCCAAGACTGATCTGCCACCCACTAGAGACCAAGCAACATCCACCCCGGTGACAACGAATGACACTGATAAATCACAATCAGTGCCCTTGGTCCCAACTACTACTCCCTAAGATCCAGAGGGAAACATACAACCCGATGGTAGGGGAGCGCCTTCCAAAACCACCAATCCTGACTCCGGAGAAGACACTGGGAAAAACCCATCAGTGTCTGAGGGGACAAAGGGGGACAAAGACTCAGAGGGATTAATACCACCCGCTGATACGGAACCCATTACCACTACCTTGTTAACTGTTGCTGATGTTGTTGATATACTATTCTCTGATGATGAACTTGCTGACAGTGACGATGAAGTTCTTTCAGCAGGGGAAGACATGGACGCCGAGATTCAACCACATGAACAAGAGTCTCAGCCTTATCCAACAAAGCCTGAGGAGTCACCTTTTCAAGCTGATGATAACTCCTCTACTTCCTCAGACTCTTCATCCTCTAATGAGTTCAAGAGGTTTGACAATGTTCTTCCACTGATTGAAAGACAGCTGGTTCAGTGGATCACAAAAGCTTCAAGGAAGCTATATTCTGGGATCACTGATACATTGTGGGATCAACACACTGAAGCTGCTGCAAGCTATGCTGATCTAAAGTCCGGTGTGCTCACTTTCAATGCTAACACTGATGAACACAGGGATCTTATGTATCAACATCTTCATAGATTGGATGACAACTTGGTCAAATTTTTAAAGCATCTTCAGGGTTGTGGGACAAAGATTGATGAAATCAGGGACTCGGTCAAAGAAGACCCAACACTAAACTCAAAAGTGCTGGAGGCTACTAAGGCTTACTTGAAGAATTCCTCAGACCTCACTGAACTTATCCACATGCTAAAGTCTGCCAATGTTCAGGGTCTTCAATCTTCGGTTCAGTCTCTTCAGGAAACACTGGGTTCCTTAGATGCTCAGGTGACCACTCTGGCTAAGGCATCATCATCAATGGCTTGGAATCTTGGGCCACAAATGACTGCTTTGGAATTATCTCAGGCTAATCTGGAGAAACAGGTCACCAGTGTTCAGCAGGATACTACTGACATCAAGGCTATGGTCACTGAAATTTATCAAGCCTTCAAAGGTCAAGCCACTCAAACTCCCCCAGTGTCCAAAGCAACTCTTGCTCTCACTCATGTTGCGGCAACAATTGAGGGGGAGAAGACCACTGAAGAGACTTCCTCTCACACTGAGGGGGAGCCAGCTCAACCAGTCCCTGCTATACCAATTTCATCAGTGCCACCAACATCTTCAACAACAACAATGACAGTGACTACACCACCACCCTTGGTAGCATCATCTTCCTCAGGCCAGGATAAAGGAAAAGGCAAAATGCAAACTCCTGAGCCTGAGAAGATCCCTTACATGATCAACAACACTGAGTACATGCTCACACCACATCAGCTAAGTGCCTATCTTGCAAAGGAAGAAAGGAAAAAGAAACTAGCTTAGGAAGAGAGAAAGAGCAAAGAAGCACTGGTACAAGTAGTTGCTAAGGAAGCTGAGAACATAGGAATTGATCCAAAGAAGCTTCAAAAGGGTCAGGCAGGAAAAAAGTTCAAAGATGCTCAGGCAGCTCAAATGGCTGAAATGAGAAAGCAGTTGGAAGAAAGGAACAAGAAAGCTGCAGCCATCAGGCAAGGAAGAATTGACCACTACAACTGGTCAATGACAAGCAGAAGGCTGCCTGATAAAATCACTGATGTCAGAATCATCCCCAAGTCCAAACCACTAGCAATGAATGTTTACAGGGGGATGATAAAAGACACTTCGAGGTTCATGATCCCCTAAAATTCACTAACTTTGGGATCACTGAACTCGATGAGCTGGGTCCAATAATTGAAAAGAAGCAGAATGCGGTGGTTAAGGAGCTGATGAAAATGCTCAGCAAAAGGTATGAAAGACTGAGGGATGCACCTGCACAACTGGGGATTCAGCCTGCCTTAACTGCACCACAAGGATCTCAACCTCAGTCTTCACAGGGCAAAAGAAAGAGGGTTGAGTTCCAGCCTGAGTTCAAAGTGCCTGGACTAGAATGTAATAGGGAGCTACCATAAGGGGTGAAGTTTGTCAACTGTCTTGTGATAGAAGAGCCTGAAAGAGGACTGTTCTACATTGATGTCTATGGAAACCCAACGTTTCAAAGGTGGAGTGACATTGATCAGGAAGGTGTGGCTGCAATGCTAAGCTACATACCAGTGGCCTCTCAAATTCAGACTCCAGCAAACGTCAGGTTCTGTGCTGACTTAAACGCCAAGATAAATGAGCACCCTGACAAAGAAACACTCATCACAAAGAAAGTCAAGCTTGAAGCACTGGGGATCCATCTTAAATGACATCATTATCCTTTATCTTTTGTACTAGTGATAGGAACCATGTAATTGATCAATAAACGATGTATGTTTTGTTAAAATATTCAGTGTTCCTTATTATGTTCGTTAGTACATTCAGTGTAAGAAGAAGCCAATTGCTCACTTACACTGATCAAACACTTAGGCTATTTGTATATCCAAATAGGGGGAGACTGTTGGGTTCAGTAAATACCCAAACCCCTTAATCTGGGATTTGAATAGAAAATAACCTAAGTGTTTAGACCGTTAAACACTAACAGGTCACTGAGTGCATAGTCTCTCAGTGAGCCATCTTCAGGATACTCAGTATGAGGCGAAGAAGAAGTCTCTCCACTCAGTAAGGCGGAACTTAAAGGGTGAAGACTGAGTCAAGAAGAAGATGGTGGATTCAGTGAGTGATGACTAACTCACTGAATCCCTAAAACTCCTCTCCACTACTTACACTAAAGACAAACTGAAGTAGAAGACTGAAGGATATGAAGACTGAAGAATGAGCGGGATAAGGCGGGACAAGTTTGAATCAGATAAGACGAAGTCCTTATCAACCAAAGTCAACTTTCCCTGAATGGCAAACTATCAGGCTCAGTGTCATCACTGACCTTTCGAAAACAACCTTGTCTCTTACTTAATATAGTCTTTGTAAACAGAGACAAAATACATCAGTATTTTGTCTTCTGTAAATTGTCAGTTTGTCACTTAGGAAAAAGTTAAAACTCATACTTGTATAAATAGCCTAAGAGATGGAGTGAAAGATTAAGCTTGTGAATTGTAAAAACACACATACATGCAAGCCATCTTTCACTCCTCCAAATAAAACTTAATCCCTGATATAGCTCAGTGGGTACTTGTAGTTGTGCTCAGACTTAGCCTGAGCTTCGTGAGGAGTTACACCCTTTGTCATTTCAATCCCAAGTACTATTCCGCAAGTACTTGGGTAATGTATTATTGTTTGATTTATATCTAATAAAGAATATTATGTTGAAAATTATTCAGTGTGTTTTACTTACATCTTATCAGTCATAGATTCACTATTAACTTGTTTTTAAATACTTAACTGTTTTTCGATAGTGAATAGGGAACAACATTTTCATTCCCATATGGAATCACGGAGCAAAGTAAAAAAAAAGAGAGTTAAAAACCAATTGCACGTGCATAGCACATTCACATATTTATTCATCCCCGCTTTTGCTCTAGTCACTACTCAAATGTTATAGTTCATCCTCGCTTGTGCTCCCAATCCCTAAACGACATATATTATTTGGTTGTTCATTTTCTCCAAAAAGTGAAATAAACACAATTGGATAAAGGAAGCAGTGCTTCGTTTTTGCACCATTCTCATTAATCTACAAGTTAGCAATTTTGACTGGTTATTCACTATTTAATTTTTTATAATATTGCATACTAAACTACATCTTGTTAAGTGTATCAAATGGGTCTAGAACTCAAATTTAATTTATATGAAAATAACCCTTACTAAAAGTGAAGAGTTTAATGAAAGAATTATTAATCGTTAATGGGATTTTGGGTTCTATTTGATTTCTATTGGAAAATTTTGTAGTTCACTAGTTGGATTTATTCATAAGTTAGAGGAGATATGCAAACGAAATCGGGTTTTTGAAGTCTCGTGTTCATGTGACGAACAATACATTAGTAGCAACAAAATAATGTATACAAATGCCGAAAATTGGTAATTTTGTTGCAACAAGTTCTATATAAAGAATTAGAAACTTACAAAAGATCTATATTGTAATAATCGAATGTTAAGAAGCAAATATGAGTTATCAATTACATGTTCATTCAGTTTCACTTGATTCTTTGTTTATACCAAACAAGGGATTCAATTTTTTAACTCATTCTGATACTCAATTCTATGCGCCTACCAAACAATGAACATTTTCCTTTTTTGTTTTTTGTTTTGATCATTCTCTTTCTCTGTCATTCTTCTCAAATTCATTTCCATTCTTTACGAATAAGCCATACCAAACGTCCCCTATCCTTTTATTTCTTAAAAAAACACCTTTTTCATCGTAGTTGAAATCAAAAAAGGCGTCACGGCTTCCGCATTAACGTATCTTATCGCACATTTTCACGCTTTATCTCACGCCACGTCTTAAGCCGACACCTTGATCTATTGCGTAACGTGAAAGTCACACATCACTTTTTTGCGACGCCTTTGCGTCACCGTGACGCGCCTCTTAAAATGATGGCTTCAATCATTTGTGGGTGGGTGACGAACAAATATTATATGCATAGTTTGGGTCGGGGCGGGTCGTTATTAATTATTGGAAGCAAAAACCCCTTTAAATAAAGAAACTTAGGAGGGAAAAGCAAATAGCAATGGCGAACTTGTCAAGCCTAGTTCACGAACTTCGTGAACGAATAGCAGCATCCTCTTCAACACCTCCTAACAATAATGATGACGATGCGTCGTTAGAGCTTCGTTTTCGAGCCGTTATCCCCAATCTCCTTCACGCTTACGTCATTCCTTCTTCTTCTGGTAACCTAATTATTATTATTTTTTTCAATTACTGTTTGTGTTGAACTAAATTAGAATCAAGAATTTGGGGAAATGAGAGTTTTATATAAACTTCAAGGTTACATTATTAACTAGCTATCTAAATCCAATGCTGACGTGTATTTTAGTTTGTATCTCGACCAATTAGTTAGGTTTCAGTACCTTGGTTGTTAAACTCGTACATTTAATGATTGGTTAATTTGGTTGTTGGCCAGTTGTCTGTTTTCGAATCTATTTATATGCAAATTCGGTTTTTAATTTTCGTTACTATTTTTGAATCCATTGTTTATTATTTCCTGTTGGCAATGAATTTTGGTACGTATCAAAAGTGTGAATTCGCCACATGCTTGATATGTTTTTATATAATAATGAATATGGGTATTCTAGCTGTTGTTGATAATATGATTGCAGTTTATTGCTAAATTTTTTTGTGTTTTTAGTATTGTTGTAATGTTTGATCCGTTATTACAAGGAAAAAAGGTTACTATATTGTATTTAAGTAGGGATTTATGTGCTATTTTGCAGCAAACGAGAGGGAGGTGATTGCTGTGTTGAAATTATTGACTCATACAGTCAAGAATTTTCCTGGAGTTTTCTTTCATGGAAAGGCCACCACAATTCTGCCGATAATCTGTCGTATAATACCCTTTTTTGCCGAACCCTCATTCTCGTGAGTAATTTATACTTCAAGTTAAAATTTACAAAGTTTTTCTTTTGTTATTTCATCCAAATATCAAACATTCTGCTAATTAATAACATAAATGAGTAATTGGTTCGACTAATAGGATTAATCAGGCTAAGTGTTCATAGTATGTCAAAGGTCTTGTTCATTCACTTATATGACCTGCTGTGATAAGGGGTTAGCTAGTAACATATTTGGTCACAACTTAGAACTAGTAGGAAGAAGACCTCAGCAATTATTGCCACGTAATGATTAGCCAGCTTGAACAAATACCCATTAGTTCAACTCTAGAGCTGTATTACTTTCTGTTTCTTGTAAGAAAATTTGGTTTTATTCTTTGAAGTTTATTGTTACTCTTATATATTGGCTAGTAATTTGCTTAATAGAAAAGGAAGAATGTCCCCACTTCTTTAGAACAAGATGTACATATATGAGGGTGGGTTATTTATCATCTTCGATGTTCTTGTCTTTGTGCTGTGATTGTTTAGACTTGTGATAGTTCTTCTCTTTTATTTCTCAATGAACTATCGCATTTTCATTTGTTTTCACCTGGCTGCTGGTTGTGCCTCTTTCAGCTCTCGCCATGGAATAATTTTTGAGACACTAGGATCCCTTTTATCCTTGCTCCGTACAGGAGATCGAGATGCATATCGCCAGTTTTTTGAAGATGTAATGAGGGGGATTGAAGGTACAAACCACAAACATACTAAACTATAATTATTTGACTTATATGTATCACTAATAAAACAGTTGTCCAATGTTCATAGTATTTCAGATAATTTATATCTCTTTGACTGGTGGTTGGACTATCAAACAACAATCGTAACTAGCAGAATTAATTTTTCCTATCTCCTGGTTGGAACATTTCACAAGCTAACTGCAATATGTTTTATTTTCTCTGAACAGATCTCTATACTATAGCATCAGTAACCACAAGCACTAGCAAACCAGGGTTGGAAGTCTCTCTGAGGTGTTTCAATGAGTCCCTATCTGGAATTTCTACCGATCCTACTGTCCTCAGTGAACTACCAACATGCAATAAACCGATTGATGGTTTTGGTATTATGATCAACCTCACAGAACCTGCCAGGTGGCGGCTTTTTGCTACTTGGATGATTAAAATTTCATGTAAATGCTTAACTGAAGGAGCTCTAAATGTGGAAGGGCTGATAAATGTGCCATTTGTTATGGCTGCGTGCAAGCTACTGTTCTATGGGGATGCTGCTTTGCAAATGGTTAGTTTGACTTTACTTGCTGTTCATTCTACATTAACCGGTTGCTTGTAACCCTAATATTAAGTATCTTCTTTTTGTCCCCATAAACTTTGCATTGGTTTCTAATTAAAAAAAAAAAAAAAAACCATGAAGGCTTGCTTTGACTTGGTGCGCATTTTGGGAGCTGTTGTAAATGATGACATCATCCCTTGTGAAAACATGATTCTGTCAATTTCAACCATACTGAGTGAAGTGGAGGATGGATATCCTGTGTTCAGGTTAGTAATTAGTTTTCTGGCACTATCTAGTTTGTGTTTTTATCATTGACTGTTTAGTGACCGTCATGCATCTTATGTCATTTCTCATTTGGAAGATAAAGAGGATTTAACAATTTGCTATTTAACAGCTTTTCTGTAAGGTAAATGGCAGATGAAAATATTAAGAGTTAATGCATTTAGTCCATTCCATTTTGTATATTAGGTCCCATCCACTGATCCACATGAGTTGTAAAGTGAAATGGACACATGGAAATGAGAAGTAAAGTGAAATGGACCAAATGAGTTGACCGTGTCATTTTACCTGTAATTGCTTTTATTTCTTGCATGGAATCATATCATGAAAGTTTAAAGAAGGTTACTCAACATAAGCTAGATTACCAACAATAGTTTTGCATTCAGCTAAGTCAAAAAATACAATGATACAAATGCGAATTTAGAGAGATAATCTGTAACCAGCCCCTTCCATGAATAATCTGTAATCAGCCAAAAGGGGCACCATATATTTATTAGAGTGAGTGGATTGATGCATTTTGGGGGTGGATGCTTTTTAACCATTGCATGCATTACATTGAACCTCACCACTCTAAACTTACCCGTGGTAGGAATAGAATTTTAAAGAAGCTCATTGCTTATATTAATTGTCAGGATCAGAAAATTATGACATAAGGCCAAGGTTGCCGCCATACCTGTATCCTTTCTCAGTACAACTAATTGCCAATAAATAATTTCTCGTTTTAGGATCTCATTTATGATTTACAAATCAAAGAGATAATGGTGCAGATGTGATATAAAAAAAATTACTTAAGTTATATATAAAGAAATAGGAAACATAATGGTTCCGTGTACTGTAAAAATGCTTGCCTATAGTTCCTTTTTATTAACTTCTTCATAGAAAATATTACACAGTTGGTGGTCTAGCTCGGTCAGCGTAGATGGTATTATATAGTTTCATTTTTTAGACAACACGGTCTACCATATGCATGTATCCACCCTAGAATTCGGGCAACTGGCATTATAAATATGATGGGAGGGATGCTTTTTTTTTCTAGATAAAGGAAATACAAACAAAATACAAGATCGGCTGTCTCGTCAAGATAACCTACTTCCGAGATGTAGGTTCAATCAGTGATGCTTAACTTGACCCTAGGTCAATATGAAGTAAAACATAGAAATATACAATTGTCATGATGGGACCCAAGTACATTGTGGGTTCTCACCTCTACCTTTAATTAAAAGTATCATTGTTCACCTTTAGCCTTTGCTTTTGCATACTTGAGTTCGCCAGGTGAAGTCTGTTATTTTATAGTCCAGGGAAAGTTCATCTCACAGAACACTAGTAACCACCATATTTTGCAGAGACACGACTTATGATGCTTCCTTAGGTGGATGCCTTCAAGCACTGTACTCTAGTTGTGCTGATGATGTTATTAAGCTGACTGCGAACGATATAATCAATGTCTTTCCCGTGTCAATGCAGAAGACTGGAAGTCCTGAGCTCAAGGTATAAGTTTTGATGTTTATATCATAGTCACATGGAACGCGGTTTGCTTCGGTACATGATCGTGAAACGGGGTTGCGGTTTGCTAAGTCCCGAGCGTTCCAGAACGCGATCATACCAAGTTTGGGTATGAGCGATCCGGAAGGAAACCAAAGCCGAGTCAGCGTTTCCTGTGACTATGGTTTATTTTTTGGGTAAAGGGTTTGTACCCGGTGAAGTAACCTGTGACTATGGTTTATATTACAAGACATACATCTACATATCCTGGGTTACCCCAGCATATGCAGATATATCAGCAATATGACAGAATTGCTGACTTGGATGCATTGGCGCCTAGATCAGTAATTTTCTCTTATTTTCTTTCTTACTTATTTCAGGCTGCACTATGTGGTACATATATTCGAATTGCTAAAGTATGCCCTCCTCATATCTGGAAGCCGGAATCATTAGTTAATAATCTTTGCTCTTTAAAACCTTATTATGGGTTGGTTGAGTGCTTTGAAGTGGCACTAAAAATTCTTGATCCTGATTTTCTTGTCGAGGCAACCAATGGGGAAGATTGTACAGATGATTTATTGTTAATAGCCAGTGGATGTGAATCAGTAAGAGTTGGAGAAAAAAGACCAGTTCATCTCCCAAATGTTCTGAATATTAAGCGACAGAAGGTAGACAAATCTGAAAAGTTCATGCCTAGCTTGCATAATGTGAAAGAGGTTTATTACCCAGATCTTAAAGGAAAAAAAGAATATGCTGAAAAGATAGGGTCCTCACTTCTTTCATTCATTGAATATCTGAAACCTCCTAGTGGTAAGGATAATGTGGTAAAACCAGAAATTTCTCTGACAGCCCTTAGCATGTTATGCATTGTGTTCTGTAAATACCCACGTGCAAAAATATCGCTTCAAGTGTATCGTCAAATGGTTGAATGGATTCCTTGGATTTGTGAGCAGGTAATATCTTTGTTTTTTAAGGTATAAATTCAGCTTTTTCCATAAACTGAGTGAGGGCTATTTCTTGCAGGCAAACAAAGGAAGCTTAGTTGGGATTGATTTATCTATCTATTTTGAAGCACTTCACAGTTTACTGCTTAAATTGAGTAAGTTTATCTATTCTAGAGTTCCTGATGTATGTGTCTTGGTAAGACTAGCAACTACTTAAATACAAATTAAAGACAATTTCAGTCACAACTTGTAGACTTGTAGTAGATACCTTTTAAATCTGTTTTAGTAATTAACATGGACGTACAAGCTGAATTAATAAGTGGGAATGTATCTCACAAATAATTGCTTCTGAATGTATCTTACCTATGACATTTAAATAGTGATGATTAGATCATTAACTGAAAATGTGACTCCTATCATTTTAGGATTTCTTCCTGAGAAGGACGAGCTTTTTAGAGATAATGGCAATTCTGCAAAGTTAATGCAGTTAGTGTTGAAGATTCCATGGATTCATTCTTCTATGGCAGCTGAACCCTGTTTGCCATTGACGACAAAGTGTTTCTGCATTCAGATCCTTTACATGATGGAAGCTCTGTCTCAAAGTGGGAGTCATTTAGGTATTTTGGACTTGGGTCTTGAGGATGACGCAGAAGAGGTTAGAAGTGAAGCCATCATTGCAATGCCATTAATTGTCTTTTGCCACTTTGGTACACTTAGGCAGATGTTCAAGAGATTGGAGTAAGCAAACTTCTTATATCTTATGCATTTATAGTGACTTTGCATATATTCACACCCATAAGCAACAACCAAAAGCCCAAAACATTATGAGAGTTTAAAATGTTTCAAGCAACAATTGTATAATTATATAGCCTCGTTATTCTATACTATTTGCTCTTGTATAGGTCAAACAAAGGTTTTGTTCCTCTTCTTCTTTTCCTCCTTTCTTTATTTGGATTTTTTATTGGAATGGTTTTGGCAGGTACTTGTCAAACGAGAAGAATGATAAAGCTAAGAGATCCATCGCCATTTCTCTTGGTTATTTAGCATGTCTCTATGGATCTTGTGATGGCACTGCAAGTTTATTTGAAAATAAGTGCAAATTATTCTTAAAAGAAGAGAACAACAAACGAAGTTGGACGGGGGATCAACTATTGCGAGGATTTTGGTGCTCTATGTGTGACAAAAGTGTCAGTTATAACCATGACTCGTTTTCAATAGAGCCCGATCTCCGTTGTGTTGGAAATCTGGCGCCTAAGATGGATTGTGATTACACAAATCTTATCCGCATCTTTTTCACTCTCCTTTATGATGAATCTGAAGAGGTTCAGCTTTCCTGTGTGTCAATAGTTGGACGGATCCTTGTTCACATGAGTGCAGATACTTTGCATGAAACAAAAATTAAGTGGCTAAAAGCCATTGATTACCTACTGCTTCATAGAAGGAAGTCTGTGAGAGAAGCATTTAGCAGACACATTAGGTGTTTCATTGAGCATCCTATATTGACTGGTTTATTTCTGGATGAAGAGTCAGCTGGTAAAACCAAAGAGCAAAGATTTTTGGATAAGTTGAGACAAGGGTATGAAGAAGCTAGTGATCCAGAAGTATTTGAAACTCTTCTTGAAACAACAGCGTGTATCATGGTTGCAGCAGATATTCATGGCCGACTCTTCATATGTACTCTTATTATATTAATAGAGCAACTTGACAATCCATATGTGACCGTGAGAATATCTGCGTCTAAATTAATCCATAGATCTTGCTTCTTACATCATAAAGGAGGTTTGGAGCAAATCCTTGCCAAATATGTTCATATACGCAACGAAGTATATAATTATCTATCGTTGCGGCTTGCTAAAAGTCCAAAAATGGTTGAAGAATTTGCAGCAACTCTTCTTAATGTTAAAGCTGAAGAATTTGTTAAAAAAATGGTTCCAGTGGTCCTCCCTAAGCTTGTGATTGCTCAGCAGGATAATGATCAAGCAGTTGTTACCTTATATGAGTTGGCCAAATGTTTGAACACAGATATGGTTCAACTTATAGTAAACTGGCTACCAAAAGTTCTTGCTTTCGCTCTTTATCAAGCAGATGGACACAAACTTGACTGTGCTTTGCAGTTCTACCGTGATCAGACTGGCTCCGACAGAACAGAAATTTTTGCAGCTGCTTTACCTGCACTTCTGGATGAGCTAGTCTGTTCTGTGGATGTGGATGATTCAGTTGATACTAGCATAAGGTAGAATGTTTAATTCAATCTCAGTTCTGAATCAAAGTGAACTTCAGTATGTTTATATTGTTTGGATCGTAGATTAAACATGCATCCAAAAACCTTTTGAGGGTTCTTCATAGTTATGCATCCTGTAACTTTAATACCCTGCATGCCTTCAGATTATTAACTTTATCTTTGATCCTTCTTTTAGCTCTAACTATTTTAGAGGTGGATCAAGTAATGATTTTCTTTGTACTGAGTTATACCACTTCAGATTATTAACTTTCTCTTTGATCCTTCTTTTGGCTTCTTGAGTTTTTTTTATTTATTATTAGGTGTTGGATAGTAATAACACTACAGATCTATACATTTCTTTTAGGAAACACTTTTCTTCCTATTATTGTCATAATTTCCTAATTGGATGAATGAAGTAGAATTGATTATCTATTTTTTTTTTTACTATATATCTTATTTAGTACGCTTTGTTGACTTCAATCTGAAGATGATCATTGGTCTTGTGTTTTATGGTTAGAGCAAAAAACTCTTTTTGACTTTTTGTTGGGGATGGAATGTATGAATTCCTTGGGTATATATTTATTAGTATTGGCTATATGAAGTACTTATTGTTGAAGATTCTACTTGGTTTGTTCTTCTCCATCTTTATCGTGTATAGCAAAATAATAGTCACATAAACTTTCTTTTGTTGTTCACAGGTTATCAAGGGTGCCTCTGATGATAAAAGAAATTGCAAAAATATTGACAGGAAATGAGGATCTTCCAGGATTTTTAAGGAACCATTTTGTTGGTCTTCTTAACAGTATTGACCGTAAGATGCTCCATGCAGACGACATCTCACTGCAAATTCAAGCAACAAGACGTATAGAAATGTTGATCAGTATGATGGGTTCCCACCTTAGCACTTATGTACCAAAACTCATGGTTCTTCTCATGCATGCAATTGGTAAGGAACAGCTGCAGAGTGATGGGCTTGCCGTCTTACATTGTTTTATTAAACAATTGGCGAAGGTATCCCCTTCTAGCACTAAACATGTAATCTCTCAGGTTTTTGCTGCACTTATCCCCTTACTCGAGAAACAAAAAGAGCATTCTTCTTTGCTTATGATCAAAACTGTGAAAATTTTGGAAGAACTTGTACTTGAAAATAAATCCGTCCTAAAACAACATATCTATGAATTTCCTCCTCTACCCAATATTCCTGCCCTTACAGACGTCAACAAAGTAATAGATGAAGCACGTGGGGCCATGACCTTAAAGGACGAACTACGCAATATTGTTGACGGTTTGAACCATGAAAACTTAAATGTTAGGTATATGGTAGCTTGTGAGCTAAGTAAATTGCTAAAGTTGAAAAGAGGGGATGTTACCATCATGGTTAACGGGGAAGGGGATTCAGATATGGATATTTTGAGCTCTTTGATTACATCCTTACTTAGAGGCTGTGCAGAAGAATCCAGAACTATAGTTGGACAACGGCTGAAGTTGGTTTGTGCTGATTGTCTTGGATCTCTTGGAGCTGTCGATCCTGCCAAGGTTAAAGAGTTTTCAAATCAAAGGTTTAAAATTGCATGTTCAGATGACGATTTAATTTTTGAGTTAATCCACAAGCATTTAGCGAGAGCTTTTAGAGCAGCACCTGACACCATAGTTCAAGACTCGGCTGCTCTGGCTATACAGGAGTTACTAAAGATTGCTGGTTGTGAGGCATCACTTGATAAGAATGTTTCTGTTTCTCATATGTCGAAAGTCAACAAGTCAACTACAATGGACGGTAGGGGTCAGAGATTGTGGGACCGGTTTTCTAATTATGTCAAAGAGATAATAGCTCCTTGCTTAACCTCAAGGTTCCAGCTTCCAAATGTGGCTGATTCTGCATCTTCTGGTCCAATTTATCGGCCCTCTTTGTCATTTCGCAGATGGATCTTCAATTGGGTTAAAAAACTTAGTGTGCATGCAACTGGTTCACGAGCAAGCATCTTTAATGCATGTCGAGGTATTGTACGCCATGATATGCAAACAGCAACATATTTGTTACCCTATTTGGTATTAAATGCAGTCTTACATGGTACTGAAGAGGCACGCCATGGAATAACACAAGAAATCCTCTCCGTTCTTAATGCAGCAGCTTCAGAGAATGTTCCAGGAATTAGTTCTGGTCAAAGTGAAGTTTGCATTCAAGCTGTGTTTACTCTTCTTGACAATCTTGGTCAATGGGTTGATGATATCGAACAAGAGCTTGCCCTATCTCAGTCCAAAACGAAGCAAAAATCGAAGGACAACAGTGTATATTACTCATTAGATCCAGACCAGTTATCTATGCAGTGCAAACATGTTTCGGAGCTTTTGTCTGCAATCCCAAAGGTGACCCTAGCTAAGGCCTCCTTTAGGTGTCAGGCTTATGCTCGGTCTTTGTTGTACTTTGAGTGTCATGTGCTTGAAAAATCTGGATCGTTCAATCCATCAGCTGCAAAAAGCGGTATTTTTGAGGATGAAGATGTCTCCTTCTTAATGGAAATCTACAGTGGTCTGGATGAGCCAGATGGTTTGTCTGGATTGGCATCTTTACGTAAATCAAAGAGCTTGCAAGATCAGATTTTAATAAACAAAAAAGCAGGAAACTGGGCTGAAGTTTTGACTTCTTGTGAACAGGCATTGCAAATGGAGCCCACTTCCGTTCAGAGGCATTCAGATGTTCTCAATTGTTTAATCAATATGTGTCATTTACAGGCAGTGGTTACTCATGTTGATGGATTAATATCCAGAATCCCACAATACAAAAAAACATGGTGTATGCAAGGAGTTCAAGCAGCTTGGAGGTTAGGCAGATGGGACTTAACAGATGAGTATCTTAATGGAGCTGACGAAGAAGGTTTACTTTGTAGTATTTCAGAAAGTAATGCTTCATTTGATATGGATGTTGCGAAGATTCTTCGAGCAATGAGAATGAAAGACCAATTTTCTGTTGGTGAGAAAATTGCATTATCGAAACAAGCTTTGATAGCTCCTCTTGCTGCTGCTGGTATGGATTCATATACACGAGCATATCCTTTTGTTGTCAAGCTTCATGTGTTACAAGAACTGGAGGATTTTCATTCTATCCTTAATGGTGAATCGTTTTTGGAGAAGTCGTGTATTTCTGAACCAGAGTTTTTAAAAGTGACAGAGAACTGGGAAGATCGGCTTAGAATTACCCAACCATCGCTTAGAACAAGAGAACCATTATTGGCTTTTCGAAGACTGGTTTTTGGTGCTAATGGTCTTAATGCTCAGGTTGGAAACTGTTGGATACAGTATGCTAAACTTTGTCGTTCAGCTGGTCATTATGAGACAGCTAATCGAGCAATTTTGGAAGCGAATGCGTCAGGTGCAGCTAATGTTCACATGGAAAAGGCTAAGCTTTTATGGAGCACTAGGCGGTCTGATGGTGCTATAGCAGAGTTGCAACAGTCACTAATGAATATGCCTGTTCAAGTGGTTGGCTCTGCTGCAATGTCATCGATCACCAGTCTTTCATTGGTTCCTTTAAACCAGCCAACTTTACCTTGTAACACTCAAGCATCGAATGAGAATCGTGACGTTGCAAAAACATTGCTGCTGTATTCAAGGTGGATTCATTATACAGGGTTGAAGCAGAAGGAAGATGTGATGGTTCTCTTCAATAGGGTTAGGGAACTGCAACCCAGATGGGAAAAAGGGTTTTTTTATGTGGCAAAGTATTGTGATGAGTTGCTTGTTGATGCAAGGAAACGAGAAGAAGAAAGATCTGATTCGTGTCCAAGTAAAAATTCCCAAAAGCCTTGGTGGTATCATCTTCCTGATGTCCTGTTATTTTATGCTAAGGGGCTTCACAGAGGCCATAAGAATCTCTTTCAAGCTCTTCCAAGGCTCTTGACATTATGGTTTGAGTTGGGTAGTATTTGTGAGAGGAAAGGTTTATCGTCCAATCCCGACATGATAAAAGCTCATAAAAAGGTAGTTTCTTTCTTTTATTGTATCTTTTAATTATAATTAATATTCTGTAGTAAGGTGAAATTTACTCTGTGATCCACTGGCAGGTGTACGGCATTATGCAGGGGTGTTTGAACGATCTGCCAACCTATCACTGGCTGACAGTTCTTCCTCAATTAGTTTCTAGAATCTGCCACCAAAATTTAGCTACTGTGAAATTGGTCAAACTCATTATCACAACTGTTCTTCGAAAATATACACAACAAGCGCTATGGATCATGGCAGCCGTTTCAAAATCTACAGTTAAGTCAAGGCGGGAAGCAGCTGCAGAGATTATAAATAATGCACGAAAAGGATCTAATCAGGGAGCTCCCAATTCTTTGTTTGGTCAATTTGCCAGCCTAATTGACCATTTAATCAGGCTATGCTTTCATGCAAGTAATTCTAGGTCAGCAACAATCAACATATCTACTGAATTTAGTGCTCTCAAAAGGATGATGCCACTGGAAATCATAATGCCTACTCAAGGATCAATGAATGTTAACATTTCCTCTTATGATACAAGTGCAAAAGGGTTTTTCTCACCTACAGATCTTCCAACTATAACAGGAATAGCAGATGAAGCTGAAGTCCTTGCATCACTTCAGCGACCAAAAAAGGTAAGATGCATGTGTAGAGTCCAACTGCCCATAATAAGATAAATTTCGTAAGTGGTCAATCTAATACAACCTGATTCTGTTCTTGAAATATAAGCTATCTCAAGAATGATACCAAATCACTAATTCATTCTTAAAATTTAGCATAAACGAAATTACAATCCTAATGTATAATATAAAGTATCCTAATATAACTAAGAATCCTAATCTTTATCTATAAATAAAACCTATCTAATACACATGATATCTTTAATACTCTGTGAGGATCTAAACACACTTGAGCCTTGTGCTAAAATACTTTGAGTATATACCAAATAGTATGCGGAATCTACTATTTGATACTTAGAAGGATATTAAAAATGTATGAGACAATGTAACAGTAATGCTAGAACAAACAGTTATCATCAAACGCTTCAATATTATTAAGCAAATAATACGAGTGATCTGACTATCACTAGGGTTTACAACCTTGAAGCAAAACGTATGCTAAGAGATATCTAACACCTTAACCTAGGATCTCCTTTTATAGGCACAAGGAGTCCTTTACAAGATAACTATCAATATTCTAATTATGTAGAATATTCGTATAAGTCTAACTATATAAGATATATCCTAAATATCTTCTATACATATCTCTTTACATGTCTTCTATCACTGTCAGTAATTAGTACTGTTAGTGTAATCTGCAGCAGTACAAACTGTTAAGTGTTTTAATTCCCAACAATATCTATGATAATAATCCCATAATTCCAGATCGTATCATGACTCTGCTCCGCAAGTATATTCTTGTCCTCAAGGTGTGGGTTTGAACAATCTTGATTTTGGGATCCCTTATTCTTCTTTAAGTAAACATGGACTCTTTTTTGAACTCCATAATAGTTTCGATTTGAGACACAAAGAACTGTTTCCAAAGCTGTTAATAAAAGGATTCCAGTCTTCTGTTAAATTAGGTAGCATTATTATTTGTTTCATCTAGCGCCCCAACCCCTGCATCACAAATTTCTTCCAAAACACTGTAACCTTAATCCATCTTTTTTGCTGCCATTAACGTGACTTCAACAATAAATTGACTAATTTTTAAAATCTACTAGGATCTGGTTTGGATAAGCTCATACTATGACATGCCATGCTTTTTGTGGGAAAGAATAGAAAAGTTTAAATACTTGAACATCATATTCAAACAGAAATATAAAATAGTCGCGCTTTGACTATCCAAACAATTAGGGTTCTAATATATTTTTTTCTTTTTTGTATTCTTTTCCAAATGTGCTTGTTTTCTCTACTTTGTTTATGTTTTATATGTCATTTGCTTGTGGTTTCTTGTTTGCTTCTCTTGATATTCTTTGGGTGTATATTTATCAGAAAGATATCCATCCCAACGGTGTTTAGTTGCTTACTTAAAATGTATTATTACTCATGCAATATACATGATGAGCATAATCTTAAAGTGACTAGCTTATAGGATCATATTAATTAGAAATGTATGTAATGGCTATCTCTGTGCGACAATATATATTTACCATGTTGATCATTCTACAGATTATTCTACTTGGTAGTGATGGTGTAAAGCGTCCATTCCTCTGTAAACCGAAGGATGACCTTAGGAAAGATGCACGAATGATGGAGTTTAATGCAATGATAAATCGATTATTGTTAAAGTGCCCAGAAAGCCGTAGAAGGAAGCTTTATGTCCGTACATTTGCTGTTATTCCATTAACAGAGGATTGTGGGATGGTAGAATGGGTACCCCACACTCGTGGGCTTCGGCATATCCTCCAAGACATATACATAAGCTCTGGGAAGTTTGATCGACAGAAGACAAACCCTCAAATTAAACGTATTTATGATCTATGCCAAGGTAAAATGACTGAAGATGAGATGTTGAAGAATAAAATTCTTCCCATGTTCCCTCCAGCTTTTCACAAGTGGTTTTTGAACACGTTTTCTGAACCGGCTGCTTGGTTTAGAGCCCGTGTTGCTTATGCACATACTGCTGCTGTTTGGTCAATGGTTGGGCATATAGTTGGTCTTGGAGACCGCCATGGAGAAAATATTCTTTTTGATTCAACCACCGGTGACTGTGTTCATGTTGATTTCAGTTGCTTATTTGACAGAGGCTTACAACTGGAGAAGCCGGAACTTGTACCTTTTAGGCTGACACAGGTAAAAGAATCTGAAACCGCATATCTATTTCTTGAACGTTTGCATTTGTGTGTTATTTATTTATATCATGGAAAAAATGATGTCCATATCATGACAAATCAACACATTGTTTGATTCTTGCCTTCTTTATGGAATATGTGTTGCGTAGGTATGTAAATGGTGACCAACATATTCATTGACCTATAATTCTTGGTTTGGCAGTGGTTTAAATCTTGTCATCTAGTGTATGTATGCTCATATAGATGGAAACACATACACGTTTATTGTAAATTCTATTATGCAGAATTACAGATTCCGTTGGAAGTACAACACTGTATAATCTATGATACAGAGTGTATCATTGGACAGGGTGTATAATGCGAAGTGCCATTGTGATCAACACTTGTTTATTGAACAGTGAACTTATTGGGTGATTATATGATCTTTTCAAAAACTGGAATGTTGTATTAGCACTTAATACAACATCGATTGCACATCTGGTTAAAATGTGAAGAATGAATGCAATTTTTCAAGATGTCAAGAAAGCGATGCATATAGCTGAAGTTTAAGACAATGTATGATAGTGTTTATTATATTAACTATCAACGTATCTAGCTTCTTATCATCTTGCAAGCGACTTTTCCATTATCTAATTACTTCCTAAAAGACTTATATTTATTTTCTTTTACTTTCTGCGTGTTTCATAAACTAGACTAAATGCTTTATGCCTCGATTCTTGAAAGTCAAAGTCAAATGTTCTATGCCTCCTAAATGTTATATTTGAGTATGTTCTTTGCTAGATGATTTCTGAAACCTTCTCATGCCATGGTGTCTGCAGAATATGATTGATGGATTGGGCATTACCGGTTATGAAGGCACCTTTTTGAAGGTCTGTGAGATTACGCTTTCTGTACTAAGGGAGCACCGAGAAACTCTGATGAGTGTTCTCGAGACTTTTATCCATGACCCTCTTGTGGAATGGACTAAAGTTCACAAAAATAGTGGAGTAGAAGTTCAGAACCCTCATGCTCAGGTTGGATCTTCTTATCTCTGTTATACAATAGTTTTTGCTTATAACAAAAAAAGGCAACTTGGGCTCAGTGTTAATAGTTTTGTAACAAATATATTTGATATTTCAGCGAGCCATAAGTAACATTGAAGCACGATTGCAAGGTATTGTTGTTGGTGTTGGAGCAGCACCATCTTTACCTCTTGCTGTAGAAGGACAAGCTCGTCGCTTAATTGCTGAAGCTGTTTCACATAAAAACCTTGGAAAAATGTATATCTGGTGGATGCCTTGGTTCTAATATAATTCATCACACCCAGGTTAGTATCGGCTCATAATTTCTGACAGGATTACAGGAACACATCTAGATTTCCATGGTACACTTTTGGCAAATTTTTTAGTCTTTTTATATTATTACAAATAAGGTATCTTTTTTAATAAATTGGCTGGGAAGATTTTATGCATTTAAGTACACTTGGGATGACGTTAATCCATTCCTCATGTTCTTTTTGAGTTAACCTCTTAATCATAGCCTATTTGAACCGTAAGGGATAAGAACATAACCCAATTTGAGCCATTTATGGGGCGAAATTGCCCTCCCTTACTGCCATAGTTTTTTTATGAATCTAGTAGAGACACGTTTTGAATTTCACGAATCATAATATTGGAACAGAAATTTTGCACTATTAAATAATCTAATGTAACCCTTTTTACTCTTGCTTGGTTAGGCTTGCATTTTACTTGGTTAGGCTTGTGTATCGGCCTAGTAAATTACTCACTTGTTTATGGCATAAGTTCCATCTTCTTAGCTTTGTGGAGATTGTTGTTTATTGGCAGGTTCCGTCTCATTTTCTTTACACTCTGTTTGAATACTTGAAGCTGCATCGGGTTTTATCATCGTCCTCAAAATGCCCTCATTTTCCGGCGAATCAAGATTCATACACATGCTATGCTAGGAGCTGCGAGCTTTGGTATAATGTGTTACATGGCTTTTGTTGTGAATGTAAATGTAAATATCAAAACTCACCTTTTATCTACTTGCGAATCATAGTGTGGCAAAACATTACCTCATGTAAATCGAAACATGCCTAGGCAACTCAATGTCTTTACTTTAGAAAATAATTCCTTTTACAGATTACTTTTATTGTCTGTTAAAATACTTATGCTGATGTTATCTTTAAAAATTTCACAGAAATAAAGCTTGTGTAATTGAAAAGCTAGTTTGGTTATTAAAATCTATCTTGCTATCAGTTTAATTTGTACAAAGCGCACCGTTGACTAAACATAAAATTTCGATTAGCGTATCTACTTGGTAAGAATTGGATCGTTATAGGTCTCAAGTTGTAATATCACATTAGCTACCAATGTTTTAGTGGTTATTCTGTTGGCTGAGAACCATAAACCGTAAGCTTTGAGCAAACTTTTGTAAGCTAATTGGCTAGGTAAGGCTGCTTGTTTATAGGTGTCCAAACAGCTAGCTAAGTGGCTCGTTTGTAAGTGTCCAAAATGACAAGGGATGGGATCAAAATATTTGCAGAATATTGTTTTTACCTTACATATTTTTGTGTGAAAACAAGTACTTTATGACTTTGACTCGAATTGATTGACCCAACATTATTTCTATCAATCTTCAAGGGGCTCTTCATTTGTATGATTGTATCATCATCTCTTTAACCAGTCCTTTCACCGGTGATTCACCTCTGATTATGCTGTGTTTGCCTGCACCACATACCACCGTAACCTTATTCTGAATAGTGTAATTCTTTGTTTCATACAACAACAGTAGATCTTGAAACCACTGTAATAAAATTAAGTAGGCCGAACCCAAATGCATTCCATGCAAATCAAGCTTAAATTCTGAAGTAGTTAACTCCACTGATTCGGACAAAACCAATGGATCAATCAACTCTTGAATCAGAGTAGATTCATCATGGTTCAGGATTTGAAGCAACGCTTTCAACGACGTGGGTGGGTTTTCTAAGATTGACATAATGGTAGGACAATGATTCAACACTGAATTATAGGTTCTGATTGAGAATGGGATTTTGGACTTTTTCATTCTTGGAAGCCATGAAACCATTTCCAAGAGCTCGTTATGAGACCCTAATGAAGAAAGCACCATATTAGATGAAACCACATCTAATTCAAAACCTGCATCCTCCATCAAACCAATGACCATCTTCAAACAACCCTAGTCGTCCGTATGCATAACTCAACGATCGATACTCATAAACACACGCTAAGCCCTCTGTTGTTCATCTCCACCATAAAATCCTCCGTTTCATGAGGCAAATCAGCTACGCATAAACTCCCAATCATAGATTCATAAGACCGCTTTCTAATGTAAACAGACGACGAATATGAAGGAAGTTGTTTGATAAGCTCATATGAATCAAATATCCCTTGCTTTGATTGGTGCTTCGAATGAGAGTCTATTAAGTTACGATAAAAGTTACAAAGCTCTCGTTCTTTATTCCCTAATCTTTGATGCTTGTAAAGTGAAGCAATGTGTTAGAAGTACAAGGACTAATGATGTCAAGTTGGAGACTTCATTTGTACTAAAGCAAGTTTTGAGCTGTTTTGATAATGAAGATATCTTGAAGGGCTGATATGTAACATCAGCTTATATATACTCAACCCTCTTCTAGGGTTTGATAACTCATCTTCTTCATCTGATTATTCTCTCTCGTTTACACACACTGTCTGGTATTCTTTTGTTAGTGATATCACTTTGATATCTGTTGTTAGTATTGTTCTAAAGATCAATCACATTTGATCTTTGTTGTTTGAGTGACTGAGTGATATTGTAGTAAGGTTGATTGGTGTCTACCTAGTAGAGATCAATCTTGTCTTTGTATTGTTTGGTAAGCATCCATTTGGAGACTTATCTTCTTGACTTGTTATAATAAAAGATACACCAAGGGGTGGTTGGCTGGGTGCAAAGAAGTTTGTTGTGTGTTTGTTACCATTTTTACATGGTATCAGAGCTCACGGTTCTGATCTGGTGGTTTTGAGATTCTAGGGTTTCTAGGGTTTCGTACAATATTTTGGGGGGTTTTTGCAATTGACGGTGTTATCGGTTAATTGAGGCTGTTTTCTTAACGGCCGTGGTTGATTTAGTCTAATTAGGCTAGATCTGGTGATTCTTGTGGGATTCTTGATTAGGGTTCTTGAAACCCTAATTTCTGGTTGTTTGGGGATTTTGTTCCCTGGTGTTCTTGGGCCCATTCTTGGTCAATTCTTATTTCTATTCATCACTGTAAGTATCATCTATCTCTTAAGACAACATTAACTTAGTCTAGAAGGTGCAAACGGGACAGTTAACTCCTTGATCTGCCAACTTGATTGGTACGAATACCTGCTCTGGCTGTCCCCAGTCTTCTGGCTGGTTCTTGGTTGATCTTGGGTGTGAGTTGTGGTAGCTATATTTGTTTTTCTTTATTATTCAGTTTATTGTTGTGTCTAAGTCGAAGGCGGATAGGAATTGGGCAGTCTTGGAAGTTGATTGAGTTGTTTAGTTCTGGTTGTTTGTTGATCTTGTTGGTTCTGATTATTGTGGTTATTTGTGTTTTTCTTACTGCTTGTTCTGTTTATTCTTGTTATTTGTTTTTTGTTGTTTGTTCTTGTTAACTGGTTATTATGGCTATTGAAGATGAACCTAGTGGTAGTAATATTCAAGTGTTAATTAGTAATCTTGATGCTGGTAATCCTCTTCATATTCAAACTAATGATAATAGTGGAACTGCTCTTATTCCATTTAAACTTCTTGGAACTGAAAATTATAGAATCTGGTTTGGTGCTATGAAATTGGCTTTGCAAGCTAGGAATAAGTATAGTTTTGTGGATGGTACTTGTCTTAAGGAGTTGTTTACTACTAGTGATGTTTTGTCTGCTCAATGGGATAGATGTAATGCTATAGTCTTGACTTGGATAATGAATTCTGTTTCTCATGATGTTTATATGGGATTGGTTTATTCTGAGAATGCTGCTTCTGTTTGGCAAGAGTTAAAAGAAACTTATGATAAAGTTGATGGTTCTGTGATATATAATCTGTTACAAAAGATTAATTCTGTTAAACAAGGTGGTAGTTCTGTTGCTGATTATTATCATAGGCTCAATTCCTTATGGAGAGAATTTGATTCTCTCACTAAATTGCCTAAATGTACTTGTGAGCATAAATGTACTTGTGATGCTAGTACTGAGTTAGTTCTGCATCAACAGTTAATGAAACTGATGCAGTTTCTTATGGGTCTTGATGACTGTTATCAACCTGTGAGAACTGCTTTGTTAACTAGAGATCCTCTTCCTGAGGTCAAAGATGCTTATGCTGTTGTATCTAGGGAGGAGTCCCACAGAGGGATTCCTGAGTCCTCTAGTGTTTCTGAGTCTAAACTTAATGCTTCTTCTTTTGCTGCTAAGTCTTTTAATAACAATAGAAGAGTGTTTAATAATAATAACACTAGGGGCACTAATTCTAATTCTAATACTGCTAATAGAGGTCCTAATCCTAATCTGAATTGTAAGAACTGTGGTAAGATTGGACACACTATTGACAGATGCTATGAGTTGATTGGGTTTCCTCCTGGTTTTGTTAAAAACAATAATCCTGTTAATAAGCAAAATGTTTTTAAACAAAACTATACTGCTAATACTGATGTTAAACAAAATGAGAATAAGTATACTTCTTCATCTGCTGGCAACTCTTCTGGTTTTACTTCTGAACAGATGAAGAAGTTGTTATCCTTGATTAGTGAAACTCCTTCTGGAAGCATACATGCTAATATGGCAGGTAGAGCTTCTTTCTTTAATGGAAATGTCTGGTTTAATGTTAACTTTTCTAGATATTTTTATGCTAATTCTAGTCTGTCTGTTAGTACTATCTCTTTGGGTTGGATCATTGACTCAGGTGCTAATCAGCACCTAACTGTTTCTACTATTGGTATGACCAATGTTGTGGATATTACTAGTCTTAAAATTACTGTTGGTCATCCTAATGGGACTCTTGCCTCTATTAGTCATGTTGGAAATTTGAAGTTGACTAATAATGTTACTCTTTATGATGTGTTGGTTGTTCCTGGATATTGTGTGAGCCTTTTATCTGTTAATAAGCTTATTAGAGATAGTAAGTTGTTTGTTGGTTTTGATGATGATAAATGTTATATTCAGGATTGGAAAAGGGAGATTGTTCTGGGGACTGGTAGTCAGTCTGATGGTCTTTACTTGTTTGACATGCAGCCTAATTTGTCTTTAGGTCAGTGCAATATGGTTATATCTTATAATGTGTCTAAACTTACTTGGCATAATAGATTGGGTCACCCTGCTGATCCTGTTCTATCTGTTCTTCAAAAGGATCTTGGTATTTCCAAGAATTCTACTATCTCTGTTTGTGAAATCTGTCATAGGGCAAAACAAACAAGGGAACCTTTTCCCTTGTCTGATCATAAGTCACAGAATATTGGTGATCTTATTCATCTTGACTTATGGGGCCCTTATAGAGTTACAAGCAGAGAAGGATACAAATATTTTTTGACCATTGTTGATGATTTTTCTAGAGCTGTATGGATATACTTAGTCAAAACTAAGGATGAAGTTTTTGGTGTTTTCTGTAGTTTCATTCACTTGATTCTGAATCAATTTGATTTAAAAATAAAAACTGTAAGATCAGATAATGGAACTGAATTTGTTAATAAGAAAATGAATGATATGTTTTCTGATATTGGAATTATTCATCAAACTTCATGTGTCCATACACCTCAGCAGAATGGGATTGTTGAAAGGAAACATAGACACTTGCTCAATGTTGCAAGGAGTCTTATGTTTCAAGGGGGGATTCCTTTAAAGTTTTGGTCTGATTGTGTTCTAACTGCTGTATATCTTATAAACAGGCTGCCATCATCTGTCTTACATGGTAAATGTCCCTATGAGTTGTTATATAAAAAGAAACCAAATCTTTCCCATTTGAGGTCTTTTGGATGTCTTTGTTTTGCTACTATTTTGAACAATCATGATAAAATGTCTTATAGGTCTGAAAAATGTGTTCTCTTGGGTTTTTCTACTACTAAAAAGGCATATAAACTTTTAAGTTTAGATACCAGAAATGTATTTTTTGCTAGAGATGTGAAATTTTATGAAAACATTTTTCCACTTAAAATGAAAACCTGTGATATCACTGATGCAGAAAATGCAAATGAAGTAGATCACTTGAAGTTTTTTGATAGTCTTAAGTCTCAAAGTCCCAATGATGAAGGGGAAGATACATCAGTTGTGGAAGGTAGTTTGTCATCTTCATTTGATACAGTAGACTCAGATACTACTCATTTGTATCATGAAGATGTGCATTCTGCAACCCAAGTTGGTGACCAATACTGGTCTGAGGGCAGTCCCATTCTTGAACATAATTCTGAAAACATAACAACTCAATCTTTATTTGAAAATGATGATGTGCAGACACCTGTTATAAGAAGGTCTGGTAGAGAGACTAAAACTCCTGTTAGGTTCAATGATTATGTGATGAGTTCTAAAGTCAGATATGGTATTGAAAAATATGTTTGCTATAGAGGTCTTAACAGTAATAATATGTGCTTTGCTTCTACTCTTAATAAATCTGTTGAACCTAAAACTTATGAGGAAGCTGTCAAAGATTCTAATTGGTCTGAAGCTATGAATAATGAAATTGAGGCTTTAAATAGAAATAATACATGGACTGAATGTACTTTACCTCTTGGTAGACATGCCATTGGGTATAAGTGGATTTGGAAAATAAAATACAAGTCTACTGGTGAGATTGATAGATATAAGGCTAGATTAGTTGCAAAAGGTTTTAATCAAAGAGAAGGCTTTGATTATGATGAAACTTTTAGCCCAGTTGTTAAAATGGTTACTGTGAGATGCTTAATTAGTATTGCTGTTAATATGAATTGGCCATTATATCAACTGGATGTTAACAATGCCTTTCTGTATGGTGATTTAGATGAAGATGTTTATATGGTATTACCAAAGGGATTTAATGGTGGTGATGATAATAAAGTTTGCAAACTTAATAAATCTTTGTATGGTCTTAAGCAAGCTCCAAGATAGTGGAATGCTAAACTTACCACTGCCTTGATTGAACATGGGTTTGTTCAAAGCAAATTTGACTATTCTCTGTATATTAACAGAAAGATAACATGTTTGTTGCTTTGCTTGTGTATGTTGATGATATTGTCATAACTGGTAACAATGAAGATGAAATTAAAAAGTTTAAACTATTTTTGAGTACCAAGTTTATGATTAAGGATTTGGGTGAGTTGAAATATTTTCTTGGTATTGAAGTTTTGAAAAATGAAAGAGGTGTGTGTATGACAGAAAGAAAATATTGTATGGAATTATTATATGAGTATGGGTTGTTAGCTGCTAAACCTGTGGATACTCCTTTGCCTGAAAATTCTGTGTTAAGTTGTATTGAAAGTGATACTGATAAGGTTTTACACAATATTACTAACTATCAAAAACTGGTGGGAAAGTTGATATCTGACTAATACTAGGCCAGATATTAGTTATGCTGTACATTGTCTTAGTCAACATATGCATAAGCCTTTTCAGTCTCATCTTAAGGCTGCTTTAAGAGTTTTGAAATATCTTAAGGGTTCTCCTGGTTCTGGTTTACAATTCAACAAAGTTTCTGATCTTAAACTTAGAGCTTATGCTGATGCAGACTGGGCAAAGTGTCCTATAACTAGAAGGTCTGTTACTGGATTTAGTGTTTTTCTGGGTGATTCTCTTATTTCCTGGAAAAGTAAGAAACAGTTTACTTTGTCTAGAAGCTCAGCTGAAGTTGAATATAGAAGCTTAGCTTCTACTACTTGTGAAGTTATTTGGTTGAGCAATTTGTTAAGTAGTCTTGGTATTAAAGGCTTATTGCATGTGGATGTTTTTTGTGATAATAGTGCTGCTATACAGATTGCTGCTAACCCAGTTTTCCATGAGAAAACTAAACATTTTGAGTTGGATATACATTTGGTAAGAGAAAAAGTTTCTGCAGGTGTGATTAAGACTGTTAAAATTCATACTAGTATGCAGATTGCATATATTTTTACCAAGTGTCTTGGTCAAAAGCAACATTGTGTATTGTGCAAAAAACTTGGTTTGGTTGACATGTTTGCAGGATCTCTCAATGGAGGCAAGCAGGCAAAGGATTGTGATGTTGATAGAAGAGGCAAACAGGCTAAGGATTATGTTGTTGATCAAGGTTGAAGTCTATCAACTTGAGAGGGGATGTTAGAAGTACAAGGACTAATGATGTCAAGTTGGAGACTTCATTTGTACTAAAGCAAGTTTTGAGCTGTTTTGATAATGAAGATATCTTGAAGGGCTGATATGTAACATCAACTTATATATACTCAACCCTCTTCTAGGGTTTGATAACTCATCTTCTTCATCTGATTATTCTCTCTCATTTACACACACTGTCTGGTATTCTTTTGTTAGTGATATCACTTTGATATCTGTTGTTAGTATTGTTCTAAAGATCAATCACATTTGATCTTTGTTGTTTGAGTGACTGAGTGATATTGTAGTAAGGTTGATTGGTGTTTACCTAGTAGAGATCAATCTTGTCTTTGTATTGTTTGGTAAGCATCCATTTGGAGACTTATCTTCTTGACTTGTTATAATAAAAGATACACCAATGGGTGGTTGGCTGGGTGTAAAGAAGTTTGTTGTGTGTTTGTTACCATTTTTACACAATGATATCAGCAATTAGTTTAGCGTTCCAATTAAACCATGATGTTCTACTGATTTCGGAGTATAACTGCAAGTATGTGTATCAACATTAGACAGATAAAACACGTGATTGTTGACTGAAAAATTATGATTAGCGATACATACAAAAGACGATTAGCGATACATACAAAATTATAACATAACTAATCAACAAATACATACAAAAGATGATTAGCGATACGAATTTTCGAAAATGAGGAAGTCACCAACACTTATGATTATGACTGAAAAATTATGTACAAAACTAGCGTGTATTCATGCAAGTATTGGCCTATTTTGCTATGATAATATATTGGTTTCGGTCCTCATCATATAGTTACATGGTTTAACATATAACTAACGTCAGAATAACAGTTTTTAAAAATATTAATTTCATAGAAAAAAGACTAGACACAATTTGAAAGTTGATGACATATAATGAAACCAGCCTTAAATTAATATTATTGTTTGTTTTGTTAAGCGGGATTGCAATAATATAGGAATGTAATGAACGACGTAATGGAGTGGACGATGTAATTAAAAATATTCCATTGTTTTGTTTGGCTGACATTTTGGAATAGGATAGAAACATTTAGTTATTGTATGTTGTAGATGAGAAACTAATGAAATAAATGTAGGAATAGAATGAAAAGAAATGGGGATTAATTATGAAACAAATAAATGTGCAAACTACTACCATTCTCCAACACAATTATTCTGTTTTCCTACTTTGATTCTAACATACCAAAAGCTAAGGTGATGTTTGTTTTTTTCAGAATACTTCTTAAGAGGCTCTTCATTTAGACGCGGTCAAATATTTAGGTCATTAAGTTGGGTGCGTTTGATTTGTTGCAATGAATCACAATATGTATGGGTGTTGGTATAAGATGGAATAATAATGGAGGGTATGATGAAACCACCCACACATATAAGATATGAGGAAACCTTCACATCCACACACATAAGATACGAGGAAACCTTCACATATGGGTATCCTCAATCCATTGTGGTGGGCCCCATAACCAACCAAACAACATTAATGACTTTCGAAATCATAGACTCATACCCTTGCACCCCAACCAAATGGACCCTTAGTGATAGCATATCTAGATATTTCTTCCGCGTATTGTTGACTAGTAATCTAATAAAGAAGCATAATAAATAAGTGACAAGTAATAATTAAAGAAGCTCACAGGGAATGCCAGTGGAGAAAGGCGAGAGAAGGCGTTGTTGTTGTTCTTGTTAGGAGAAACGGGGTGAGAAATGACGTCAAGAGCAACCGCTTTTGAACAAGAGGCAATAAATTTCCAGATTAATTTTGCAGTTATTGTTGGATTATCGTTTCTAGTTGCTATTGATGTTAGAAACCGTTCCCCTTGTTTACTCAGTGCTGCGCAAATTGATGCTTGTTTGTGACGGTTGTAGTCAAACACTGATAGTCGGAGTGTAACAACCATAACGCTATATTCAAATGTTTATCCTTTCCTTTAATTTTCAACTTTGAATAATGGTGCAAGGGGAAATTGCATATATATTTTCACAAAAAGGGTTGTAATACAAAAAAGTAACTACACTTTACAAAAAAGTTCGTCTAAGTTACTCAACTTTCAAATTGTTCATTTAAGTTACTATTATTTGCGTGTTTATTAAATATGTTACTGATCTTAAAAAAAATGTAATTCCGGTCACTCCATGGAAGGGTTACCGGCTAAGATTGTCAAATGGGTGTCCACGTTGGATTGACCCGTTTCCAACAGTTAGTTTGACTAGCCAAAAGAAATTTTAATATATAATCCACCACTCACTCACCTAATTTTATTAAATAAGTCATTCACTCCCCAAATTAAATTAAGGTTCCTTTCCTTCCTTCCCCTCAAATTGAACACACAGAAAATACCAAACATCAATGGCTATGGTTTGCGGCTGTGGTGAGTTAGCTAGGTGTCGAACATCTTGGACACTATAATAACCCATGTCGATGATTTCTTGGTTCCCCCAATTACATGGATCCCACAAGAAATTGCAACTTCTTTAGGTGGGTTAATGTTGAGTTACCAAATCAATGGTATCAAGCACAAATGTATCAGCTTCATTTCAATTTGAGAAAACGCAAGATGTGATTGTTCAGTTAAACAATCAAAACTTAAGGACTGAAATGTATAATAAGATGTTGATGATGTTGGTGTTGGCCATGTTTTTGTTTAGGTTAGTTTATGTTTCTTGATATCCATGTTGGTGTTTAGGCTTGTTTAATAAGGTGGGGTAGGTGTGGTGCTGATGTATTTTGGTTAGTATGTAGGATATGCAGGTTAGCATGTAGGATATGCATGATGTAAGGGAATGTATGTTATGATGTATTTTGGTTACCTTGTTTAATGAAGATTATGTTTATGGTATTTGTTAAATGCCAGATAGTTGTTTTACACTTTGTTGTTTTACACTTAGTACCAAAAGCATAATAAAATAAAACTGTAAGACAAAAAAAGCACAATATCAACATAAACCATACATGGATTAACCATTCATTACTAAAGGTGCCCATATGAAGCCAAAAGATGGGCAATGTTAAACACAATTAAGTACTTTAGTTTCTCCAGTTTTTGGGTAAACGGTTACCCAAAAACAAAAGAAACTTGGTACTTCAAGACTTAAGCACTGAGTTTCATCCTAAGGTTGTTAAGTACATACTAAAGAGTTAAGTAATAATGGCATATATACCATCCAGAACAAGATCATAATGGCATATTTACAAAATTTCCTAACATTTGGCATGCCATTTTCAAGTTAGAAAAATCTATTCTAAGACCATAGCATCATCAGGTGTTAAACCTGGTCAGGAGAAAGTGGTTTGTTGAAAAGAATCTGCTTGATCCTTTCTGACTGTCTCCTCCTTATCACTGGTGCAGCTTCATGTTCTTGGTCATGGTCTTCAATTGCAGCTTCATGTTTAGTTCAACAATCACAGGTTCAAGCATTGGTTGTGAAGCAGTGTCTGGAATTTCATCTGGTGTGCCTTCAGTTACTGCATTTGTCCATGCAGGTACTGGTAAACCTTACATATTCTGCAAATACAAAGATGAGGTTAATTACAACACAAATATGAATAAAGGTAACAAATTTAATGAAAATAAGGTCTTAGTCTTACCCCTAACATTGCCTCTCCGGTAACTGGATCCCAAGAAAGCCCAAATCCTATTGGTCTTGATCCCCCTATACCTCTACTCCTCAGTGTTTTCTCATTTACAATCTTAAAAACAAACCCTTTACTTCGAGATGCACCCTTAGTAGGTAGCCTAACATAAACAGACCCTCCCCTTACAGACCCTCCACTTGCAGACCCTCCTCTTGTAGACCCTCCACTTGCAGACCCTCCCCTTGCAGACCCTCCCCTTGTTCTCACACCTCCCCTTACAGACCCTCCCCTTGTTATCACACCACCCCTAGCAGACCCTCCCCTAGTTCTAACACTACCACTAGTTGGTGTTCCTTCCTTAGGTGCTCTTTCTTCCTCATGTGCTGTTTCTTCCTGATGAGTGTGTAAATACTCATCATTTTTGGGTCAATCTGAACTGCAAAACGTTTAAAAATGCTCAGATATGCATCAAAACACCGAAAATATCTCAAAATTGTATTTTATATGTTTCAGATGCAAAATGTTTAAAATCAGATAAAAAATGAGCTAAGTTTGCATAATTGGCAGTTTCAGTCCCCCAAGTTTCAAAATTTGTCAGAAATAGTCCCTGAGCACTTAATTTCAAAACTAAAATCACCAAAGGTCCTTTTAAAATCATAAGTTGTCAAATTTAGTCCTTTGGTGAAAAATGTCAAAAGTTTAAGAAAATTACAAGATTGGTCCTTCAAGTTTGAAAATTGGCAAAAATGGCCCTTGGAAAATTGGAAAATGTCAAGTTTGGTCCTTGTATTATGGAAACTTGTCATTTGTGGTCCCTTGAAATAACTTTGCAAATTGGCAGCCTAGGTCCCTTGAATTTCAGAATTTACACTAATGGTCCTTGATAATTAAAACCCTTTATGCCTTTTTGGACCTTGAACCCTTTGGACCCCTGTCATTAACCAATTTTGGACCCCCTTATAATATTACCCCGGTCAAACCAAAAGTCAAACAAACACACCCTACCCGCCTTTTTCCTTTCTTCCCTGCCTAGCCCTGCAACCCAGACAACCCATCCCCCCCAGCTCACACCTTTTCCACCTTATCACTCCTTGTCCCCTCATCTTCAACAAACCTCTAAAAGGCATTAATTACTTCCCCCCCTAACACTCTATCCTCCCAGTGGGTAAAAAGCAATTTGGCGCCAAATTTTGATCAAATGGCTAAAAACTTCTTAAGCCATCCAAGGGTCCAGATTTATGGTGGGATATGCTCAGAAATGAGAGAGAAAGAAGATGGTGTATAAAAGAGAGGAGGGAAGCAAGCAAAAAGGGAGTAGCTAGTTTTTACAATTTTCTTTAATGTCGTTTCTTTTATAAATGTATTAGTTTAAATTAAAATGTTGTAATTTCAGTTTGTTTGTATCACTTTTAAGTTGAAACATTATTGCATTGTGCTTTTGAGTATCAATTTTAAAGATTAATCAAATATCAAGTTTATTGTTCACTGTCTCATTTTCAGTTTCAAAATTTTATGTTCAAGCTTCTAATAAGCTCCTGTTATAATCAAATAAGCTCATTTAAGCTTATTATAGTCTTTGGTATGCCTGCTGAATCAGTTCAAGCAAATTTGATTTATGGTCAATAAAAGTCAAACTGGGTGCAGTTGGATGTGGAAATGGATAATGGGGTTGATGCAGCCTTGATATGGGTTGAAATGGACTAGTTTAGAACAGGTTTGGGTCTGGTTTTAGCCTGCATACCAGCTGGACAGTTGTGAGTAATTTTCTCACTTTTCATTTTTAGTCAATTTGCATATTTTGCTTGTATGTGTATCTGTGGTCACAATTGGGTTTTATGTGTCTAATTAGTTGTAATTAGGTAATTTAAACTCATTTTAATCAGTTCTAGTAGCTAGTTAAGTATCCATCTCAGTTTTAGTTCATAACAGTTATATATAGTGGTGTTTGGATTAGCTTATTCATCTGTGTTTTAGACTAGTTTAGTGGATAAGTCATGTTGGTTTAAGTTTGTTATGCTCTATTTGACTCATTTGAGTCAGCAAATTGTCCCTGCTAACCACCAAAGTCAACATTACATCATATCTGTCTTAATAGCTTAACTGTGGGATTTTTGTAAAACCAAAAGTTCATTTTGTGTTTGAAATACACAAACATAGATTGCAGTAATCTTATTTCATATATTAACATCATATTCAGTCCTTTAAATTAGTTGTTAAGTTCACAAAAGTCAATTTTCAATTCTGTAAAAAATAAGTCAAAACCATGAAAAATCTGTTTTGAGCCTAGCTAGAGAGATTTTTCTTGGACTCATTTCTGGGCCAAATCATGTCAAATTGTGTATTCAATAACTTCAGCTGGTCCTATTTCTTATTAGCATTTTTTCAGATTTTTATCAAATTTTTAGAAGCCCCAAAAAGGCTTGTCAACATGGCCTTAGATGCCCTGTGCAACTGACTCAGTATTGACTGAGTCTGCACAGGGGTTTTGCTTGGATTGCACAGAGCTCATTTGAGCTTGTCTAGGTATGATATTTGGTTCATATGTAGTTAGCCAGGTCTTGTTTAGGTCTCCATACTTGGTTTTTGGTTTCTAGCTTAATTGAGTGCTTATTCTGTGGCTGCAACAGGCCCCTCAGAACCTGTTTTAGCTTATAATCTCAAATCACTCAAATCTTGGTAACTTGCAAATTAGTGGTTTAGGCTTGTTGAGACTTGTTGCATTTTGGCTCTTTTAGCTTATCCAAGCTTCTGTTTCAGTTTGGTGGCCCTTGGTGCTCACTAGCTTATTCCAAGTGCTTATTTCTTAGCACTTTGCACATCAGTTTCAAATTCCTCCACACAAGCACCTGTTTTTCCATTTTTCCTAGATTCCTCATATTATTTTAAGCTTATCTTGAATTTTTCAGATTTTTCCAAGTCTATTTGGTATTTTTCTGCATTTAAATTAGTTTTTAAGCATTTTTAATTAGCATTAAATACAAATAATTAAGAAAAGGTTCAAAAAAATAAGTTTTCATTTTTATTAAGTTCAGATAAATATAAAAAGACAAAAAAATATTTTTCTAGATTTTTCTTAGTTAAATTTGTATTTTTAAGCAATTTAATTAGTTTTTAATAGTTTTTAATTCCTAGAAAATAGAAAAATAATCAGAAAAATACAAAAATAGTTTTGAAAATTCTCTTTTGATATTTTAGATTTTTCTAAGTCTTAATTTTATTTTTCTAGCTTTATTTCCTATTTTCTTGTATTTTAGGTTATTATTTAATAGTTAAAATTAGTTTTTAATTAATAATAATTAATTAAATAGTTATAAAAATAATTTTCTTTTTCTATAAATTTTCTTTTATCATAAGGATTGTAAAAATGTCATTTTCATATTTTTAGGACTTTTATTTCTTAGATCTCACTTTTTATTTTGTACGTTTACGTAATTTTATTTAAACGTAAGTTTTAAGTTTTAAACGTTCATCATTTTGCAAATAGTGATAGCGTTTATTTAATATTTTTTTTATCTTCTTTTAATTTCCTTTAATTTGCATTTAAGCCTCTGTAATTTGTTGGCTTCTTCTGTAGTTATAATCAAATCTGATTCCTTTTTCTGTTCAAATTCCTCGATCACTATACGTTTGGTGATCCATTGCACAGCTCGCTGGGACATAACGAACCGGGGAAACACTATACTCCCCTGATCTTCATTGCATTGGTGTCTGAGCTGTTTTAAGTTTCTTACAGTTGGCCATTCACAAGTGGTCGGCTTGCGTGAGAAAACTTGACGGTTTTGCACCGATCAAATTTTTGGCGCCGCTGCCGGGGAGCTGTGCTGATTATCTTCCGTCTAGCAGATTAGTGATTTGAATATTCACTCCTTGTTTATACCATCTGTATGTGTTTATATTTTCTTTTAAAAATCAAAAACCCAAAAAGATTTTCATCCTTTGTTTTTACAAAATGTTTTTCAAAAATACCAAAAATATTCATCTTTACCCTCTCACATCTTTGATTCTTCATCCCTACCCCTCTGAAAACCTTTGATTCTTTCTATGTCTTATCCTCACCCTCTTGGTTGTCAATGGTGTGGTGGTCCTTATAATGGTGGCAATTGCCCCAGTTGTAGCATGGTGGAGTCAGGAAACGGGTCTGTCTATAACCAAGATCCCTATTCCTAACATAACACAACTGATTTATTCCATCAGCTACCACACTGTGAGACTCAGCAGTTTTACTGTTGTGAGTACTGTGGTGGTTCACACTCCAGTTCTGATTGTCAATCGGGAAACACGCTTGTCTATGAGCAGGTTCCTGATAACAATTATGACTACAACACATATGACTCACAGCCACATCAGTTTTACTGTTGTGAGTATTGTGGAGGTCCTCACTTTAGCTCTGATTGTCAAACAAGGAATCCATTTCCTTGTAACAATTACGACTCTTCGTATCATGACCAACCTCTACAGTACCAAATGAATCAGGCACCACCTCAGCCTGACCCACTTCCTCAAAATCTTCTCCTTGATCTTTTGGATTTAGTGAAAGATTTGAAGGAATGTAAACATTCCCAAGATAATCCAAAATCCATGGAAGAATTGTTAGCTGAAGAGCAGGCTGCTGAAATAAATTCCCAAATTGCGTTTGAAAAATCTATTAAGGAATCAATTGCAAAAGAAAAAGCAGCCAGATCTAGCTCTCAATTTCGTTTCATTCCTGATGACAGTGATGATGAGGATACACTTGATATCCTTCAATTTTATAAAAATTCATCAAGTTCATCAGTTGATATCCCAGCAGTTGAGATTACATCTCATACAACTGCTATCACACCCGAAGCTCCCACTCACTCTCTGAACATGGGGGACGAGCATCTTGACACTGTTCCTGAAAAGGAATCAGACGAATTCATAAAGTCTAGTGTTGAGAACCTTGTCCCAATCCCGAGAGAGTCACAGGGAACTTTTGACCATATGTGTGATTCTCTTTCCCCTATTGAGTGTTCAAATGATCATTTGGAAACTTTCTCTGATCTTAGAGACGATTGTGCTTCCTATGGAAACATGGAGTATGTTGAGGCATCACTCCCACAGTCTGATCCCCTTCTTGAGGAGTTCTCCGGTGAACTCACTCACATCAATCCACTCTTTGATTTCGAAGCCGATCTGGGGGAGACTGAAAGTCTCATTGATAATGATCGTTCACTCACTTCTTATCCCAACAGTCCAATAGAGAATAATGATCACTTTGTTCCCGAAACATTCAAAGCTACTTTCACCAATCCTCTATTTGAATTCGACTCTGAATTCACTTTAATTTCTGAGAATCCACTCTTTGATACTCAGACTGAGGATAGTGATGAGCCCACAATGGAACAAGAGTTCACAATTTCACTTCATGTGAATGATTCTTTTCATGAAGAGTTCTCCGGTGAACTCTCTCATGACATATCTCCTCCGGAACATGATCATTTCTATTTTGATCTTGAGGATGATATTAGCTCGGAGGAAGGTGTACTCTATCATATGAGTTTGCTTATTAATGATACTACCCTCACCCTTCCTCCCGATACGTCTACATTTGAGGATGAGGAATGGATCTTGATTGTTATCAAAATCTTTCTTCCTTTCCTCAAATATCTTGTGATTTCTCTTCATCTTCACTCCTTCGGGAATGAAGACACTATCTTTGACCCCGGCATTTTCATTTATCATTTTTGAGCCGGGTCTTTCTATGTATATCTCATCGGTGTGGAACTTTCACGTGCTTCAAATGTTTGTCCAAACATCTTGAATGAAAGTCCGATGGAGATTGTTTCTTCCACTTTGCTTCCCCATGAACCAATTAATTCGGGGTCGAGTCAAGCTAGCGACTCGGTAATCAAAAACAGTAGCTAAACATGGGTTTTCACCCATGTGTTCCACCCTAGTGTGGGGGAGTTGCCCCACATGTTATGTATGTATATAAGTTTTTTTTAAAAAAAAAAAAAAAAAAAAAAAAAATCTCTTTCAAAATAATGGCCGTAGTATTTCCCTTTTACGTTCTTTGTTTCGGCATAACCGCCGGTACTTTGAATATTGAGGGCAATATTCATTTCTAAGTGTGGGGGGGAATTCTCACGAATTTTATCATATAATTATACCGCCTAATTCCCCCGTTTTTGGCCAATTTTTTTTTTTGGAGTAAGTGTTCTGCACTTACTCATTTGGTTATCAGTCCACCATGTCTAATAAACTAAAGGATTGGCTAATCCAGGAGCAAACGGCTCTTGGTAAAGATATCTCAAATCCGTTGACGGCTTGCAATTTGCCCAAAATTGTATGGTATTCAGCTCACCATATCCTAAAAAGTGAAGAGTTGGCTAGCCCGCAAGTTTATGGCTTGTGGTAAAGGCAGTGGAAAAACCATAATTGGTAATCAGCTCACCAAAGATAATATTGATAATTTATCTAAGAGTTGGCTAGTCCAGAGCAAACGGCTTCTGGTAAAGACAAATCAAATCCGTTGAAAGCTGGTGGTTTGCTCAAAATCACATGGTTATCGGTGTACCATGGTTCTTACTTGAACTAAAACATTTGGCTACTCCAGAAGTAATGGCTTTTGGTAAAGAGATTCAAATCCATTAAGTTTTTCTCAAAAGATTGCTAGGAACTAGCAATAGTTTAGTGTGGGGGATTGATGAGTGTGTAAATACTCATCATTTTTGGGTCAATCTGAACTGCAAAACATTTAAAAATGCTCAGATATGCATCAAAATACTAAAAATATCTCAAAATTGTATTTTATATGTTTCAGATGCAAAATGTTTAAAATCAGATGAAAAATGAGCTAAGTTTGCATAATTGGCAGTTTCAGTCCCCCAAGTTTCAAAATTTGTCAGAAATAGTCCCTGAGCACTTAATTTCAAAAGTAAAATCACCAAAGGTCCTTTTAAAATCATAAGTTGTCAAATCTAGTCCTTTGGTGAAAAATGTCAAAAGTTTGAGAAAATTACAAGATTGGTCCTTCAAGTTTGAAAATTGGCAAAAATGGCCCTTGGAAAATTGGAAAATGTCAAGTTTGGTCCTTGTATTATGGAAACTTGTCATTTGTGGTCCCTTGAAATAACTTTGCAAATTGGCAGCCTAGGTCCCTTGAATTTCAGAATTTACACTAATGGTCCTTGATAATTAAAACCCTTTATGCCTTTTTGGACCTTGAACCCTTTGGACCCCTGTCATTAACCAATTTTGGACCCCCTTATAATATTACCCCGGTCAAACCAAAAGTCAAACAAACACACCCTACCCGCCTTTTTCCTTTCTTCCCTGCCTAGCCCTGCAACCCAGACAACCCATCCCCCCCAGCTCACACCTTTTCCACCTTATCACTCCTTGTCCCCTCATCTTCAACAAACCTCCAAAAGGCATTAATTACTTCCCCCCCTAACACTCTATCCTCCCAAAGGGTAAAAAGCAATTTGGCGCCAAATTTTGATCAAATGGCTAAAAACTTCTTAAGCCATCCAAGGGTCCAGATTTATGGAGGGATATGCTCAGAAATGAGAGAGAAAGAAGATGGTGTATAAAAGAGAGGAGGGAAGCAAGCAAAAAGGGAGTAGCTAGTTTTTACAATTTTCTTTAATGTCGTTTCTTTTATAAATGTATTAGTTTAAATTAAAATGTTGTAATTTCAGTTTGTTTGTATCACTTTTAAGTTGAAACATTATTGCATTGTGCTTTTGAGTATCAATTTTAAAGATTAATCAAATATCAAGTTTATTGTTCACTGTCTCATTTTCAGTTTCAAAATTTTATGTTCAAGCTTCTAATAAGCTCCTGTTATAATCAAATAAGCTCATTTAAGCTTATTATAGTCTTTGGTATGCCTGCTGAATCAGTTCAAGCAAATTTGATTTATGGTCAATAAAAGTCAAACTGGGTGCAGTTGGATGTGGAAATGGATAATGGGGTTGATGCAGCCTTGATATGGGTTGAAATGGACTAGTTTAGAACAGGTTTGGGTCTGGTTTTAGCCTGCATACCAGCTGGACAGTTGTGAGTAATTTTCTCACTTTTCATTTTTAGTCAATTTGCATATTTTGCTTGTATGTGTATCTGTGGTCACAATTGGGTTTTATGTGTCTAATTAGGTGTAATTAGGTAATTTAAACTCATTTTAATCAGTTCTAGTAGCTAGTTAAGTATCCATCTCAGTTTTAGTTCATAACAGTTATATATAGTGGTGTTTGGATTAGCTTATTCATCTGTGTTTTAGACTAGTTTAGTGGATAAGTCATGTTGGTTTAAGTTTGTTATGCTCTATTTGACTCATTTGAGTCAGCAAATTGTCCCTGCTAACCACCAAAGTCAACATTACATCATATCTGTCTTAATAGCTTAACTGTGGGATTTTTGTAAAACCAAAAGTTCATTTTGTTTTTGAAATACACAAACATAGATTGCAGTAATCTTATTTCATATATTAACATCATATTCAGTCCTTTAAATTAGTTGTTAAGTTCACAAAAGTCAATTTTCAATTCTGTCAAAAATAAGTCAAAACCATGAAAAATCTGTTTTGAGCCTAGCTAGAGAGATTTTTCTTGGACTCATTTCTGGGCCAAATCATGTCAAATTGTGTATTCAATAACTTCAGCTGGTCCTATTTCTTATTAGCATTTTTTCAGATTTTTATCAAATTTTTAGAAGCCCCAAAAAGGCTTGTCAACATGGCCTTAGATGCCCTGTGCAACTGACTCAGTATTGATTGAGTCTGCACAGGGGTTTTGCTTGGATTGCACAGAGCTCATTTGAGCTTGTCTAGGTCTGATATTTGGTTCATATGTAGTTAGCTAGGTCTTGTTTAGGTCTCCATACTTGGTTTTTGGTTTTTAGCTTAATTGAGTGCTTATTCTGTGGCTGCAACAGGCCCCTCAGAACCTGTTTTAGCTTATAATCTCAAATCACTCAAATCTTGGTAACTTGCAAATCAGTGGTTTAGGCTTGTTGAGACTTGTTGCATTTTGGCTCTTTTAGCTTATCCAAGCTTCTGTTTCAGTTTGGTGGCCCTTGGTGCTCACTAGCTTATTCCAAGTGCTTATTTCTTAGCACTTTGCACATCAGTTTCAAATTCCTCCACACAAGCACCTGTTTTTCCATTTTTCCTAGATTCCTCATATTATTTTAAGCTTATCTTGAATTTTTCAGATTTTTCCAAGTCTATTTGGTATTTTTCTGCATTTAAATTAGTTTTTAAGCATTTTTAATTAGCATTAAATACAAATAATTAAGAAAAGGTTCAAAAAAATAAGTTTTCATTTTTATTAAGTTCAGATAAATATAAAAAGACAAAAAAATATTTTTCTAGATTTTTCTTAGTTAAATTTGTATTTTTAAGCAATTTAATTAGTTTTTAATAGTTTTTAATTCCTAGAAAATAGAAAAATAATCAGAAAAATACAAAAATAGTTTTGAAAATTCTCTTTTGATATTTTAGATTTTTCTAAGTCTTAATTTTATTTTTCTAGCTTTATTTCCTATTTTCTTGTATTTTAGGTTATTATTTAATAGTTAAAATTAGTTTTTAATTAATAATAATTAATTAAATAGTTATAAAAATAATTTTCTTTTTCTATAAATTTTCTTTTATCATAAGGATTGTAAAAATGTCATTTTCATATTTTTAGGACTTTTATTTCTTAGATCTCACTTTTTATTTTGTACGTTTACGTAATTTTATTTAAACGTAAGTTTTAAGTTTTAAACGTTCATCATTTTGCAAATAGTGATAGCGTTTATTTAATATTTTTTTATCTTCTTTTAATTTCCTTTAATTTGCATTTAAGCCTCTGTAATTTGTTGGCTTCTTCTGTAGTTATAATCAAATCTGATTCCTTTTTCTGTTCAAATTCCTCGATCACTATACGTTTGGTGATCCATTGCACAGCTCGCTGGGACATAACGACCCGGGGAAACACTATACTCCCCTGATCTTCATTGCATTGGTGTCTGAGCTGTTTTAAGTTTCTTACAGTTGGCCATTCACAAGTGGTCGGCTTGCGTGAGAAAACTTGACGGTTTTGCACCGATCACTTCCTCAGGTGCTGTTTCTTCATCACTTGGTTTTTTTGGATACTCTCTTCTATTGTGTACTTCTTGCTTACATATTTTACAATGAATTACTTGACCCTTTCTACTCAGTCTTGTTCTATTCCCATCACTTTCACTAGCATCCTTCTTTCTATTGTGTAGTGGCCTTCTTAACCTTCTCCTTTTGATGGAAGGCAATGGTTTTTGGTATTCAGTTGATGGCCAATGATCCATGCCATTCATAGACTCAATGTGATAACTATAAGCAGCTTCAAACATATTCTTCTTATACTAGTTTGATACATAATCTTTAGGATCTTTGTGTAAAAAGTAAATTTCAGCTTAACCATGCTCACAAGGAATGCCAGATAGCTGCCAACCCCTACCACTGCATGTTTTCAATCTTTCATCCACTTTAAATCCTTCAAATCCATTTCCGACTTCAAATTTTCTCTCACCAATGGGAATGACCTTCCAGTTTCTACAAGTAATTAAGAAAAAGAAAGTGTAAGTTAAAAAAGTTAAAGGTTTCTACAAGACACTGTAAGTTAAATAAGTTGAGGTTTATTAATTTACCTATGTGGATCCTTCAACACTTAAAAACTTCTTTATGATTTTAGGACAAAGCTCATCAGTCCATTTTCCATAATTCTCCCTCATCCTTTGCATTCTTAGCAATACACAAACTTTGATGTCTTCTAACATGTTAATGATAGGTTTCCTTCTTGCATCTACAATAAGTGTATTGAAACATTCACTTATCCCATTTTCTACAGCATCACAAGCTTTATCTGTAGTAAAGAATGCCCTGCTCCAACTCTCTAGATGTCTCTCCATCAAGTGCTTGTGTGCTTCCTTGCTCACAGCTTTGATTTGGTTCATAATTTGATCAAACTTTGAAGGATAAGTTGCCTTTGCTGCTTTCTAAAACAAATTCCTGTATTGCACCCCACTAATTTTATTCCTGAAATTAGCATATATGTGTCTAGCACATTGCCTATGCTCAACTAAGGGCATTACATCTTTTGCAGCTTCAACAATACCCTGAAAATGTTTGATCAAGTTATAAAATATGTTGCAGATTAAAGTATAATATACATTGAAAATAAACAAGTTATACCTTATGCTGATCTGAAAAGATAGTTAGACCTTCACCAGCTACTAATCCCAGATCATTAATCAATCATTAATCAAACACTGCATGAACCAGCTCTAATTCTATTTATTCTCAACACTGAAAACAGCCCATGCAATAGGGTATATTTGATTATTTCCATCTAATCTTACTGCTGACAGCAATTCCTCTTTGCATATGGTTTTTAGAATACAACCATCCAGACCTATAACCCTCCTACATCCTTCTAACCATCCTTCCTTTAACCCCTTAAAGCATACATAAGAACTACTAAAGTAATTCTTTCCATCAGGAATTAGGTCAACACTCATCTTACAAGTAGATCCTAAATTAGAATTAAGTATCTCACTAGCATATGACCATAACAATCCATAATGATCCTCTAAACAAGCCTCACACTGATTTAAAGCTTTGATCTTTCCCCTTCTAGCTTGACTGATACTAATCTTGCATTTATATTTATTTAGAATTAAAGCAATAATCTCCTTAACCTTGATTGTAGGATTGATCATAATCTTTTTTGCATAATTCCTAGCAATCCATTTACTTGTTATCAAGGTACCAAACTCATAAGTCCTAGAACATGCATGCTTATCAATCAAAGTCTTAATCTGAAAAGACTTCTCATTTTGCATCCAAGATGCCCATAATCTAAAAGGACATTTCTTTTCCTTATCATCTCTACAACATTTAGCTAAAAGTCTCCTAGGGGTATTTACTGCATAATATAACTTCAGACCATTGGACAAAGCATAAAATGCCAATGCCGTTTTAAATTGATTAGGAGACTCAAACTTTTCACCTAAATGTGGTCTAGTTAACTTCCATTTGATGTTAGGATCATGCACTGGATAGTGATCACCTAACTTATCTGCATCTTCTGGATTTTGATCATTAACATCAACATCTTTATCAACATACTCATCACTAGGTAAGCCAGTGTATATGCTAGGAAAAAGGTTCTCATCAATTTTTTAGCTATTGTTTTAGGTTTAGGTTCTGCTTTCTTAGTCCTAGCATCTACCACTTCTTCTTCACCATCAGAAAAACGATCTATTGATGCAGTGTCACTCTCTTCAGAACTAGCATAGTCATAAACATTATAATCATCCCCTAACTTACTACCGCTGTCACTGTCATTTTGCTAAACATTTTTTCTTAAATTATGTGGACTAGTTGCATCATGTAATTCAAACACAGAATGAGACACATATATATCTAACACATAATCATTTTTAGCACCATATTCAACACATTCAGCTAAGTCAACATCATGTTTTAGAACTTTCAATCCTAACTACAAATCTAAACCACACACAAGATAAAATATCTGTTGGATATCACTTGAACATTCACTTACTAAAAGTTTCACAAAACCAACAAATCCCAATGCAGGAAGATCAATATTTGGAATTTCAGGTAGAATTTCAAAGTCATGAGAAAAAGGGTCTCTTACAAATACACCACCACGATGAAATTTAATTAGAAAAGTGGAGGACGATGAGGAAGATGCCATCTGAAACAAAATCAAGCAATAAAAATTGTTAATTTCATAAAACCCTAAGTTTTTAACAAAACCTTAATTTTTAAAACCTAATTTACGGTTAACAAACAACTGAAATCAACAATCAGAGAATCAAAGTTACCTTGTTGATAAGATGATAACCATTAATCGAACTCAATTTCAAGATTGTTGGATAAGTGTCTGATTAGAGATAAGATTAGGGTTAAGTGTGTGTGTGTGTGTGTGTGTGTATATTGGGATCGATGTGTTTAAGTGTGTGTTGGATGAGACAAAGTATTATTAATGATAAAAAAGAAAAAAAAATGAATATTAATTTTATCATGAGTTAATATAAGGTCAGTAACTTACATAACCGGTTACTCAAACAATAGTAACTTAGATGAACAATTTAAAATTTGAGTAACTTAGGCGAATCTTTTTGTAAAGTATAGTTACTCTTTTGCCTATTAACCTTTTCACAAACTAATACTCGCGCAAAGCAACCATGTATAACGGCAAATAGTTATACTTGCAAACTTATGATTTTGGTACCACCTTGCAGGTTCAATTTATAGTCATTGTATAAAAAAGAGATTATGAGTTAAAAGCGAAAACTATAAAAGTTTGAGGATTAACCATATTTAAAGTATTCAATTAGTGGTAAATGTGGTTACTATTTTTAATTAGTGCTATATATAATATATATTTAAGTTAATTATTTTATGGGGATATTTTAAGAAATCAAATTTACTCATTTTAAGAAATTTTAGTTTTTCAGTAATAGACAAATTTGTTTGATAAGCAGTAGAGATACTCATAATTACATTTATATCTAACTTAATTTTTTTACAACGACAATTTTAACTGTCACAAAAAATTTTACACTACAAATCAGTCTCACATACCCTAAGCAAAACTTTAATCTACAACTATTTAATGAGAGAGCTTATCACACAACATAGGATACCATAGAGACACAAGCATTTTGGTATCAAACTTTATATATATATATATATATATATATATATATATATATATATATATATATATATATATATATATATATATATATATATATATATATATAGGAATTGGTTCATTTGAAAAGTTGATCTCGGTAGAAAAGTGAGAGAAATGATCTCAACCATTAGATTAAACCACCATCCCCTCCTTTTTTTCCCTCCTAACTACAGGGGCCTGTTTGTTACTTCCTTCATTCTTCAAGGAACGGTTTTATAAATTCGCACTCTTTTTTTCCGTACCATATAAAATGCCTAATTCTTTTCATTTGTTTCTCTCTCTTTTTTTTTCTCTGATGAGATACGCTCCACACTCTCTGTGATTTTGTTCAGCTATCTTCTTTCTCTCGTTTGATTAAATCTTTCAATCAACACACTAAACATGGTTTATTATCAGATGCAGTTGATCCCCTCGTCATAATTTCCTAAATTGAAGATCAAGTTAAGTTGTTTAATTAATTTCGATTACAGTTTTGCTATTTAAATTCAAATATAAGCCATATATATATATATATATATATATATATATATATATATATATATATATATATATATATATATATGTTTGTTAGTGTTTATATCTATGAATTCTCGTTTATTATAAGTTTAGGTTTTGTTTATTGAAATTTGCTTCAGTAGTGATCATGTTTGTTCATTGATATATTGATTGTAAGAGTTTATTAACATGATGGACTGTAGAGAATAGATATTTGAAACGAAATTGAGAAAAAAAATGCTTGCAGAACGTATTTATAAACTACACAAGGCGTGTTTGATAAAATGTCTCAATGAAATTTTATAACAGTGATGCACTAATTTTATAATGTAATGTATCAATTGTTCATAACTGCGATGCTATAATTGCATATGGGGAAATTGCAATATGGGAAAACTGATATTGGTCTTGCACGTGATTGGAAGGTAAATTTCCAATTATTAGAATATAATATAATTCGAATTACTAGCTAATATTTTATTGTTTGAAGGTTTCAGTAAATGAAGCAAGAGAAACGGTTGCCTGATGGTATAGTGATAATCTAGAAGTTCTAAAATGGCAAGAAGCACATAAAAAATCATGAATGAGATATTTACTATCACAAAAAACAAACAAAAATGAATCTTTTATTAGGGTGTTGATATTGGTGCAGGTTAAAAAGCTCATCGATGGTACTCAACGTATCTGGTAAAGCAGTGTATGCTTTGATTTGTTGTTGGAAATCGATAAACTTTAGGTGATATCTCAAGCTGTTATTCAAATAAAGCAACATAAACATTATGCTCAATTCATTAATAATCTAGAAAAATATGCGTCATACTCCGTAGTAAATTATGCACCCTGTTTTAATCTCGGTTTTTTTTCTCTTCTTCAGTAGTTTCCTCACTTTTTTCAGTAGCAGCTTGTGGCGCTTCAGTGACATCAGCTGGAGCACCAAATACATCACTGCTATCTACAGGTTCAGAGACACCTCAATGATTGCAGCAGGTGTCTCGGTAGACTCAACTGTAGGTTCAGTGACAGGTGGCTCCAGAGCAGCGTCAACAACAACCTTTTCAGTAGGCACGGGTTTTGTAGCTACAACCTGCCTCTCTTCTTGATCTAATGTATATGTTACCTTTTGACTATTTGACTCATATAATAAGTTTAATATTTAAACATATGTATACACAAAATGTAGATCATGTTTAATATATATTTGAAATGTCTTTCTTTTGTTGTTTTCGTTTCTTGTTAAAGTCTATGACTGAAGTTCAATATAAATTTGACTGGTCTGTGACATTTGAACTTGAGTTACACTTTAACGACTTAGTGGTGTCACGTGTTCTAAGTTGGTAAGCGGTTTATTTAGCAAAAAATGGCATAACGAATCACCGATTTGCAATCTCCATTAGAACTTTTAATTCGACGAGAAATCTCCAACTTCAGCACAACAAGGAACAATCGCGACTATTTGATGCAACATGTTTTCTGGTAGCTGATTTTGTGATTTTACTTGTCAAAAAATTGATACTAATTAGGTAATCCAATAGACAATATTCTGAATATCACTGAAATTATACCATTATATACACCAATGAAACCAAATCAATAGAATTTACATGGAACTGATAGAAGCATAAAAACTTTCCATAAATAAACTATATACAAAACACAACGTAAATATCCGAGTGTTCATAACAAAATACAAGAAGCTAAAACTGCAAAAGGACTAAAGTTCTTAAACATAAACAATGTTTTGTCATGTATACCTACCATATTATACACCAGGACTAGTTTAAATACACCAGGACTTGTCACTTTTATATAATAGTGTCATAAAGAGGCATATGTTTTTTCCTAATTCCCATGCATGACCATCTACGAAGAGTTGGCTTACCCAAATTGTATAACTCATGCTCAATTTCGTATTTTCACACTCAACACACATTTACAGTAACAATGATTAAAAAGAACAACACAAACAAAAATGAAACTACTTAGGTTTGTTTGCTAGCAACTTTCTTTCCTTTCTTTTGATATTGCTTCAGTTGATTGAGACCAGCTGCAAAGATTTTTATGTTTCCAATTATTGCAGCCATAAGATCAAGGTTTGTACATGCCTTCATCAACTCTTTTCCCTTTGATGCACTAAACATGAAAGCAGATGCCTTAATAAGTACAAAATGAAATGGATGCATTAAACATGCACATTGATGCCTTTAATGTGTCCAATGATTCACTATTCATACTCACCATGGATACGCCTCTGCAAGTTGAATGTGATTGGGCATGATGGTCACATGCTTGGTGTGAATTGCACACAAATTGGTGTCCTATAAAAGTCTCACCAGATAAGCTTATGTAGCTTCTTGCAATGCCAGCACAACGTGGCTTCTACTAAAACTGGAAATTATAAAAGTAAAAAGCATTAGCTGATGATTATTAGTCGAGCTAAATCTAACCATACCATATAAACTGAAACTGGATGTACATTTCCTATGAACATGAAACTTTGTGTTTTATTAAAATAGCAGATGCATGTCCTCAACAAGTATATAATCTACAACTACTAGTAAATGGAAGTTTACTTGTAAATGGGTACAAAGGGACACAATTTGGGCTGAATTTTCCCCTCCTAATACAAGTCCTAGCAAGCATAACATCAAGTTACGTAAGGAAATTCTAGTGTACAATTAGAGATGAGAAATATACAGGTATTGGTGTAGCAAACACGTTTTTAAGTAGCTCTCGTTGTTTCCCCTTGAGGTTTATCAGTTTTTCATTACTATCATCAGACAGTGCATGAAAAAATACAAAAGGTATAAACAAAATGCTTGTAAACTTGTGATCTGTTGGGTCAAAATGAGTAAACGGGTCAATTTGGGTCTAAATGGAAAATCCTAAAAAATTATTGGAATGGAAACGTCTTGAAGAACGCATAAATTTCCTTCATTAGTTTTATTTCACTATTTATATTATCATTGTAGAAAAAAATTTTAATCATATCTAAAGCATTTGTTATTTTAGATCTAAATAAAGAGAAGTGTACAAAGTAAAACATAAGGTTTGTGTGTTTGACCCCGTCCAAAATATACCCATTTTGACCCATTGCCTAACCTAACCGAATTTTTTCCGCCTCTATCCAGAATAGTATTTAGAAGGAGACGGGGTTTCTTCCATGAGGTGTTTTTCATCCACCTCTATGATAGATGTGGATGGCATTAGTGGATCTTGAGATGAAATAATTTCATTTTCATGGTTCTTTCAACTTTTGAATTGATGTATAGAAGGTTAACCGTCTGCCTAGTTGCATCTTCACAAGACCTTACAGGTTGTACCCTATCTCTCTCTCAAAGAATTGCATTCTTCTTTCGCCACTTGGGAAAAAAATATTAAGTTATCATAAAGTTACTTTATTCATGAAGAGCAAATATTAAGTTATCATAAAGTCATTATATCGGTTTAATGTGTCTATAACAATCACATTTTATGGTGCAAAGCTAAACACAATAAGTAATATGATATATAGATAAGCATAACACTTTCATGAGGGTAAGATTGTGCTTGTCACTAAATTAAGCTTTGAGTAGCATAACAATGTAACACTTACTGGAAAAAGACAAGCTTTGAGTAGCTTGTTAAATGCATAAACTGAATTACCTGGTAACATCTCGAAATAGATTTTTTTCATTATAAAACCATCTGCATAACAAGATTAATGTTAAAGGATCAGAATCATATAGGACAAACGTTTGTCTAGCGGAGGCCATTGAGATAATATGAAAAACTGATACACATTTGATATAAGTAGCATCAATACTAACTATTAACAACCTCCAATAAAAAATTAATCAAATAAGGTAGATTGTCAACATCCTTTATTCCTAAATATTATTCAGCAGCTACATTTTTCAGCGTTTTCTACACCATCCATCACAGTATTTGGTTCTCATTTGAGGCGACTTGCTGAACTTTTGCCCAAAGATGGAAAATTGATCCCTTATTGGTTTCACAGCATTTAAAATTTGACAAATTCTGGGATGTAGTGCAAAGTTATGTTATCACTAACGAGTTTTAATAGCCTAACCAACATGTTCAATTTCTGGTATAATGGCAATAACCTAGATATGTAAATTCATGGCAATAATCCATATATATGTAACTAGATGAACAGAGAATAGGATAATAATATCAATAGTCTGATTATGCTTACAAGTAATAATATCACACTCACTAAGATTTAGCAACACACTTATAAAATAAGTTCCAAAAGCCATGGAAACGAGTTTCAGTTGGAAAAGAGATAATATTATGGAGCTCCAGGAAGACGTCGAAATAGTAGTTTGTTCAAAAAGTAGAGCATCTTACCTTCAGTTGCAAGCTCAGAGTAGTCACACACTGGTTAGCATGTTCAAGCTTTAATGCCCTATCTTTTCAATTCAGCTTCCTGCAATTTCAGTTGAGACAAAAAAAAAAAAAAAAAAAAAAAAAAAAAAAAAAAAAAACTCGATGTGGCCAAAATTTGAGCAAATTGAACAGTTGGATATCATGTCTAAACAGGTTCAGGTCGAAACTGTCATACATATAGTAAAGGCTGTAAAAGTTCGAGTCGGGTTGAGTCGACCACAAGCATCTTTGGCCTTCTTATTCTTGAAACTTTTGACTATTTAGAGTGCAAATTAATTATTAAAACCAGTTTTACCCTACTTTATTCAGAAGTGCTTAGTGTTAATATTTTACATAACATATAAGTTAATTTTAAATGGATGTACTAAACATACATGTTGATGCCTTAATATGTTCAACGATGCATTAATTATACTCACCGATGCCCTAATATGTCCATCAATGCGCTAAACATACAAACGGATGCCCTACTATGACCAACGATGCACTAATCATACAAACTGATGCCCTAATGTGTTGATGCACTAAACATACAAACTGATACCCAAGTATGTCCAACGATGCACTAAACATACAAATGGATGCCCTACTACCACCGATGATGCACTAAACATTCAAATGGATACAATAAACATAACATTCACATTGATGCTCTAATGTGTTCATTGATGCACTGAACATACAAACATATGCCCAAATACTTTCAATGATGCACTAACCATAAGTATGGATGAACTAATGACCAATGATGCACTAAACATTCAAACGGATACACTAAACATAACATATACAATGATGCCATAATGTATTCATCAATGCACTGAACATATAAACATATGCCATACTATGAACAATGATACATACAATCAGATGCCCAAATAGTTCCAATGATGCACTAAACATACAAATGGATGCTCTATTATGACCAAAGATGCACTAAATATACAAACGGATACACTAAACACACAGACACACTAATTCCTTAATATCTCTGACGATGCAATAACCATGCTCTAATCATATTGAATCATATTTATAGATGCTCTAATATGTTCAAAGATGTACAATACAAACATTATGCAACAATCACAACCACATATGCACTACTACTATCACTAATATTATATGATGCCCTAACGTGTAATCCATGTTGCAAATATACACATAGATGCTCTAAGATGTCATATAATTTAATATTTGACACATATGCTTTAAATTAGTGCATCGCCTATATAAAATATTATTCAGACATTTTATCAAACACCTAGTGAGCAATTTTAATAAACATATTTTTGATAGCATTTTTTTGTCAAATTTGCTTCATATTTGGTAGAAAACATGATTATGATGATAACCTTTCAACAAAACTTTAAAAATCATTACATCACTTACTTTTTTTTAACCTGGTGTATGTATTTTTTGTGGTTGTTGATGTCAGTGAATTGACGATTGTTGGTGGTGTCCAATGGTTCATGATGATGGCGTTACGCTGGTGGTGATGCCCGCGGCGGTTTCAATGGTGGTTCCCGGCGATAAATGGTTGGTAATGATGGTGATTTGAATGCTATTTGGTGGTCATTTGATGGTGGTGGTGAAAATGGTGGTGGTAAATGGCGGTTGTAGTTCACGACTGTTTTTTATCTCTGTTTGTGTGTGTTTTTTTATGTTTTTATGAAAATGAGGATCGGTTAAGATATATAATTAAAAAGTAATTAAAAGTAATTAAATATATATTATGATTTAGTGGATCAAATATATATTAAAAAGTAAATAAAAGTTAAATGAAAAGGTTAAGATATATAATTGATGTTAACATAATCCATTAAACGACTAAAATCAGGTAAGTACTTTGATTTGTGGTTTTTATGTTTAGGATTTAGTAGAACAAATATATAGTTAAAAGTTATTAAAAGTTAAATTAAATGGTTAAGAAGTATAATTGATGTTACCATAATCCATAAAACGGCTAAAAGTAGGTAACTACTTTCTAACATTTTGTTCTAAACAATATTAATCATGAACATCTTTTACATTTGATAATATTATTAACATTTATTATTATTATTATTTTGTTTTTGTTAATTATGTTTATTTGGTTATTATATATAGGTGCTTCCAGCTATTATTTTACCAAATTTAGATGATGTTGACGAATTTGAATTATCTGTGAATGGATTTATGGTTTTGTTTGATGTTTGTTGTGATGAGAATATGTATGTATTGTCGGGTTACAAAAAACCATGATATATTGATCATGTATTATGTGTACAATTAAGAATTAGAAGTATCATAACAAAATAATTAAATAATGGTTACTTATACGCGGAATAAAACTTCATACATTATTAATATAAAACCATGAATTGAAGAAAATGATAAAGATACATCAGATCAGATCCATAAATGATAAAAAAAAAACATAAAATTACTTAATTATTGAAATGAAACACATGGGAAAAAAATTGTCTTGAACGAACATTAAAAAACCATTAAGATAAATTGTCTTGAACAAAACACTGGCAAATGCAAGTGATTACTCCTTTTCACACAAGCTTCATGGCCCGCCCAATGGGTGGGCTAGCTTCATAATATTGTTTGACAAAATCATATGAACGTAAATAAAAAATGAATAACGGAAAATATGTTAAAAGAATGATCAGAAACAAAAATAAAGTAATCATGTATTATTTTGTAAAAATAAAGTCACATGACATGGCATGGTGATGTGGCAAAGGTGACACATGTCACCTCCACATGCCTTCTCATTCTTTTCATTATAAGAAACTTTTCATTTTAACCCTACCCTATATATATATATATATATATATATATATATATATATATATATATATATATATATATATTTATATATATATAGAGTTAGGATCAAATAAGAAGATTACTTAAAATAAGAAGGAATAAGAAGAACTATAACCGCAAATCCGAGATGCACCGACCTAAATTAGATGCATCCCTATAATCTTAGATGCATTATAACGCACCATAGTGTGTTTTCTAGCTTTTAATCATATGCATATACGTATATTAGATGCATTTCATGATTTCTCCTGTTTTTTGTTCCTCTGCACGTTCCAAAATAATGAAAATCAATTTGCACCATCTATACATCAAATTAATTTTCAAAACTCAAGATGTTGCATATATATGAATAGAAATGTATCTAATGCAAGTCATTGCATCTCAAATGCGTAGTTTTGGTCACTTCTCACCACTTCTTATTTTAATATACTTCTCACTAGATCCCTACTCTATCTCTCTCTCTCTCTATATATATATACACTAGTGTCAAAACCCGTCCGATGGAAGGGTATGACTTGTGGTTTTTATTTTTATGATTTAGTGGATCAAATATATATTAAAAAGTAATTAAAAGTTAAATGAAAAGGTTAAGATATATAATTGATGTTAACATAATCCATTAAACGACTAAAATCAGGTAAGTACTTTGATTTGTGGTTTTTATGTTTAGGATTTAGTAGAACAAATATATAGTTAAAAGTTATTAAAAGTTAAATTAAACGGTTAAGAAGTATAATTGATGTTACCATAATCCATAAAACGGCTAAAAGTAGGTAACTACTTTCTAACATTTTGTTCTAAACAATATTAATCATGAACATCTTTTACATTTGATAATATTATTAACATTTATTATTATTATTATTTTGTTTTTGTTAATTATGTTTATTTGGTTATTATATATAGGTGCTTCCAGCTATTATTTTACCAAATTTAGATGATGTTGACGAATTTGAATTATCTGTGAATGGATTTATGGTTTTGTTTGATGTTTGTTGTGATGAGAATATGTATGTATTGTCGGGTTACAAAAAACCATGATATATTGATCATGTATTATGTGTACAATTAAGAATTAGAAGTATCATAACAAAATAATTAAATAATGGTTACTTATACGCGGAATAAAACTTCATACATTATTAATATAAAACCATGAATTGAAGAAAATGATAAAGATACATCAGCTCAGATCCATAAATGGTTACTTATACGCGGAATAAAACTTCAAGACCTATGTGATGAACGGGCTAGTTTCATATGGTATCTAACTTATAGAGGAAGAGAGGTCTAACTTTAATGTTTTTATATGATCAACTTGAGCTAAATGTAAACCAAATTCGTATAATGAACAAAGGTGCATGGAAATCTGCCTTATTATTCTTATATCTTATTAGGCATCATAATTGATGATTTGTAAAAACAAATGACAATACTATTGTATTTCATTGACATGTCTTATGGTAAAAGCATGAATATAATTATGAAACCATGGATGTTTGTTGTTTTAGATGCAATATTTAAAACTTCCAAAGACATGTCTTACGGTAAGCTTCAAATCTTCTAATTTATATACATTGTCAATTTTCAACAAATCAAATTAAATACAATATATCTAGCAACTATCCAACTAACTTTTAAAGCTCCCGCATACATTCAGAGTCCACTTTAGTAGCCAGTTTATTGTCAGACTTCTTGAACGGATATATTTAGTTCGTTCCTCGACAACTCAGGCCTATAGTGAGTGCCTTACTTTAATGATCATAAGTTGGAACCTTCATTCGCTTCCTTCTTAGCATAAAGCAAACAACATTCTTGAACCTACATGAGCAAACACACTACTTAGCTTGCCAACTTAATTGACATAAATCATTATGTGCTTAATTGACCCTCACCAATATATTCCCATCTACAATTGAAACGCATATGAAACCCAAAGTGATGTCATTCTTTAGTTTGCCACAGATGCAAGCGAGCGGCAAATAAATGCATGAGAAATTAGAAAGTAATGCATGATACAGAACATGATTGGGATAGACTTAGACCATCAACTATTAGCCATACAACAACCAAAATCCACATGGTACTTCATATATAAGAAAACAAACCATTGATCATGTAACATAACATGTTACTCATGCATGTTGAGTATATTGATGCTAGACATGTTGCAACACCCAAACACCTATGACCATTTTAGTATGCTCGTCTGCATAGTGTAAAGACTATCATTGTTAGCCCACTAAGTTTAATTTGTTCAATGTACGTTTGAACATTTTAGTATGCTAGTCTACTAAATGCAAGATGTCAATTTGATGTTGTGTCACTATATCTAAATATCATTAGCAAGGCTTGAAAGTGTGAAAATATAAAAATATAAAAATCATTTATTTTGCATATATCTAATTGAAATAACGTGAAGGCTTTTCTTTTATAATTGAGATTGCACCTGTATCTCGAGCTGCCTAGCCCTTACTTCAACTTCTTCATATCTTTCCTCCGCAATTCGAAGCTGGAATGAAACCATTGGAGAACATACAAATCATATATTACTCTGTTCACCAAACAATGAAGTGACTTTTAGTATTTTGACATTGAACCATATGGTAGCACTAATATGAAACCTTAAGATAGATAACATACTTGGTTTCAACATTTTTTTAATTTTGAACTATTCGAGCATACATTTATTATGCCCCACCTACTAAAAATTTCAGAAAAGTCTACTTTCAATGGAAGAATATATGATATACATAACGTTTTAATTGCATTACATACCAAGAAATATTCCAAACTTGGTTTAGCTTAATTATATAATGCACACAAGAGTTAAATTAACCCAATTGTATACTAATTGCAGAGATATTGAACCAAGTTTAGAGCCATCACCTTTTGAAGCAAACTCTTGTTTTCTTCCTGAAGCATGTAAATCTGCAATTATCGTTTGCACTTGTTAATGTGGGCCCGAGGGAGGCAAGGGGGAAAGGAGAGTATACCTTATCTTGCAGAGAAGAAGTAGAAGCCAAATCAGAAACATAAGCAAAATTGGAAGTGGTACATTGGTTGCTGAATTCCGAAAAGTGAAATTGCTCAAATAAAGAGACCACATGTAGAAACAAATTACATATTCATGATCAAATATTATAACATCATAGAGCAAACAACATTTAAAAGGAATAAAATTAATAAGTTGGTAATCATGAAATACAATATGTACTATTTATACACAGCAAAAGAGCTAGTTTAGGAGGTGATTGGAATACTGTGATGAAATAGGTTATCTTACTATTTTACGTTGATATCGTATATAATCAGTTTTACTTAACGTCAATTATATACAATCATCTTTTAGGTTGATATTGTAGATAATCAGTTTTACTTAACGTCGATTATCTACAATTAACTATTACGTTGATATCGTAAATAATCAACAAAAGCGCCAAGTATAGTTCGACAATCAACTTCATGTTTCATGAGTACACTTCTTATTAGATAATTTCACATAAAGTAATTAGACTATTAATGATACAAATAAGAAAAAAAGGAAAAAGCTTATGCAAACATAAAGTAATTAATTAGAAGTGAAATTTTAATGACTTTACCTTAAAAGACTGCAAAAGATGACATATTCTCCATCTCCGTGAGTACACTTCTTATTAGATAATTTCACATACTCATCACTTTTTCATGTTATACCGGTTCTTCTAAGTTTCAACCGTATCAAAAGTACTTCTTTTTGGAACAATGGCGAAGGTTTATACATCAACATTGGGTGCATGAACTTCAAGATTAGAAATAACAACCTATAAGTATATAATATAAAAGATTAGTAATTGCAACATACAAAATAGATATTAGAAAGGTGGTCAAATGTTATACTTGAATTACAATAGTTACTATTATGGTAGTCATGTATATAAACATCTATACCGTTAAAGAAACCAAATCAAATAGGTACCGCTGCGGGACTTACCCGTAGCATATTTTCATATGAATAGTTACCTTAAATTGGTTTTTCTTTGTATAGGAGGATTTAAAGAGTACCACTAAAAAATGGTAGAATATAGTAAGGTTGTTAACACACCAGGTGCAAAGAAATAAAGTAAAAGATAAATATTTGAAACTGAACTTTATTTCCAATGCGATCACGAATATCATATCATTCCATTACATAATGTTCAGAATAAAATACATTAGGATGTTTTATGCATTTAAAGTAATAGATCAAATGGAGCATCAAAAAGTAGAAAGTAACACAATAAAACGGCTAGCTCATGAACCAATCACGATAAAAAGCCTCCTAACCTCCAAAACACATAGAAATAACTTACATTTTACGGTTTATATTTATTCCTAAGTCCTCATAATTAGTAGACTGATTGTAGCAGTGATTTAAGCAATCTATGATGAGAATGATGTAAAATAATAAAGATGTAGACTTTATGGATGACCGAGATAAGTTTGTTACCTTGATTGCAATAAAGGCGCGAGTTTTTTTTATCTACCTAGAGCCTTGCCGATGTTTCCATGCATATGACGAGTGAACTTGTTCATGATATGCAAACCCAATAACCATGATTTTTACTTAATATTCTGAACTGGACGTAATACAGAAAGATGAATATATACATGGTTGTAAACTTTAGACTTCCAAATGCGGTCTAAATAACAGTAAAAGAGATGTATGATCAGGTGGGTGTAGGCTCTACTTAAAAGGAAAAAAAATGTAAAAAGTCTTCCTATATTTGACAAAATTAACCTTATAAGTTGTTGGTTAACTAATTTTACATATTTGTATGCAGCTTTTATGTTCAACCAAATGACCATTTTTCTCTAACAAAACATCACTATACCACTACTAAAACAAATTAAAATTAGTATACAATAAAGAGAATATGCATATTTTTCAAATGAATATGAACAACATATTAGGAAATGTACGGGTTTTTAAACGTCGTATTATGTAAATGTTTTATTTGGCTAGTACATATGTATTAGTAAAAGAAGGAATGTAAGCACCATGAGATGATGCAAAAAAAAAGTGTGTATGTAACGCCCAATTTACTTCGACCCCAGCTGTCTTTTAACAATCCTATCCCATAACGTTAAACCAAACAATGCATGGTTCCAAATTCAGTTTCTATCTTTCAATTCTATTGTTTTTCTTAACAGATTCTTTTGTTAACGAACTCTTTTTAACCCCAATATATGGTGTCTTAATATACACCCACGCACACTCATTCACTAACTCATCAATTATAGTCATAACTTTAAAAAGTGATAACTGCATAAATCGGTTGTAGAATATAGTGTTTGGATGTGCTTACTGTTTGAAGATGTGATAATAAACTGAGGAGTGTTTATCCAATACTTGTAAGATTTAAAAATTAAAACGGCAATCTAAATTTGATGATATGACTCGTAAATAATAAAAATCAATTTTCTTAATATCACTGCATTACTACCTTCGAAATCGCTGCTGCTTCTTGCTTTCGTCTCTTGGATTCTAGTATTAGTTTTTCCATCTGAATTTCTTCATATGCAGCCGCTGTGGCAGTAGATGTTTCAAATTTGTGCTTGTTTGAGATAGCTAATTTCCTCCTCATCGATGCTAAAGTCCGCTGACCATCTGATAAAATAAGAATTAACATAAGTATTAGCACAAATCAAGATTTCGTAACGCGAGTTTGATAAACATTAATAACATAAGGATTACCTCATTAAGAAGTACAAGAGACGTATTTCCGTTGTCCAATAAACTTGTCACGCGAAGCTGAAGCGTTGTCATTTGAGTATCTAAATGTTGCTCATGTTCATGAATTTCAGTTGCAAACTACAAAGGCCAAAAAAAATTCAATGGATACGAAACAAATCCTTAAAGACTGCAAATTTGTAGGTTGAAAAATGCCATCTCATTTGTTATCACTACATGTAGTTATGCTTGTTGAAGTTTGTTCAACTTTGCAATTTCCTTGTTCTGCTGCTTTTTCTTCAAATTCCACTTCTTTAATAAACCTGGTAAAAATGTTCCCATAATTCAGGTTCAAAAATGAGTAGCAACATCGGAAGTGAACTTGGCAAGCCTAAAATCTGCAAAGTGTGATATTAAATGAACATGATAACTTTAAGGTTTAAAGTAAACAAACATACCAAAGCAACATAAAGACAATAATAAGCTACCTTGGCTTCAAAATTGCTATTAAGAAGAATATTAGCAGATTTGATGTCGCAATGAATGATTTGGGATGACCTGCACATACAAAAGAAGTTTTGTACTAAATATTAGTCGTAATAGTATTAAACTTTCTTTTTTGCATTTGAAAATTAAAAGCTAACGTACAATCCTATTGGAGATAAGCAATTCCTTTCAAGTGCAATTCTCAATCTTGTGGGGAACTCCATTAGAAGGCGATTATTTCCTAAAATTGCTCCCTCCTTTTTACCTGCAACAATAAAAATTAAAAACACACATCAGATAAAAAGGTCAATATGTGTGGAAAGTTGAAATCATAAATCAGATAATAAGATATCAAATGTTGGCATGAAACTTTCAGGCGCAAAAAGGCTTAAAACTTTTGAAAAAGCGTTGCTGCTGTAAGTCCCGTTTAAGATATTTTATTATAGCCTCTTTCATATCTTTTAACTTAGATACCTGTAATTCCGAATGATCGAGACTCCCTTTATCGTCCAGATGTGTCAAATGTTTTAGTATGCCTAGTAGTTCAGCTTTTCAACAGATGCGTGAAGATTGTATGATAGAAACCTCCCCTGCATAAGTAGTTAATAACCTAAAGCATCAAAGCACAAAACATATTGTAGGCCAGTTGTAATGTGGCATACTAATTGTAATGTGCCATATTAATGTACATACAAAAGAAACATGTTTATATATTGCCTGACTAAATTTACAATTAACATAGCTTTAAAATACATTCTAGTGCAAAATTGATGAGGACATTATTATTTAGCAATCAGGGGTAAAAAGATATCTATAATTCGCTATATCAGTTAGACATTGGTCTTTCTGCATCCTTTCTTTTAGCTTCCAAATTGACATCGCCTCAAGTTCACATTCTGTAGCATGCTCTAGCAGTTGCCCGTACCTGATGTGATTAGATGTTAATTACCTATAAGGCTATAAGAAAAAGAATAACATCAATAACAACAATGATAATACACCTCGCTCATTGCATCTCCCACGCAACATTTGATAAGGTCTTCATAGAGGTCAGCTGATTGTTCGATCTCAGGTGCATCAGCCTAGTATTCCAGAATCAACAAAGCATATTCACAACATCTCTAAAATTGCATAATGATACCAGCACCAGTGATATAAGATCACAGTATTAGTAGTGCTTTGTTGAGATCTTCAGGAGATAACTGGGTAAGAACCATCATCAGTGATTTCTTCTCTTTGGTCGACATTTTCCTAAAATGGGCAGTTATACATTTAACAAAGGATTTTAAGATAAAGCTTTATTTGTATTAAAGAATGACCCGCGTTCAGGCAGAGCCTGTCTTAACCCATTACTAAACCCACCCACCGCCGTTCTTTCCATCTTCAGCAAGTATTTTACTGGCTTTATCTCGGCTTTTTCATTTTCGTCTTTGATGGGTTAGAAAGAATATCATATGGCTTTAAAGTGGTGAAGGGAATGAAACTCTTGTAAAATGAGTATTTAGCAGGTTGGTAGATTTATTAAAAGTTGTATAAAGATAGCATGAGACAGCGGTTGAAAAAAGAGTGATGCTAGAACAAACCTGCAATTTTGGAGAACACTATCTCTCATAGTTTTGAGATGCTTGTCAGCTACATCAAGCTGAAGAAGAAACAAAATGATTATCATAAATGACTAAAAATTAAATGTATAAATTTATGAAAAATCTATTTAGCAAATAGCTGTAAGATTTTAACCTACTTCGGCATTCAAATCTCTAGCCATTTTCGCATGAGTAACCTCCTGAGCAAGTTGCACATCTAAATGTGCCTCTGCTTCCTCCCTTTTCTGTCTTTCATCCTACAAAATACATATTACTGAAAAGTTACCAAACAACCCTCATACACTTACAAATTTTAATCTTTTTTCTTGGTTTAATAGATATCAGACGCAAAAATAATAAAAACCCCGCAATCATAAAGGTTACCTCTTCATCAACTTTTGGCAAAAGATGCAGCCACTTCTCAAATTTGTCAAGTAAAGTCTTGGCCATCACATGAACATCATTTCTCTTATCATTATACTTCATAGCATTTTTAAAATTTAATCTCACGTCTGCACACATTTCTCGGACATTTGTATACCCTGTGCCATTGATGAGTGTGTAAATACTCATCATTTTTGGTTAAATCTGAACTGCAAAACGTTTAAAAATGCTCAGAAATGCATCAAAATACTGAAAATATCTCAAAATTGCATTTTATATGTTTCAGATGCAAAATGTTTAAAATCAGATGAAAAATGAGCAAAGTTTGCATAATTGGCAGTTTCAGTCCCCCAAGTTTCTAAAATTGTCAAAAATAGTCCCTGAGTCCTAATTTCAAAAGAAAAATCACCAAAGGCCCTTTTTAAATCATAACTTGTCAAAATTAGTCCTTTGGTGAAAAATATCAAAAGTTTTGAGAAATTACAAAATTGGTCCTTCAAGTTTGAAAATTGGCAAAATTAGTCCTTGGAATTTTGAAAATGTCAAGTTTGGTCCTTGTATTATTAAAACTTGTCACTTTTAGTCCCTTGGGGAAATTTTGCAAATATGACAAAATTGGTCCCTTGATTTTCTGAAATGGCAAAACTAGTCCTTGTCATTAATAACCTTTACACCCTTTGGACTTGTCAAAACAATTGGACCCCTGCCATTCTACATTTGGACCCCCTTAATTTGGACCCCCCTTTTATACTAATACCTGGTCAAACCACAAGTCAAAAGCAGACACCCTTGGCGCCATTTTCTTTTTCTTCCCCACTAGTTTCCCTGCCAAAGCCCTGCAACACTCAATCAACCACCCCCCTCCTCACCTTATCACTCCATCTCCTAACAATCCAAAATAACATTAAATGCTTCCCTCCTAACACTCAATCTCAACCCAACTGGCTAAAACCATATTTCCCGCCAAAATGCAATCAAGGGCTAAGATTCACCCAAGTCATCCAATGGTCTAAAAACAAGGTGGGAACTGCTCAGAGCAAGGGGAGAAGACTTTTTGCATATAAAAAGAGGAGGGAGAAAGAGAGTGGAGTAGTAGATTTTAGTTTAAAATTTCTTTAATGTCGTTTTTTCTATCAATGTATTAGTTTAGCCAAAAATCTGTAATCTTTTGTTTCTTTGATATAAACTCTAGTCACTTTATCATTGTAATCCACTTTTGAGCTTCAATATCAAGGTTTTGTATAAATTCATGTTTTAAGGTTAACTGTTGCAATCTCAGTTTCAAATTTCTATGCCCAAGCTTTTATCAGCTTATTTTTAAGGTCAAAACATGTTTACTTAAGCTTATTTTAGCTTTTGATAAGCTTTTAAATCAGTTTCAAGCTTATTTGATTAATGGTCAACTAAAGTCAACTGAGAGGTGAGATTGGGTTAAACAGGCATTGAAATGGAATGGGTTGATTCAGTGGTGATATTGGGTTGAAATTAGAATAGAATAGTGGTTGTGGATCTTGGTCTTAGCCTGCAACTCAGTTGAACACTTGTGAGTGTTTCATGTCAATTTCAGTTTGCATAATTGTGTTTGTATCTGTATTTGTGATCTAGATTAGTTCTAACCTGCTAGTTAAGTTGTATTTAGGATAGTTTAAGTCAGTTTAAGTATTTGCTTTAGTTAAATCTGTGGTTGTCTCTTTTAAATTACAAAACAGTAGTTTTAAGGAGTGTTTGGATCTGCTGCTTTAAATGACCTTGAGGTTTGTTCAGTAGGAGATCTCTGTTGGTTTAGGTTTGTGTAGTTCTATTTGACTCATTTGAGTCAGTCACTTGTGCCTGCATTTGCTCAAAAGTCAAATTCCCCATTTATCTATCTCAGTTGCTTATCTGTTGAGGTTTTGTAAAACCAAAAGCTCATTTTGTGTTTAAAACTCATAGATTTAGCTTGCATTAAGTTCTTTTCATCTATTAACAGCAATATCTGTCCACAAATCTAGATCAAAGTTCAAAATAGTCAACATTTCAGTTTTGTTAAAAAGTCAAATACTTGTAAAAGTCAGTTTTGAGCCAACCTAAGATGAATTTTCTTGGACTCATTGCTAAGCCAATCTAAGTGAATCTGGTGGTTTTAAAAACTTCCACTGGTCTAATTTCTTATGGTCATTTTTATAGATTTTTGTGATTTTTTTATAACCCTCAAAACTGCCTGTCTACATGGGGTCATTTGCCCTGTGCACTGACTCAGTTGACACTGAGTCTGCACAGGGGTTTTGCAGAGCTTGCACAGGGCCCATCTTGGCTCACCAAGGTCTGGTCTTTGGTTTAGACATACTTGGCCAAGTCTAGTTTAAGGTCTCACTCTTGTTTTCTAATTTACAGCTTATCTCAGTGCTTATTTTCTAGTCCAAAGTTGGCCTCAAAACTGTTTTTTAGCTTATAATCTCAAAACCTCAAAACTGTTGTAGTTGCATCTCAGAGGTTAAGGATTGTTGTTCTTAGTGTCATTTGAGTACTTTTAGCAGTTTATAGCTTTTGTTAACAGTTGGTAGCTTTTTATGGTACTTGGCTTATTCTAAGTGCTTATTATCTAGCACTTTACATTGCAGTTGCTTAATCTCACACACAAGCACTTGTTTTTATATTTTTCTCAGCTTTAGAATATTATTTTAAGCTTATCTTGAATTTTTCAAAATTTTCCAGTACTGTTTAGTATTTTTCTTGATTTAATTCAGTTTTTAAGCATTTTTAATTAGCATTTAATACAATTAATTAAGAAAAGTTTCAAAAAAATAATTTTTCATTTTTCTTAAGTTAAGATAAATATAAAAAGTCAAAAAAATATTTTTCTAGATTTTTCTTAGTTAAATTTGTATTTTTAAATAATTTAATTAGTTTTTAATAGTTTTTAATTCCTAGAAAATACAAAAATAATCAGAAAAATATAAAAATAGTTTTGAAAATTCTATTTTGTTATTTTAGATTTTTCTAAGTCAAAATTTTATTTTTCTAGCTTTGTTTCATATTTTCTTGTATTTTAGGTTAATATTAAATAGTTAAAAGTAGTCTTTAATTATTAATAATTAGATAAATAGTTGTAAAAATAATTTTCTTTTTTCTAATAATTTTCTTTTATTATTAGGATTGTAAAAATGTATTTTTCATATCCGTAGGTATTTTCCTTCTTTATTTTCACGTTTTATTTTGTACATTACGTAATTTTATTTAAACGTAAGTTTTAGTTTTAAACGTTCATCATTTTAAAAATAGTGATAGCGTTTATTTAATATATTTTATCTTTTTTAATCTTCTTAATTTGTATTTAAGTCGCTTTAAAAACTTTTTCAGTAGTGTAATATTCAATCCAAAACCTTTACTGATCACTATCCTTAGTGATCATTCTATCGTCTGAATTAGTGTTTACACACCATTGAGTCTCCGTGGGACTTAACGACCCAGGAATTCATTCTATTCTCCAGGACTTCATTGTATTTGTGTTTTAAGCAGTTTTAAGCTTCTTACGGTTAGCCATTCACAAGTGGCTAGCTTGTGTGAGGTAGCTTGACGGTTTTCAGCACAGATCAAATTTTGGCGCCGCTGCCGGGGAGGCTTTAGCGTGTGTTAAGCCATTTTCAGACCCGTACTTGCACATATACCACCTTTTGTAAACAGTTTTCTTTTGTAAAGTTATCAAAAACCCAAAAAGTTCATTAACACTTTTCCTGAAGTGTTAACAACACCAAAAATATTTTCATTCTTTGTTTTTATAGCATGTTTTTCAAAAATCCAAAAATATCCATCCTTTATCCTCTAATCTGTTTAATTCTCCATTCCTTATCCTCTATAACCGTTTAATTCTTCATCTCTTATCCCTCTTATCCGTTTAATTCTTTATGTCATGGTTTTCGACATGTTCCTGGTGTCGAGGTCCATTTAACGGTGGAAATTGTCGGCGATGTACCAATGTGAGTTTCGGAGACAAATTTGTCGGTAATCCCGATCCCATTTCAAATGAAACACCCGATTTTTCCTACCTACCTCCACAACCCCAATACGAATCCTACTCATGCGAGTATTGTGGGAATGATTCTCATTACGGTTTTGATTGTCCATCACGGGTCCCGCTTGTCTATGAGCCGGAACCATGTTACAATCAGAACTTTGGTGAAAGTTATTTTCCCAATTATCTCTGTTGTGAGAATTGCGGGGGTCCTCATGCGACTTTTGAATGTCAACCGATGAATCAAAATCTTCAAAATTCCAATTCTCCCGGTCTTGACAATTTCCAACCCCCACAGTATTCCATCATTCATCAATATCCTTCACAGCATTTCAATGATCACGAGGAGTGTAATCTTCCTCAAAGTTCTGAAGAAATACGCATTCGAAAGAAACTACAAATGAAAAGAATGGTATGTAAGCTTCAGCAGATGAACATAAGAATCCGATATGATGACGATGATGATGAGGATAGTATTCAAATGAGGGAATATTATGAGGACGACGAGGAGAGTGTTATTCCTTTGAAAGATATCATTTCTCAACTCCCTCAGTCTATTGCTATCACACCTATCTTACCTTTTATTGCTTCCAAAGACTCTCTCATAATGGGGGACGAGCCTCCTAGCACTATTCCAGAAATGGAATCGTCTAGTGTTGAGAGCCTTGTTCCAACCCCAAGTGAGTCCGAGGTTATCTCCGGTAATATGTGTGATGAGCCTCTTAATGATGATTCTTCTCCTCCTCTTGACATTCCATATCATCATGTCGAGATGTTCTCCGATTCTGATAACGATTGTACTTCGTTTGACGATTCTTTATCCTATGGAGACATCGATTATGTCGAGGAGCTACCTTCTGAGCTAGTTAGCTTAGAAGAAGTGAGAAATTCTAATGATCTGGAAATTGAGGACGAGATACTTCGTGAAAAATTGTTCAATATAAATCTCCTCGTTTCTAAGATCGAATCATTCTGTGCTAAGTCAGCTTCATCTCCTATCCCCGTTGTGGATAGTGACTCTACATTGGACAAGCCCGAACCATTTCCTGAACTTAAGGCTTTTTCCAATGATTCTCTTCATGAAGAGTTCTCCGGTGAACTCTCTCATGACATATCTCCTCCGGAATATGATCATTTCTATTTTGATCTTGAGGATGATATTGGCTCGGAGGAAGGTGTACTCTATCATAAGAGTTTGCTTATTGATAATACTACCTTCACCCTTCCTCCCGATATGTCTACATTTGAGGATGAAGAATGGATCCTAATTGTTATAAACATCTTTCTTCCATTCCTCACATATGATGTGACTTCCTCTCTTCTTCACTCCTTCGGGAGTGAGGACACTATCTTTGACCCCGGCATTTTCATTTATCATTTGTGAGCCGGGTCTGTCTCTCTTTATCTCATCGGTGTGGAACTTTCGCGTGCTTCAATGTTTATCCAAACATCTTGAATGAAAGTCCGACGGAGATTGTTTCTTCCACTTTGCTTCCCCATGAACAAATTAATGCGGGGTCGAGTCAAGCTAGCGACTCGGAAATCAAAAACAGTAGCACACACCATATGGGTTTTCACCCATATTTCTGACTTCTTACCCCTTTCTACCACCTTAGTGTGGGGGTGATGCCCCACATGTTATATATATATATATATATATATATATATATATATATATATATATATATATATATATATATATATATATATATATATATATATATATCTCTAAAAAAAAAAAAAAAAAAAAAAATCTTTCTAAATAATGGCCGTAGTATTTCCCTTTTACGTTCTCAGTTTCGGCATAACCGCCGGTACTTTGAATTTTGAGGGCAATATTCATTTCTAATTGTGGGGGGGAATTCTCACGAATTTTATCATGTAATTATACCGCCTAATTCCCCCGTTTTTGGCCATTTTTTTTTTTTTTTGGAGTAAGTGTTCTACACTTACTCATCTTATGGTTATCAGTCCGCCATGTCTAAAAAACAAAAGGATTGGCTAATCCAGGAGCAAACGGCTCTTGGTAAAGATATCTCAAATCCGTTGACGGCTTGCAATTTGCCCAAAATTGTATGGTATTCAGCTCACCATATCTTTAATTAGTGAAGAGTTGGCTAGCCCGCAAGTTTATGGCTTGTGGTAAAGGCAGTGGAAAAACCATAATTGGTAATCAGCTCACCAAAGATAATATTGATAATTTATCTAAGAGTTGGCTAGTCCAGGAGCAAACGGCTTCTGGTAAAGACAAATCAAATCCGTTGGAAGCTGGTGGTTTGCTCAAAATCACATGGTTATCGGTGTACCATGGTTCTTACTTGAACTGAAACATTTGGCTACTCCAGAAGTAATGGCTTTTGGTAAAGAGATTCAAATCCATTAAGTTTTTCTCAAAAGATTGCTAGGGACTAGCAATAGTTTAGTGTGGGGGATTGATGAGTGTGTAAATACTCATCATTTTTGGTTAAATCTGAACTGCAAAACGTTTAAAAATGCTCAGAAATGCATCAAAATACTGAAAATATCTCAAAATTGCATTTTATATGTTTCAGATGCAAAATGTTTAAAATCAGATGAAAAATGAGCAAAGTTTGCATAATTGGCAGTTTCAGTCCCCCAAGTTTCTAAAATTGTCAAAAATAGTCCCTGAGTCCTAATTTCAAAAGAAAAATCACCAAAGGCCCTTTTTAAATCATAACTTGTCAAAATTAGTCCTTTGGTGAAAAATATCAAAAGTTTTGAGAAATTACAAAATTGGTCCTTCAAGTTTGAAAATTGGCAAAATTAGTCCTTGGAATTTTGAAAATGTCAAGTTTGGTCCTTGTATTATTAAAACTTGTCACTTTTAGTCCCTTGGGGAAATTTTGCAAATATGACAGAATTGGTCCCTTGATTTTCTGAAATGGCAAAACTAGTCCTTGTCATTAATAACCTTTACACCCTTTGGACTTGTCAAAACAATTGGACCCCTGCCATTCTACATTTGGACCCCCTTAATTTGGACCCCCCTTTTATACTAATACCTGGTCAAACCACAAGTCAAAAGCAGACACCCTTGGCGCCATTTTCTTTTTCTTCCCCACTTGTTTCCCTGCCAAAGCCCTGCAACACTCAATCAACCACCCCCTCCTCACCTTATCACTCCATCTCATAACAATCCAAAATAACATTAAATGCTTCCCTCCTAACACTCAATCTCAACCGAACTGGCTAAAACCATATTTCCCGCCAAAATGCAATCAAGGGCTAAGATTCACCCAAGTCATCCAATGGTCTAAAAACAAGGTGGGAACTGCTCAGAGCAAGGGGAGAAGACTTTTTGCATATAAAAAGAGGAGGGAGAAAGAGAGTGGAGTAGTAGATTTTAGTTTAAAATTTCTTTAATGTCGTTTTTTCTATCAATGTATTAGTTTAGCCAAAAATCTGTAATCTTTTGTTTCTTTGATATAAACTCTAGTCACTTTATCATTGTAATCCACTTTTGAGCTTCAATATCAAGGTTTTGTATAAATTCATGTTTTAAGGTTAACTGTTGCAATCTCAGTTTCAAATTTCTATGCCCAAGCTTTTATCAGCTTATTTTTAAGGTCAAAACATGTTTACTTAAGCTTATTTTAGCTTTTGATAAGCTTTTAAATCAGTTTCAAGCTTATTTGATTAATGGTCAACTAAAGTCAACTGAGAGGTAAGATTGGGTTAAACATGCATTGAAATGGAATGGGTTGATTCAGTGGTGATATTGGGTTGAAATTAGAATAGAATAGTGGTTGTGGATCTTGGTCTTAGCCTGCAACTCAGTTGAACACTTGTGAGTGTTTCATGTCAATTTCAGTTTGCATAATTGTGTTTGTATCTGTATTTGTGATCTAGATTAGTTCTAACCTGCTAGTTAAGTTGTATTTAGGATAGTTTAAGTCAGTTTAAGTATTTGCTTTAGTTAAATCTGTGGTTGTCTCTTTTAAATTACAAAACAGTAGTTTTAAGGAGTGTTTGGATCTGCTGCTTTAAATGACCTTGACGTTTGTTCAGTAGGAGATCTCTGTTGGTTTAGGTTTGTGTAGTTCTATTTGACTCATTTGAGTCAGTCACTTGTGCCTGCATTTGCTCAAAAGTCAAATTCACCATTTATCTATCTCAGTTGCTTATCTGTTGAGGTTTTGTAAAACCAAAAGCTCATTTTGTGTTTAAAACTCATAGATTTAGCTTGCATTAAGTTCTTTTCATCTATTAACAGCAATATCTGTCCACAAATCTAGATCAAAGTTCAAAATAGTCAACATTTCAGTTTTGTTAAAAAGTCAAATACTTGTAAAAGTCAGTTTTGAGCCAACCTAAGATGAATTTTCTTGGACTCATTGCTAAGCCAATCTAAGTGAATCTGGTGGTTTTAAAAACTTCCACTGGTCTAATTTCTTATGGTCATTTTTATAGATTTTTGTGAGTTTTTTATAACCCTCAAAACTGCCTGTCAACATGGGGTCATTTGCCCTGTGCACTGACTCAGTTGACACTGAGTCTGCACAGGGGTTTTGCAGAGCTTGCACAGGGCCCATCTTGGCTCACCAAGGTCTGGTCTTTGGTTTAGACATACTTGGCCAAGTCTAGTTTAAGGTCTCACTCTTGTTTTCTAATTTACAGCTTATCTCAGTGCTTATTTTCTAGTCCAAAGTTGGCCTCAAAACTGTTTTTTAGCTTATAATCTCAAAACCTCAAAACTGTTGTAGTTGCATCTCAGAGGTTAATGATTGTTGTTCTTAGTGTCATTTGAGTACTTTTAGCAGTTTATAGCTTTTGTTAACAGTTGGTAGCTTTTTATGGTACTTGGCTTATTCTAAGTGCTTATTATCTAGCACTTTACATTGCAGTTGCTTAATCTCACACACAAGCACTTGTTTTTATATTTTTCTCAGCTTTAGAATATTATTTTAAGCTTATCTTGATTTTTTCAGATTTTTCCAGTACTGTTTAGTATTTTTCTTGATTTAATTCAGTTTTTAAGCATTTTTAATTAGCATTTAATACAATTAATTAAGAAAAGTTTCAAAAAAATAAATTTTCATTTTTCATAAGTTAAGATAAATATAAAAAGTCAAAAAAATATTTTTCTAGATTTTTCTTAGTTAAATTTGTATTTTTAAATAATTTAATTAGTTTTTAATAGTTTTTAATTCCTAGAAAATACAAAAATAATCAGAAAAATATAAAAATAGTTTTGAAAATTCTATTTTGTTATTTTAGATTTTTCTAAGTCAAAATTTTATTTTTCTAGCTTTGTTTCATATTTTCTTGTATTTTAGGTTAATATTAAATAGTTAAAAGTAGTCTTTAATTATTAATAATTAGATAAATAGTTGTAAAAATAATTTTCTTTTTTCTAATAATTTTCTTTTATTATTAGGATTGTAAAAATGTATTTTTCATATCCGTAGGTATTTTCCTTCTTTATTTTCACGTTTTATTTTGTACGTTACGTAATTTTATTTAAACGTAAGTTTTAGTTTTAAACGTTCATCATTTTAAAAATAGTGATAGCGTTTATTTAATATATTTTATCTTTTTTAATCTTCTTAATTTGTATTTAAGTCGCTTTAAAAACTTTTTCAGTAGTGTAATATTCAATCCAAAACCTTTACTGATCACTATCCTTAGTGATCATTCTATCGTCTGAATTAGTGTTTACACACCATTGAGTCTCCGTGGGACTTAACGACCCGGGAATTCATTCTATTCTCTAGGACTTCATTGTATTTGTGTTTTAAGCAGTTTTAAGCTTCTTACGGTTAGCCATTCACAAGTGGCTAGCTTGTGTGAGGTAGCTTGACGGTTTTCAGCACA